>JAOANR010000001.1:72324521-73038372 GCA_030278955.1 Hygrophila difformis
GGTTTGCAATAACCAAAATGATGGGTATTAGCAAATTCCTCAATAAAATGGGAAAATATTCTTGTGTCCCAAAATCATGAAATGGGTTTCACACCCCATGGATTACTTACTGCTTTCTTCTTCTTTTTGGGTCATTTGACCTTTATTCTCCATTTTATGCTACTGCCTTTGTATTTTTCTTTTGGATGATGTTTCATGTGTGTGAGTGATCAACCCTAGATTAGGATTTGTTTTATTTTAAATATTGCCTTAATTTTCCTTTATGTTGAAGCATGTTCTAGCTAGATTCAAATTATGTTTGGTTATTTTCAGCTTAGTTTAGTTTTTAAATCTGAAATAGGTGAGATCACGCATAATGCATGCTACTGTTCCACTTTACTTTTCTGACATGTGTCCTGAACACACTCATGTCGCTAGCCACTTCCTGTCGCGAGACCACGTCTAGCAACAGGAAGGCAGTTTAGTGACATGAGTGCCAAAGGAGACTTGTTTGATAACTTTTAAAACCCTCGGTCGCGAGGCAATCCTGTCGCGAACCCACGGTTCGCGACACAATTCTTGATTAGCGACCGAGGACCCAAATACTTGCAATTTCACTCTGGAAGGGCTCCGTCGTGAAACCCCTGTCGCGAACCCACGGTTCGCGACACACTCATTGTTCCGCGACAAGGAATTATGCCCTTGTTTAATTTTCAGAAAAGCCTCGTGTCGCTAGACCCCTGTCGCGAGACCACGTCTCGCGACATAATTTTGGTTTAGCGACACGAAGCCCAAAATTCTAAAACTCCACCTGTCGCAAGACCCATGTCGCGAGCCTGGGCTCGCGACACAATTTATGGTCTCACAACCGGGTCCCCATCTCTTTTGAATTCCAAAAATTCTGATTTCCAACTGTAACACCCCGGATTTGATAACCCAGGCCGAGGTGTCACCGCCGCACCTCCCTAGCAAGACACGGTTTCTCCGAGCTTGCTAAAGAGATGCAAGGCTATAGGTGTTGGAAAAAGTCTTAAAAGCAAGTCCGGAATTACTTAAAAATAATAATGTAATATCATCCATACATGATAAAAATAATAAGTTGCAGCGGAAATTTAAATATGGGCCGACATGGCCAAAACTCGGGTCAACAAGCCCGTGTGCAAGTCATGTAAAATAAATAACTAAATATCCAAAGTGATCCCCCGATGCGTGATCATGCCCCGTACTCTGTAATGGAAAAATAAACAACAGGTTTTATCAGTATATAAAATACTGAGTAAGTTAATTCCTAACGTAACGATAAAGGGGTTTTAAAAAGATTATTTAATTAATTTAAAATTTATACTTTTACTCAGGCTTAAATTGAAATATTAAAAATTCGTATTCTTACTTGCAGCGGAAAACATGATTTATTTATTCAAGACGAGAACACATAATTTAGAGACATAATTTAAAAGCGTAATTTAAAAGCGTAATTTAAGAACGTAATTTAAATGCATAATTTAGAAACATGGTAAATAGGATTTAAACATAATTAAACACTCACACAAGTCTTTTATATTTTTATCCCGTAAACTAAGAAGAGGACATCATACAAGGGAGATCACTAACGAGGCAATCTCAATAGTCGTAACCAGATAGCCGGTGAACCCGCAGCCGCAACCATATCAGTATTGACTGCCGTTTTGGCTAGCCATGTATTTCAATTGCCATTCCGGAAAGCCGTGTATTTCAACTGCCATTCCGCAGGCAGTGTATTTCAACTGTCGTTTTGACAGGCAAGTATTTCAACTGTCGTTTTGACAGGCAAGTATTTCAACTGTGGTTTTGACAGGCAAGGAGACCACTAACGAGGCAGTCTCAAAGATAATGATAGCATGAAGATCGGCTCAGCCTAGTGAACGGGATTTTTCGAAAAGTTCGCATTTCAAAGTTATCAGATGATCGATGTCGCGTTTCATATTTCGAGTTCTCTCAAATTCGAAAAATCCGATTCGAGGCAGTTTACGCCTTTCTAAATTAAAAATTCATCTTTGCACCAAAAATTCGGAAATTTGTACAGTGGCTTAAAAATACACACACGAACAACTTTCATGTTTTAAGTTTTCGGAAATAAGGTCCGAAGTGAGTCAAATTTCGAGTTCTTTACAAAAGATAATTTATGTCTCAAAAACTGGTTTCGTCACAGGTTCGTGCGACGCCTATTAAAAATTCATTTCGAAACCAATTGATGCGAAATTCTTACAGTAGATACAAAACATATTAAGGAACAACTTTCATGTCTCCTTGAAACGGTTATAGTATTCTTGGACCGTTTTTCCTCCTTGCCTCAGTGTCAGAAATTCCTCGTACATGGCAGCCTTCGTGCTCATGGGATAAAAATGATCCCTAAGTAGATCCGTGAATTTTGACCGTGTGTAGGGCTCGTCGTACTCCGCCAGTTTCCCTTGGGTGGCTTGCCACCAATCGTCCGCCTCGCCTCCTAAGTAGTATGAGGCTACGTGAACCTTTTCCCCGTCGGGGCATCTTACGGCGTTCAACAGCTTATCGAACGTACGTATCCATTCTTCTAGCCGAGTCGGGTCCTCCTCGCCGGCGTAGTGGGGTGGTTGGTAAGGGTTTACCAAGGCTAAATAGTTGACTCGGGTTACCGGTGGTGGCATACCCGCTTGTGCCCGTTGCACTTCAGCATTTCCTAATATTACGAGAACTTCCTCGACAGTCCTTAGACGCTCATCCATTTTGTTGGGAACATGTGGCACTCGCCCTCCTACGTTCTGAGGGATCTCATTATTGTTCGGTGCGTTGGGGAGGTCAGCGTTAGTGTTGTTTGGTATTTCCTTTCTCGACTTTCCCTTAGGTGCCATTTTCTGTTATCAACGCACGTGAAAGTAAGCTTCTAATCTAAGGCACGTTAGCGTTCAAGGAAATCTATAAGGTAGGATTGGCAAGAGGTATTGTACAGAAGAATGCTAAAGTTATGTGATCAAATTCTAGGACTAAGGCACAATTAGTCTTAAGCAAGCGCTCCAAAATAAAAGGTCATGTCGGATTCTAAGATAAGAGTATCATTTAGCATTGATAATTCATAAAAAAAATTTAGCGCAATATTCATGGATGTAAGCAATGCAATGCAATGTTATCCCAACCCCGAAAAGTGTTTTCGTGAATTTAAAAACTTGTTGGAAAAATTTTCTATGCATATGTAAATATTTTCCATGGATTTAAAATAAATTTTGGTCCATGGAAATAAAACTTAGAATTTAAAATAATAATCATGGTAGTTAAAAATTTAAAAATAATATTAATATTTGTTTTAAAAATCCTTGGGCCTCTATATTGGCCAAAAATAATAATAATAATAATTTAAAAATATTTCCGGGCTCTGATACCACCTTGTAACACCCCGGATTTGATAACCTAGGCCGAGGTGACACCGCCGCACCTCCCTAGCAAGACACGGTTTCTCCGAGCTTGCTAAAGAGATGCAAGCTATAGGTGTTGGAAAAAGTCTTAAAAGCAAGTCCGGAATTACTTAAAAATAATAATGTAATATCATCCATACATGATAAAAATAATAAGTTGCAGCGGAAATTTAAATATGGGCCGACATGGCCAAAACTCGGGTCAACAAGCCCGTGTGCAAGTCATGTAAAATAAATAACTAAATGTCCAAAGTGATCCCCCGATGCGTGATCATGCTCCGTACTCTGTAATGGAAAAATAAACAACAGGTTTTATCAGTATATAAAATAATGAGTAAGTTAATTCCTAACGTAACGATAAAGGGGTTTTAAAAAGATTATTTAATTAATTTAAAATTTATACTTTTACTCAGGCTTAAATTGAAATATTAAAAATTCGTAATCTTACTTGCAGCGGAAAACATGATTTATTTATTCAAGACGAGAACACATAATTTAGAGACATAATTTAAAAGCGTAATTTAAAAGCGTAATTTAAGAACGTAATTTAAATGCATAATTTAGAAACATGGTAAATAGGATTTAAGCATATTTAAACACTCACACAAGTCTTTTATATTTTTATTCCATAAACTAAGAAGAGGACACCACACAAGGGAGATCACTAACGAGGCAATCTCAATAGTCGTAACCAGATAGCCGGTGAACCGGCGGCCGCAGCCATATCAGTATTGACTGCCGTTTTGGCTAGCCATGTATTTCAATTGCCATTCCGGCAAGCCGTGTATTTCAACTGCCATTTGGCAGGCCATGTATTTCAACTGTCGTTTTGACAAGCAAGTATTTCAACTGTCGTTTTGACAGGCAAGTATTTCAACTGTCGTTTTGACAGGCAAGGAGACCACTAACGAGGCAGTCTCAAAGATAATGATAGCATGAAGATCGGCTCAGCCTAGTGAACGGGATTTTTCGAAAAGTTCGCATTTCAAAGTTATCAGATGATCAATGTCGCGTTTCATAGTTCGAGTTCTCTCAAGTTCGAAAAATCCGATTCGAGGCAGTTTACGCCTTTCTTAATTAAAAATTCATATTTGCACCAAAAATTCAGAAATTTGTACAGTGGCTCAAAAATACACACACGAACAACTTTCATGTTTTAATTTTTTGGAAATAAGGTTCCGAAGTGAGTCAAATTTCGAGTTCTTTACAAAAGATAATTTCTGTCTCAAAAACTGGTTTTGACACAGGTTCGTGCGACGCCGATTAAAAATTCATTTCGAAACCAATTGATGCGAAATTTTTACAGTAGATACAAAACACATTAAGGAACAACTTTCATGTTTTAAGAATTTGGAAATAATGAATTTTAGATGCTTAAAAATCGACCACAACATACTGTATTCGCGCGGACTCAAAAGTTATTTTAAAACAGTTCTGAACATTGGCCATTTTTTGACATATCAAATGAACTCCAAAATTCATGATAATTTATACAAATAATCTAGACATAATTTCCTACAACTTTTGTTTATAAATTCAAGTCTAATTCATTCTTTAAACGGGTGAAAAACATGCGTCAAGTCGGGTCATAAAAACTGTCAGGATTCCAGATTTGGCGATTCAACTTTTGACGACTTTTTGGCATATCAAACGTGGTTCAAAAATTATGAAATTTTTCAGGGATAAACTAGACACCATCATATACAACTTTTAAGTTCCTACCCAAGATTAGTTTTGAACATAAAGGATCGAAAAATGCACAACAAGTTCGACTACGTAATCTGTCCAGTTTTCCGTTAAATCACAGTCTATCTCCGAGGGGTTTTGAGTATGCAAACGTTAACGAAAATGCGTGAAATTTTAAAGACACAATATTTAGACAGTTAGCTACAACTTTCGTTTTTACATAAAAGTTTGGTTTTGAAGGATTCCATTAGAAAAACGTCGAAGAAGTTCGACGCTCCAATCTGTCATCAGTTTTGATTTTGGGAGAAAACGCAGAGTAAACCAGATTCGATTTCGGGGGTCAAATGTTGATGAAAACTCTTGAAATTTTGACACAAACTAGATTATGGTCTTAGGAACAAAGTTCATGTTTTGGCCAACCCGTTTTAAACACTCGAAAGGGTCGAACTCGTCGGGTTTCCGAAACTGCTCGGATTGGGGTTTTTAAGTCTGATTTTTACGTTTTTGTTTTAGTCACCCAAAATTGAAACGCAAGGAACCAATTTACAGTGTTAGAGTTTAGGATCGTCACAGGGCTCTCTCGGGTTGTCTAGGGTCGCGACGAGCGGGTATCTTCCACCGATTTCCTTCTTCTTCGCCCCCGAAGTGAACTCGTACGAAAGTTTCGATGGTTAGGTTCGAATTTACTACATTATAGACGAATACAAAACTGCACAATACCTTACCAACGTCCTAGAAGGCAGGGGGCTTCGTCTTGATCGTTCTCCTGGCCGGAATCCTCGCCGGAAAGTCGTCGGGAGGTCGGAACTTTTTGGCTTTGGTTTTGGGGGAGTTTTAGGGATGAAGAATGGCTTGAATGACTGAGAATCGAGTGGGAGGCTGGTCAAATTCGACCTAATAGCCTTCCATTCGACTAAGATCGACTTACCATAATCGGGGTCGAAATTTTTGGCAAGAATCGCCCACTCCGCGCGATTTGCAGCAAACTGCTGCTTGGCGCGCTCCTGGCGCGTCCCCGCGCGGCCCTGGCCTGGGCTGCGGCCTGGGCCGGGTCGTGCGATCCGTCGGGCCTTTTTCTCGTCTCTTTCGAACTTCTATCCTTCTACATTTTCGTGCTCGATTTTTTGGGTCGTTCTCGGGTTACGATTCATTTCTTAAATCTATTTCGACTCCAATAAATTTCATATTCGAAATCTTGAATACGTCGAGTTTGAATCCGTCCGCTTGAATTCATCATCTTTCGATTCCCGTGTAAAAATTTATCCGATTAAGTTATTTCCGACTTCACGGGTTTTTTGAATTAAAATTTTTTTCCTTCTTGAATTTAATTCCAATTCTTTTGGGATTAATCCATGGAATATCTTCGGGCTTCCTTTCCCTCTTTTATTCCATTTTAAATTTATCAGTAATTCATTCCCGAGCAATAATTTATTGTAATAAATTATTTTCTTCTCGAAAATAAATTTTTATTTTGCTGCAAAAATCCCGGGTATTACATATGTATATACCGATGTCCGAGGGGAGGATGGGGATTTATGATCCACAGTCACCGGATAGCACTCCTACTCCTATTCCTGATGAGCATATTTTTGAACCTCGCTGTAATACCCCAGATTTTTATCAACGTCCAAAGGAATAAAATTTATTCCGATCAATGTCGAAATATCTCCGAGAAGAAGAAAATAATTTATCACAATAAATTATTGCTCGGAAATGAAACGCCGATAGATTCGAAATTCATAATGGAATAAAAGAGGGAAAGGAAGCCCGAAGACATTCCATGAATTGAGTCAAAATGATTGGAATTAAATTCAAGAAAGAAAAGAATTTTAATCCAAGAACCCGCGAAGTCGGAAACGAATTACACGGGAGTCAAAAGACGACAAATTAGAAACCGACGAACCCAAACGCGACGGACTCAAGATTTCGAATACGGGATTAATTTGAAACGAAATAATTTTAAAGATAAGAATTTATGATCCGAGAATGACCCAAAAAATCGAGCCCGAAAACGTAGGAGGACAGAAGTCCGAAAGAGAGGAGAAAAGGCCCGACGGGATCGCACGGCCCAGTCCGGACGCACGGCCCAGACAAGGCCGAGCGCCCTCCGCGCGGTTTTTGGCTAGAAACCGCGCCAACCCCGCGCCACCAAACAGGCAGCAGCAATCAATGCGATTTCGGGCGATTTCTTGCCATATTTCGACTCCCCGACTATGGAAACTCAATCACAATTCAGGGGAAGGGATTGTGGGACGATTTTGATGGATCCCATTCCCCATAATCAGATTTTTAAACCCTAATCTACTCACAAAGGCAGCCCCCTTTCCTCTCAAACTCTTCAAACTTCTCCCAAACCCGAAAACACAAAGTTCTTGCTTTCCGATCACTTTCCGGCAACGAAAATCGACCAAGGAGGCGTGGAGAACAAGGATCTTAGTATTACAGATTGTTGGTAAGTCGTTCATAGGTTTTCGTTTACGTTTTCGAGTCCAAAAATCCAATCTAACCCTAGACTTTTACTTTCGGTTTCATTTCGGGGCCAACGGAGAAGAGACGGAGTAATTGGACGTGTTCGTAGCATGCGTGGGCGCCCCGATCGATCCAGAGACGTCCTAGACATCATCCCCACAGTATGTTAATGCTTACTTGGTTTTGGGTGACGTAAAATGTAACCAAACATAGAGATTTAATAACTCTAAAATCTGTCAACACGAAAAACCCCCGGCGCAGCGATTGTGTGCGAATTTTTAGAACCCTTAAAACTGCTCAAACGGAAAAACTCAAAACATGAAAAATGCTCCTAAGACATAGATCTAGTTCGTGTAAAATTTTCAAAATTTT
Source organism: Hygrophila difformis (assembly GCA_030278955.1). Taxonomy (NCBI): domain Eukaryota; kingdom Viridiplantae; phylum Streptophyta; class Magnoliopsida; order Lamiales; family Acanthaceae; genus Hygrophila; species Hygrophila difformis. The sequence continues at coordinate 72,332,453 of JAOANR010000001.1, forward strand.
TCATTGAGGTTTGATATCTGAAAATGGCTGAGAAAGAACCTGCCTTGAGAGTCGAACGTGAAACTGTGACAGATTTGAAATCGGACCAAAACCCCTATTTCGAGAGTTCAAACCCAAAAACTCAAAACTAGACTTTTAATCCTAACATATTAATCTAGGTTTTGTAAAAATTTCAGACATTTTCGTCGAGGTTTGCTATTTCAAATCGCATCGAAAACAAACTGCTTTGACAAGACATTTTCGAAATCTGCCTGTGAATATGTCCGAACTTGATGGACCTGTTTCTATATGTTCTAGTCCGATTTAATCTTTGCAATCTAAATGAAAGTTGTATATAATCATCTAGTATATGTGTTTAAAATTTCAGAATTTTTGGAGTCCATTTGATATGTCAAAAAGCCGATTTTCTAAGCTGTGTCAAATCTGTTTCGGGACAGTGAACTGTTTTTGCATTAAACTCGATTTTTGACATGTTTCCTCAACTTATTTCGAAAAAGTTAAAACACGAAAGTTGTTCGTTAGGGTGTTCTTGAGCTACTGTGAAAATTTCAGATTTTTCGGACCTGAAACGAATTTTTTAAAATTAAAAAGGCGTAAACTGTGACGCCAAATAACTTTTAAATCGAAAGATTTTGAAATTTCGAAACGAACGATCAAAGACTTGAAATACGATACATCTATACTTTTGAAAAACCCCGATACATTAAATCTAAACGATACATGAGATACTTGGGTGGAGGGTGAGTGCTCTGCAGGGTGCCCCTCTAGCCTTCTTGGCGTGCCTATAATGGACGTTAGATACTTGCATGAAAAACTTGTGAAATTTTGCAAAACTTGTCCTTACCTTGCGGGTTCGATTCCCCAAGGCGTATGTTTTCCTGCGGGTTCGATTCCCCAGGATGTGTGTTGATTCCTATGGGTTCAATTCCCTAGGATGTATTTGAGTTCTTGCGGGTTCGATTCCCCAAGGGCGATTGTATGTTTTCCTGCGGGTTCGATTCCCCAGGGTGTGTGTTGATTCCTATGGGTTCAATTCCCTAGGAAGCGTTTAAATTCTTGCGGGTTTGTTTCCCCAAGATCAAATCATATAAAATCATATTGAACAAAAGTGAAAGAATGAAAATCCTGAAATACCTAATCGTGAAGTAATGGGAAAATTTTAAGACGTGAATGTTTTCCTTATTTAAGTTATACCTTTAAATTATGCATTGCAATTATTTTACCATGTAATTTGAATTATGATAACGTGAAATCCTTGTGTTAAATTATGCCATTTATTCATTAGAGGATGACTAACTCAAATTGTGAATTACCTACAAGCATGTTTTTATTAAATTTAAATAAAGGCTTTGAAACCCCTCGATCATTTTAGGTGTTAACTTACTCAGCACGTTTTTGCTGACCAAACCACATTTCCCCTTTTTCTTTCAGAGTATGAGGATTATGCATCATCATATGCATACATGGGAACATTCGGGAAAAACTCTATTTTAAATTCCAGCCTGTTTAACCCGTGTTTTGGCCATGTTGGCCCAGTATTTAAATTTCCGCTGCATTACAATTATATATATGTAAATATTACATTCCGCTGCAACTTTGATATTATTATTTTTAAATTATATTACAATGGGCTGTTTGAATGATCTAAATTCTGAAAAACTATAGCCTTGCATCTCTTTAGCAAGCTCGGAGAAACCGTGTCTTGCTAGGGAGGTGTGGCGGTGACATCCCGGCCTGGGTTATCAAATCCGAGGTGTTACACTCGCAGACTTCGTACTAAGAACTTGAGACAGATGGATCCACCACAGGGATCAGGAGGTGCTTCCAAGTCCAAGGGACTTCTTTCTTATTTCAGAAAGAGTAAGTCCAAGAGTGGAGCTTCCTCGAGGCATACTATTGTACCCCTGATGACCAGCAGGAGGTCAATCAGCCTGACCAGCCCGTTCAGCTTGAGCAGCCTGAGGCATCTGATCATTCACAGGCCCCTTCTAGAGCCTCTCGGGGGAAGGCACCCGCTACCACTTCTACTTCCTCTCGGCCTAGAAGAGGAAGATCTGCTGCATTATCCATCCAGGAGCCTGTTCCTGAGGGGGTAGGTGAAGAGGAGTATGAAGTTGAGGTTGAGCAGGAGCAGCAGGAGGAGCAGACCACGTGGGGGAAGCAAAAGCGGTATGATCCCAGGACTTACGTGCCTGAGTTGCACTATATCAGAGAGGGTATCTTCGATGCTACTGTATTCAGGAGTGCCAGGGCTTATGAGGTATATCAGAGGTTCCATAAAAAGAGGATGATTCCGGATAGAGGGTTTTCTGAGAGAGATTTGCAGCATCCCCTGTTACGAGATGCTATTCAGTCCCGAGGTTGGGAGAGATTTGTACGACACTCAGCCAGATCATACTCTTGGGAGCTGACTAGGCTATTTTTAGCCAATGCTGAGGAGGAGGACTCTTGGATATTTGGGACCACTGTTCCCATTACTCCACAGCACTAGACCTGGCAATATGGGTAAACAGGTCGTGTATGTTATACGTGTCAAGTACCTATTTACCTGTTTGATCTGTATCTGTACACGACCTGTTTTTAGAATTTACCCGTATTTCAAAACCTGTACACGACCTGTTTCAAAAACGGATCACATGCGTGTCGACCTGTATACACGTGAATTTGAACATGTGGACACGCATGTCGAATTTACCTGTGACCTGTTTACCTGTATTTTACCTGTTTACTTATATTCTACTAAATTATATCAAATTACTTTTTAAACTTTTAAAATAAAATATAAAATATTACATTCCCATAATTCAAATCTTAAAATTCCTAATAGACTCAGCAATTCATCTTCAAACATTCAAATACAAAAGTTCAAACTTAAAAAAAAAATCCAAAGTTCAAATCCAATATTAAACATAAAGTTTACCTTGTGCGTATTTTATTTAAATTTAATTCTATTGTACTTAAATATATACAGGTAAAATACATGTAAAATACAGATATGTGTCTGATTCAGATAACAGGTGACCGGTATAAAAAAACAAGTCAATTCGGGTAAAAAACAGGTCAATTCGGGTAAAACAGGTAAACCTGCATTTGACCCAAATTGTATTCGTGTACTAAACGGGTCGACCTGTTTTGACCCGTATCTGTTTTTTGAAGACCCGTACATGTAAAACATAGGTCGTGTACGTGTCTAGTCTACGTGTATTTACCCATATTGTCGGGTCTACACAGCACATCAATCAGTTATTTGGAGTGGTGGACGTGCCTTATGGTAGAGATTTCTGGGAGCCGGTGGTGCGAGCTGATGATAGGGAGGATTTCAAAAGAATGGTACTGATGTCTATGTATGAGGGCCAGGAGGACGTCCTCATTTATGGTGATGATCCGAGCAAGTTGGACGGGCCTAGGATGGATGCCCCTATGTACCAGCTCCTTATGTTCTATAGAGCTAGGTTGAGTCCCTCTACTCATACTTCGGGACCTACTGCCTTGGATTTATATGTGCCATACTGTATCAAGATGGGTAGCCCCATTAACATTGGAGAGCTCATATCACTGGAGCTGAGGCAGACACCGGGGGTGTCTAAGAGGTTAGCCCTCATGTTCCCTAGTCTCATTTGGCTTCTTTGTGCCCAAGCAGGGGTGGATATGAGACAGTTTGAGAGAGACTGGGAGATGAGGCCATCAATTCCGTTCACTAAGTATTTCAAGTTGCCCGGTGTTAGATGTCAGCCTATGATACTTCCCAGAGAGGTGCCTAGGCAGTCACCACCACCTGCACCATCACAGGGCAGCCAGGAGCATTCTGAGGCTCCTTCACAGTCCACCCGGGTTACCCGAGGTGGTAGAGGCAGAGGCAGAGCTCAGTCACAGCAGCCACAGCAGTATCAGGGAGAGCCCGAGTGGGCTAGGACATTGATGATGAACCAGCAAAACTTGCTGAACACAGTGAATGAGCATGCCCGACTTGCAGCTCAAAGACACCATTTGTTGGCTGATCAGATAGCCAAGAATGCACGAGCTCAGGCCTACTCTGATGCCCGCCTGGAGTATTTCATGTCCCAGAGCTTAGGACAGAGATATGTCGCTCCTCAGACACCTTCTGATGACGACGATGATGAGGACTATGTAGGCTCCGGAGATGGTGATGAGGATGGAGATGATGATGATGATGCTGAGGTGATGATGCTGACGATGGATCGGAGGAAGTTGGAGACAATGAGGATGATGAGGATGATGATTCAGATTGATGCTAAGAGATATAGATAGGCTTTGATCTTGCTAGGTTTTATGTATTAGTAAGCCTATGTATATTGATGGATTTCGTTTTCCTACATTTTAGTTACTTTTCATTTGGATTGTATGGTCTTGAACTCTATTTCCTACTATTTTGCTATTCTAGATATGTCACTTCCATTATTCGAGTTATTTTGATCATATGAAGCTTTAGACAGTTGTTATTTGGCTTTTAAGGTTTTTAGTTGCTTTTAAATTCAATAAAGAAGCTCTTGCCAATTTCAAGTTAGATTGAACTATTTTGAACTGTTGGATAGATCAATGAAGTGTATTTGGACATGATTGAGGTGTAGGAAAAGTGAGATTGGTGTTGTTGATTGATTTGGAGATGTTGGACATCTTGGGGATGAACTTAGGAAAAACACATTCTGCCCGAATTTGGCACAGAATGCGCCACACATACTGTGTGGCGCCTAAATTGGCCTTGCAGCGCCACATTGGCGCCTGGAAACTTAGAAAAATTTCTAAGTTTTTCCAGAATGCGCCGCATGTGCTATGCGGCGCCTAAATCTGCTCTGAAGCGCCACATTATGCGCCGCAAAATAGGAATTTTTCCAAAGTTGCTTCAGGATGCGCCGCATCTACTATGCGGCGCCCAAATCCCCTCTTGAGCGCCACTTTTGGCGCCGCGGATCTGAATTTTTCTTCAGGAGTGTGGCGCCTAAATTGGCTTCTAAGCGCCACATTGGGCGCCACCGACGCGAATTTTTGAAAAATCCGCGAATCCAAAAGATTCAAATCAAATCCGATCGATTTTTGGGATCCAAAACAGCATTATACTGACTCTAAATCATATATTTGGTGTATATACAGCATTGGATCCGATTAATCACTTCATATCTCGACCAAGTCAAGATTTCAATCTCTACAAAAGGGCTAGGATCGATCTCTTTTGTTCATATTCTACCAAATTTGTCTACTTCCTTCTTGTTCTTTATTATCTTCCTAATACATATCTTATTTCTCATGGGGCCAAAAAGAAAATCAACCCAAGGAAACAAGAGAAACAATGCCGGAAAGAAGCAGAAAGCCAATGAAGCACCCCAAGCACAACCGCTTGTCATCAGGGAGCTTAATCCGGAACCTATTGTTGTGGATGACATGATGTATAATGATCCTATGGATGGAGACGAGGTTCCCTTCTATTCTGCTCAACAAGGAGAGGATAATCCACAGTCGGAAGAGGATGAAGTTGAATCTCGAGAAGAAATTTCACCGGAAGGGGATAAACGTTCATGTGGTTCTAAAGCAAAGAGGAAAAGTCATAATAGGAAGAACGACACAACCCCTCTGGAGGAATTAACCGGAGATACTTTCAATCCGGCTATTTTCATCAACCAAACGGCTTACTCTTATTATCAAAGAATGATGAAAAGATGGATTATCGCAGACAAAGGATTCACTGAGGATGACATGGAACGAGTTTATGTTTATGATGCTTTGAGGAGTCGAGGATGGCTGAAATTTGCTGAGCATCCGGAAGGAGTCTACTCTTGGGAGCTTACTAGGCAATTCCTATGTAATTCCCGATATGAGCATTATACTTCATGGATTAGGGGAGTGCCTGTGCCATATGGTCCTGCAGTGATTAATGAACTTTATGGCACTGTGGATGTCTCTGTCCGGCTACAAAGAAGAAGCACTTCCATGACCTTATCCATGAAGAGGAAGGAGGACCGGCATTGGAGAAGAGGATCTTGAGAGAGATGTTTGAAAACCAAGAAAAAGTTGATTACATAGGGAAGAAGAAAGAAAATGTTGTTGCCACATCGATGGATGCACCACTATATCAGATCTACTTGCTCTACAAGCATAAGGTGTATCTTACTTCGCACACTTCACAGCCTAATGCAGAGGAGCTGTATTTTGTGTATTGTGTAAAGAATTGGTTGCCTATTGATATTGGGGAGATGGTAGCATATGAGTTGGATAAATTGGCATCTGATGTGAAAAGGAAGATTCTTGGATTCCCAGCATTGATTTGGGCACTTTGTGAGAGAGCTGGAGTGGATCTTAGTGTCTATGCTAAGGATGTGAAGCCAAAGCCTCCTATCTGTTTCAAGAGTAATTATACCAAGCCTGGAGTAAGATGTGCAGAGCTAGCTTACCCTACTTCACCTCGTAGGACATCCACTCCTCATGCTGATATACCTAGTACATCTGGTACTAAGGCCGAGCCTGCAGAGATTGCAATTAATAGAATGACCTATGAAATTCATCAGCTTAGAGCCGAGATGGAGAAGAAGGAGGATAAAACACAGGCACAGCTTGCACGACTTTCTACCAGACTTGAGTATTTCATGTCTGAAAGTTTAGGTGATCGATATGCTCCTCCTACTACTGATTCGAGCTCTACAGGGAGTGATGATGTTCCTAGGGAAGATGAAGTAGCTGATACGGATAGGTCTTTATAGATTTAGATTTTTGAGTAGATAGCATTGCTCCCTTTTTGATTAAATTTGTCATGTCTAGATTAATTTTTGTAGTATTTTGCTTACTTTAGTTTGGCATCTTTATGTAATAGTGTTAGAACTTTTGGTATTTTGCTTTTGGTAAATTTATAAATTTTAATATTTTAATAAAATCTGTCCATATTTATTTAATTAATAATAAAAAAAAGAGTGCTTACAAGAATTAATGAAATCTGAAATTTAATAATAAAATCTGAATTTAAATAAATAATGGATGGAATTTAACTATGTTAATTTATAATTTACCATGTGCTCTAATGACTATCTTTTATATGAGTGAATACTATATAAATATATAAGGAAGTAGGATATGCCAAGAAGGAGCAAAAAGGGGACATCCAAGATGGTAAAGAGAAATTCTAAAGATCTAAATACTCCAGGTGTGATCTTTTCATGTTTTATGTTATTAATTTGCATGAAGTATGTTGGTAAGAGCTTAGTTAATTTTATTTCAATATTTATTATGCTTTAAATAAAATGATACATGCATGATTATGATGCTTTGATTATGTTAAATTTAAATTGTGTTTTCACAGTGGTGCTATTGTTTGAGATTATCACATCACTGCCAATCTCGAGAAAATCCAAATAAGTCTACATGTTCTGCTTAAATCCGATTTTACAACTGTAATACCCGAGAAACGACATCGAATTTTAAATCCGAAAATTTTAAGAGTCGGACTTAATTATCGCAACCGAAATAATTCCGAGAGAGCGGAATTAAATATTTTCGACGATAGCAACTCGAAGAGAGTTATCGGATTATCCAACAATCATGGATAATTCATATTATGATTTTTAAATATATATATATAAAAAAAAGAAAAAAAAAAAAGAAAGAAAATCGAAGCTGACTGCCGCGCGGCGCGTGGAGCCCGCGCCGGCGGCGGCAGACAACGTTTTGAAACGTTGCACGCGGGTTTTGACCCAATTTTCGAAATTCTGCAATTCCAATCAATGTACATTCACTTCTCAGATCATTAAGGATGTCTTGGGATGTATTTGGACACTCTTGGATAAATTTTGAGTGTATTAAACTTATTTAAGTTAGAAGTATTGAGGGTTCATTTGATAAGTGGAGTTAGGTGAATGGATTGAGTTTGGAGGGGTGGTGGCTGCATTTTTTCGAGGAAGACCACCATTAACTCGTCCCCTACTTTCCCTAGGACCATTATGAGTTCCTTGGGAGTGATAGCACAGCCCTAATAAGCCTCATTCAGCCCCCAAACCTTCCCATCTGCAACCATCCGAAAATCTGCCATTTGAGAGAGTGTTGGAGAGATTGTGGTGGTTCTTCTTTGTTCCAGAGGGTTTGGACGAGTTGCAAGATTCCAATCCATTCTTCTATTGGTTGGTAAGGATTATACTCCATTCATTGGTCTTAGATTCGAAATTCATGCCCTAAATCTTAGGAATTCTTCCAACAACTCTCAAAATAGGATTCTTTCGGTAGAACTTTGGAAGAGTGGACTGTTCCGGACGATTTGGAGGCGCAACCAAGGAGGATTTCGATACTACTCTTTTAGGAAGTAAGTTAGTGTTATGCCTTTCAAATTTTATAGCTTTTGGTTGAGTATTCATTGAGATACAACTCGAAATCCAATCCTTGCCAAATCTGTGTATTAGGGTTTCATCCGTATAGTTTCTTTTGTTCATCCTTGTTCGCCTAGATCCGTTCGTTTTTAGAAAAACTTTTCTAAATGAAATATGTTCCTAACACTTTAAAGATGATCTCTGTAAATTTTCACAATTTTTGGGCATGATTTGAGCGTCAAAAAAGCATCTGGTATTTTCTGAGTCTATGATGACAGATTGCGTTTCATAATGTAGTCAGTTTTGTTGTCCATATTACTCCTAGCTACGATCGTTTTTAATGGTTGGTTTCTTCATGAAAATTGTTCATCTATGTGTGTAGTTTATCCCTGTAAATATTCAGAATTATTGGATCATGTTTAGAATTGTTATGGATTTTTAAAGAAACTGTGGTCGAGTGAACAGTAATTTCTGCATCCTTTGAAGAGGTGTTTCTGAAATGATTTTTTTTTGGGCTATTTGGAGTCCGAATTTGGCAAAGCCTATTTCTAAGGAAAACGTGTATTTAGGTGTTTCCTAGCCTCTGTAAAATTTTCAGAAATTTTTAAAATGTTGTACTACATTTCCTAGTGTGAATTCGCAAACTGCCACAGTGAGTTTTCATCGGCAAATTTGTCTTCATGCGTTTTGAGGAAATATGAGTCAATTGCTACTCATTTGTGAATATTATGAACTCTGGGAATGTAAATTTATTTTGTCATGGTTAAAATGTGAAACTTTGAAACTTTGTGATTTTTGATCGAGTTAGATGCCCAACCTTGGAGGATAAGTGCACTTGGCGTGAGCTCGTCGGGCCGCCCCCTCTTTTTGGTGGCCAAAACGGCGCCAAGGAAATTTATGATTGCGTGTTAGTATGAGTCTATACTCCTAGATGTATCCGTATGAGTTATCTAGGGCTCCGGAGTGTGTCTGTATAGGTCCGCTGCTTTCACATTTGTTGATACCGTCGGCTTGTGGACATAAGCGCCCAAGCGGGTAAGTTGATCTTAAACGGCTTAGGCCCAGGATCGTTGATACCGGCGGCTTGTGGACATAAGCGCCCAAGCGGGTAATTTTTGGATGTCCTCGATCAAAATGAACATTGGTTAATATGTGTGTGGTAAAGTGTAAAATTCCCATAAATTTATTTACTCGTTTTATTTAAATATTTAATTCTTATCCTTTGACTACTCTTCTAAAAACTTTAAAATTTGTTATGCTATACATTAACTTACTCAGTACCGTTTGTACTGATAAATTGTTGTTCTCTCTTTTCCGTAGAGTAAGTCATGGCACGCCGGGATGAGATTTCTCAAAAATAAAGACTTGTCGCACTTAATTTATTTTAATTTCTGCAATGGACTTGGACCTTGGACTTTGGTTTTTTGCCTCTGTTTGGCCCTTGCTTTTGCTTGGTTTTAGCGTCCGCACTATTTATTTACTGTTATGCACGAGATACTCTGATTTTAATTCGGGCACATTTGAATGGTTTTTAAATTGTTTTAAAGTTTGATACAACTAGCCTTAGCATCTTTTTAAATAAGCTCGGTTTGATCGTGTCTTATTTAGAAAGGTGTGGCGGTAGCGTCCCGGCCTGGGTAATCAAATCCGGGGTGTTACAACAACTTAATGAGAATTAGGTTTCTTAGTTTAAAGTCCTGGACTTTGTTAAATTGTTATGAAAGTTGTTCGAACTTTGGTGACAATTCTATTTACCTTGCAGGAAATTAATTGATTAATTAGACTAGTTGTTTAATATGTGGAGAATTATCATTAGTTATATATGAATATGCTCGTTCTAAGTCTTCTTAAATGCTTAATTAAAATAAAGTCGGAGTAAAACCCCTATATTTGAAAAAAAAAATTAATTAGTATTCAAATCTTGCAAAAAGAAAAAGAAAAATATGTTAAAGAATGCAAGATAAAAAAAACAAGAGAAAAAGAAAAAAATGTATATATATATATATATATATATATATTAAAAGGGGAATTAAATAAAAAAATTCATAAACTCTTGATTGGATGACTGGCACATATTCGGTGACATGAGTAGCTTTTGGAATTCAACCGTGTACAACTCAGCCAAAGTGTCTAGAATATTGTGAAACCGAGTCATAAATTAAGCATATTTGAAGACTAGAATAGAAAAGCATATTTACATTATTCACTCTCTCATTTTAAGTGCTATGTGTAATTAATTTATTTTCTGTATTGTAAGTGCTTTGAACATCTGGTTTTAATAACTGATGCATATCAATTTACCTAGATCTAGCACATTAAACTTTGAACCCTGTCTAATTCATTTTGTTGTTGAAATCTATGATTTGGCAGAACTATTGATCTTGTCCAGATTTCAGCTTAAGGTTCCCGCGATATCTCCATTCTTCCCTCGCAGTGTTTACTGTGATCTTGCAACTTGTATCCTGCTTAATCAACAAAGCGAGTATTAATGTAGATAAGAACATGGCGATAAATACTTAAGTAAAAATCTACAACTTTTAAGCTATTTCATGCGATTTCCAAATATCCTCCTGATCTTGATCTTTCCGAGATTTTCCTATCTTCTTCATTTCTTAACCAAGAAATCTAGGAAAAAATGTGATCAATTATTATTTCCAAGACAATCCGATGGGTTCTTCTCTTGAGTTGGTCCTCAAACTTTGCAGCTTTTCTAACCAGATCAGTGATATTCACATATCCTCTCATGTCCATTTCTTTGAAGATTTCGGGTCTCAAACCTTTTGCAAATCTAGTCAGGGTGATCAACGGGTGTTCATTGAATTGTGCTCGCATCATGAGCATTTCCATTTCGCGGTAGTACCCCTCGACAGTTCTTGACTCCTGTTTCAGACTGATCACCTTCATGTACATATCTGGATTGTAGGTAGGAGGCACGAATCTTCTCTCCATGAGTTGCAGAAAATATTCCCAGTCGGTGACTTGGGGATGTCCGGCATTGTGATGATCAACTGTGAACTTTTGCCACCACAGTTAGGTAAAATAATGATTAGAAGGATAAAGATGTGGAGATTGATGAAGAAACAAGAACACACACAAAAGATGGATATAACATAAGATGATGAAACGAAATTGTAAGATAAAGGTTGAGAGAGCTTATGAATGAAGGGGACCCGAACTTGCCAAGGGAAATGAGATTAGCTCAAGACAAAATGGCTTCCTTCAAGTGCATCATTCATTGACAATCCATCGAGCAAGCTTCCAACTTGATGGCGTGAGGGAAATGAACACAAGTTCAAGACAAACACGGATGGGGGAGAACACTTTTGAAAGAGTACTCTCGGTTGTGAACTTTGAAATTATGGGAATGGATTTCAATAATAAGCAAAGTTGTTTATAAATGAAGGGGGAGATCATATATATAGGCCAAATCCCTTAGAAACTAAAAGAAATAAAAAATACATCAAAAATGGACCAAATGCGATTTAGGGGAAACTGATTCGGTTTATATCGATTGATGCGGTATAAACCGAATTGGGGTAAAAGATCGCATTGGTCTCACAAACCTATCTATTACAAAAGGAAAAGTAGGTCAATTCCGTCTATGGGGGCAATTCGGTTTATACCGAATTTGGCATAAATTCCGAATTGAACACCCACACATAATATTAATAATAATAATAACTGAGTGCAATTCGGTATATGAGGCAATTCGGTTTATACCGAATTGGCCAATCAAAACCGAATTGAGGGCTTTAGGAAATAATATCACTAATGCGATTTTAGTCAATTCGGTTGAATCAATTCGGTTTATTGGAATACCGAATTGAGTAATACCGAATTGAGAAAACTAGGGAAAATTACTAAGGCATGGAGTTAATTCGGTTTAAACCGAATTGGTTATTCCGAATTGACCTCAATGTCTTAGCCAAAATTCGCATGCCCTTATTTTCTACGCTATTACACAATATATCATCCGATGTCCGGTGGTGGTTCCGGCTGCTCTCCGACCACTTTTCCGACGAGCTCCTTTTGGTCCTCTTCATGCTTGTTGGGCTTTCCTTATGCATCTTGAGGCCTTCTTCCATCTTTATTTAATTCCGAAGTGAGGAATCCATATTAATGGATTCCGAGCTCATCTGGGTTGGATCTATCTGGATCATTATTTGAAGTTTTTGGGCTTCCTAGGGCTCCAAATTGTCTGTTTCCTGCAAGAAAAATTTATACAGTGCATCAGAAAATTTCTTGGCCCTTTGTTTGGATACTGAGCCCTCGGGGATTATCGGAATAATTGATCCGTTGGTTCTGGCGACTACGCCAGAGCTGTAACCTCATTCGGAAATTGGGCATGGTTGATTTGGAAGACACGGGTTAGTTGAACTTTATTGCGAGGAAAGACCACAATAGGAAAGCACGAGGATTGCTACTTATCCTACAACAAGGTTGGGACAAAGGAATACAGAAACTGATCATTGAGCTAACAATAAAGAGATTATAGGTATAATTAATTAACGAGGAGCAAGAAAGAGAGGGGACCACACTTACGTGTTATTGCGCAGATTATGGAAATGAAAAGATGGAGTTGGAAAACAAAATTCACATCCATCCCTATAGAGTGCACCGAGCCGCTGATGCCCTCATCATGGGAAGAGTTTAGACAGCAATTAAGTTAGTATCCAGACTAGAATGAATCTGCATATGCAGACGTGTTCCGATGCAGGCAAAGAGGTGCTACACGTTAACATGCTGTGCAAACCTTCCATTCGGAGCCAAATAATACCAATGGAAAGTGTATCGGATTACCCCCAAATCAATGGACGTAATAAGTGAATGATTACCCCCAATGGAAATCAATCAATTGCGAAACTAAGAGGTGATTAATCATTACCTAAAATGTGTAGGGGTGCCATAATTGAGGATATTGTGTTGAGAATACAACAACTTATTATGTCTCCCCAATTTTGGATCCAGAACGATACCCTCCCTCAACATACACCAGTGTACTGTCGATCAATCACGTCATGTTGGATCTGAATATGTCGCCTATAGAAGACAACGACTATGTGGAATCCGCATAGTGGGTTTGTACAACCAGCGAGGATCGGCCGACAGCGAGAGAATAAATGGTCTATGTGATCAAGATGCTACGAACAATACGACAATGATAGGTATGGCGTGAATATGATGCTGCAACAAGACTTGGTGATGATTATAATGGTGTACCCGAGCCAAATAGGTTCTGTCAGTAGCCCAAGTGATAGAAGTCTTACAGGAGAGGTTGCTCACGTCGATGGCCATGATGGTGATTGTGCCGTGGATGGTGGTGTGACTGGTAGTGATGCTATTGGAACAAGTGTCGAGGCAACAGATGATGATGACTATGATGACACGACCGGTGGAGTGTATTTCCGTGTAATACCCATGTCCAAAGGTTCCCTCATATTCACTATTTTTTAAGCTTGACTTGGACAATGAACATGTAATGCTATAGTGTAGGGAGAGGTGTAAGTTGGAATTGGGTGTAACATGCGGCCTAATTAACCATATTCGTGGTGTGTGTTGTATAATGTAGAATGAGGTGATGAAAATGTTACGTGAATGTGCTATAAAAAGATTATAAAAGTGTTGTAATGTATAAAAGGGCTGCTGAAGATGGTGTAACATGTGTAAACAATTATAAAACTCAATGATTATGTGATGTTGGCACTTTATGATTCCAACGTGTACTTAGTAATCTGATTAATACTCTTGGTCGGGCTTTAGTGTGATTTTTTCTTGTTTATGCTACATAATAGCTAATCCTAATGGAGGAGAATAGCAGATCATGTGTTGTCCCTGATAGCAGCACAAGTGTAATCGTCAAATTGGACACAATATTGTGTCTGTGAACAATATTATTGTCAGATGCGGATAGTTCTTCAAATAAAAATGAACACTATATAAAACCCCTATAACATAGCATAGCATTGACTATGCATAGCATTGATGAGAACTTCAAGTAGCACAAAGTTCATTTAATAATACTAAATGAAAGACTCGATTATAAACAACAATTAAAAATTTGTTCCATACATATTGATATTTTGAATAAATATTAAATTACTGTAAAATAGCAAATTATGTGTTGTCACTAATAGCAGCACAAGTGTAAGCGTCAAATAACATACAATTGTATCTGTGGACAATATTATTGTTGGACACAAAAAGTTATAGCCTTAAAAATTACAGCACTTTATAAAAACTCATATAGCATATCATATGTATTGACTATGCATAGCATTAATTAGAGTTTCGAATAGCACAGAGTTGAGCTAACGATAAATCTCAATGAATGATTCGATTATTAACACAAGATAAAAAATTTGTTCCAATCATGTTTGATATTTTAAATAAATATTAAATTACTGTAATGTATGCTTAGCTATACTAATTACTCCCTCCGTCCCATTTAACTTGTCCTGTTTCACTTTTGCACACAATCCAATGTACTTTTTTATCTATTAATATCTCAAAATATATATAATGAAAAATTATACAAAATATATATTATAAAACTACGTGATCATACGATTCTAACAAGACCCATCTCGACTATTTTTGCTAAATATATACTTGCAATTAAATTGAGTCAAAGCTGAACAATGAACAGTGTAAAAAAGTCAAACAAGACAAGTGTCGTGGGACGGAGGGAGTAATTTTTTTTATAGCTGGATATGCTAAATAATTTTTAATACAACTAGGAGTAATACAATATTATATTTGCGATATATGAAGTGGGGGTGTAATGTACTAATGTGGGTAAAGACAAAAAACTTTTGTTCTCACTGAGGACATTCTAGTAACTATAGCATATCTATACAAAAGGCAATAAATCCTTTCCTTTAGTGACACATATGTAATTGGGAATATACATCTTACCTAATTAATGCAGCGTACATCACGGACACAAATGGAGCCATGGAGGGACTGCCAAGTAATAAAAAAGCACATCTAATACATCCATATAGCAGCTCTGGATATCCAGAGTCTGGATACAAACCTATTCCTTTAGACAGAAGGAGTCGAAAATCTTGATAGGCTTCTTGATTATATAACAGATAATATATTAAAGGAAGACATTAATGGAGTATAAAACTCACAACAATTTCTTGAATAATAATCAAACAAAAAAGTAAATAAAAAGAGAGATTTATTATTTATCGAATAATCAAAATTCAACATTATCATTTATCAGGGATGAGGACTTGATCAAGTGGTCAAGTTTCTTGACTTCAACCTAAATGTGGAGGTTCGATTCCTCACCCGACCCCCTATTCCGCCTATTTTTTTCCTTTGTAATTTGTGTAGCATAAACTCTCACCACTCATTTTCTAGCATGTATAGATTGTTCAGAAAAAAAATAAAAATAAAAAAACACTAACATTTATCACTTACTTCATCAAATTAACACCGAAATAAACCATGAATTACTCATTAAAAAGAAGAGAGACCTAAATTTGTTGGCTATAAGGTTTAAAACCTACCCGAATCCGTCCCTAACAACTTAAAATTATTAGTAGCCTTATCGTTTTTTCGGGAGAAGGGGGGCCGAAGTCGTTTTATTGCAAAACTTGTAAAGTTTGATACAGACCAATGCGTTCAACAGAGATAGCATTTAAAACAAAATCTGGAGGATGAGTAAAATGTTGGAAAGCACTCGTCCAAGGACGACCCTTAATGAAACGATCAGCAACAACATTGCAAAGTCCGGGATGTGTGAAACCCGAACGTGCCAATCCCAGGAAATCATAGTTCTAATGTGATTAACCCAAGAATGAGCAGGCCCCAAGGCATCCAAATGGCCAATGATAAGATGGACTGCTTCAAGACAATCAGATTCAACCTCAATTTGACGAAAACCTAAGGACCAAGCAAGCTGCAAAGCAATAAGTATAACTTCGAGCTCTGCATGCAAAATATTATGCAAGGCAGGGCCGTCTCGAACATTTTAGAGGCCCCGAGCGAAAATAAAGAAAAGGGGCCCCTATAAAATAAATTATATTATATTACATATAAGATTATTTAATTATATCTTATTCTATAAAACTATATAAAATAATAATATAAAATTTTGTCAAAAAGCACATTATTTAATTTATATTTTTTTTTACTAGAAGATCAAATAAATTATCAAGAAATAGTTAAAAAATTAAACTAATTTTTATCAAAAGAATATAATTTATGTAACAAAATTAATTAACATGAAAAGCACAACATCAAATGATAATGACAAAAAAACTATAGTAATTAGTAACAAAATTTAATACATATATTATAAATATATAAATTTTGAAAATCAAAATAATAAATTGATGATAATAATACTAAAATACTAACTAATATTAATAATAATATTTTTTGCATAATATTAATAATAATATTGATAAATGAAATAAGACGTGTATAAATAATCTATTTAAGTTGCTGTCACTAAAAAAAATAATCTATGTAAGTTGCATAACATTAAATAAAAAATACTCCCTCCGTATTCAAAAAATTTTAACACCTTCTTTTTTGGCCTGTTTTGAAATAATGTTAACATTTTCTTTTTTGGTAGTTTTTTTCCATTCACACTACTTTTTTTCATCTCTTTCTCTCTCATCTCCTTTAATCTCCATCACTCATTTCCCAAAATTTTAAAACACGTGACACTACCCAATGTTAAGATTATTTATTTTGGCTTTACATGTAAAGATTATTTTTTTGGATAAGTCATGTTAAGATTATTTGAATAGGGAAGGATTATGAAATATTGAAAAAATAATTATAAACTTGTATTTTTTTAAAAAAAAAACAAAAACAAAAAAAATAAATAAATAAACATAAAAGGGGCCCCTCAAAATGGGGGCCCTGTGCGAGCGCTCCGTTCGCTCATGCCGAAAGCGCTCTGATGCAAGGAATCTTTGGTGCGAACTCCACCAAGCCAATTGACATCGTGATCTCGAAGAAGTCCTCCCGAAAAACTTTGACCACGCTTGATACTAGCATCACAATTCGCTTTAATCCAATTGGCCGGAGGCCGTCCCATCGAGCCCGGCCACAATGCCAAGTTTTGACACCAAAAAGTTGAAGTTCCTTCCTGGCCGCCAAGTATGCATTCAAAGATTTACGAATTGTAGAATGGATGGTAGGCCAAGACACACGCTCATGACCATATAACTCCATGCAGCGGGATTTCCAGATATGCCAAACTCCAATGCCAAAGAGAGCCGAATTGTATTCGCCAACCTCAGTGCTCTTCATGGAAATAATCCAATCTTGCAAACTACACGTCCAGAAAGTATTGGTGGACACGAGACCCAACTGAAGCCAAGTTCTAGCGGAATCAGGGCAATCACGTAATGCATGAACACCACTTTCAATGTCTCCACACTTCCAGCAGAGGGCATCGGATGAAATGTGACGTTTATATCGCTCCAGGCCAGAAAGAAACTTATTGTGCATGGCTAGCCAAAGGAAAGTACACACTCTTTGAGGGGCTGGCCAACGCCACAACAACTTCCAATCTGTAGTAATCAAGCTGGAGGGACGAGCAGCAAGCTTCTCCATGGTGCTACGAACAGAGAAGATTCCATTGGAGACCGGTCTCCAAAAAGGCCGATCATCAACAGTGGGCTTCTGGGGGGTAGGAAGTTGCATGATAAATTGAATTCCAGCATCAGTCAACAAAGGTCGAAGCTCCTGCATATTCCAAGTGGATCCCAACGAGTAGGAGGCAACAGAGCGGTTGAGGTCGTCTTGAGAGAGAGATTGAGCTGCCATGTCCTGCATAATAAAACCCTGATGAGTCCAATTATCAACCCAAAAAAGAGTAGCCTTACCATTTCCAATATTCCATTCAAACAAAGAATGGAATGTCTGGTGGATAGATGTAAGATCCTTGGCAAATTGGGAAAGAGACTGATTTTGGTGAGTAAACTTATTGGCATGCCATCCATGGCGAATTTTCATGTGTTTGGTCCAGAGCATGTTTCTAGTAACAAGACCCCACCAACTCTTCATGAGAAGCGCTTCATTGTAATCCTTTAAATTCCGGATGCCAAGGCCACCATGATCCAGCTTAGAGGTGACATTGTCCCAAGCAATGAGATGAACCTTCCGATTATTATTGCAAGAGCCCCAGAAGAAGTCCCGGCAAAGCTTTTCAAGAGCCTTGATGGTTGTCATAGGAAGATGGACAACTTGCATAATATACATGCTACTAGGATGAAGAACAGATTTGATTAAAGTGATCCTTCCAGCTAGGCTAAGATAACGGTGAGACCAACAATTTAATTTGGCACTAACTTTGTCAAGGAGAGACCTGAAATCAGAATGTGTAAGTTTGTGCACAGATATTGGAATACCAAGATAAGTATCAAGGCTTTGAACATTAGAAAATTCCAGAATATTGGATATACTCCTCCTGTCCTCGCGGGAAACAGCTTTGCCAAACATGGTATGAGATTTGGAAGCACTGACAACTAAGCCCGACATCGAACTAAATTGGTTGAGGATTGCCTTGATGTAAAGAGCTTGATCAGTAGAAGCTTTGGCAAATAGGAGTATATCATCTGCAAAAAAGAGATAAGAAATTTTGATACGCCCTCTATCCCAGGTTGGAGGATGCCAATGGTTATCATGGACTGCTTTGTTGATCATGGCCCCAAGTCTCTCCATGCACAAAATAAACATATAAGGGGAAATGGGATCCCCTTGGCGAATGCCTCTAGAAGGTTTGTAAACATTTGTTAGTCTACCATTCCACAGAACTTGCATAGAAGAAGTGTTAATAGAGTTCATAATGAGAGATATGCAAGCTAAAGGAAAGCCAAAAGAAGAAAGGGTGTCATGGATGAAACTCCATTCAAGCTTGTCATAAGCTTTCTAAAGGTCCAATTTAAGCATCATATACCCCGGTTTGGCGGAAGATTTACTCAAATAGTGAGAAAGTTCATGGCATAGGATAATGTTGTCTTGGATGATATGGGGCTTTGAAAGTTTAAGCAAATGTCTCAAGTTCGAGTAGTCTTATAGTTTAGTACTGCAGTATTATGGAATATAAAGGTCCATGTTAATTTGAATAATTTTTTAATGATAGAATTATTGTTATAATTACATTATTTTAAATTAAATTTGTATAGAAAAGATTCTTGTTATATGATACAGTACATTACAACATTACATTGATATGTGATATCATAAAACAAAATCATATACTACTATCTGCTACTCCATTCGTTCAGGAAGAATTAATAAAATAACCCTTTAACTTTTAAAATTGATCAAAATAGTCCTCTCCCTTTCAATTGAACAAATTAGTCCTCTAGGTATGACATTTTCTCCAATCTGGTCCTTTGCTCATAATAAACATAATTAACAGCTTATAAAAAAGATTAACCCTAATTAATTAATGTGATCCCACCATCCTTAATGACATGGATCCCTTATGAAATGGGTTGGTTAACCCACAATCCTTCTGCCTATTCAGACCCACCACCATCAACGAAAAGTAGCAGCCATTCTTCTTCATTCTTCATTAAAAATTTGCAGACTCACCACCACTACCACTTTTGTAATGCTAGCAACTCCTCAGTTGAGACATCAAGGATCCATAAAACTCAATCCAACAATTCTTTGTAATGCTAGCAAAAAATTTAACCAATTGCATTCAAAATCAAACAAATTCTCACAAAGAATCACCCAAATCTGTTAAGACTTAAATAAGAAAAATATTTGCAATTCCCACATCGCCGCAGCCCAACCTCCATCTCAGCCACCACCACAACCGTCTGTGCCACCTGGTCGCCACCACTGCGCCACCCGCCGGCAGCAACAGCGCACAGCCAGCAACAGTGCCACACATCTGGTCTACTCCTCCGTCGTCGCGCCTCCCATCACCACTTCTGTCCATCACTCTGGTCGCCTGGGCCGTCGATTTCGCCGGAGAAGAAAGGCGTCTCCGGCAGCCCCTCCAGAAAAAAATTGTCGAAACAGGTGAGGAAGAAAAGAATACTCATTACCTGTAAAGCGTCGAGCACTCCATCTTCCATTCCTCTCCCATAGCAGCTACCGTCCGCCCCTTCCTCTTCCCCAAATCGTAATTTCCCCTGATCTTCTTTGTTGACAAGTCGGGAAAAAGGGGCGGAAGTGTTCCAATTCTCAAAGCCTTGATTTGTGATTTTTGATAAATGGGTGGGCATGGTTTATGGGTTAAACCATTTTATTATGGGTTGTGGGATCATCCTAATTAGGATTAATTTTAATTCATTAGTTTTAATTTGATTAATTATGTATAAATGATTAATTTGGAGAAAATGTCAAACCTATAGGACCAATTTGTCTAATTGAAAGTAAGAGGACTATTTTGTTCAATTTTAAAAGTTAAAGGATCAATTTATTCATTTTTCCCCATTCGTTCATAACTTTTTAAATTAACACACATGGTAAGCGTTTCAGATGGTTTATACCAGGTCCAGGACGTCGATTTCCCCAGAAATCTCTAGAATAAACAAATCACGCGGCCTTCCTGCTATTTTGGAAACTGCCATTGGAATGTTCTAGACTAAGCTCAATCTCAATATATAAACGTGCCTTTGCGATTCACCTTCATACAGTAACCCTACAGGCTTCAAACTTAGCTCTCGTTGTATTCTTCACCCGAATTTTAGCATTTTCCATTTTAGTTGTTCATTTGCATTTTTATTGGTGCGAATGGCCGGGAAGGGCGAGGGACCTGCGATCGGAATCGATTTGGGCACTACTTACTCCTGCGTCGGAGTGTGGCAGCACGATCGTGTTGAGATCATCGCAAATGACCAGGGTAACCGCACCACGCCGTCTTATGTGGCTTTCACGGACACCGAGCGTCTCATCGGTGACGCTGCAAAGAACCAGGTCGCCATGAATCCGATTAACACTGTTTTTGGTGAGTGTTCCGTTATTTTTTGTGATTGTTGTTTTTCGTCGTTGAAATTGAATCTGTTTCACTCATTCTTTGGATTTTTTTTTAGAAAAAAAAATTAAGTTCTCTCTGTACGCTTTTCTCGAATCTAGATGTTTAAGGAATTGAAATCGGAAGTGAAACTTCGAATTCTGCCAATCTTTGTTCTTGTTAAATCCGATCGAACTATATCCGTGTATATAACTTCTATATATGGAGGCATACCTGTTAGATTTAGCACTGTAGAATGTTGTAGTTCTAGCTTGGATAATTATTTGTTTATATTTTCTCTAAAGGGAAAGTTATGCTTCTGATTCGAATATCACTGCATCATGAGTCTGCCTGCCTTCATTTAAAGAACTTCAATCTCAAGTTAGATTTTAATTATTGGATATTGCAAATTTTAGGATATTATTATCTATGCTTGCTGTGGCTTCCTGTTGGTTCACTGATTCTGCTATTGCATTGCAGATGCCAAACGTTTAATCGGCAGGCGGTTTGGCGACCCGTCCGTACAAAGCGACATGAAGCTCTGGCCATTCAAGGTCACTCCGGGCGCCGGCGACAAGCCAATGATCGCAGTATCCTACAAATGCGAGGAGAAACAATTTGCCGCAGAGGAGATCTCATCCATGGTTCTCACAAAGATGAAGGAGATTGCTGAGGCATACCTCGGATCCACCGTCAAGAATGCCGTTGTAACAGTGCCTGCATATTTCAACGACTCCCAGCGCCAGGCCACCAAGGATGCCGGAGTGATCTCCGGTCTCAACGTCCTCCGCATAATCAACGAGCCAACTGCAGCCGCCATTGCTTATGGCCTTGACAAGAAAGCCACCAGCAGTGGTGAGAAAAACGTCCTGATATTCGACCTTGGCGGTGGCACTTTTGATGTCTCGCTTTTAACCATTGAGGAGGGGATCTTCGAAGTGAAGGCAACTGCCGGTGACACCCACCTCGGTGGCGAAGATTTCGACAATCGGATGGTGAACCACTTTGTTCAGGAATTCAAGAGGAAGAACAAAAAGGACATCAGTGGGAATCCCAGAGCTCTGAGAAGATTGAGAACTGCTTGCGAAAGGGCGAAGAGGACTCTCTCCTCCACAGCCCAGACCACCATTGAAATCGATTCTTTGTACGAGGGTATCGACTTCTACTCCACCATTACCCGTGCCCGATTCGAAGAAATGAACATGGACTTATTCCGCAAGTGTATGGACCCCGTCGAGAAGTGTTTGCGGGATGCAAAGATGGACAAGAGTAGCATACAAGACATTGTCCTTGTTGGTGGCTCCACTAGGATCCCAAAAGTCCAGCAACTTCTGCAGGACTTTTTCAATGGGAAGGAGCTTTGCAAGAGCATCAACCCTGATGAAGCCGTCGCCTATGGCGCCGCTGTGCAGGCCGCGATCTTGAGCGGAGAAGGCAATGAGAAGGTGCAGGACCTTCTTCTCTTGGACGTCACTCCTTTATCCCTTGGCTTGGAAACTGCAGGAGGTGTGATGACTGTTTTAATCCCGAGGAACACGACGATTCCTACCAAGAAGGAGCAAGTGTTCTCAACGTATTCGGACAACCAGCCGGGCGTCTTGATTCAGGTGTACGAGGGCGAACGGACCCGTACACGCGACAACAACCTTCTTGGCAAATTCGAGCTTTCCGGGATCCCCCCTGCTCCTAGAGGCGTGCCGCAGATCACCGTCTGCTTCGACATCGATGCCAATGGTATCCTCAACGTCTCGGCTGAAGACAAGACGACGGGGCAGAAGAACAAGATCACCATCACCAATGACAAGGGAAGGCTGTCCAAGGAAGAGATTGAAAAAATGGTGCAGGAAGCGGAGAAGTACAAGGCTGAGGATGAGGATCACAAGAAAAAGGTTGAGGCCAAGAATACACTCGAGAACTACGCATACAACATGAGGAACACCATTAAGGATGAGAAGATCGCGTCGAAGCTTCCAGCTGCGGACAAGAAGAAGATCGAGGATGCAGTGGAGTCGGCCATCCAGTGGCTGGACGCAAACCAGTTGGCTGAGGTTGATGAGTTTGAGGACAAAATGAAGGAGTTGGAGGGCCTCTGTAATCCCATCATTGCGAAGATGTATCAAGGCGGAGGAGCTGGCCCGGCCATGGATGAGGATGGCCCGGCTGCCGCCGGAAAAGCCGCCGGTGCCGGACCCAAGATTGAGGAGGTTGATTAGAGAACATGTTTCTTTTAGATGGGAATGGATGGGGAATTGAATTCTTGAAATTGAGGCTGATTGCCTTTTTCTTTTTCTTTTTTTTTTAATGCTTTTTGTTTTTTGGATTTCCGAGTTATTAAAAACCTTTCTACTTTCTGGATTATGCCCACCATTAGGCGAAAGGAAAAATGATGAATTGGAAGCTCATTTTTTTAACGATTTGTTTTGACGATGCGTTGATGTGTGCAACTAGAATGGACTTCACTGATAAATCTCAGTACAATGTTACGGAATTGAAAGATTATGTTAGGATTTGGTTATACACGTCTATAATATATACTATATATATATTTTTTCCGAGGGGAACTCGTCAATAAATTTTTAATTACAGTGTTTTTTTTTGGCGAAACAAATTACAGTCTATTTGGACCGCTTAGGTCTGTATCTCAAACCATGCAAATTCTGGAATAATATGCTTCGGCCCCCGTTTCCCGAAAAAAATTAGAGTCTATTTCAAATCCAATAATTATAATAGAATATTAAATGAATACGTATGTTTTATTCCTCTATATTTAAGATGAATACAGTACAAGGCGTTAGTGGTTAATCTTCGTCATTTGGGTTTATTGTTCAGGCAACAATAACAGAAACAGTAGTAATTAGTAGTACTAGTTTACTACGATTATTCTTAAATTATTTGGAAAATCCAAAAATAAATTTCATGAAACAGCTAGCTAAAAAGTAAAAAGAGAACCAAGTATAAGAAGTATGCCAACTGGGAAACTGGCAATGGGCACAAAGAAACAAGACAACGACCATCAAGAGCTAACAACAAATAACAGATACGTATGACAAAGGAAACGAAACGCGGAAGGAGAGCTGAGCAAGCGCGATTGAGAAGGAGCCATTTAATTGTTGGATGGTGGATTGTGCATGTCATCATCAGTTCGAAAAGTGTTATCAAGTTGGTTGCCAAATCCAGGGGGTGAAGAATGTTCATGAGGTGTCTCAATACCTCTGTTTCCTTTTGATCCAACAGAAACGCATGGCTCAACATTAAGAGGGTCGGTCTTTAGACCTAGCCTCCTCTGAAAACAATAAATTTGAGTCAATCCACAACCAAAATTCTCTCTTAAGTTAGATTAACAACCAAACCCTTTGTTTTACCTTAATTTTTCTCCTTTTGACTTTTGCTTCTCCTAAAAGTCATTTTGAATTTTTTTAGCTGTTTGATTTTTTTTTGAAATAAACGGAGAAGCAAAAGTTAAAATTCTACTTTTTTTCAAAGTAGGTAGGGATTACTTTTTTTAAAATGAGAAGTTATTTAGTAATAAAAATACAAAAATAACCATATTTAAAAAGAAAATAAAATTAATTATATATATATTCTTATAATATTTATGTCAATTTTAGTAATTTTAGTATATCAAAAGTCCTTCTACGTACAATTCATCCAAACATGTTTCCGTTGAAAATCAACTTTAATAATATCCATCCAAACAATTATTTGAGCTGCTTTTGCTTTTGAATTCCCCTTTTCCCTCATTCTCCTTCTTCTACTGACTTCTCCTTTTTTCACAAGCCAAAACAAACAGGCCCTAAGAGCTTAATCAATTAAATAAACTAATCACTCTCGAGCGGGCAACATCTATAACAATCCCATTTCGGCGCAACAAAAATACAGGGGTGTTACTCTAGATGTTGCCGGCTCAAGAGTGGAGGCTGACCCTACAAACTAAGAGCTTTTTCCTGTGCGCTTTGGACTCACTCACGCACACCCTGGGAAACTTCCCAGGATGTCACCCGACACCCATCCTAGAATTACTCTAAGACAAGCACACTTAACTTTAGAGTTCTTATAGGATTACTACCAAAAAAGAAAGATGTCTTGTTGGTATGAGTAGCTTATTTTACTCAATTTAAGCCATTTCTTCGGTGTATTACATGAACAATACATCAAGCCACAAATTAAGTAGTACTTTAGATTAATTATGAAAACCTGCACTTCAATGTACCATGGTATTGTATTTATTTCTTTTTTGGAAGAAAAATATATTACAGGGTAATTTCATGACAACTACTCCGCTTGGGTTAGGTTTAGGGGCTTACTCAGCCCTTGCTTAAATGCGAGGTTTATTAACAATGTGTGCTAATTATACATTTTAGGCAATACTTATTTAATTAAAGAAAGCTTTAATCAAATTTATATTTATGAATGAATGATCTGTCTAATTAATTGGATCAAATAATTTTATTTCATTCTCTCTTTATCCATTATTGGAATTGAAATAGAAATTAACAGATCAATGAGAAATAAAAACCCTAATACATCGAAGGTAAAACGACGACTGAGTTGCAATACACATCAGAATCGGAATTGGTGAGCGGAATGCCCTGCGGCACGGATGCTTTGAAGCTTTGCATTTTTTACTTTTAACCACAGAAGAAATCGAAAGAGGTGGAGAATAAGACGCAGAAATGGCAGCCCCAAAAAAGGTGGAAAATCAAAGTGTAGAGACAGATCGGATAGCCTTTTCTTTTTAGTGGATTTTGGTGGATTCCATGTGCAGTTATGGGTGTTACGGTCTGACTATTGTAATTTATTTTTTTTAGCCATTGCCTTTATATATAATATTTGATTTTTCTTTTTAACATTGCCTATTTGGTTAAGAGGGATTCTATATTTTTATTTTTATTTATTTTTTCAGAATGGAATCCCACCCACCGAAGGATAAAATTATCCAATTTGCATATTTGAATTTATAACTGCTGGTGTTGTGAGTTGTATGTGCATATATGAATTTACAACTATACTGGTGTAGTGATCTATATATGCATGATTTCCTTTTATAAATATTCGGGTGTACTGGAAGGTATGTGTTTGATTTTCTTTGTAACTATGCTAGTGTAGAGTTTTGTACGTGCTAGAGTTATTTTATAACTATGCTGGTGTAGTGGTCTGTCTGTGCATGCTTTATATATATGTGCTTTTGTTTACTAGTTTGTCTATGAATGATTTCCTTCATACATGTGCTGGTGTAATGGTATGTTTGTGCTTGTTTTAACTCATAAACATGCTGGTGTGCTGTTGATGCTGTGCTGGTTGGGTGTTGTGTTGTTGTCTGTTGGTGTGTTGTCAGTGTTCTGCTGGTGGGAGGGAATATTTGTGCTGGTGTGTTGTTGGTGTTGTGCTAATATGGGGTTGCATACATGTGTTCATTACATTCTATTGTGCTGGAGTCTTATTGGATTGTTCATAATTTGATTATGCTACTCAGTTTATGCATAGTGTTACTTTTTTTTATACATACAGCCACTGGCAAACAAAATGGCTCCATTCATTGACATTGATGACATCCAACAAGATAAGGTGTTTCTATTCATTTTTTCAAAACACCCATTTAAGCATGATTTGACTTCAACACGTGTTTCGTCGATGCATTGTAGATGGGATGGTTGTGCACATTATTCAACTTGCTGATGACATATACTATCTTCTGTTGGTCATACTTGAAGCGGATCATGGCTTCACACCCAACCCGTGTTTCATTAATATGTCTGATTTGGGCTAGGCTTGACTCTTCTATGTATGTATGTTTTGTGGGTTCAATTTTATTTGTCTCCTTATGACTTTCGATGGAATCGGGTTCACATGGAAAGTCCACGGTGATGGGTAAAGGAACAGTACGCATTGAATGGATCTTGCACAGAAGACTACAACCTCAGAATCGCTCGAGATGTAATACACATAGAACATGAGAATGTATTATTGTTACTGAATGCTAATTCTCACGCTTTTCGAAAGATGGTTGGGATGATGTAATATTTTTTCATTGAATATAAATTACATTTTCATACTTACATGTGCATATAATCATGTGATACTCCTCTTATAAAAAACTTTATACTATTAAAACACACAGTGGAACAATTTGGGATGTTTAATAAAATTCAATATATCATGATACAACAAAATCAAACCATTAACAATTAAATCCACTGGATGTGCTACATTTATAGTCGGTGCAAGATGTTTTTTTTCTTGGTGTTCACATGTGAATAATGTCGTAATGCACCCTCCGACATCGGGTTTCTCTACAACCTTTTGAACATTATAACTATATATACAGACTACACACAGCAACAGATACATTCAAATCAAATCGCATACCGTTGGTCTCGACAACGCCATCACGTCTTGAAAATATAGATGGTGTCTCATGCGTTTCCATATGTTCTGCATCGACTTCCGCATCATCACCATGGTCGTCTTCAAAATCCAAATTTAGCATATCATTGACAATGGCCTTCAAAGCACATGATGGAATCAGTTTTTCGGAAACGCCGGGAAGGGGCCGACGTTGATAATATGTGATGCTTTTCTTATGTTATTTAGGATTTTTTTTAGGGGAGTACGAAACACCCACGTTCAGAAGTCGATAAGGATGAATCCTAATTTTTATGGAATGTATCAATCATTGCAGAATTCATGTGGTTAAGGATAGCAAGTGTATTTTGTCCTCTCAATAAATGTTTCTGTCATGAGTGGAATGTAATTAAGTCGTAGCCTGCATAGCACGTTTTTTACCTATTTCTATCATATGCAGCATAAATTGAATATATTAGGTGCAGCACGCTAACCGAACCGACTACGCTTGTCCATCTTTGCTTAATGTCTCTATAACCTTTTGGAATGTTTTTTTAAAGAAAAATATGCAAAACTATATCAAAAGTAAATATGGTAGTAGTTCAGGCAAAAAAATTATAAATATGGGACAAATAAAAAAGGACATACCAAAATATGTATGTTATGTTCATAAGGGGGTTCTGTTAGAAGGAATAGATATATTACATTTCATAAGGATATACTATTATTCATTTGGTATATTGATTTTATATATTATATAGATAATTAATTCATTGGACCATCTTATTCTAAGAAATTTATGGGAATACTTGAAAAATCATTAAAAAAGTTTCCGTATATTTCTCAATAAATAATATAATCAAAACTATCACCCTATAATCTAGATAATTGCAATCCAAAAATATTAAATTATAATTTATTTTATACAATAGATATGGCATGAAATTTTTCTGCAACCATGTGGAATTTTTTTTTAAGTGGTGGTTTATGATTCAGAGTTTAAGGTTTGTATCAACTCATTGTAACCATCTAAACATAAATGTGGTAACCATCTCAATCATGTTATGGTATCCATTTGTGCTTTTGGTGTGGTAATGTGTGTAGAAACAACGTGGTAATGTGGCGTAATAACCGTAAAATGATGCTACCTCCGTTTCTTTTTAAATGTAACGTTTCTCCTCTGCACGTATGCCAATGCACATTTTAAACGATTAATAACTCAAATTCGGTACAAGTAAAAATTCTAAAAATTTGATATTTAAAAACTACAAGATGAGATGAATCCAACAAGATCTCACTTGACTACATTTTTCTTGTATAACTATAACAAAAGTAGAACTCAAAGTGCTACAATGAACAGTAAAAAAAGTCAATGCATTACATTTATTTAGAAACGCAGGGAGTATTTTGTTGATTGATTCGCATGGACCGTACACAACTGCATATTCCACAAACTTTTATGGTGTACTCATAATTGCCTTGGAACCATAAGGTTCGTGTTGTTGAAGAAATGTTTCATATTTGTAACCATTCAACTCCATTTTACATATGTTGGTTAAGTAATGTGTCACAATATGAAGTTCATTAGTGAATTTTCCAGTAACATGTGTCTAGTAATGACATATAGTATCATGACCCAGTAAATTGTCGCATTATCGTGAAACATGAAAATGTGCAAACTCAATGAATTATGTATCGACACGGTTACATTGGTTTGTGGTACTATGAGTAGAGTAGGGGTGGTACCATTGGGTGCATTTATATGATAACATTCGAACCACATATGTGGTACCCTAATACGTACATATGTGGTAACATATTGTGTGCATATATGGTAACACAACACACTTTATTGTGGTAACCTTAAATGTATATACGTGGTAACCCAAGATGTCCAATGCTGGTAACCAAAGATGTCTTATTGTGATAATCATGTATTGAGGGGAAGACGGTGGTAAGGGTATGGTACGGTCTGCGGACCGTCCCATTGGATCGTACAATGGTATCCATAAGTTGGTAATTGTGTATTGAGAATTGTGGTAACCAAGCACCTATAAATGTGGTACCCAACAATGTAAAGAAGTGGCAATCATTTCTTCCAAGATGTGTGGTAACCATAGACTTATAAGATTGGTAACATAATAATGAGAAGTGTGGTAATATTTCATTGAAAAGTGTCATAATGCAAAGTGTGGTGGCCCACCAGGAAAGAACGTGGTAGTTGAATGTAATGCATTGTGGTACCCATATATGTTGTGCTCATATGGTAACCAACAAATTTTATGTTGGTCAAACAACTTGGGACGGTCCAATGGACGGTTTCCCAGACCGTCCGATTTACACCACGACTGTCCAGTGTGTTCTGGATGCTATAGAACGTGTGGGATGATCCAAAGAAGATCTAACCAATTACCTAATAACATAGTAACCATCTTTCAAGAAGTGTGGTAACCACAAACCATTAGTGTGGTAAACCTAATTATGAGAAGTATGGCAACATTTCATTGAGCAATGTGTTACCAAAAAATGCAAAGTGTAGTAACTTACAAAGAATGAACGTGGTAATTGAATATAGTCATTGTAATACCATGTATGTGTTCATATGGTGACCAACGAATTTTATGTTGGTCAAACACTTTGCCACGTTGGGATATTTTTCAATACTACATATTCCGTGGCATCCATAATACATGGGACGGTCCATGGGAATTATCTTTAGTTAGACAGTCCCTTATTTTCTGGAGTCTATAAAACGGTTGGGACGGTCCCAGTGACCATCCTATCACCGTTCTTTATTACTCTCTCCTAATAATTAGTATTTCGTTAATACATTCCTCAATACTTGGTTACCACCTTATGCAATAATAGGTTAATACATTCCTAAATACTTGGTTACCACCTTATGCAATAATAGGTTACTACTCTTTTATATTATTGGTTACCACTCTTGAGTTGGTTACCAGAAAATTTATTACTCAACATCCATTTAACATCACATACACCCAAAGCCCAATATCCTAAACATCCAATTCATTTATATTAAACCCAAAAATCATCGTTTCCAATATTCTACATAACACAAACACTAAAAAATTTCAAATAAGAACACAACGTGTCACCATACATCAATTTATCCATTTTTTTTTTTACAAAATTCAAGCTAATACTCTAACAAGAAGCTCCTTTTCTCAGTAATGATTGTACGTACGTATTGCGCTCTCAGTTCATCCATGGAAATCATCATCTCAAAAATTTGTGTCGTCCCGGGCATGGCATTTGCTCCATGTCGTTTTCTTCTTTAAACTTTACCTCGACACCCATTGCAATAATCACCTCCAAACACTTCTACCACCGCTTCTAGACGTGGGAGATCAACATTCTCCTTACTCACGTGAAATGCCAAATCCAGTGGCTTGAATTGCTTCTATTTGCCCATTCAACTAGCTCATCTCTACCTCATTCACAACATCTATAATGTATTTAGCCGAGCACCAGGGAGCCTGTAATTTCTTGTCCTGTCTAACCCCTATACATTAAAGAACAACATCAACATTCTATACAAAACATTCACCAAAAATATTTCAAATAACTGCTTGTTAAAAACATGACAACTTTAATATAACATGCTACCAACATCACAATCACAATCATCCTAAATCTAACATATTTATATACACACACCTTAACCACCATATTCAACAATTTTTAATGACCCAAACTACATTACTCTCCACCATATTCATCCCAAACCAACCTACAAATCTTATAACTCAAATTCATGGTTCCAAAAGAAAAAAGTCTATTCATTCGGCCATTTTACCAAACACCTTGCTTGCACGTTCTTTTTACTAATATTCATCAACAAATATTCCCACGTATTTACCCATTAGAATATATAATTCAACCCATACATTCCCTTTATCAAACGAATCGACAAAATTTAACCCATACATTTTTTAAATCTAACTTACAAAATATCCAACCCAACACAATGCAAATCTTGCAAAACAATAAACTCAAGATTTTTGAACCATTACCGTCACCCTGTGGCCTTCTCCTCCCTCTCCCTTGCTCCTTTCCTTCAATCGATGTCCTTGCTCCCTTGCCACCAAAACATCATCCTCGTTGGAAGCCATGGTTGGACTCTCTCAGGCGCTAGTAGCGATGGTCGGATTTCTCTTATCCTATTCTCTCGTCTCTTGTTCTTTCTCTCTTCTCCCATTCTCTTTCTTGTGTATTGTATACTTCCTCTGTTTTTTATGTTTGCTACGGACCCATTCAGCATGCAGTCCAATACACATTTTAAACTACTAATAATTCAAGTTCGGTACAAGTAAAAATTCTAAAAGTTCGATATTTAAAAACTACACGACGAGACGAATCTAACAAGATCCCACTTAACGTATTTTAACTTATATAATTATAATAAAACTTTAAATTAAAGTATATGTGTGAATAGTACCGAAAATTTAAATGGAGCAATTTTAGAAAAATGGAGGAAGTATATAATTACCTTTTAATTACTTCCTCCGTTTTTATGAAAGTGCAACATTCACACAGTGCACGCAGTCCAATGCACATTTTAAATCATTAATAATTTAAATTCCGTGCAAGTAAAAATTCTGAAAGTTTGATATTTTAAAAACTACATGATGAGACGAATCAAACAAGATCTCACTTGGCTATATTTTAACTTATATAACTATGATAAAAATTTGAGTCAATGTTAAACAATGAATAGTAGCAAATTTGGAAATGTTGCATTATCACGGAAACGGAGGAAGTACATGGAATTAAAGTTTGAAAATAGGTTGAGGTCTTAAGTGAAAGTCAAAGTTATAATATAGGGCATTAACTCAAATGTTTATGTGAGAGTATTGGAGGGGTACAAAATTAATTAAACTTGGTCAAATGTGTCCCTCTCTTAAAAAAAAAAATCATTAAACAAAATAAGAACCCAACAATACTCCATTCACCAACAGCAGTTAACTTAAGTGGATTGAGGTTATAGTGCTTAAGCAAGGTTTCGGGTTCGAGCTTTGTGAATGCAAAAAACTGCTTTGGGAGAGGTGCCCTTAATTGCCCATGCAGATCCTCGGGGATTAGTCTTGGGTCCAATGTGGCATGTGGATACCCGGTTATTCACTAAAACAATTCTCCATTCGTTCCTAAATTGTTGTCCCTTTTAGCTCATTTTCAATAACCAAGGTTTGCATTAATTAATTCATCAATTTACAATTTTACCATTCAACTAAACTCATTTTTAATACTAACAATATAATAAAAATATAGCATAACTACCTATAACAACTTAAAAATGACAACTATTTTTTAATCTCTAAAAATATTACTCCCTCCGTCCCAATATAAGTGGCCCCTTTCTTTTGGGCACGGGAATTTAGGTAGTGGGATTTAGTAGTTAAAGTGGTGTGAGTAAATTTGACTAATTCATCCATCTAATTTATAATGGTTACATTTGACTTTTAACCATATTTATTATTTAACTTTGACTTAATGTTATTGTAATGATGTAGAAAGACAAAAATAGTCAAGTGTGATCTTGTTGGAATCGTCTAATCGTATAGTTTTAGAATATATATTTTATATAATTTTTATTTATACCCATTTTGAGATATTAATGGTTAAACATATATAGGGACTTTGTGCAGAAAGTACAAATGTCATTATTGTGGGGTTTTTAATTATGTTTATGTTAATTTAATTTACTTAAAAGGGAAAGTGGCCACTTTTAATGGGACAGCCCAAAAAGGAATAGTGACCACTTTTAATGGGACGGAGGGAGTACTAAAAAGGAACGGAGGGAGTACTGCCCAACATATAGTCCAAAAACTAAGCATGACAATGAGAACGGGTGGTTCTGGGCCCAATTTTATAAGAACGGGTGGTTCTGACCGAACCCGTAACCCGTTGTACCAAAACCCACCATTCCGGAAATCGGACCCACTCCGGAACCATTTTCACTAATACAGATCAGGGTTAGGATTAGAGGCATTTACCTCAAACCCGTTACTTTTAGAGAGGAGAAAAATTAGGCTTGTCTTGCAGTGGAGATCGTCGACGGTAGGAAGAAGGAGCCATGGAGTCAATCAACTGATTGGTGCAATCGAAGCTATTCTCAAGCTCCCACCTAGGTATGGAACTTTTTCTTCTTTCTCTCCTCTTCCTCTCAAGTTTGGGGCTGTTTTCTTCCCCATTTTCTTGGAAAATCCGGTGAGTACCGGAGGAGAAGAAGGGACGCCTGTGTCGGAAGGGGGAGCAAGGCTGTCGTGTAGCCGTGGCGTGGAGAAGCCGCGGCGTTGCGCTGCTGCCCGACGCCAGGAGCAGCGCCGTGCTGCTAAACGCCATGGAGGAGCAGCGCTGCTGCCGGCGGCGGCGGTGGCTGTCTGGTGATGATGATGGCTGGGTTGGTGGAAGGATTGGGATTATGATTTTCTTTGTTCAAATTAGGTTTTGTTGGATTGAAGGAATTTTTACTTGTTTTAGTGTTGTTGATTTTGTTGAATTTGGTTGCTAGCTTTACTAAAGATATGTTGGTTTGATTCCTATGGTTCTTGATGTGTTTAACTGAAATGTGTTGATGGGTGTTGTTTGGTTTTTCTTGGAAGAGTGAGTTGGACTTTTTAAAATATGAGATTGTAGATTGATGGTGATTTGTGGAAGTAAATTTGGGAATATGTTGAACAATTGTGAGTTGGGGGAAATGTTGGATGTTGGTATGCCCTTGTTGAATAAATTGGGGGATTAATTTGATTGGGAATGTTTAATTCAATTGAAGAACTTTGAAAAGGGTGGATTTTGGGAAATTGGTAATGGATTTGGAATGTGAATTTAGTGCTTGTATAAATAAGTGAGTTTTGGGTTGTTGAGTGAAGTTTATTCATTATTTTGGTAACGTGGTGTTTTTGGATTCTTAATCTTGTTTGGGCTGTTTGGGAGTAAAGTCGGAGTTGTTTGTTAGGATGAACAATTGGTGGAATGGTTTACTTGGTGGAATGGTTTACATGGTGGAGTTGGTCTTGAATGTGGATTTGGAAGTAGAATTGGATGGCTTGGGAGTTGTGAACTTGTTGGAATAAATGTTTACAGTCTGCTGCTTGATCTCTGTGATATTGATATTTGTTATATCTTAGATGTGATCTTTGAATCACTTAGGACTTGAGACTGTTGATTATTTTTGGATAGACTGTGGCCATATTATTGAATTATTTCAGGCTTGTAGCCCAGATATGTCGCTCTATTTCCTGGGATTATTATTTCTTCGGATTATGTTATTGTTTCTGTAGTCACTGATTGGTTAATTCTATTTTTTATGTGATTGTGTTAACACCTCGCTTGTTATTAGCTGTTTAGCTGAGTGATCAATTGTTTAGAACAGATAGGATGGCGATGAAGTCACGGATTTTTTTATTTTTTTAAATAAATTCGGGGCATTACAGCCAGAATTGGCTTGTGTTGGGGAACTTGTTGCAATATTCAATGTAATTAATTAATTCAGTTATGGTTTTCTGAATCTCATCCCTTGTGTTTCTGTGTTTTGACTTTTTTCCCTTAGGGTGTTTCTGTATTGTAAATTGCTTTATTCTGGCCATTTATTTCATTTACAAGTAAGTTCTTTGGAGCATTTTGTGGTGAAATTTGAATTCACAGTTATAAGCAGTAGCTGGGATTGGTTCTGTAATTTAAATGGCGGAGGGAAAGGTGGAGTTTGAGGAGTCAGAGATGGAGTATGTGAGCTACGGCGGTGAGCATCACCTTCCGTTGATTATGAATCTGGTGGATCAGGAGCTCAGTGAACCCTATTCCATTTTCACATACAGATACTTCGTCTATCTGTGGCCTAACCTGTCGTTCCTTGTAATCCTCTCTTCTCAGCTATCAAATTGCTAATGTAGTTTTTGGGGTGTTGAATTGTCTGGTTGAATGTTAATGGCATGGCAGGCATTTCATAAAGGGAAATGTGTGGGGACTGTGGTGTGCAAGATGGGAGATCACCGCCACCATACTTTCAGAGGATATATAGCCATGCTTGTTGTTCTCAGCCCTTATAGAGGCAAAGGCATTGGTGAGTGATATCATCAATCAGTTTGCCATTTATTTTACACTATATTTATATGTATGGCTTGGCTTATTGGTATTTGTTTTTGAAGATATTCTAGATTTATTGTTCTGCTTTCGCATCAATTAATGCTAATATGGAGGATTTTCCATTTGCATTTGAATTGAATGTATCCCTAGTCATATTTAATGATGAGATCATAATGGGGTAGCATTTGAAAGTTTATCAATACTATCGATTCTATGTTATTGTGCTGGGTTGACCTGTCTAATAATCAAATTTGAATTTTTCATTGATTACTGTGAGTTGCAGCGACTGAATTGGTTACGCGGTCAATCAAAGTGATGATGGAATCAGGCTGTGAGGAGGTATGTTGCACATTTGGCAATAAGCATCTTTTGACTTTGGTGAAAATTGCAGGGTTCAGTTGTTATGCTGACATCCATCTCATAGATCCTTTACTAGCTTCCTATGGCCATTTTGAACCATCTGATTTTTCTTTGTAGAACCAATATCGCCCCATCTCATTTTTGTTGAATTAAATTGAATTTTGTATATACCCCTTTTCATATCTGTTTAAATCTTCAATCTTTGTTATGCATGTGAAGTCACACTTCATTATTATCCTTGTTCATGATGGTGGTTTCTTTGTTACACTTGAACCTCTATGTAGTTGACAAAACCATTTTTGGTTGCTCAAATATATTCGAGAGTGCAATATTGTCATCGTGCTGATTTTCAATTGTAGTGTCATGTGCGTGGAGACATGAAGGGAACTGATAGATATTTTTCATGTGTATCTTTTAACAGGTGACATTGGAAGCAGAAGTTACAAATAAAGGGGCCCTTGCCCTTTATGGTCGCTTGGGGTTCATTAGAGCCAAGAGGCTCTTCCGATACTACTTGAATGGAGTGGATGCTTTCCGCCTCAAGCTCTTATTCCCTCGACCAGAAACAATGTATTCTGACTCTATGACTGTGGATGACCAGACGCAAGGGTTTGATGATAGGTTGCCTCATGATACACAAAGTCCATCCTGAGCAGTAATACAAATAGGTACTGTTCCCTGTGATTGGGAAGAGAAATTATGTTAATTGCACATGCAGGGAGAGATTTGTTTGGTTGAAGCTAAAATTTTGTGAGAATTATTATTCTCTTTATTCATAATCAATCATTTTAGCATGTAAAGGGTATTTGGTTTAAAGTATAGATTCACATATGCATTAGTCTTGTGCCTTTCTTTTGCATCAATATAGAATTTCCACACCCGTATAAGCGACAGTTATTCAACGTCCTAAATATTTACTATAAATAAATTTATTAAGCCACTGGATATCAAGTGAAAAAATATAGAAAATGTAGATGTATGCATTAAAAGTGTGATACTATTACCTATTACAGTATTAAACGGTAAAGAAAGAGACTATTGAGTGGTTCTGACAAAAAGTGTTGAGCACCTTGGTCCTGTAGTGTCATCATCTAAGGTTTTCCTTGAATAGTCTCAAATTTGAGAATAGAGATGGATGGCATATTTTACACTGGAGTTATATTGGCATCATTGGCGATTGCTCGATAGTGGATACGAGTGCTTTTGTTGTGGTTCCTCCTTAATATGCAGTTGATCAGGTGACACTTGTTTTCTCACATTTCTGTATACTATGGCACATCTTTTGTCATCCATAGGTGATGCTACACTCTGCAATTCATTGGAGTGTTCCAAGTGACCAATTTTTTGTAGGCAAATACACCAAAGGTGTTTGGTTCATAACTCCAGCATTTGTTTGCCATCTAATTATTCACATATAGCTTGTGTTATTATTGCAAGAGAAGTATATGCTCGCACACTATTAAGAATATATTGGGGCTAACGTTCCAACAAATGAAATTGCCTTCATAGTTCTTGTGATAAGTGGTTTTACGACTTAAACAAGATTATTATATGCATATTTATATGTAGTTGCGCTTCATCTATTATTCATTCTGTCATCTAAGCTGATTCATTCGACTCTTGAAACATCATGCTTCAATTTGGTTTTTGGATTTTTATGGAATAATAAATAATGCTGGGAACAAGGTACGTTCATGGAAGCTTGGTATGCCATTTTCTATTGAAAAATACTGAACGGGTTCTATTGAAAGTTCAGATTGACGATGATAAGTATCTGATTGATGAGGATTACTCTCTTGGTCCCAATTCTTGGTGCATTATTTAGTTGCAGTAAACGTACTTATGGCTTTCCTCTGTTTAGGCTGAGCGAAAAGTATCTATATCGAGACCATGTTCTAGAGTAATAAATTTGAAAGCTCATTGAAAATATCTTCAAACATATCATGAAATTATGAACAAGTGAAAACATTGCAAAGGAACCCTCGAAGGAACTTTTGCGAAGTGTGAGAGTTGAGCGCAACATGGTGCTCGAAGGCACAGAGACAGAGAGAGAGTTGGATGGTACGGACATGGCGGAAAGTAGTAGCCAACAGAGAAGCTGACGGTGGTGTGGCGCGGGAAAGTGATTAATCTCCCTCGTCAATATTGGACTAAGGTACTTGTCTCTCTGTTTGTTTGATGGTATTTGCATGGGTAATCATTTACAAATGTGTTCTCACTGGAAAGAGTGTAATTGTGATTAGGTTTGTGTTAGGTTTGTTGTAGCAATCAATGGTGGTCCTCATGAGTTATTAACTGGGATTTTTGTTTTGTTTTTTCGAATGAATTAATTTGTGATTTTGAAAGGTCCATTCAAAGGTTGATTTGTCTTATACTGTGTGGTATTGAAATGTGCCTTTCTACATAAAAATGTAATTGTAAATATTGAGGGAGGCCATGAAATGTTTTGGTAATTGAGAGGAGTGACCTTTGAAAGCGCGTGCATTTATTTGGTTGTGAATTATGATTCACCTTTGAAGATATATGGTTATGAAAATTGAAATGTAATTTTGGTTGCTACAATTAGGGGTGGGCAAAATATTCGAATCGATTCGTTGAACCGCTGAATCGAACTGAATTTCCGGTTAACCGAGGACCCGGAGCAAATAAAAATATCATATTTCAGTATTCGTCCTGTTCAAATACAAATACAAATACTTTAATTTTTTTCCCCGGTTAACCGAACCGAACCGAATATATTTATTTTATTTTAAAAGTTATACTAGTATATATTGTAGATATTATAGACATTTGATGGTATAAAATTATATAAAGATAATATATATCATTATTTATTTAATTATTTAAGTATATAATAAAATAAGTATAAAAAACTAAAGAGCTAATTATCAAAATATATCACCATAATTAATAAGCCTATATTGATTTTTGTAATACCCTATTATTGAAATATATCTCTACACTAAGATTTGTTACATATACTAACATATTTTGATAACATTGAAAAGAACCACTTGATTCCATAGTTGTATAGTATATATATATATATTTTTTTCTGAGTGTAATAACATCATCCGACCCTTTTAAAATGTATAATTAAGTTAAATCTGAGTTTCGTAGATTTTAAATATTCGAACCGAATCGTTTAACCGCTAAATTTAATCGAAACCTAACCCCCGGTTAACCGAGAAATCCGGTTACAAATACAAATACTGAAATGAAATATTTGCCTGGTTCAAATACAAATACAAATGCCTGAAAAATTCAGGTTAACCGAACCGTGCCCACCCCTATCTACAATTGATGGAAAGTATGATACCAGTGGGCTTTCGCCATTGTTTTAAATATCTCCGAAATTTCCACCGAAATTTTGGGTTTCGGGACACCCCGAAGCGAAATTTCACATGCAATATTGTTTTGTAAAATTTCCATCGAAATTTCGTCCGAAATCTAAAATTTCCCGAAATTTGACCGAAATTTCCCGAAATTTTTTTAAAAAAATATTTTTTTTCTAAATTTTAAAAATATATTTAAAAAAAATTGAAAATTAAAATTTATGTTTCAGCCCATATTGATGATGTCATCAAATAAATTGTTTATCAATTTTAAGTCTCTTATCAATCAACATGGTGCATGATATTAATAATATTACTAACATATTATATCACTAAATAAATATTGTTAGCTTATTACTAATTTATATAGCAACAGAGATGAAGAATTTTGAAATATCTTCATTTTCATCATCTCAGAAACTCGAATTAGTTTTCCCAAAACATTACAAATATCTCCAAAATTTCCCCCGAAATTTCATATCGAAATTTCATATATCTTCGAAATTTTCCTAAATTTATATGTTCGATATAGATACCGAAACCGATATTTAAAACCTTGGCTTTCGGGCAAACTTTTGAGAACATGGACCACTTTCGGCGAGTATTGAGGAGTTATTGCAATTCATAAGGGATTCAAAATGTTAATAATGAGTAAGGGAATGTGATTGCAAGTTGTTATGTAGAAGCATTGAAACTGACAGATTCACGACACAAGTATTTTCTAAATATCAAAGTTTACTTTATTAAATGAAATGATTTATGATTTATGAAATTGGTTAAGGAAATAGTTGGGTTGTCACATTTTTATTAATTGTGTGGGAAACTGTGTTTCAAAAGTGTACAGTGTCATAGTTGCAATAATGTATAGTAAGATCGGATCGTTCTATGTACGATAGAAGTATGGTCCACGTCGTTTCGTTAGATAATTTAATTCTACAATTAATTAACATAATTTAATTCTAACCTATAAAGCAGATAAAGGGTCTGTTCTACACGCAGCTTTTTGGAGCTTTTGGTAGCCGTAGCTTTTATTTCAAAACAAAAGCCCCGCTCTGTATACTAGCTTTTGGGGCTTTCGGAAGCTACTTTCCAAATTTAATTAATTTTTCTCTTCAAATTATAATTTTTGACAGCTACAGCTACTTGTACCGAACACTTATGCAAAAACTGATAGCTACAGCTCCCAGCAGCCACAACTCGCAGCTACAGCTCAACGTGCAGAACGGACCCAAAGTGTATAAAAACATCTAGGCTAAACTAAGAAAGAATTTAATTTAAGAGATAATGACTAAAATATGCCACCAGAAGGAGGTTGTTCCACTTTTTCGGCCACTACGTTTTAATTTAGGGAAATGAGCCATTAAAAGGATTTCGGACCCGAATTTAGGCTATTTTGTTGGAATTGGGGCTACAATGGCATAAAAGTGAAAATGACTCATTATAGTGGCCTATTTTAGTTTTTTCAATTATTTTTTTTATTTTATGTTATTAAAATAAATAATACTTATTCCCTGTTATTATTTATGTCTCATTTTCTTTTTTTTCTTGTTCCAATATTTTTATTTCATTTTCATTTTAAAAAATAATTAAATATTAATCATCAAACCTACCCATCACACAACATTAATAAATAAATATATTAAACTTTCAAATCCACTACCATTAATCATTCTAATCCATCCAATAACCACATATCAGTAAATCACACATAAATAAATAAATTAAAATTGTAAACTCATTACAATCACATTATATAAATTTTTTAGTTGTCTTTTTCACACTAATTTATCATTGCATTTAATACTAATTATCCTTACATAAATACCGTGTCCGAAAATTTTGGGATAGTAATAATAAAATATGTTTATTTTTTACTTTATAATTTATTTGAATTTGTATTTATTTTACTTATTTTATAATATATTTAAATTAATATTATTTTATTTCTTATGTTGTTTCCTCCGTCCCTTTAATAGTGTTTCAAAATTCGTAGGCAATGTATAGGTAGGTATGTCGACTTTACCCATCGGGATCGGGACGGATAAACCGTTGGATAATCGTGTCCCGAGTATGGATATGATATACATTATCGGGTCGGATCGGATATTGCCCCGAAACCAAAATAAATAATATCGAGTATGGGTAGGTTATGAAATTTATACGTGACCCGATTATATATAATACTTCTTGTTTTTATTTTTATTTGATTCCAATCAATTAAAATTAAATTTTTTTGGTAGAAAAAATAATTTTTGGTGAAAACAATAAGATTAATTATATAATATTTTTTTCATTTTTGAGGATTTGAGGTGGGGCCAGGCCCCACCTAGCCTAGTCATAGGTTCACCCCTGAATGTATGGTAGAATTTAATTTAATTTAAAATAATTTTGTAAGCAACAAATATTAGATCTTCATTGGTATTGCAGATAAAGAACATAGTTGCATACTGCTACACGTTCGGACTTGATCGAAGAAAGTATTTTTGTGATAACAATGTAACTATGTGATGTTTCGGGTGGGGCAAATAAAAATAAAAAAGAAGTATTATATAATCGGGTCGGGTAATCGAGTCACGTATAAATTTCGCAAGTTATCCATACTCGATATTATTTATTTTTGTTTCGGGTAATACCCAATCCGACTGGATAATTTATAATATATCCATACCCGGGACACGATTACCCGACAGTTTACCTGTCCCGATGGGTAAAGTCGACATACCTACCTATACATTACCTAAAAATTTTGAGACACTATTAATGAGATGGAGAGAACAACATAAAAAATAAAATAAATATTAATTCGAATATATTATAAAATAAGTAAAACAAATACAAATTCAAATAAATTATAAAGTAAGAAATAAACGTGTTTTATTATTATAGTATCCCAAAATTTTCGGACACGGTACTTTATTTAGGGATAAGTAGTAGTATTAAATGTAGAGAGATATTGGTGTTAAAAAAAGTTAACTGAAGAATTCATATAATGTGATTGTAAAGAGTTTACAATTTTAATTTATTTATTTATGTGTGTTACTGATATGTGGTTGTATATTGGCTTGGAATTATTAATGCTAGTGGTTTGAAAGTTTAATAGCATATTTATTTATTAATGCGATGTGATGAGTAGGTTTAATGATTAATATTTAATTACTTTTTAAAATTGAAATGAAATAAAAATATTGGAACAAAAAAAGAAAGTAGGACAGAAATAATGACACGCAATGAGTATTATTTATTTTAATTACATAAAATTGAAAAAAATTAAAATATGCCACATGAAGGATTCATTTCCACTTTTAAGCTATCGCGGCCCGAATTCTAGCCAAATGGTCTAAATTCGGGCCCGAAATCCTTCAAATGGTCAATTTCCCTAAATCAAAATATCGCGGCCTAAAAGTGGAAGGACCTCCTTTTGATGTCCTATTTTAGTTATTATCTCTTAATTTAATCGAAGAAAGCAGATAATTTTAATCTAGGATTCAAGCAGAATAAAAGACATAAAAGGACGAAAATAAATAAAGATTGAACAAGATCCCGATGAAAAAGTACTAAACTTCCATTTTATCAAATTAGATCTTAGTTTAGGATAACCCCTACATTCAGTCAATTCTCATGCATCTTGAACTCTTACAATATATTTGGATTAGCATACTTTTAAAGATTCGAAGTTCTAAGATACCATGAACTCATAATTGCCATGGCCAGGGTATGTTATTCATTCATAGTGAAAAAGCAACACCTAACACCTCACTTACTAAGAATGCTAAGTACCCTATTTCTTTTCCAGTCACATCCAAGACAAAAAAAAAAATCCCAAACTCTTGTGTTACCACATCCATTCCCAACACAAGTAAATCCCACACAAATATCCGAGCGACTTCAATAAAAGTAATTTTAAAATAAGTAGTAAAGAAAGCATGTTAAGAATGCATATTAAAAGTCCTATCACTCGGAAGTTTATCAAAAGTCCAATCTTGACGAGTTTAAAACTGCTCCTAGCCCGACGACCGGATGCAGTTAAGATATCAATGTAAGAACAGCTGGCCAAATACACTATAGCGATGTGGACATGGTCTGCAATGATATACGAACCTCCCATACTGCAATGACAATACTATGAGAATCAGTATTAGAGTCATTTAGGAAAGCATCAGCCTCCTTGGTAAACAAAGAGAAATGTGCCCCAAAAACTAAGGTGGTCACATACGAAGAAGCAGATTCAAGCGCTGCTTCAAAGGAACCGTTGTCGGATGCCGACAAAAATATTAAGCAAGAGAAAAGTCACATTTCCGAAAGCTCAAGTCAACCCACTACCTCTGGGGTAAAAGATGAAGAAATTAACTTTAGGCCAATTACATACACCTCTAAGGTTAATTCAGACGAAAAGGTACCTTCTACTGCCTGGCTGAACTACCAAGGAAATTAGGACAACTGGTTTCCAAAAGAGACATTAACCCAGCAAGACGGTGATCGACACATCCAGGAGATATAACAGAGTCTGGATGCACGAAGGATCAAAGCTAGAAAAGGTATAAGTGGTGCGGTACATAAAACCTCTTTTACAGGGAAAAGCACAGAGTTTGCGGAAACCTCTTTAAAAAAGAAGAGGTTACTCATCTAGGACAAATAAGTTGTCAGCAACCGAGTCTACCAGAAAGGAGGCATGCCATATGATGCATGTTGGTCAATGGGATAATCACATATGCCCATATCGTGCAGTACATGAAAAACCACTGTTTGGAACAAAGATCCGGTAACCTAGAAGAAACCCAGATCCAAACAAAGATAATGGGAAGAAATGTCCAAAAAACTTTCACAAACCAAAATGAGAATAACTGGATGTAAGAGAAAAAAGAGGTGTCGGAAATACGTAATAATTAATGGACGACAAAGCAAGTAAGAATAGTTGGCAATTAGTGGCCGACAAAAGAAGGTGGAACGTTGACAAAAGACAAAAGACACCACCCAAGAACAATAATTCAGCGGGACAATAATGTAACAAGTTGGAAT
Source organism: Hygrophila difformis (assembly GCA_030278955.1). Lineage (NCBI taxonomy): Eukaryota > Viridiplantae > Streptophyta > Magnoliopsida > Lamiales > Acanthaceae > Hygrophila > Hygrophila difformis. The sequence goes on from JAOANR010000001.1 coordinate 72,376,861, forward strand.
CCAAAGCAGGTGACGTACGCAGTGACGTCTCAAAAAATAAAGAGGGATTGGAATCCAAAGCTGAAGTCTGCAGACGCCTATAAATAGATGAGTTTGAAGCAAATGGAAGGCATCGAAAATCTTCTCAACTCTTCAAAATATTTGTAATATTTCCATTTCTGCAAATTTTCTTTCGAGTCTGTAAAATTATGGGTTAAATCCCCAAGAGTCTTGTCTCTTCCATGAGGAGTTAAGTGTCTCTCTTCTCCATTAGGAAAAATTATGTTTAAATATATTTTTAATATTTTTCAATAAAATTCAAGTTTGCAGTATTCCAAACATTCCGATAATATAGTTGATAAGCTTTACCCATACCTTGTTATGTCATAAGGTATGAAACGAATGGACTGTGCTGTTTGTTGCTGAAGGAACCAAGAATCGGCGAATCATCGCTTGCGACTACGTGGTTAGAGAAAGTCCGTAAAATTCTGGAGCTCAGGAAACCCGACAGCAAGGCGGTCGAAACCGAGGTATAATATTTTGAGCTTAATTTTATTATCGAAAGCATAATGTACTATCATTGGACTAAATAAGATGAAAAACTAAAGTTTGGGGTAAAAAATGAATTATACAAAAGTTGGTAGGGTCAATTAAAATTTTGAAACATTTAGATGGCATAAAATCAAACAAAATTGGTTTCTAGTGGCCTAAAATCAGAAATTCGAAATATCATGGCCCAAAAGTAGAAATGATTCATTCTGGTGACCTATTTTGTTTATTATCTCTATATAATATACAAGTCATCCGTTTATTTTTAAATGCTACGAACCCATATTTCACGTAATCCAATACATTTTTTCTATTCTTAATAACTCAAATTGTATACAAGTAAAAATTATTAAAATTTGATATTCTAAATCTATGTTATTAGACAAATTCAACAAGATATCACTTGATTATATAAAATATAATTGTATTCAAAAGTTGAATCAAAATTACTTAATAAATAATAACAAAATCCACATTTAAAAAGGAACCGAAGAATTAGATGATATTTTAGGGTTGGGTTACTATGCTTATTTAGAAGGTGCATCAATGATAAGTTTATTAATGTTATATGCTAAAGTTTGTGCAGTGTGGCTTTTATTAACTTATATGGGCCCATATTAAATGGAGATTGTACATTTATAATTAAGAGAATGAAATATACTATGCCCATCATATGAACTCGCAATTTGGTGAATTTAATACCTTTCAAAATTTGATTAATGTGTGTTATTCAGTTTTTAAACGTGGCTTATGTAAAATTTGGAAAACCCTAATGGTCTAATGATATGTGGTCTGCTTGCTGAAATATGCTTCTACACGTGATGATGTTGTGTATTGTGTGTGCTGACTTTATGTGTATCCTATGATATAATATAGCCTAATACACGTGATAGTGTTTTTTTTATGTGTAATTGATGCTGAATTTAATTTTGTTATGTGCTAATTTAATTTGTTACATCAACGAAGTATAATTTGTGCCGCCCCAACAGGCCAACATGATAATTTCCTTCATTCCCAATGATACCCAAAAATCCAGCAAGTTTCATACGTATCATAAAAAATGTGCATAATTAATGGGAATGCATAAATAGACAGATTATAGCAAGTAGGGTTTTCCATATTTTGCACAAGCCACGTATAGAAATCCAATAATACATATTAATTAGACTTTGGAAAGTACTATTAATTTTTATAGGTTACATATGATGGGAATGAATATACCTTAATTAAACTTTGCTTGATTATGGAATCTATATAAGTAAAATATGGCCTAATAGAATTTGAACTAGATGTGCATATTCAACACAAACTCAAAAACGGACAATGTTGTATGCTAACGGATCCCATTATTTTTAAGCTACTAAGTATTTAGTTGCTTCATAATACTATTTCCGTTTCATTATAATTGTTATGAACCCACGCAACACGCACTACCTCTGTTTTCAAATAAGTGATTTATTTGCATAGTAGTCATTATTCATTGTGTAACTCTGATTAATTTTTTTTAATAAAGTTATATAAGAAAAACATATAGTCAAGTAAAATCTTGTTAGATTTGTCTAAAAAATAAGAAAGGAAGTACGTACTTCATTAAACATTTGGGCCCAAATATCAAATACTTCTATCTACACTCTAAAGCCTAAACTCAATTTTGTTCTCTCAAAAGTCAAAATCCCTCTCCTCCTGCCGCCAAGCCCTACTGTCCCCAAAATATGTTTCCTCCTCAACTCTAGTCTCCATTCAGCCAAAAAAAAAACAAACAAAAAAACTCTAGTCTCCAGGCTTTTCCGCTCGCTACTGCTCTTGAGTTGCCTCCCCTCGCCGTCGTCTGCTAGTGAAAGGCCACAACTTGAAAAATACACAACTTCGAAACTGCAGAAGAGCAAGCCAAAAAAAAAAAAAAAAATCTGAAAAAGGTGAAACATACCTGCGGGGTTGCAACTTGCGAGCCGCGAACACAGCAGCGAGCGCGCGGTGTAGGCATCGAGGATTGGCAAGCAGGGTAGTGGGGGAGGAGAAAGGTCGGAATCTGGGAAGTCGTGATCAACCGTTCATTAAACAGGCAGGTGAAGGGTTGGATTTTGGTGGGCTTTTCTAATTTTTTAGTCGGGTTGTGAGATTATTTGGACCAACCCTCTCTCATCTGGATTCTGGCGTCGCCACGGCGTCTATGGCGCGATTTTTACGGTATATGGCAATTTTTACTGGACTCATCCTGATAAGAATACATGCTATACATTGTAATCATTGTCATTGTGCAGGTTGTCTTGCCATATGTCGTTACTTCTTTAATGGTCGGTGGTTATAGATACTACATCACTTTTAATGGACCGTGAGTTATAGATTACTTGAAAAATACTTGCTCGTTTCTTTTTAAGTGGAAACGTTTCTACTCCGCACCTTTTCCCATGCACATTTTAAACTATTATTAACTCAAATTCGGTATAACTAAAAATTCTAAATATTTGATATTTAAAAAAAAACTAGACTAGAAGATGAAACGAAATCAACAATATCTCAATTGGCTATATATATATATATATTTTTATTGTATAACTATAACAAAAATAGATGTCAAAGTGCTACAATGAACAGTAAAAATAGTCACACTTAGGGGGGTGTATTGGATTGAGACTGATTTTTTTTGGACTTTCAAAGTTGGGGTGTATTCAATCTAGATTTTAAAAAGTCTTTAAAAATCTAGATGTTTATTAAAATCTCAAACGAATACACCCCTCTTATTTTTAAAGTTCATAAAAATCTATTAAAATTTCAAACGAATACACCCCTCTTATTTTGAAACTGAGGGAGTATATGCTACGGGGTATATTTTTAGTTCTCACAATATTTTTAAAGAATGACAGAAAATTCTAAATTATATGTTTATTTACATTCATAAAAGAATACTTATAATTTTTTTCAATATTTGATCAAGTTTTGTTAAGATTTATAAATACTATGTATAAAATCAATTATAAAGATACATGTGAAGTGAATATCATTTTTGTCCATTTTGATATTTTACAAATATGAAAAGCTATTGCATCCAAGCAACTTATGACACAAAATTAATTTTCTAAGCATCAATCCAAACAATAAAATCTTTGTTAGCTTCACTAGTTTTAGTCAACGACTAGACCACAGCTTAATGAAAGCCCCATTTAATTGTGAGCAATGCTGATGCCAGTTAATAAACTCCCAATCAAGGACAGTGATCTGCGCTAGCCGTTGATGGACCTGAAAGAGGATGTTGGTGGTGGTGGCCTCACGAAGTCGGTGGCGGTTCTCTCATGCATCACAATGGCATTGTTTTATGTTGGAATTCTCTATTCCCCTACGCTGGTACTTCGATTGCCACCGCCAGATTCATTCAAATCTTTCATGATACGACGCTTTGTATGCGCTGCCATATCCTCCAGCGTTTCCATTATTTTCTGCTGTCTTGTGCTTCCGGTAAGCTCGCTAACTTGTTTCACGCTTTCTTTTCCCCCAGTTTTCTTTCTTCTGTCAACAGATTTTTCCCAAAGCAGGGACGTGCTGCCTTTAATTAGTGTTAGAGCTTTAAGTTTTTATGTGAAGTTGAATTTCTAGTGAATTTGGTGATTTATTTTTAAAAGAAAATAAGGTTTTTACTTTCATCATTGTGGAAAGTGACTTGAAATAAGCATAGCTAAATCTAAGTGGATGATGATTGAATTAAATTGGCAATGGAATATAAACATATAAACCAAAGTAACGGTGCCTTGTTCACTCTTACCTATCACAAAATCCTACAATCAGTAGGGATACTTTAGTTTACTGTAATTTGCCTCGGACATTACATTTCACTCCCTTGATCTTTCTCAGCCGTGTTTTATACATATACTGGTTCAAGAAACTGTAGCGAGAGTTCATGATAAGCAATTGTTCTTTCTACACTCTATTTGTCTCACACTTGCACATATGGTGTTTTTCATTAGCTGGTTTAATAGTCCGATGAAGATCAGAACTTTTTTGGCTGCTGAGCTCTGTTTAGTGGTGATTTATCATAAAAGATAAAATAATTGTGGTTTTGTAAATGGCTCATCCTTGACGCCACACACTTTCATGAGGCTTATCCCTTTATTTCAGCAGAGCCTTTCCTTGTGTACATGCCTTTGCTAGATTGCTGATTGATTTTGTCCTTTTTCTTGATAAAAGTAACATTTTCTGATTGATGGAGAATTTTATTTTTCTCTTGTATGCATGGGTATGCAAAAAAAAAAAAAAAAAAAAGTAAAATACATAAAATATAAATAAAGGAAGAAGCTCTGGATTCTATTTGAACGAGCTTTCAAATGTGATATCTAATGTGCTTGGCAGATGATTGCCTCTTCAAATTAATAACTACATCTTTATTGGTTGCTCCGTCTTTAATCTTGGATTCTTGTTCATGGTCTTTGGTGTTGTCATCACCATCCCCTTTTGTTTCTATACGTTTGGTGGTGGTGACCTTCAAGGTTTTTTTTTTTTTTTTTTTTTTTTTTTTTTTTTTTTTTAATACTTTCAGTTTCTGTGTGTTTCTTTGAGTTTAAAATTTATTCTTCTAAATGCAACTTTGCAATATATTCTGTGTGTGTGTGTGTGTGTGTGTGTGATGACAACGTGAATGAGTTGTTATTATTATTATTATTATTGAAAACTCAAATACCAACTATATTGAGAAGTGCATTGAAGTCATTCATTTATATTAGTACAGTTTGATTTGTCAATCTTTCAGTTTGCTTCAATATGTTGCTTGCTTCGCGCCTTCTTTTATGGAGCTCTTGCGTGGTTACATGTGTCAATGCTTGTTAATAGTAGATGCGTACTGTTTGTTTGTTTGTTTGTTTGTTTTTTTTTTTTTGTTTGTTTTTACTTATTTTGCAAACTAATGGCTTCTCCATTGCTCCACTATTCTAGGCAATTGGGAGCATGCTGTATGCTTATGGTCCACATCTTGGTTGTTGGTAAATTTAGCGTAGCTTTAATGTTCTTGAATTTCTCTTATTTTTTCAGATAAAAAAAGTGGAAGCATCAACATTGTTTGGTGTTTATGGCACAAGATTTGATCATATAGTGAGTTTTAATCTCCTTTTCATATTTATAGAAACAAATATGTCTTCTAAATTTTTCACTACATTTTATATTCTTCAACGCAATGCAAATTGACATGGCCACTGATTTTGTTGAATTCGCTTTTCTGTATTAACAGTGGCAATCATTGGTTTTTCCTCTTTCTCTGACGTCCTTGATGTACTTGGGGTCCTTTGCTCTGAAGCTGATGTCAATTATTCAAGAAAGCAATGAATCATTGAACAGTGACAGGAAGCTATGCCTTATATATGTAAAAAATGCTTTTTTGAACTTCATCGATTGGGTAGTTTTCACAACGTCCAGTGTGTCATGTTGGCGTAACTATGTTGTGGTTAGTTTTCTTGTTTTGATCATGATAACTTTGTATTCTTATCTTTTTTACTTCACTAAAATTATATTTGCATTAAAGAATAATCCAGTTGCAAACTTGCACATATAGGCTTCAAAGTTTTAGTAATGCTTCATCCATGGCCAGTTTAGAGTTTTCCAAATGATATATGCAATGTTTCTCTGCAATTTGAACAGGCTCCACTCACTGAAGAGCTAGTATTCAGGGCTTGTATGATACCTTTGCTTCTCTGCGGAGGATTCAATACCTCTACTGTTATATTTCTCTGTCCCATATTTTTCAGTTTAGGTATGTGTGTTTATGTGTGTTGTACATGCTCTTCATTTTTACTGTGTAATCAAACTACTTCCTCCGTTGTACATGCTCTTCATTTTTACTGTGTAATCAAACTACTTCCTCCGTCTCGTTTTATTGTTTACGTTTAGTAATTTTGCTACTATTCACACACAGACTTTCACTTAAAGTTTTATCATAGTTATACAAGTTAAAATATAGCAAGTGGGATCTTGTTAGAATCGTCTCGTCGTGTAGTTTTTAAATATCGAACTTTTAGAATCTTCATTTGTACCGAACTTGAGTTATCAGTAATTTAAAATATGCATTAAACTGCGTGAAAAGTGAAAGTGTAAAAAATATAATGAGACGGAGGAAGTATAAAACTAGAACATGCTTCATATATGTGTACAGTATGTGTATATTTACATGCAGTTGCAAATATGTAGAGATATTGTTACTATAGTATAGTATATATCGTAATCTTAGCGAAACTTATTATTATATTGTTGGACATTATTAGAGTTCCTTATTTCTAAGTTTTTTTTTTTTTAACTATGTTACTCCTCACCCCTGCGATCCTATATATCTTCCATTGGTGGAGTAAAGATTCTGTGCTGCTCCTTGCTTGAAGTTCGTTAATAACAAATTTATGTGTATGATTGCAGCTCATTTGAACCACTTCTTTGAGGTCTATCTTCAACAGAGATTAAACCTGCTCAAAGCTTGTGCTGTTGTAGGTATGTGTGTATCTTTCGCTTTTACTATGGGGAAATTTCTAAGCAAAATATTTGAACACTTCACCTTACTTTCTAGGTTTATTGAAATGCTTCATTGCAATTTTTTTTTTAATTAATATATTGTCTACATCTATGTAGGCAGTTAAATAATTAGGATAATGCCATATGGCATTACATTTAATTAGGCCCTGCTAGTTGAATCAGGATTAGAATGCTTTTTAGTGACTAGCATAGTTCTAGTGGTGTGACTCATACAATACCAAAGTTGCACAGAAATTTTACCCCTCTATACACCTAAATTGGTTTATGCGCTATAGCTTTAAAGCTTAAGTGTCAAGCCCTTATAATTGACATTTATTTCAGTTATCGTAGATAACTTAAAATTTGTTTGCGTAGCAATGATAGACAAATGTAGTTGATCCTATCTCCGGAGAGTAAATGTCTTATATATAAGGGGAAGTGGAGACTCTTCAGAAATGATAACATTTCACCTAACGGTGGCAATTTAACAGAAGTAGGAAGTGTTGTAGGCAAAGTTTTAAAGTACGTTTTTTGAGGCGGTACGTTTTTGTTCAGCCTCACGAGGCGTAAGCCTCGAGGCGATCCGAGGCGTAAAATCGAGGCTTGAATTGAAAAATGTGTAAAATTATATGTAATATATTAAAACAATTTAAGGTATATTACTCTCTCCTTCCCGCCATAGTTGTCTTGTATGATTTTTTGACACTGTTCATTATTTAACTTTGACTCAATTTAGTTACAAGTGTATATTTAAAAATAATAATCAAGTCCGGTCTTGTTAGATTCGTCTAATCGTATAGTTTTAGAATATATATTTTGTATAATTTTTCTTATACATATTATACATATTTTGAGATCTTAAGCGTTAAAGAAGTGCATTGGATTACGTGTCCACGTCAAACAAGACATGTTTATTGGGATAGAGGGAGTATTTTTTAATTCATCCAAAAATATAAATTAAAAAGCAACTTAAAATACTTCATAAGTCTTTATACTTCAAAATTTAAAACAAATAATAAGAAATAAGTATAAATTATAATTTTATGTTCATAAATCTAAGAAGTCATTTTCGTCTTCATCACCTTCATCTCCATCATCTTTATCCTCATCAATCAATGCAATTTGCTTTCCATCTACATCAAATATTTTAAACATTATTTTTAAAAAATATATAATAATATTATTGTTGAAAGAATACATGAACCTCTTTTCATTTTCCTTTGGCACTTGAGCTTTACACTTCAAGAGTAGGCATCTCTTCATATCTTGAGTAGTTTCATTTGGGTCCACCACCCACGAATCATCTGAAGGTACATTCTCAACTATCACTGCTTGTATAGTTGTACTTTAATTTTCTGTAGTACATAATTTTACACCAAATCATTCAATCTTGATGTGGTTAGACGATTTCTTTTCTTCGTATGCACTTGATTGAATGTGCTCCAATTACGCTCACAAGCTGATGCTGAGCAAGTGAAGCCCAAGAAGCTTCATTGCAAAAGACACATCATCTCTAAAATTATCCAACCATATACTCCCTCCGTCTTTTAAAAATTGCAACGGACTCATAGTGCACGCAGTCCAGTGGACATTTTAAGCCATTAATAACTCAAATTCGGTACAAGTAAAAATTCTAAAAGTTCGATATTTTAAAACTACTCGACGAGACGAATCTAACAGGATCTCACTTGACTATATTTTAACTTGTATAATCATGATAAAATTTTAAGTCAAAGTATATGAGTGAACCATTTGTCAAACGTAGTTAACAAAAAAAAAAAAAAAAAACGGAGGAAGTATATATATGTATATAATACGGACTTGGTGGACGTGTCAAGTATGAATTCATGGCAGACATAATGCCAAACAATCATTTCTTCCCATTATAGTCATCAAGTTGCTCATCAACTTTGGAGTTACAAGCGGTCATCCGGAATAAGTCTCTATATACTTATATAAACCTCTTTGAATCTCCGGATGTGTAGAAACATTGTCGCTCCACCTATATTGAGGATTTCGATAATACCCAGCAACATGTAAATCCCTAAATTCCATTTTTCATCAATAAATCTCAATATAAGATACTTCTTTTCCATCGAGGTTCATAACTATCTTTTCCTTCGCATTATCCATTGCACCATAAATAAAGCCCATTGTTGGTGTCTTTTCTCCATCAACTACTCTCAATACATCAACAATGGGTATAAATTAATCATTTTGGTCCAGTATTGATTATTGCATTAGAATTTAGAACCATTAAACTCTTTGAGGGTAGTGATGGAGAAAAGACACCAACAATGGGCTTTATTTATGGTGCAATGGATGCAATGGAAAAGATAACTATGAACCTCCGTGGAAAAGAAGGATCTCAAAGGAGATTTTGGACATTATTGATGTAAAATGAAATTTTCAGTTGCATAGGGATTTAATCTGAATCCTCGATATAGGTGGAGCGAAAATTTTCTACACATCCGGAGATTAAAAGAGGTATAAGTGTATGGAGAGACTTATTCTGGATGACCGTCTGTACTCCAATGTTGATGAGCAACTTGATGACTACAGTGGGAAGAAAGGATTGTTTGACATTAGGTTTACCCAAAATTCATACTTGACACGTGCAGACGTGCACCAGGTTTATATTATATATAAATATAAATATCATTTTTAATTTTATAGTTTAATTTAATTTTTCTAATAAATAATACTAGTTTTTAAACTTTCATATTAGTTATATATATGGTGGGATAATTTTGGAGATGACATGCCAGAGCTTAAGTCTTTTGCAATGAAGATTCTTGGGCATCAGCTTGTGAGCATAATTGGACCACATTCAATCAAGTGCAAACGCTGAAAAGAAATCGTCTAACCACATCAAGATTGAATGATTTGGTGTACATTATGTACAACAGAGAATTAAAGTACAAGCACTTGAAAGCAAAAGGGCGAGAGGAAGTTGATCTTTTGATAGTTGAGGATGTGCCTTTAGATGATTCGTGGGTGGTGGACCCAAATGATGAAGAAATGCCTACTCTTGAGGTGGAAAGCTAAGTGTCCAAAGGGAAAGAGTTACTTGTATTCTTTTAACAATAAGATTTTATTATATTTTTAAAGAAAATAATGTTTAAGAATATTTGATGTAGATGGAAAACAAATTGCATTGATTGATGATGATGGTGATGAAGACGAAGATGACTTCTAAGATTTATGAACATATAATTATAATTTATATTTCTTATTATTTGTTTTGAATTTTGGATTATAAAGACTTATGAAGTATTTTAAGTTGTTTTGAATTTATATTGTTGGATGAAATAAAAAATTGATACTCCTATTTTAAATTGTTTTAATATACTCCGTCCGTTTCAAAATAAGTGTAATGTTATGATTTTTTTTTACTATTCATTGTAACACTTTGACTAATATTTTTTATAGTTATACAAAAAAATAGCCAATTAAGATCTTGTTGGATTCGTCTCATCTTGTAGTTTTTAAATATCAAATTTTTAGAATTTTTAGTTGTACCGAATTTGAGTTATTAATAGTTTAAAATGTGCATTGGCAAACATGCAGAGTAGAAACGTTATAAGAGAAATACATTAGGTGATCATTCTTGAGTGGTGGTGGTCATTGTATTGGTTGGCGTTCAACAAGTTTACAGTTGCATCTTTAGTGATCAGTATTGCAATCAAATGCCTACCTTGTCTTCATCATCCACCCTATACATTCACTTTTGGTCCTTGTGCATGAGTTGGGTTGCTGTGGATCCAAAAGGGCAGGAATTTGCTTCAAAGAAAGAGGATTTTGCTCGTTACGAAGCGAGTCTTGCGCATATTGCTTGACTTTATTGTGTAGCTCATTGGTTACAACTTACATCAGCGTGCCGAATGTGATATATATTCTGTTGACATTCAACGTGTACATGGCATCTGCTTGCCTTTGAGTAATGCGCACCACCATGATAATTTCTCCCAATCTTCATCCTACTTCTATTGTGGGCCTATCTATTCTCTCATGCATTTTGCTACTGTGACATGCACTATCCTTCATTTAATAGTGAAATGTGTTTTTGGTAAGAAGCAATCCAATTTAAGCCAATGCATTTATTATCATTATAGATGCAGAGTAGTGGTCACGGCCATGATGATTTCTCCCGGGCCTCGACCTACACTCCTACTTGTACTATGGTCTGTGGACCTATCTCTTTATCATGCATTCTGCTACCGTCTAATGTCATGCCACTATCCTTCTGCCTTCATTTAAGCTAGGACATGTTTTTGGTAGGAAGTAATCCAATTTAAGCCAACACATTTATTATCATTATAAACATATTCATCCAGGGAATGAGAATAGCATATTCAAGCATGTCCAACCTGCTGCTATATGAGCTTGCTTAGTAGTCATCCACAGTATGCATTATGATTGGTCTTATAGGGCCAAGTGTGTGTTTCAATTGCTGTAACTTGTAAGTTCTTCCGACACTGAATTAGCATTCTTGCACTGTATGCAAGGCATTTCTTTTCATTGCAGTACCAGAATATATGATTTCAAAGAATTTGTTCTTTGAAATATGTTGTCTTCCATCGTGAATAGTTGTTTTATTATATTTTCATCCTCATTTTTTTGTATATCAAAGGATTATCTTTGAGGCCTGATATAAGATGCAATTTTGTTAAATCGAATAACAAGTGCTGAAACACGCAATCTATATTGCCATTTAAGGGTTGGAAAATCTTTATGCTTATTTTTATTTTATAGTGCATTACTAATGTTATATTTTTTTTAAATTTATTTTTAATTTTGCATACTGGCTCCTGATAACAAATTACACCGTGTTGTTCACTGCCATTAATAACAACTATGGATGAATGTATTGTTCATTAATAACCATGCGTGTGTGACCGGTCTCTAGGTTTCCAGCTAGGATACACGGTCATCTTCGGGGCATATGCATCATTTCTTTTTGTTCGCACTGGTGAGTAATCCTTTCACAATGGAATTCTCGTGGAGTGCATTCATTTTATTTATTTATTTAAAATTTTCAATTCCGTTTTCTTGCATTTGTACTAACATTTGTTAATTTCAGGTCACCTAACAGCCCCCTTAATAGCTCATGTATTTTGCAACTTCATGGGCTTGCCTACGGTATTTTCTGCTAGATCTGGTATGTGATTTGTTTCCACATCTAGACATATTCCTTTATTCAGTAAATATTGATTAACCACTGCAATCACTCAGCACTGCAATATAGCAAGTCCCGAACTAATTGGAAAATCTCATACTAGTGATTGAGGAAGAAATGTATTATCTTTTTTCTTGATTAAGAATCGGTTATGTACCGTATGATTGCTTTTGCTTTTTGATTTTGTATGCTTCGCATTTAGGAAGACTTCAACAAACTGGATACACTAATAAGACCATAATTTTTCTAGAGGCCCAGAAACCATAAGGAGACTAAACAATAATACATCTACTTGTGCTCCACACTGTATGATGTTTTAATTCGGGAGAAAATGGTTTTCAGGCATAGTTACCGGTGCATCCATCATAGGGATGTTGGGGTTCTTCTGGATGCTCTTTCCGCTCACTAGCCCGCATTTGTTTAACATTAAGACCGACGATTGCAAGTGCTGGCAAAGATATTGTGACTGGAGCTAAAACTCCCCTTCTTAAGATAGGTGTGCGATCTGCTTATATTATGATAATAAGATTCAATGCAATCCTAGGTCTGTTGATTTCTTTTCTAACGTTGTTTGAGTGTGGTTCAGGAATAGCGATCCAGTGAGGACATGATCTGTGCAATTGGGCATAGGACATTGAAAATAGCTAAAGAAAAACCTAATGATTTTGCATAATATACCACATATATACTGGTTGGTACAACACATTAGTTAGTTAGTCTGTTCGTCGTCCTAAAAAACATTTCTATCAAAGTGCTTCGAGCATCTCTCTTAGACATGCTGCAATTTGCTTTAGTGTGAAACTGCGAACTAAGACCATCTCCAATGGTCCCCTAAAACCCAAAATGGGGTGGCATCTTCTCTCCAACAATACCCTAAAACCAAACCTATTTTAAGTTTTTTGAGTTTAATGAATAGTAAATACTCAAATTTGAGTATTTACTATTCATAAACCTATATCACTTTTTGCAATTAAATTAATTGCAATTTCATCCCTCCAATTGTTGCAAGTTGAATATTGATCTAATTTTGTACTACATGCTTAATAATTTTTTTTGCTTGGAAACATGCTTAATAATTCTATACTTCATATAATTTTTTTATTAAATTAATTTTATATTTAATTAGATTAGAAATTTTAAGGTTTCTTTATAAAATAAATTTTAAATATAATGATAACTAAATTTTTAAAGTTTTGGTACAATCTTAGCAATTTAAAAAAAAAAAATTACATTAGCATACGAAAATATAATTAAACATAACACATCTCAAATACTTAAAAAAATGTACAATATTAAACAACTAAATAACTACGCAAACGGAAAATTAAGTTAATAGTCATCTAAATCAACATTGGATCCTCCAACATTATTGAAATACGTAGATGAATTTGTATTGAATTTATCTGGGGTTAATGTATAATTTATAAGAAATGAAGGGTATGATTGAAAAGATAAATAAGTTTGTATGGGAAAGAATATATAGAGAATATTCTTTTAAGTTTGAGTTTAGTGTAAATGGTTGGAGATGAATTACTGTTTGATGTGACATTTACTGTAAAATGGGTTTGAGTTTGGTGTTGGCTATTGGAGATGCCCTAAAGGAAAATTTGTCAAAGGATAGCTAGCAAGCATTCGGCAAGAGCAGCAGCAACAGCAGCACGTGGAAAAGAGGATGAGGCTGCTGAATCTGACGCGCTTGCTTGTCGAATGGTAAGTAGACAGACTAGTTATTAGTGTTTTCTTGATGAGGAGGAGAAAAGATCAGAGCATTCAACAAGGATTATTAAGGTGAGTTCGGAAGGACCGTTTGCCCGGCCCGAATGTGCACATGAGCGAAGCCGCCGGCACTGCGCAAGCTTAGCTTGTCTGCTGCTGCTGGGTGAAAAGTCACTCGATCAGCAGTGTGGGCCCGGCCCGGCCCGGCCCGGCCCGAATGCATGCATGTCCCAAGCCATGAAGAATACCCCCATTTCCTTCTCTTTTTTACTCGTTCATTTTTTTTTTTTTTTTTTTTTATATAAAGCTAGCATTTGGGTGAGGTGTTTTTCAATATCGTTCATCCAATTAAGATATTATTCCTTCCAAGTTCAAAATGTTTCACGATGTTTTTGTTTTTCCTAAACCCAGCTGCTTGTTGGCATCCATATTTTTAGCATCTTCGAATTAAGTTTTTTAAATTTTAACAGATTTTAATTCTTTATACTATATTTTAATGGATTCTCTTAAAAAATATAACTAACATTTAAAATTACCTTTTAAATCTACTCACTTTTTGAAGTCTATAAAAAAAATCTAATAAACTCTCAATCTTGCATGTATTTTTTTAGATTACCTTTTATACCATTTAAAATTATAAAATTATTTATATGTTAACAATTATAAAATGACTTATCTCAAATTTTATAAGTATTTTCATTTAAATTTATAAAAAAGGTCACTCAAAATTTCAATAATTACTTAATTTTTTTTAAAAAATTATTTATTTACATTAAACAATACTTAATAACTTAGATCAATTGAGTTAATAATTATCCAGCTAAAAAATAACAATTGTTATATGGAGTAATAAATTATGTATAAATATTTTTCCTTTTTTTTGAACTAAAATAATTATATTTAAATATTCTTTCTTGTTTAGTACAACGTCATATTTATAATATTTTTTATCATCAAAAAAAGTAATGACATTGTTGTAAATTAGTTTGAACCGAAAATCTAAGATTCCCAATTCAACCAAGTGCCGAAATGTTAAAATGACAAAGGTAAGATTTTCGGTAATCTCATATTCCGAGTAATCTTAGATTCCTTGTAATATAACATTCGCACTGATAATGTAAGATCTCTTCAACAAAAAGGACCACTTAATTATTCTATTCGAATATTATGAGCTTTGTACTTTTAGACTTTCTTTAAGTTTTATTTTATTTTTTAATTTTTCTTTAAATTAAATTCATGTGACTAATTATGTGCAGTATTTTTTAAAAAAAGAATTAAGAGAAAAAAAACGAAATTATTGATTGAATTAGATAATAAAAAATGCATAGTGTTATATTGACGATTTATTTAATTAGTACTCATAACCAAGGTTGTTAAGATCGAGATCCTATATGAGATCGTTTTTCTCTTTGCAAGATCGGAAATCGTAGGATCGAATCATGATCTTAAGTTCTTATGAAATTGCAATAATGTATAAACTCAATTATGCATATTAACAAGTAAAAAAGCATTATTTCGTGTGTTTATGAATCTTGCAAATTAATTAATACAATACAGTATAAAAACATTACAATTAAACGTAAAATATTTCCATATACATGCATATTATATTTTTTTTTACACGTTATACATAATAGTACAAGTTATTAAGTTTAAAATTAAAGAAAAGAAGTTACTTTGATCATGAATCATAAAATCCTACAAAAAATTTATGCGTTTAAGAGGGTATGATCGTAAGATCGTAGAAGCGTTTAAAGGAGTATGACCATAAGATCGTAAAATTCTATGATCAGGATTAGGATCAGGATCTAATTTTAAGATCCTACTAGCATCGGGATTGTTTTAGAGAGATGTGATCGTAAAATCGTAAGATCCATCATAAGATACTAAGATCAGATCGGAATCTTAACAACTATGCTACTAACTCCTAAGTAGATCCCGACACTGGAAAGAATATCTTGAAAATTTGTTTTGATGATGACATTTACTTTAGGAACGCAGTAAAATAGCATATGTCTTGATCCACTAAAATACGGCTAAACATTGTTTATCCAACCTGGCTGGGCATGTAATCCATAACACCCATGGATATGATAATAAAATATCTCTGCCTTATCCTTGATTTATTAATTATTATTATTTATTTATCTTTTTATCTTTTATTATGTATGACAGTTTAAGTAAAATTCTTGAGTTCGATCGAGTCTTTGTGAATTTTATTTTAGGAGAAGTAACTTTTTTATGTCAACCCAATTTTTGAGATAATAATTTTAGGTCTAGCTAATAAGACCCGACAATACTGTCCACCTAAAAAAAATAAGATATTAATATTAAATTAGGCTACTACAAGGATCTAGTTTTGATTTTAGGCCACTATAAATACATTATCAAAATAGACCACTACAAGGATGGTACATTGTAAAAATAGGCCAAAGTGACCTTGTAGTGGCGTATATTTGCATTATTTGCATTGTAAAAATAGGACATTACAATGTTATTTGGCCTATTTTAGAACATATTGCTGTCGTAGTGACCTATTGTTTTAATTAGTGTTTGTAGTGATCTAAAATCTAAAGTACGCCTTTGTAGTGGTCTATTTTAATATTAATCTCAAAAAATAAGTATAGCAGATTAATGAATTTACATTTAATTGCACGCGCCCATTAAAAGAAAATTACTACCAGGATATTTGAATTCATTTTCAACAACAAAAACTCTCCATTTTTTTCTTTTGATAACAAACTAAAATCCTCCATTTAAAAAAATACTCTAATATTATATTAATTAATTATTTAATTAATTCTGAAAAGGATAAATATGGCAAAACTGAAATGTGAAACCGAGGTGTCAAGACGGGTTGGCGGGGCGACACGGGCCAAGCCCACTCCAGCCCACCATTTCGCGGGCTTAGGCGGGCTGGGCCCACGGTGGGGCGGGCTAGAATAACCTCAGCTCAGACCAACCCACCGGCGGGTTGCGGGCCAGGCGGGCTAGCCCGCGGTTTTTTTTATTTAATTAATAAATTAATTTTTGATTATATAATAAATTATATAATATTGTTATTTATCCACAATTAAATATATTAACTAATTTTAAAATTAAATATATTTTTAATAAAATCTACAATAATTTAGTTTAATTGTATAGTATTCTTTTTTTGAAAAAAAATTAGTTGAAAAAGTAATGTTAAGTAGCTCATGTCATATAAAGTGAGCTTTAAAATTAATCCAATTTTAATATAATTTTTTTATACTAAAAATTTTAAATTAAATTATATTAACTAATATCAAATTAAAATATATGAATTCAAATAATATTCAACTAATCAATATTCTTACATATATTATTTAGATTTTCATAACAAACTTAACAAAAAATTAAATAAATTAAAATTTTGGCTTAGCCCGCGGGCTGGCCCGCACCCGCCGCGGGCCAGCCCAAGCGACGGCGGGTTCAAGCGGGCTAGCCCGTTTAGGCCCGCTTCCAAACGGGCCTTTATTTATTCAGCCCAACCCATCCTTTTGGGAGGCGGGGGCGGGCTGGCCCAACGGGCCAAGCCCATTTTGACAGCTCTAGTGAAACGTGAATCCATTGATTTCAATAGTAGTGTGTAAAAACTAGGGGTGATATCGAGTCGAGTCGAGCCCAAGTAGTGCTATACTTGAGCTTGACTTGATGGGGATTTTGACTACTCGAGCTCGATTAGCTTGCATTTTTTTTTTTTTTTTTTGTTAGGCCCATTATCTCAGTAAATGGTAGGCTGTTGGATTCGGGTGAGAATTGTGCAAAGCCATTCACTACATGATGTTGGATTAGGCCCATTAACTACAGTTGTAATTTTTTTTTTTATTTTTTTTTTTTTTTTATAATTCTGCTGGATTAGCCCAATCCCAGTCTCATTAGTTGGGTCATTTCCTTTATTATAAGAGTGAGAGTTGTGGCCCATAGTTTAAAATATAATAAAATTTATTAATAAACGAGTACTCGACACGAGTACTCGGCTCGACTCGACTACTCAATGAGTATTATATGCTTCTACTCGAGCTTGAGCTCGATACTCGGTTGTAATACTCGATACTCGACTCAACTCGAATTTTTCGAGTACGAGTCGAGTTTTTTCCGAGTCAAATGCCGAGTCGAGTTCGAGTAGCTCTACTCGTTAATTACCCATAGTAAAAACCGAATGCTCACCCCGAGGAAATTGGAAAAGTGTTAACCCATTAAAAAATAAAGGCCCATTACTTTCCCGCCCAATAACCAAGTAGCGGACCTAGCTCATGGATGAGTCTAGAGACGGATGACTGCAAGTTAAAAGAGGAGCATCATCAGAGGGAGAAGAGCATGGTAACATCTGGAGCAGATTGTGAAGAGGTGTCATTCATCATCAGGGGCGCCATTGGGGATTCATTGGAGCAGTGGTAACGTCTGGATTAAGAAGAAGTGTGACTCCTTATAAATACTGGAGATAACAGCCAATGGGGAGAGCTCAACTCTTCTGAACAGAGACCGTACTTTATTTTTACATTCTGTATTTGTTTTTTTCTGCATTTTTTTCCTTTCTGCAATTTTATCCCTTTATAGCTTTCTTTAAATTCTGTAATTCGTTTCAGTACTTCCTTGTAATCCTCTTGATATTCATCAATTAAATAGAGGTGTTACTCCTCAAACATTTTTTACGATTAACAAATTGGCACGCCCAGTGGGACACGATTTGAAGCCATATCTGCTTTGAAGAGGTATGCGTCTCAGATCTGGAAAACTTGTGAGCGATTTGACACAGAAGTTCGAAGAGATGTCTCTACATGAAAAGATGCCAGTTAGAGCGCCTACGAAGAAGCGGTAGAAAACAGTTCTCAATCGCAACATGGGATTATGCAGATCCCTACTTTTTCCGAGCAAATACGGTTGTCGATGACAGAGTCGATGGTCGAGTCCATGCCTTTACTCAGGAGCCACCTAATGGATGTGTTGCGGCCTTCCATGGCCGACCAAACTGACAGAATATGCGGTTCCTTGTGTACTCAGCAAGATGGAACTGCTCCGGTAAACGACATGATTGTGCCGCCAAGTATCCCATGTCCAGGGCCATCGGGCGGCCAACAGCGGACTTGGGGAACCACACTTGGCCAGCCGCCGCTCCCAGATGCCGGAGGCCTGGCCAATCCGTTTCCTTTCCATTACCAGGCGGCTTATACTGTCACTCCAACGGCACCTAACATACTGAATTTCGGGTACGCGGCACCTCCAGTGCCGATCTACGCAGCACCAGGCTGTCTGATGACATCCAGTGCCTCACCAGGCTGTACGGCTGGCCTCTAGTGGACCTGGCATGACACCACGTCAAGCAGGTACCTCCCGTGCCAAATGTTCCAACCATACCTTATGTGGCTAACTACTCACCAGTACCGGCAGTACTAAACTCTGGTTGGATGCCGCCAACACTAGGGGGCAGGCGCCACAACTAGGGGGACAAACGCCACAGCCATGTGGAGTGGCTGCGACACCTACCACACCAGCCGCCATGCCTCCTGCCACACCTCCAGCCGCCATGCCTCCTACACAGGCATCGGTGGTCTCACCGAGTTGCTGGCAGACATGATGCAGCAACACTTTGGGATTCATCTAAGGCCGATGGAACGACCTACATACAGGAAACTCTACCCTGACTGGGTAGATACCATTCAACCGTATCCAAGGGGCTTCAAGATGCCCGAGTTCACCACCTTCTCAAGGGACGACGGCAAGTCCACTGTGGAACATGTGGGCAGATTCACTTCTCAATATGGTGAAGCGGCGGCCAATGACTGGCTCAAATTGAGGCTGTTCAGTTCATCCCTCACTGGACCTGCATTCGCATGGTATGCTTCCCTGCGGCCTAACTTGATTCAAAATTGGGCCGATCTGGAGCGAGCATTCCATGACGTTCTACACGCCGTTGTCAGAGGTGAGTCTCGCAGACATCACTAATGCCAAGCAATTTGCTGAAATTGAAAGAACATTTAATTTGTTAATATTTATTTATTATTATTATTATTTATTAATATTTAAATAGGCTTAAATAGATTTCTAAAAGACTTAAAACCCGACCTATTTAAATAAAAAGGTCAGACTTAGGCCTATAAAAGACTATAGGCTAGGCTCAGGCCTTGCTAAAATTAAAAAAACCTAGGTCGCCAAGCCTGGCATGGCTTGGCCTGACGTATTTCTTGCCGTAGGCTATAAAGTGGTAACTCAATTTCTTAAGGCTTGAAAGAATGGGCCAACTGTGCCCAGGCTGATATTTCTGGACTGATTCACGCCCACAAACATTTGGGCTTTGGCCATCTAAAATCCCAGTTTTAGTCCCCATCTCAACGGTCTCATAACTTTGTATTGGTGGCAAAGCCCAAATTTTAATGTTTAACCCTTTTCTTTTGTATCTATCTATATCTATATATATATAAAAGTAATATAGTCTAATTTCCCCCCACTTCCCCACCCCCTGTTTTCAACATCTCATCCGACTTTTTTTTTTCAATTTCAACAATCATATATACTCACTAAATCTAATATATATATATATATATATAACCTAATTCAACTACATCAATCATATATACTCCTTAAATATATAATATATATATATATAATCTAATGTTTAATTTCAACAAACACAATCATATCATATATACTCCCTAAATCTATAATCTATAATACTCTTAGAATTTTAAATTATTTACAACAACCCCATTCACATAATTAAAATAAAAATTCTAGAAAAAAAATCTAATATATATTTGAATTACGTATAATATCATTAATTATATATACAATCACCGATTTTCCCTTATTTCTCAATATTTATTTAAAATCGTGGAATTTGGATTTAAATCTAATATTCAATTTCTTAGACTAAAATATTAGAATTTGGATTTAAATCTAATATTTATATCTAATATTTAAAGATTTTATTCTAAGAAATCGTGGAATTAAAATCGTGGAATTTGGATTTAAATCTAATATTTAAAGATTTTTAGAGCATATAATTGTATCTTTTCATGTTCAAATGAATTATTGTATATTTTTTAAATTTTAATTTTATAGCGAATCAAAATGCATCTTTCAGATTTGATTTTTAAAGATTTATTTGGATCCTATAATGATATTTTAATTTTAATTTTAATGTTTATACATAAAAATGATATGGATGGCATGCTTTGTCTTTATCTTTCCTCTATATTTTTTGTTATGCACTTTAATTTATTCTATATTCCTGTTAGAAAAAAAATTATTTCATTATCATATAGTTATCTCTTTAGACCAAAATCATATTTACAATCAATTTTATATACAACCATATCTATATATCTATATATATATATATATATAAGTAATATAGTCAAGTTTCCCCCCACTTCCCCACCCCCTTTTTTCAACAATCACATTTAATTCATCCAACAATGTTTAATCCTAAAATTTTAATATTATATATTGAAATATCCATAAATATATATTAATATCCAATATTAATTAATATACGTTTAATATAATTCTTTTATCAATATTCATCAATATCCTAACAAATTCTTAATAAAATATTATCTATATATATATAAAAGTAATATAATCTAATTTCCCCCCACCTCCCCACCCCCTTTTTTCAACATCTCATCCGACTTTTTTCTTCAATTTCAACAATCATATACTCCCTAAATCTATAATATATATATATATATATATAATCTAATATTTAATTTCAACAAATTCAATCATATCATATATACTCCCAAAATCTATAAACTATAATACTCTTAAAATTTTAAATTATTTTCAACAACCTCACTCACATAATCTATATATATATAAAAAAGTAATATAGTCTAATTTCCCCCACCTCCCCACCCCCTTTTTTCAACATCTCATCTGACTTTTTTCTTCAATTTCAACAATCATATATACTCCCTAAATCTATAATATATATATATAATCTAATATTTAATTTCAACAAATTCAATCATATCATATATACTCCCAAAATCTATAATCTATAATACTCTTAAAATTTTAAATTATTTTCAACAACCTCACTCACATAAATAAAATAAAAAATCTAGATAAAAAATCTAATATATATATTTGAATTACGTATAATATCATTAATTAATATATACAGATTTGGATTTAAATAATATTCAATTTCTTATTGTTAAATATTAGAATTTGGATTTATCATATTTATTGGATATCCTAATAATATCATTTAATATGAATGGAATTTTTTATGTATTCAATTAAATGTTGTTTCTTGACAGATGGAAACCTGGTAAAAATACATGAAGGGTTAGTGGATTCATAATATATATATATATATATGGAGTTTTAGCAGGAAAAAAAATTGTGGTTGCAGTTTTCATTTTGATCTTTTGTCGTTGAATATCTTTCATAGTATTTAGCACAAGGTGAAACATTTCTATCTTTTTAACCACGATGATCATGTTATGTATTTAGCAAATTTTTGTTCTTCACAATTTAATATTATGTTCTTTTATTATATTACAATCTATTTGATTGGTGAAATATTTTTTTCGCACTAGCTTTTTCCGTTCCTTTTATTGTTTAATTGCTATTGGGGGTATGGTGGAAAACACAATCTACTTCAATCTAACTTATTCTTCATTTTTTATTATTGTGTATTCATGTATGTATCTGAAAAAAGGATCATTGATCTCTTTGGTGGTTAAGCAATTCTAAAGTGCAAGTTGAAAGTCAATCGGAATAACAAAATAGTAGAGACTTATGAGATGGAAGATGAAATTGTGGATATTTTTCAAGTTTAGCTTCTTTTATGGTGATGAAGAGCTCCAATTGTGTGTATTTCAATTGATTTGTTCATCAGCGTTAGTGAATGCAAAAAATTAAATTAATGGTCAATGCTTAACTCATTCATGTCTTGAATGAACAATTGTATCTTTCCATGAAGTGTATTTTATTCATTTGCTCCAATATAATGATTGAACTCGGGTTCCAATCCTGATCTATCAATAGGTGAACTACTGTATATTTTAAGTAAAGTAACTGCCGATACTTAATCTAATATGTAAAGATTTTTAGAGCATATAATTGTATCTTTTCATGTTCAAATGAACTATTGTATATTTATTAAAAATTAATTTTATAGTGAATCAAAATGTATCTTTCAGATTTGATCTCTAAAGATTTATTTGGATCCTATAATGTTATTTTAATTTAATGTTTATACATAAAAATAATATGGAGGCATGTTTTGTCTTTATCTTCCTCTATATTTTTTGCTGTAACTTTAATTTATTATATAAGTCTGTTAGAAAAAAAAATTATTTCATTATCATATAGTTATATCTTTAGACAAAAATCATATTTATAATCAGTTTTATATACAACCATATATTTTTTTAAAACTTTGAAAAGATTTAACTTGGTCTAACTTAATTTTTAATTTTAAGGTTTTTAATCAACCTCATATTCTTTATATTCAATTAATGTTTTAACAAATAATAAATATTTTTAAATAAATTATTTATATAATTGTAAATGTCAAAATAGAATTAATTATTGGCTATGTTTTACGTGCGTAATAAATTGTTAAAAATTAGTTGTTTGACAATTTTGAGACCAATTTTTGCATACAATAAGCTGAAATCCAAAATAATACTCATTACAGCTGATTCAAAAAAGAGTTGTTTGACCTAATTAAGTTATTTTGTCTCTTTAAGAAATTATTTTGTCACACAAATGAGCTGATTTAAATATTTGTTTTGTTAATCACCCCCATTATGTTCTAAGATATATTTATTTTTATCTACATTATCAATATTTTTTTCTGGATTTAGTGATATAACTATTGTTTGTTGCATCTATAAAATGATTAGTTATTCAAACAAAAATAAATTTAAATAACTAATTATATAATAAATTATTTAAAAGACTCAATATATATTCAATTTGTGTGTAATTGATTTACATATATAATTGTATTATTTATTAGAGATGGATATGACTATAACAGTGTATTATATATCAACAGTTTTGATAGTTGTAGTGAATTAATGTGTTTATTAAAGGCATAAAAAATAGTAGTCAATTAACAAAACGAGCTCAGTAATTTGGATTATTGAAAAAAAATCACTTCAAATAATTTCTATTATCTTTCATGTTTCTTTTTCTTTTCTTTTTTAACATGAAAAATAATCTCCATTATCCTTGATGTTTTTATTCTAAATTTGGATCAATTTCCTTTAATTCTTGATTGAGAAAAATAATATGGAAAGCTCTTAAATCAATGTTGGAAACTTAATAAATTAGTTTATCCAAAAATAATATAGAAAACTCATAAATCAATCTTGAACATATTCACAAATTAATAATCCTTATGCTATGGACGTTTTTTGTAGGGAGATTACTTTTACACATTCATCATACGGTCTGTATTTTATCATTGTTTTTGTCACATTTTTCCTCAAT
The DNA here is from genome assembly GCA_030278955.1 of Hygrophila difformis. Taxonomy (NCBI): domain Eukaryota; kingdom Viridiplantae; phylum Streptophyta; class Magnoliopsida; order Lamiales; family Acanthaceae; genus Hygrophila; species Hygrophila difformis. The sequence goes on from JAOANR010000001.1 coordinate 72,401,240, forward strand.
GATATATTGTCGGGAAATGGGCATGACCCAATTAAGTTTATTTAATATATTTGAACTTTAAATTATTATGTTATATTTATAAAACAAAAAATGTAAAGTTTACTTCCCGCGCATTGCGCGGGCGGGTGTGCTAGTTGCTTTAAAAATAGAATACACTTAATTTCCTGTGAATTAAAAAAACATTTGTTAATTCTCTACATTCTGATACATTAGTTGAATTTGATTTTTTAGAACAAGTGATTTTTTCTTTAATTTGTCTAGAACTTCTTAATTATCACTCAAAGCTGGATAATTTATCAATAGTACTGGAGTAATATTTTCTAACAGTAGTTTTATTTAAGGAGTACTATGGACTAGGTTGTAAACGAATCGAATCGAACCGAATACCACAGTATTCGCTTTGATTTGATAAGCTTTTCGAATATTATCGAATCGAATCGAATTATTCTATATAAGGTAATTTAATAATTAATAAAATTAATTTTAATTATTAAACTTAAATATTTAATTTGATTTATAGATCAAATTTAATATTTTAATATTATATATAAATATATTTATATTAATTAGTAAATATAGTCACTACAATTAAAATTTTAAATTATTTAACAAAATAAATTTATATATTTATATATAATTTTAATATAAAATCGAATATGAATCGAATCAAATATTAATCTTAATTCGAATATCAAAATTTTGAATAATTTCGAATCTACGAATCCAAAAAATATTTGATTCTTTTCCACCCTACTATGGACTAGTATACTATAGATTAACCTCCTCGTTCGTTCACAATTCACGTCAGTAGGCGCAGTAAAATAGTGAAAAGTGTCCATCGATCAATAAGTCGTCTTGGCCTGCAAACATACTACTACTCAATTTTCTTCCTTCTGATCCAAGCTTGAATAAAACCCTAAATCAGTAATCAGTTCCCCTAGGGATTGGTTTTGTGTTGCCTTCAGGTATGTCGACGGCGAAACCCTCAAGAACGCCGGCCGAAATCGAGGATATCATTCTCCGGAAGATATTCCTGGTATCGCTCGTCGATTCTATGGAGAACGACTCCCGTATTGTTTATCTCGAGATGACAGCCGCCGAGATTCTCAGCGAGGGGAAGGACCTCAAGTTATCCAGGGATAATTTGGAGAGAATCATTATTGATCGTCTGTCCGGTGACTTCCCTGCGGCGGAGCCTCCGTTTCTCTATTTAATCAATTGCTATCGCCGTGCGTGTGATGAAGGGAGGAAAATCGCTTCGATGAAGGATAAGAGCGTGAGATCGGAGTTGGAAAGTGCGGTGAGACAATCCAAGAAATTGGCGGTTTCGTACTGCAGGATTCACCTGGGGAATCCTGATATGTTTCCTAACCCTGATGCGAACAAATCAAATGCTTCGCCATTGCTTCCGCTAATCTTTGCCGAGGTTGGGGGAAGTCTTGACGGGTTTGGAGCGAGTAATAGTGGGGTTTCGTGTCCTCCGGGTTTTCTGGATGAATTCTTTAGGGACGCTGATTACGACACTATGGAACCGATTTTGAAGCAGTTGTATGAGGACTTAAGAGGGAATGTCTTGAAGGTGTCAGCTCTGGGAAATTTTCAGCAACCATTAAGGGCTTTGCTGTTGTTGGTGAATTATCCTGTGGGTGCTAAGGGACTGGTAAATCATCCATGGTGGATTCCAAAAAGTGTATATTTGAATGGTAGAGTGATTGAGATGACCAGTATATTGGGGCCTTTTTTTCACGTTAGTGCATTGCCTGATCATGTTATATTTAAGAGTGAGCCTGATATTGGGTGAGTACATTCTTTTCTTTTTTCACGTCCTTAATACTTCTGGCTTAATTTTTTCAAAGTCTGACGTACAATCCTATGTGGTAATCTTTTAACTTTGTTTTGTGCTTTATCAGTGTGAGTTTATTGCAAATGGTAATAGGATACACGCAATGAATGGCAGTTCAAAAATCCAGTTTGCCATGTGGGAATTGTGGATTACTGATTATATGTGATTATTTGGCAATGGAATTGAAGTTTCTATTGACATTGGTGATATTTAACTGTGCAATTTATTTATCTGGAAAGAGCTGTGCACTGATGCACTATTTTCCTTTTTTTATTCCAGCCAACAATGCTTCTCAGATGCATCTAGTCGTCGGCCAGCTGATCTTTTATCATCCTTCACAACTATTAAAACTGTTCTTAACAATTTGTATGATGGATTGTCTGAAACTCTTACATGTCTCCTGAAAAACACCAGTACTCGGGAAAATGTTATAGAATACCTTGCACAAGTCATCAACAGAAATTCTTCAAGGGCACAATTGCAGGTAAATAGCTATAAAAGAGAACACTTTTGCTTCAATTTACCTTGACCATCTTTGTGTGCTCTCGATTCTCTGATTCACTTTGGATCTTACTTTAAATGGAATTTGGTTACAGGCTGATCCTTTGTCTTCTGCTAGTTCTGGCATGTTTGTAAATCTCAGTGCAGTAATGCTTCGTCTCTGTGAGCCATTCTTAGATGCAAATTTGACGAAAAGGGACAAACTTGATCCTAAATATGTGTTTTATTGCAATCGCCTGGAACTGAGGTAGAGGATTGAAATCCCATCTTGTATTTTCTCAAACCTTTTCGAGCTCAATTCTAAATATTTTCCTTTTCATGTGGTACATTTTATATCAGAGGATTGACTGCTCTACATGCAACATCTGAAAATGTGTCTGAATGGTTTAACATCAATACTACAAATGCTGATGACTTGCCAAGTAATAGTGATGGACAAAACCGGTTGCTCCAATCACAGAATGCTACAAGTTACAGCAAAAATTCCAGTGAACCTTCCGCCCTTCAAAATAGTAATCCCACATCCAAAAGTAATGAAAAGGCCAAATATTCATTCATATGTGAATGCTTCTTCATGACTGCCAGGGTGCTTAACTTGGGCTTGCTAAAGGCATTTTCGGACTTCAAACATCTTGTTCAGGTGTTGCCAGATTGTTCTACAAAAAATGGCACTTAGATTTCTGTAACTTTTATCTTTTCATTTTTCCTAACTCTTATAGTCTATGCAAATTACAGATGTGATATTCTTCTGTAGGTACTAGGTAGATGGTAAGAATTATAATTTTTGTCTCATGCTTTATTTCCAGGATATTTCTAGATGTGAAGATGCTTTAACCTCTTTCAAAGCCATGCAAGATCAAGCTCCATCTCCACAATTGCAGCAAGATATATCCCGCCTTGAAAGAGAAATTGATCTGTACACACAAGAGAAGTTATGCTATGAAGCACAAATACTAAGGGTATGAAGGTTGCCTCCTATTTGTCTCTCTTAGGGTTTGGTTCTTGTAATCTGAAGTTTTACTCTTCATCTATATCCCGACTGGTAGAGAATTGGCAAATTTCTAATGGTGATATTTCAAGATGCCATGCGCCATAGAAGCAACTATCTGCCAGTTCATTCCTTCATGTATTAGTTTAAAGGCGTAGGGCATGCGTAGTTTAATGTATGTGATGTTTAGTATGCAAGATAGAATTTAAATTTAGTACATCATTCAATTTTGGACAAATTAATCATTAAGGGATATATTTATCCTATGATATCCCACATACTAAATGTGCCCTAAGAGTTACTTCGCTGCTCTAGAATGGTCTTGTTGTGAATTAAGTATTTGCTGCTGACGTTTTTGTTCTATTAATCATACCTTGTAATTTACTCTTTACTCTGTAGGATGAAGGGATTTTTCAGCGTGCACTGTCTTACTACCGCTTAATGGTAGTTTGGTTGGTTGGGCTTGTTGGGGGGTTTAAAATGCCTTTACCAGCATCATGCCCAAAGGAATTTGCTTCCATGCCAGAGCATTTTGTGGAAGATGCTATGGAGTTGCTAATTTTTGCTTCACGAATTCCTAGAGCACTAGATGGGGTTATGCTGGTATGACGTTAATTGTTTTTTTCGTGAGTGCTTCATTACCATCTTGTGTGCTTGATGAACCATATCCTTTCTGTACATCTTGACAGGACGACTTTATGAATTTCATAATTATGTTCATGGCAAGTCCTGAATATATCAGAAACCCATATCTAAGAGCCAAAATGGTTGAAGTCCTTAACTGTTGGATGCCACGAAGGAGGTATATTTTGATAAAACTCATTGCACATTGTATTGGAAGTGTTCTTTCTTCCTTCTATATCTTTCCAACATACTTATTGTTTGTCCGTACAGTGGCTCAAAGGCAACAGAAACTTTGTTTGAAGGACATCAGCTGTCCCTTGAATATCTAGTGAGGAATCTTCTGAAGCTATATGTGGATATTGAATTTACTGGTTCCCACACACAGGTGATTTTGCTTAGGACTTTGTAAAGTTTCTGACAGTTTGGCTGTTGGTTTCTTTATTGACTTTGTGTGTCTATTAGCAAAACATAAAAATATAACAGGAAATGTGAATTACTGAACTAGTATTTATTTGCTAAATATTATCTTAAGTGACATATGGAGATTTTTAGACTTTTTGGTTTTCAGCTTTTACCTGGATTTAAAAGTTCTAAGGGATATTAGTGTGTTAAAGGAATGATAAAAGGAAAAAAGAAAATTGGAAATAGCTCCATAAGCTGCTGTTGTGATCTTTCCCCTTCTGATTTGAACTCTATTACACCTTGTCCAGTTTTATGACAAGTTTAACATCCGTCACAACATTGCCGAACTCCTTGAGTACTTATGGCAGGTTCCGAGTCACCGTAATGTCTGGAGAAAGGTAAGTTCTCCTTACGTTCTGTTTAACTTTGCCACGTGCTTACTTGTCTCAGAGAAATCTTTAACAGTCGTCGTAATCACAGATTGCTAAGGAGGAGGAAAAGGGCGTATATCTGAACTTTTTGAACTTTTTAATCAATGATAGCATTTTCCTATTGGATGAAAGTCTTAACAAAATTCTTGAACTAAAAGAACTGGAAGCTGAAATGTCTAATACTGTGGAATGGGAGAGAAGACCTGCCCAAGAAAGGCAGGAAAGAACTCGATTATTCCATTCTCAGGAGAATGTTAGTGCTCCCTTCATATCGTATGATTGGTCATTATTTTTGACATCATTATTGAGATGCTGACCTATCTGTGTCTGTAGATTATTAGGATTGATATGAAATTGGCGAATGAAGATGTAAGCATGCTGGCATTTACTTCGGAGCAGATTACGGTCCCTTTCCTACTACCGGAGATGGTATGTTTAATCTTAGTTGATGTTCATCCTGTCTTGGGTTTGGTCTGCTTTAATGATATAGCTGTTCCGTACAAGGTTGAGAGGGTTGCTAGCATGCTGAATTATTTCTTATTGCAACTTGTGGGTCCTCAAAGAAAGTCTCTTAGCTTGAAAGAACCAGAAAAGTATGAGTTCAGGCCAAAACTGTTGCTAAAGCAGGTATCAATTACATTCAGTTCATGCTTTATACGATGTAGCTGTCCTTTTCACACCTCCAAAATCCATTTGGCTGCTTGTGTTGGTTAGCTCTTTCAGATTAAATTAAATGTAGGGTAATAGGAAGATTAGCCTGATTAGGCATTGATGCATTGTTTTCCTTTATTTGAAGATTGTTACTATATATGTCAACCTAGCCAGAGGAGACAAGGACAATGTTTTCCCGGTTGCCATTACGAAGGATGGTCGCTCATACAATGACCAGGTAAAACTTTACTACCTCCGTCTTTTAAATAGTGATCCATTTCTGCTTTTCCTGCAATGCGACGAACCCAACATCTCATTTGACTATGTTTTATGTTATATAAATGGAGCTAAAAAGTTTAATCAAAGTTACTCAATGACTAATATCCACTGTGGAAATGGGTCACTTAAAGAAAACATTTGGAGAACTATTCTTCCAAAGTGATCTTCATTATCTTCTGTTTGCTGGATTGGGGGCTGCCAGCTATTTGGTGCTGCTGCTGATGTTTTGAGGAAAATCGGGGAAGATGGTAGGCTCATAAAAGAGTTTGTAGACCTTGGAGCTAAAGCTAAAGTTGCTGCAACTGAAGCAATGGATGCCGAGGCCACTCTTGGAGACATTCCCGATGAATTCCTTGACCCAATCCAGGTAAATTATTATCATCATTTCTTATGGGGTTCTTCAGAAAAAAAAAAGAAGTAATTTTCGCTCTATATGCCCTGACTGGTTTCTAAACATCCTTTCTTTTCTTCTACGTTTTCATCAGTGCACCATAATGAAGGATCCTGTCATTTTACCTTCGTCGAGAGTCGTCGTTGATAGACCTGTCATTCAAAGGCACCTTTTAAGCGATATGGTATGAAGCTCATATTATCACACACTTCATTTTATTGGTGGAGATAGAAAGGGTCCATAGGGAGGGAGGCGACTGATGGAGGAATGACTATTTCATTTCATTTTTCTGTTGTTGAAATTACAGACAGATCCATTTAATCGTTCCCATCTCACCGCGGACATGCTAATACCGGCTGTGGATCTGAAGGCCAAAATTGAGGAATTCATCAGGTCCCAACAATCGAAGAAGAAGGGCGGAGAAGGCTTGAGTGTGCAAAGCAGCACCAAGGACACAATACAGACCACAGATACTTCTTCTTTAATATAGTAGTAGAGAATGCATCATCTAAAAATGAGCTGTTATTTATAACTAAAATCCAGTAATATATATACTCCCTCCGTCCCATTATTTCTGTCTCACTTTCCTTTTTGGTACGTCCCATTTCAAATGTCTCATTTCCCTTTTAGGAAATACTAACTACAAACCCACTTCCATCATATCACATCAATAAATAAATTTATTAATATTTCAAACACACAACTATCACATCACACCTATATAAATCAATTAAAAAGTCAAACACATTACAATCACATCACATAAATTCCTAATTTACCCATCACTTTAACACTAATCTACCCTTACTTAAATACTAATTATCCCCACATAGAACACCGTGCCCAAAAGTTTTGAGACACTTTAAACGGGACGGAGGGAGTATTTATTTATAGGTTACATCTCATTATACACCATCGGACTGTTCATTTTATCCAACAAGATGCATGTCCATCCTGTTCGTTCTCGCCATTGCCAATGTCGAGGGCACTTAAGAGATATATTGTTTGTTATTCACCTTCCTTGACTGATGATCTTGGGGACCATCTGTGGAGCAGTACCATCAAATCAAATGCTTCCAATCCACAACCTCCCTCCAGAGCATGTAGTTCATTTTGTCGATACGCAATCAATCCTCAGCTCAGTTGGCATTTCCTTTCTTGACCAAATTTGTGTTGACGACGCTGAATTGTATTGTATGCATACATTATCGTACATAGAGGCGGCATCACCTTTACTGTGTGTGTATACTTTCAACCCACAAATCGAGCCTTAATTTGGAAGCTAATCGTGTAAGTAAACATTTGATTTTAGAGAATGAAATATTTTTATGGTGTGTTTGCTAAAAATCAAAACGTATTAGTATTTCAGACAATATTGTGCTGCAAAATGTTTGGTATCTCATCCACATGGCTGTATTGGAAGTATGCACAGCTGTGACGCTTCATAATAGACCACATATGACTCCACTGAGATGTAAAGGATGAAATGATGGATGAAATGATGTCACAATACAATAAACACAACTGATTTCTATGGAAGGTAATATCTTCACAAGTGTTGGAATAAAAATCGGAAAAAAGGCCAAATATATCCCTTTTGTTTCAAAAAAAGCCAAATCTATCCTTTTTTTTTATTTTATTACCGAATTTATCCTCTACATATGCTAATTATATCCGGAAATATCCTAAATTCACTAATCGTGGAATGGTTGCTGACGTGGCAATAAATTAACTTAAACCCTACACGCTGGATGGGATTTGAAGTGTCTCTCAATTAAGGCTGGGGAAAAATGCCGAGTATACCGCATACCACACATACCGTATCGAAAAAAGAAATATCGAAATTTTCGGTACAGTATCATACCGAAAAAAATTCTCCGTACCGTATACCTTACCGAACTTTACGGTATGAAAAATTTCATACCGTTGCCGTACCGAACATTTCGGTATACCGATCTTCGGTATACCGAAAGTTTCGGTATGAAATATTTTCATACCGTTTCCATACCGACATTCCGGTAAGTTCGGTATATTCCGCTATACCGAACATTCAGTATATACCGACATACCGTATCGCGGTATATACCGACATATCGAACATTCACTACATACCGACATACCGGTATTGCGGTATATACCGGCATACCGAACTTTCGCTATATACCAACATACTGATATTACGGTATATAACGGTATGGCGGTGTATACCGATACCGTGGTATATACCGAAGTTCGGTACGGTAGCGATATACCGCGGTATCAAAAAATTTATACTGTTACCGTACCGAAATCTTACGGTACGGTATGATACCATACTGAAAATTACGGTATACCGAAAATTTCAATATTTTCGGTATTTTTTCGATACGGTATGTGCGGTATGTAGTATATTCGGTATTTTTCCCCAGCCCTAATTGAGACACACTTCAAATTCGATCCAGCGTGTAGGGTTTAAGTTAATTTATTGCCACGTCAGCAGGCATTCCACGATTAGTGAATTTAGGATATTTTCGGATATAATTAGCATATGTAGAGGATAAATTCGGTAATAAAATAGAAAAAGGATAGATTTGGCTTTTTTTAAAACAAAAAGGATATATTTGGCCTTTTTTCCAATAAAAATCTATCAGATCTTATATATGAAATTTTGTTAAGAGAGACTAAGGGTCTGTTCTGCACGCAGCTTTTGGGAGCTTTTGAGAGCTTTTGGTAGCTTTAGCTTTTATTTCAAAACAAAAGCCCCGTTCTGCATACTAGCTTATCAGAGCTTTTGGGAGCTTTTAGAAGCTTCTTTTTAGAAGCTACCTGTAGTAGCGTTAAAAAATAAGCTAGGAGCTTATTTTTGAGCAATCACAATTTTAACCCAATAACCAATCTACTACCCGATAGTCTACATAAATATTTGTCCTTTTATGTCATTTCATACATTTTTTTTCACAGCTACAGCTAGTTGTACAAACACTTAAATGGAACTGACAGCTACAGCTCCCATAGCTCCTTACAGCTCCAGCTTGCAGCTACAGCTCTGCTTGCAGAACAGACCCTAAGAAAGAAAAAAAAACCTATGTATTGTGTTCCCTTTATGTTGCTAGAACGAAATACCGAATCCTAGTGATGGTTTTTCTCATGTTTTCTTGCTTCAATCTTTGCACATTGGAATATTTATACGAAGATTAAGTGAATTTGCAGCCAAGAGATTACCGGGCGTGAAGCCCCGTCACAAACAGCTTGGTGCATAAGAAGGCTGGCAGCTACTGAAACATTAAACGAGTCCACCATGCCTCTCATTGGAATACTGCAATGTAGATCAGATAGGCCAAGCAAGAGCTTCTTCACTTATCCCCCTGAGATTACTCAATGCAAAAATCACTTCTCACATCACAAGACCTAAACACTACACTAGAGTCTATTGTTCCAAGTCCAGGCCACATTTTGTTGCCTTAGAACTAGAAACCAAAAGGTAGATGCTAGAAAGGCATACCTAAGATCATTTCCTACAACAATGGCAGTTGGATATGACCAGTCGACATCGTAGATGGAGACCTGGACAAAGTCCCAGTTGAACCATTCAACAAGTCAGATGTTAGGATGTCTAAGAAAACAATAAGGGCAAAATAAAAATTCATGAATTTGACAAAATCTAAGGGTAAGTTTGTGAGTACCGCATCCATCCCTAGGTGAGCTGTAGCAATTCTATAGCCACCACGTTCCTTCAGAATTCCGAAGCACTCTTTGACAGAACCCCAAAGTTCAATATCCAACCATTTCTCGGCTCCCATACTGACATGACGATTATCCCTAGCTATACCTACATTTTCGAAATAGAGTCATGAAAAATACTGTAAAGCTAAATCACTACACAAAATATAGATTGTTTCCTTCGTTGAAAGCAGGTATATAACACAAAAGGTTCATCAATAATGGCTAAAGATATAAGCTCATGCTCTGATTTTTCAACTAGTGGTTTCGGGTTCCACCTAAATATCGTATGCACCACCACATTTTGATCGAAAATGGAAAATTTTTCAGGCATTCCAAAGGTGAATCATATAGTACCATATTAGACTAATTATTAAGGGCTAAGAAACAGTATCAATCAAATTAGTAATCACAAAGCATATTTCAGCAACAATCTACCTTCTTGAGCTGTCTGTCACACGACACAACATGGACAGAAGATTGAACTCCAAGCGCATCAGCAGATCGAAATGCTGCTGAAACGTTTCCGAAGTCACTCAATCCCTCGACCACCACCAAACACACAGAATAATAGCTCCTAACATTCCTAAACCTTTCCTTCCTCGTCTCCTCCATTATAGTATATGGATCCATTGCCTCCAGAACTTCACTATACAGTTCAAATGTGTTTCCCCAACCTTATATAATATACCTGTCCAAATACGGAAACCATCGCTTCCTCTTCCCATGCATCATGCTTGAATTCACCGTCAATCCCCAGACGACGCTCCATTTTCATTAACCTCGAAATGTCATCATCCTTGTCTTTGGAAAGCAAATCTATCTTCCACTGTGTGTCTGAGATCACATTATCAGCCGAAGTGCCCTCCGTACTATCTGTAACCTTTAGAGCCGCCCGGCCATAGCTACTCGATAATGGCCTCTGGTATTCGATCCTCACCCATGTTCCTGCAAACATAAATTAAAAATAAGAAAATCAAAATCAAAACTTGAAGTATATTAAACAAAAACAGAGGAAGTATTATTCACCTGTTGAACAGACAATCAGGAACCATTTTGGGAATCCCATATTCTATTTGTATTATTTTACTAATAATTAAGCCCATGGATGTGATGAAACCGTATAACAGTGCTTAAATGGTTAGTTTTTGTGGAGTTTTTGAATTTTGTCAATATATGATAGTGTTGAGGCAGTGAGATAGAATGTGCTGAGGAATAATATGTTTGTGATGATAATGTACTTGAGCTTTATTCAACATCACGAAATCATCATCTCCAAACATTGATGCACATGCAGAATATGTATATTCTGTACACGAACCGTATTGTTCAATATTTAGAGTTTTAAAATTGAAAGTCGATGTGGTCGGGATGAAAATTTAACCTAGTGGTGAAGTCTCCTGACTTCCAAGCAATGGTTGGAGGTTCGATTCCTACTCAGCCCCATATTCCTCCCTCTATCTCTTTGTAATTTGTGTGGCTTGGCCCACACCCCTTCACCGATATTTAAGTGGCAATGTGTAAAAAAAAAATATGGTCGATGGGGCCTACATTTTCTTTTAAAGAAGTTACTCCATCCGTCCCATTAATTCTGTCTCACTTTCCTTTTTGATCGTCCATTCCAAATGTCTTATTCCCTTTTTGGAAATAATTAACTACAAGCTCACTCCTATCATATCACATAAATTAATAAATTTATTAAAATTTCAAACACACAACTATCACATCACATATAAATAAATCAATTAAAAATTCAAACTCATTACAATCACATCACATAAATTCCTAATTTACCCCCACTTTAATACTAATCTACCCTACATTAAATACTAACTATCCCCATAAAAATCCGTGCCCAAAAGTTTTGAGACACATTTAAGTACGGGACGGACGGAGTACTTGGTAACAAAAAAAATAAGGAACCGTACATTTAAAAAAATGGTTATTTATATCTAGACGACTAGGTAAACGCACACCTAATTCTTGCAAAACTAAATTATTTTAAATTCTTTGTTTATCTACCATTCCTTGTGATATGATAAACTAATAACATTGACGAAGCAATAGCCATGAAAAACGTACGGAATGGCAGTTACCTGGAAAAATACATGCATATAGAGGTTTTTCTTACTTTGTTTTAAAAAATGCAATGATTTTTTTATTTTAATTTTTGTTTATTTTTTTTTAGCGAAGCCATCAATTAGAGGAAAAGGGATTTTGAGAGTCATGTCACCGAGTGGTGAATCGAACCCCTAACTATAGGAGACTTGATCACTTGACCAAATTCTAAATAAAAAGAAAGAACAAAAGTAATAATTTTTTTTGGTAAACATTGACATATGAGTCTTAATAATTTAGTTTCCCATTAAAATTTACTCCCTCTGTTCAGCTTGTATGGTCCAATTTGGACTTTTTACACTCACTACAAGAAAAAAGGCGTTTACCGACTCCAAATTGGGGTCGGTAACAGGCGGAGACGGGTCGCCCAGCCGGTTACCGACCCCATTACCGACCCCAAAGTGGGGTCGGTAATTTCTTGGTAGGTAATCCAAGACCGACCAAATTTTCTTCGGGTCGGTAGCTTACCGACCCATTTACCGACCAACTTTTGGTCGGTAAATTTACCGACCCCACGTGGGGTCGGTAGAGGGGTCGGTATTTTGGGATCTGGGACCTCTTGGTCCAGGGATTACCGACCCCAATTGGGGTCGGTAATGGGGTCGGTAGGCTTACCGACCACCATGTGGTCGGTAATGGGGTCGGTACCCAACTGAATTTGTGACCAGAAATGGCTGTTCTCACAGCCATCCCTGCTGCCACAAATCAATCAATACCAACAAAACAATGACACATCCAATACCACATCCACTACATTACAAATCTTCAAACAACTACAACTTATATACTCTTCAACTCTTCCATTCTTACACAAACATATCAAATACTATTAACCAAATCCTCATTTCAAACATCCAACATTGAATATAACAAAACAAGTATTATCAAGTTCTCCAACAAAGTCCAAATGCAAGTCTAGCAAAATCCATTCATCCCAACATCAATAAACACAAGTCCAAATGGTCTATCCACATCTAACATTTGTAATATAGACAAAAGCATCGTACTAACCATACAAAAAAATGTCATCAGTGAACACCTAGGCCACCTCCACCCAAGCCATCATCTCCATCTCCGTCGTCTGGGGAACGAGGCCTCCGCACTCCAAGTACCCGCTCCAGCTGCTCGGCCATGCTCATATGCTCCTGTGATAGCCGCTCAATCCTCTCAAGTGCAGCATCGAACTGCTCCTGTGTGACATACCCAGATGGGGGAGGAGGTGTGGAATCAACAGTGCTTGGCCGCCTAATCGCTCTAGCCATCGAGCCTATGCCATAAATGTTCCCCCGTCTGTCGGGGCCACCCGCAACATCGACGAACACGTCGTTCGGGTCGAAGTTAGACCCAATGGTTGGATTCTGTGACAACTGTGTAGAGACAACATTGAATTGTTCCTGCAATACAAGTGGAAGAAGATAAGGTGCAATTTAGTGTCAACGTGTTGAATTGAGACTATATTTTAATTGATCATTAGTAGATATACATGAAGTCGCTCTGAAGTCGGCGTGACCCAATTATCCTTTTCGTGTCCCCTCATATGTGTGTGCTCATGAAGCTCGTGAAGATGGATAGGCCTGCTACGATCAGCAGACTACACAAAATTTGCACAATATAAGTCTTCATTTTGTACAAATATGTGAAGAATGTTAAAGAGAAACATACCAGCTTATCGGCAGTGGCCAGATGAGACTTCGTGCCCGCTGTATGTGTGGGGAGGGCCGGTGCATCCTCCTGTCCCCGGCGGCGGTTCAACTTTCCCCGTTTTGATTTCTCCTTAAAGGCCGCCGAATCCCAGAAGCGTCTCCAGTTCTCTGCAACCAACTCATCCGCCGGGTACGCCTTCTTCTTCTTTCGTATGTCTAGGGTGTAATCCTTATACCTAGCAATATTCAAACGGTGCAGTGAAATTATGTTCTCCGTTGAACAGAAATGTAAATTCAACGCTAGAAAGTACTGGGCAATATTCTTCTTCTCCCACTCCTTCCTCACAGCCAGAGCATGCTGAGGGGCCCACCGTGCCACTTTCTGCATTTTAATTTGGATCAAGATGCATACAACAATGACGGAACAGATATGAATCTTAATTAATGTAGTCGGTACCTGAAACTCGCCCCAGTAGAAGTCTTTGGTCTCCCGAGAGACCTTTCCCCAACTAATCCCATTCATGTCAGCACGCATGGGATAAATATCAGTGATCTTCCTGACCAGTGCGTTACTGAACTCCAATCTATATGAAAAAATTGTTATGTCACACGTTGATCAAAGTAAACATGTAACCCAAAACATTTAAAACGTAAATCACTTACACCCCATCCGATCTGGGCTCAACTAAGATCCTATCTCCTCCAACCTGGGCAGCGGGAGGTGGCTGCTGTGAACCGGAAGCTGCCCCAGATGCAGATCCCACAGAACCTGTTAAATATTATCACATTAATAAAGTCTATAGAATATAACGAATTTCTCAACGGGAAATGTAGTACCTGGAGTACGAGGCAATGGAGTCTCTAGGACGGGAGAAGATGTCTCCGGTATGTCGCCGGGCTGCTCCTGTGAGCCAGCCTCTACAACTGTGTTCCAACAGATAAAATTTGAGTAGTGAAGGCTAATATATGAAGTTAACATCGAAAAAATAATTTAGACCATGTCATGAATTGTTTAAATTTATATCACAAATACCTGCGTTCGAAAGCTGATAGTCCTCCATTGCCGCTCGGATAGCTGCCTGCAGCTGAGGCCCTGTGACCCTGTGCGGGGTCCCCGAACCACCGGATCTGGATCCCGATCCTGACCCACTAGGCGTCCTAGAAGACGCCCCACGTCCTCGTCCTGACATCTGCAAAATTTATTTATCATTAGTTGTTACATTTACAATTAAGTTCAATTACGATATACATTTTGAATCTTAATAAGATTAGCAATTAGGTAGATCACATTTTCAAACTTGAAAATCCTCATCCGAAGTCTCCTGTGATGGATCATCCGGATCAGAATCATTTGAGTTGGAATCAGTGCTTATCGATGATTCTGAATCACTACTCTCATCCTGCTGAAGTTCAACATATTGAACGTCGTCGTCTGTTAGGCGCTGTCGCGAGGCAGTAATGGTTGTGATCTCGAGACCAAGTTGTTCTGGGGCATCGACTTGGAACGCATCCACTTCTACTGATGGACTAACTGTTATTACACCTCTCGGTTTGACTTTACACACAGCTAACCACTGATTCCGGCTGGCAACTGGTCTGGTGTTTGGGAACGGTACGTAACACACCTGTTCTGCTTGATTAGCAAAGATGAAAGGTTCGTATACGTTCAAAGATCTAGAATGATCTATTTCCACAAGTTTGTACTTAGGGTGAGTGCATGTCCCAATTCCTTCACGTGGGTCAAACCATCTACATTTGAAGAAGGTTGTTTGCTTAATAGGCAGTGCAGGGTACTCTATGACTATAATCTCCTCGATTATACCATAGTAGTCTCCCTGGTTCTCCGACTTGATACATACACCACTGTTGTAGGTCGCTCTGTGCCCACCGTGGGATTCTGTGTGAAATTTCATCCCATTAATAAAGTACATAGGATACGATGTAGCAACGGGAAGTGGGCCTTGTGCAACGTGCGCTATGCATGGATTGTCAGGGGGATTTGCAGTCACATATTCCTCAAACCATTTTGGAAACTCCGCAGATTGTGCTAACCAAAGCTCCGGACCACCTATCCCAGGGCGCTCCTTCAGCAATTCATCCGTGAATTCGCTAAAATACATATGAATTTAGGTTAAGTGTCATATATTCCAACACGTGCAGTTATTACATATTGAATACAATTTAATATTGTTGAATGAACTTACTCGATATATGGTTGCATCTCGATGCAGTTCAAGATTAGATAAATATGGATGGCTTTCAATTCTTGTTCCGTCAAACGCCTCTTCTTCGACTTTCCCTAGGGACGTCCCGTGTGTTTGAATACACTAGGCAGGCGTGCATCAAAATTTTGTAAGCCACCATCATCATTCCTTGGCACATTCCTACCTCGGGTGAACACATGCTTCTCAAAGTAATGAGAGCAAAAAATTGAGGCCTCTCGCACCATATATGCGTTGCAAATACTACCTTCAACATGTGCTTTGTTGCGCACGGTTCTTTTCAACCGATTCAAATACCTAAGAAAAACAAGAATTATATTCAAGTATGACGAAACATATATTAAGTGCGAAGTGTTAAAATTCCAAAAATACATTGTTTCATTTACCTCTCATAAGGATACATCCATCTGAACTGAACGGGACCGGCAATCCTTGCTTCGTAAGGTAGGTGGATGGGAAGATGTTCCATACAGTCGAAGAATGCAGGGGGGAATATCGTTTCTAACTTACATAGAACCACTGGAATATCGGTCTCCAATTTCTGCAAGTCTTCTATTGTAAGTGTTTTCGCAGTCAGGGTACGGAAAAAATTGCTTAGTTCTGTGATCGGTTCCCAAACACTCTTGGGAAGCAAATCCCGCCATCCTGTCGGTAGTAGACGCTGTAAGAAGATATGACAATCATGACTTTTCATTCCAAACATTCGATGTTTATTCATGTCTATGCATCTGCCCAAGTTCGATACGCATCCATCGGGAAACCTTAACCCTGCAACCCACCTCAAGAATACATCACGCCTCTCCTTATCCATTGTATAAACGGCTTTAGGATATCGGCTGGAACGACTGTCCCTATGCAGTTCAGGCCGATTACACAGCCCCACGAGGTCCTCACGTGCCTTCGCATTATCCTTTGTCTTCCCCTGAACATCCATGACCGTGTTGAAAACATTTTCAAACACATTCTTCTCAATGTGCATTACATCAAGATTGTGACAAACCAAATTTGTTTTCCAATAAGGTAGATCCCAGAATATACTCCGTTTTTTCGAGCCACAAGTCTTACTGATTACTGCATTCTCCTCAGCTCCTCTTAATTCAGTTACTCGACGTAGACCATGCAATTCTATGTCTTCCAACACTTCGTCGCCGCTCTTGTACCTTGGTGCCAATCTGTGTTCCTCCCGATCCTTCGTAAATTTGGACTTATCAATCCTAAAAGGATGATCTGAGGGCAGGAACTTCCTGTGAGCATCAAACCACGACTGTTTGCCACCCTCTCTAAGGCATATCGATTCTGTTTCCTCCATACAAACTGGGCAGGCATATTTCCCATATGTGCTCCAACCAGACATCATAGAATAAGCCGGGAAGTCTCCAATTGTCCACATCAATGCTGCCTTCATCTGGAAGTTTTGTTTTGTATTTCGGTCGTATGTTGTGATCCCAACATCCCACAACTCCAAAAGCTCGGCTATTAAGGGTTGTAAAAAGACATCGATCCCCTGTTTTGGGCTTGATTTCCCAGGAATAATGCACGTGAGAAACATGTATTCATCTTTCATGCACATGTGGGGAGGGAGGTTATATGGGGTTAAAATTACTGGCCAACATGAGTATTGCGATCCCGACTGTCCAAAAGGTTGGAAACCGTCCGTACAAAGTCCCAAGCGGACATTTCGCCCCTCCGACCCAAATTCTGGATGAATTGTATCAAAGTCTTTCCATGCCTTCGAGTCACAAGGATGACACATCTCTCCTACCGAATCATGATGGTGTCCGACGTGCCAAGTCATATGTTCCGCGGTCGCCTCCGATGAATACAACCTTTTTAATCGGTTTCTAAGTGGGAAGTAGAACATGTATTTTCGTGCGATCCGTAAATTGGAATTCGTTTCCCGATAACGAGGTTTGTCACAGAACTTGCAATTCTCTAATGTAGCATCTTCACGCCAAAACAACATACACCTATTCTCACAACAATCTATCTTCTCAACAGGTAGGCCCAATCCCTCAAGTAGTTTCTTTGCCTCGTAGAAGTTCTTAACCATAGCATTATCATCGGGAAGCAAATCAATGATTAGTTGGCACAACGTATCAAAGCACCGCTCCGATAAGTTGTGTTCGGCCTTAATGTTTAATAACCTTGCTATTGTAGATAGCAAAGTCATTTTCTTGCACCCAGGCCATAAATCTTTGTCTGCCGCCTCCAACATACGGTAAAACAGTCTCTCTTCTGGATTTGGTTCCTCTGGTGGCCTCGGTTCACCGTCTTCATCATGTGTTGTAGTGTCGGGCATACCAAATCCCATTCCCTCGTAAACCATTTGTAAGTAAGTATCTTCAGGTGCATCTACTGATGGGGCTCCCGCACCAACATCGTCGTATCGTTCAAATTGGTGCACTTCACCATGACACGTCCACCTTTCATAGTTAGGGACAAACCCATATTTTTGTAGATGGTACTTGATGTCATCATCAGGTAGATAGCACTTGTTCCTACACTTACCACATGGACACCTTAATTTTTCCTGGGCCCTATCGACATCTGGGTTTCCATGAGACATACGTAAAAATAATTCTACTCCTTTAGTAAATTCGGATGTCACTATTCCAATTTCACGACGGGAGCGGTACATCCAACTCCGATCCATCACCTACGAATATGGCAATACGACATAGAATGAAACTAATTAAAATCAATAATGTTAGGTTGTTCGTTAACTTTGAGATATTTTATTTCTTCAACTAAACAATTATGTATGACTCATTGTATATATTCATTATTACATTATTATTAAATGAAATTAGAATTATATCATTGAAACTATATTACTAATTATATTTTGTTGGAATTTAGATACGAAATTTTGATTCATTGTCGCTTTGCACACACCTAATTCAAATAATACGAATATTGAGTAGATTCTCAATGTGTCTTCAGAATAATATTTTTTTATAATTGATTCAAGGAATCAAATGCTCCTCTAATCCAAAAATTCATTCTACTACACCTCCAACATTCTACTTCAACGCCAACACTCAAGAACGAAATCCCATTCCACATCATAGAGTCCAATTATACCAACACATGCACTTTCCACTCCAATAACATCTACTTCAATACGACAACAGAAAAACAACATCAAAAATTCAAAAAACGAATGATATACCAAGTTCTAAATTAATACCAAGTTCAAAAAACACATGCACTTTAGAATCATACAACTTTCTCAAGACATATAACTGTGCAGGCATGTACACCGTACCAATTTCAACTTCAACAAGACATAATGCACTTTAGAATCATATAACTTTCTCATACGAACTCCAATTTGAGCATATCATATATCAAAATTCATCTACTCGACGAGAGCTTTCTAACTATGTGCCTATAATTTTGAAATTCCAAAAAAAAGAGGCGAAAAGGCCCGAAACAGCCGCTGCTCTATACATTACAACCCGAAAATTAATTTTTTTGCTAATTTGGATAAGCAATCGCACAAATATGACATTATAGATTACGACAATACAAGTATACCAATCTCAAGTTAAACAACATATGAGAATTATATAGAATGAAATACCAAGAGGACAAAATCAAATCACATCTTCAAACATCCAAAAATAACAACAAACGAATGGATTAAAAGTGAAGAAATAGCCAATCGAGTACCTTCGATTACTACACGAATGGAATGGAGAGGAATTTTCGGGTGCAAGAGGACTTTGAACCGCAAGCCTCGAGTCCCCTCGGTGGTTGCTCTTTCCGGCGGAGATACTGTGGGGGCGGGGTGGCGACGGCGGGGCGGTGTTCGGGGAGCGGCGACGAAGGGCGGCGGCACGCTGCCGGTGGTCGGCGGTGGTCGCGTGTGGCGTTGGGGGCGGAGTCGAGTGGATGGAGGAGGAGAGGGGCTGCTTTCGACTGATTCTGGTCTGCCCGATTGGGGATTTTAATCCCTAGATTACCGACCCCAAATGGGGTCGGTAATGGGGTCGGTATCACCGACCACAACAACTGTGGTCGGTGATTTGGTTGCCAACTGCAGGGGGACCCCATAACGGTCATAAATATTACCGACCCCAGCTGGGGTCGGTGCTAGGGTCGGTAAATCCGACCCGCACTTTGTGGGTCGGTAATTGGGGTCGGTAATCCTCATTTTTCTTGTAGTGACTGTTCTTGGCATAAGTTTGACCTAACTTTTTATTACAATTATATAAGAAAAATATTGTCGCGTGTGATCTTATTAGATTCGTTTGTTCGCATAAAGTTTTATATTATACTGTAATATATATTTTACAGAATTTTTACTTCTACACATTTTAGAATATTAATAGTTAAACAAATATATTAAACTGCGTGTCTAAAAGTTTGGGACAACACTAATGAAATAAAAGAGAGTAGTACTTTTTAAAATATAAAATATGTTCTCTTACTATAATCCCGCGTAAGGAAGGCTCCATCCAATACTTACGTCGCCACTATATATTTCCGACATTCACACTCTTTCATTGGTAGTAATTGTCCTATTATCATTAGTAGTAGCTTGGGATAAATCCAATGTAGCGATTAAAATGCGTATTTCTAGTTGACTTAGCTAGAGTCGTCTTACTTATTTCAGAAATTGACTTGGACAAGTTGCATTATTTAAATTTTTTGAGGAAGGGATTTTGAGAGTCATGTCACCGAGTGGTGAATCGAACCCCTAACTATAGGAGACTTGATCACTTGACTAAATTCTAAATAAAAAGAAAGAACAAAAGTAATAATTTTTTGGTAAATATTGACATATGAGTCTTAATAATTTAGTTTCCCATTAAAATTTACTCCCTCCGTCCAGCTTGTATGGTCCAATTTGGATTTTTTACACTGTTCTTGGCATAAGTTTGACTACCTAACTTTTTGTTACAATTATATAAGAAAAATATTGTAGCGTGGGATCTTATTAGATTCGTTTGTTCGCATAAAGTTTTATATTATACTGTAATATATATTTTATAGAATTTTTACTTCTACACATTTTAAAAGTTAAACAAATGCATTGAACTGCGTGTCTAAAAGTTTGGAACAACAAATGAATAAAAGAGAGTAGTACTTTTTAAAATATAAAAATATGTTATCTCTTACTATAATCCCGCGTAAGGAAGGCTCCATCCAATACTTACGCCGCCAGCTATATATTTCAGACATTCACGCTCTTTCATTGGTAATAATGTCCTATTATTATCATTAGTAGCTTGGGATAAATCCAATGTAGCGATTAAAAGCGTATTTCTAGTTGACTTAGCTAGAGTCGTCTTACTTATTTCAGACATACACTTGGAGGAAAAAAGGATTATTTATTCATTTTTCTTTCCAAAATCTCCAAATCGGTCCGTTAGTAATTTTTAGCCCCGTATAATCCCCTACGTTTGCTAATTTTTTTCAATTTGGTCCTAATTACGTAATTAGCCTAAGGTCGCTGACGTGGCCGAAGTAAATCCCATTTTACATCTACGGTGGCTGTTTGGCTCGGGGGTAGCCAAGGACCTTTTTCTCCTCAAGGGAGGCTATCGGAAAAGGATCAAACCGATTACGGGTTCGAATTAACAATAATGCGCCCACAATTGAATAAATCTTCCTTGAATTGATCAACAATAACACGATACAACGGAGAATCTGCCTGTTGTTAAGAAACAACGGCGGAATTCACCAAAAACAAAGAACCAAACTACCAGCTGCTAAGGAGCAACGGTGGATTTGGAAATGGTAACCGCTACAAACTAGGCTAGATTCTAAGGAAAGCTGTAAAGGAAAGCTGTAAAGAAAGCAGTAAAGATAACAAGGAATTAAAATTGATAAAAGTAATTTGGGGGTTGGATTGATCTCTCCGATTTTGAATGCGTCGACCCCTATTTATAGCCGGAGCTGGAATAACCGCTCTCCGGCTAACTCTTCTGAGCCGAATTCTTTCTCTCTTCAATTCGGTCGTTTTGGTTTCGGCTATTTCTCCCATTTCGGCCGAAATCTTTATCAACTTCGATTTCCTTCCTTCGGTTTACTATGTGCTTTCGGCCTTACCAATCTTGAGCCCACCTTCTTTTTGGACTTCCTCTTTCTTCCGGCCCATGTCTTATGGCCCGATAGCTCTTTTGCGGCCCATTATTCCATATGGCCCCAACAGATGCCCTCCTTACTTGGGCGAATTGCTTCCATGCGAAAGAGCCCAAGTAACCTCCCTTTCTTCTTCCTTTTGGCGGTTATTTTCTCCTTCTCGAGGATGCTCTCCATCATTCCCCTATTTACGTAGCCTACCACGTACTCGGAGTGAACTGCCTTTCCAACTTCTCCTCTTTCTCTCTTTCCACTTTCTCCAATGGAAAATCCTCCTGCCCCTGTTACTGCTCTTTCCGCTGATCTTCTCAGAATTGAGAACTCTTTTGCTTCTCACTCCGCGGTTCGCCTCTTGCCTGAAGGCTTTTATTCCTTAGGTCCGTTGGGCATTCCTGAAGATATCGACGAATGTACTGCTCGGATCTTTGAAAATCGTTCCGTTCTTCTATATGAGCCTTGTTTCTCTTCCAAGCTTTTCCCTTCATCTTTCGCTAATTGGTCCTCGCCCTCTCCTGATTATGTGGCGTGGTATCATCACCTCGAACCCTACTGTCGTGACTCTTGGCATAAGTCATATGTCTACCGTATGATTTCCCTTAGTACCTTGCCACTTCCCACAGATCTTCGCCCTATTCAGGCCCTTCTTTGCTTCTGGAATCCTTCTGTGAACTGTTTTTGTTTCCCTTGGGGGATGATGACTCCCACCATTCAGGACGTGAAGCTTCTCCTTGGCCTCTCTGTCCGTGGGGATAACCTCGCCATTATGTCGTTGCCCAAGGAGAAAAATACTAGCTTTTCCTCTGGCGATTCCTTTGCTAATTGGATCGTTTCCCATCAAAGTGATCCTATTTCGCCTGCTCCGCACCCTTCAGAGCCTCTTGCGTTTATGATGTATTTCCTTACGAAATTCTTCTGGTGCGTTCCTTCCAAGGGTGTTCTCCTCGAAACACACTCTTTTGCTTCGGCACTTCTTAATCATGTGACCCTGCCTTCAGCCGATTTCTTCCTCGCTCATCTGTATGCGGGTATTTCGGCTACTGTGTCGGGTTGGGAAAAAGGTTCGTCTGATAGAGCCCGTAGCCCGTTATGGTTCCTTTACTTGTGGTTAGTTTGGCATTTTCGCGACATTTCCCAATTTCCTCCCCATGATATTCGTCCTAACCATTTCGTCGCTCCTGATCTTCTTAGAGCACCCCTTCCTCCTTTGTCGATCCCTCACTGGATCAACTATTTCCTGGGTCGTACTGCCGAACAAGCCTTTTCTCATTATCACTACCGGAAAGCTGACTTTGCTTGGGTCAGGGATATTGTTACTTCCCCCTTCGGGACTCCTCTTCCTTTGGCTTTTGCTCAAATATGGAACAGGTGTATATTACCCCGCCCGATCTTCAATGGTTCCACATTTGTTCCTGCCAAGTCTGCTATTCCTTTTCAAGTTTACAATCCCCATCTGGTTAGCCGCCAATTCGGCTTTGGTCAAGACTTAGTGGAGGCCCTCAGAGCCGGTAGACGCCTCTCTGCTTCTACCAGTCGTCAGCAATGCTCCCTCTATCACAAACGTTTGATCTCCTTCAAGGTTTGGAAGTTTGTCGCTCGTCCAGGGTCCGTTACCTCCCGTTTCCAGTCTTGGTGGAACGGTGTTGCTGGTGTCTTCTTTAGTGCCAACCTTGATTCGGTTCTGCGGAGGGGTGGTTTTTCTCCTATTCTGGCATTCTCCACTGTCCCTTCATCATCTCCGGGTTCCGCTCCTCAGCGCATTCTCGATTCGTCCTCCGCTTCTCGCCCAGGTATGTTTCTTTTCTTTTCCTCTCTTCTTCGGTCGTTGCTTGTTCCTTTTCCTTTATGTCTCACTTATCCGATTTCTTCAGATGTTCCTTGCTCCTCTACTTCAGAACCTGGTCGAAAAAGGCCCGCTTCGCCTTCGGCCTCTCTTGTCGACTTTCTCCCCCCTACTCAGACCAGGAAGCGTTCGTCTCATTCACCGCTTGGCAGAATCCCTGCCTCCCTCTTTGCGGTTCGTTACACTATTTTCCTCCTTTTCCAGGCTCCTTTCCTTCGACTAATTCCCTTTTCTTATTCTTGTCAGGTCCCACCTATTTTGCCACAACCTGATGTTCAACCACTTCCAACTGTGGTATCGGCTTCTCCGGTAGCCGAATTTCGCACATCGGCCAGTACCAGTAATTTGGCTGTTCCTGCTAGTTCTTCTGTTGTTACCCCTCAGGGTTTAATTGCGAGCTCTACTTCGGCCGACCCTTCCGTCCCTCTTTCGGTCGATCGTCCTCAGCCTATTACGGATTTTGCCACACCTTCATCCTTAGTTGTTCCGACACCGTCTGGCTCCTTTCCTAGTGGTATGGCTGCTGATGAAACCCCTGCCGATCATGTCCCTTTATCGCCATTTCCTGATCGGCATGTCTTGGACGATTTCTTTTCTCCTGCGTCTCTGGTTTCTCGTCCGTCGGATCTTTCTACTCACCTTGGCGATTGTCTGGCCAGGTTATGCAATCTAATCGGCCGGCAATCTGACGTGGAATTCGTCAACCCTAAACCGATCCTTATTCTCTTGTCCCATCTTGAGCAGCAATTTCATGACGAGATGGTATCTCTGAATCTGAATGGTACTCTTCAGATGATTACGAAGTCTGTCCTCTCGATGGATCAGGAACTCCTGGCTCACTTAAAGATGCGACATAAGCTTGCCGCCGAACGTGAGGCTGCAGCCTCTTCACGAGCCATCTTTGACAATTATTCTGCAGAGTATCGGGCTCAAATGAGTAAGCTGTCTGAAGTGGAATCTCAGGAGCTTAAACAGTCCGAGGATCTTGCTTTGATTCGAGCTGAGATAGCCAAGCTCCAAAGACAAGAGAAGGATTTAGAATTAACTTTGGCTCACACTAAGCGAAAATCGGCCGATCTGAAACAATCGATCAAAATTCTTCGTCAATCGGCCGAAGCTCCTAGGGCCAAGATCTTGGATTCTCAGGAGGATGCTTCTTATTTGGCCATGCGGATCAGTTTCAACGATTACATTATTGGTACCTTCCAAGAAAAATGGGCCGAAACCCAGTCCTTAGTTGGTCAACTGGATTCGGCCATCAAGAGCCTTGGTGGGCACAGTGTTGTTCATGTCCTTTCTCCACATGTCTTGTTTCCTTTGGACCCCTCCGAAATAGAGTCCTCCCCTTCGGGCGATAACCCACCTTTGCCGATCATTCCTTCAGGTACCCTGCTTCCTTCCATTTCCTGTCGTGATTTCTCTTTTATGCTCTCTTATTTATTATTCCCTTTTCCTTCTTTTCTTCTAGGGAAAACTGGTGCTTCCTGTGGTGCTGGTTCATCGACCGTTCAACTCCCTCCTGGTGAGACTGCTGGTCCTCCTCCCTCGGCGAGTCCGAATCTGATGACATCTTCGGCTAATCCTGCTACCGCCACCTCGCGAGGTTTGGATGATGTTGTTCCTTCTGACGCCCAGGAAGACCACTAATTTGTCTTTGCATATCAGTTCTGTGTTTTGACTCGTCCTTTGTCAGGTGTAAATTTCGGTCACTTTTCCCTTTCTTGACAGCTGTAATCGGCCTTTTTTAGACTATGTTGGCCGATACATTGTACTTGGATTCGTATCTTTTGTATCTTTTGTAATGCGATTCGTATCCCGTTAATTCCATTGTTTTCGGTCTCCTTTATTGCTGATTTCTGAATATTAGCAGCTTTTTCCGGGAATCAGCTGTAACGTTTTCCCATAAATAACATTTACTATTGACCGTTTCTTCCGCCAAGCACTTATCTCTTTTCTATAAATACCCGGCATTGTTGACACTTATCCATCACTTCCCTTTTTTCCCTTTTTCTTATAACAATATGGATCTCCCTTCTTCCTTGTTCAACTTCCTGTCTCCAGTTCCTCCATGGCCTCTGGCAAGTATTCTCGTGCGAGGATTTCCAGACGTGATACGAAAATTTTTTGCTTATGCAACACGAGTTCAACTAATTCCCTTTTCACCCTGTTCGTATGGGCGAGGATCTTTAGATGTTATTCCAAATGCAGGTCTCGACGGCTATGCTGATGTGCCCCTTTTCGACTTTGCGGTTGCATATCCTGTCGGACCTTTTCTAATAAAGGATCCACTTCTTTTCCTTGCTGCACTTCTCACCTTCTTCGTCTGAGATGGTGCGGAGGTTGTACCTGAGGCTTGGTGGTTGGATCAATCGGCGGCGCTGCTGTTCTGAAATCAGTGGTCTCGCCTTCGCCGATATCTCTAGGCGGCACTTGTACAAGGCTGGGAATCCTCCCACTTCCTTTCGTTAGGACCTTTCCCTTGTATATGCCTGCTTAGTATAGGACGTTTCCCTTGTATATTGTAATTTCGGGCTATCGACGCCGCTTTCGGCCGAAGTAGCACCTTCTTTGTACTTATTCGTTCATGCAATAAAATCTTTACTTTTTCGCATCGCTTAATGTTTGATCCCATACTGATGGATAATATTTCTTCATGTATCTTGCATTAACTGGATTTGACATCTGCTCACCATTTTCGTCCACCAAAACGTACGCTCCATTCGGTAATCTTGTATGAACAATAAATGGTCCCTCCCAATTGGGACTCCACTTACCTAATCGGCCGTCCTTCTGCTTCGGCGGCCATATAACTTTCCAAACTAAGTCTCCAACTTCAAATCGCTTAAAACGAATTCGCTTATTGTACCAATCGGCCACAATATCTTTATTTTTCTGCAAATTCTCGAAGGCCTGCACCCGATTGGCATTTATCTCCAATAACTCATCTTTCATTGCACAATCATACTGTTCGGCTGACATTGAATCCGCCTGGCTTGTTCTCAAAGTCGGCACTGTTATTTCGGCTGGCAATACTGCATCCATTCCATAAGTCAGCCGAAATGGTGTGAACCCAGTAGCTGAGGTTTTGGCATTTCGATAAGCCCACAGTGCTTCAGATAACTTTTCGTGCCATTTTCTTGGTTGATCTTCAATCATTTTCTTTATGATTCCTATTAGCTGTTTGTTTGTGGCCTCTGCTTGTCCATTTCCTTGCGGGTAATATGGTGACGAATGTACAATTTTTATCCCGTATTCGTCCGCAAAGGCCTTGACTTTTTCTCCCACAAATACCGTTCCTCTATCTGTTAAAATCGTCTGTGGGATCCCGAATCTATAGATCAACTGTCTCTTAATGAACTCAATCACCTCCTCTTGTGAAATGCTGACATACGCCTGAGCTTCGGCCCATTTTGTGAAGTAATCTGTTGCCACTAGCACGAACTCATGTCTTTTCGACGACGAGGGATGAATTTTTCCTATGATGTCCATGGCCCATCCTCTGAATGGCCACGGTTTGATCATTATATGTAATTCTTCGGCCGGTAATTTCTGAATCGGCCCATGCTTTTGACATTCGGTGCATCCTCTTGCATATTTTTCACAATCAGGACCCATATTCGGCCAATAATATCCCAGCCGAATAATGCTCCACTTCATCGACTTTCCTGCCCGATGCGCACCACATATTCCTTCATGAACCTCTCCCATTACCCTTCTAGCGTCTTCTTCTCCGACGCATCTGAGCAATACTCCATCAATAGCACGCTTGAATAATAATCCTCCTATTATGACGTAATCCATCGCTTTCCGTTTTTCGGCTGGATTAGCCTCCGAAGGATCTTCTAATATCTGTGCTATCTTTTTTATCCATTCGGCCTTCTCTGTTTCGGCCAAACGCACTTCTACATTTCCCGCTATCGGCATCAACCGATATTTAGCCGCATGTTGAGCCAATTCATTGGCTTCTTCGTTCTTTTTTCTCGGGATGTATTCAATGTACACCTCATCAAATTCCTCTAACAAAGTAACCGCTTCTTCATACAATCTAATCAATTGCGAACTCTTAACCGAAAAATCGCCTAGCAGTTGCTGAACAACTACTTGCGAGTCTCCTTTGACAGTGATTGCTCTGACTCCTTCTTCTATCAACCGTTGTAATCCCGAAATTAACGCTTTATATTCGGCTTGGTTGTTCGTATATGACTCTGGCAGTTGCACGAAATATTTGTACATCTTGCCCTCCGGTGTTTGTAGGGTAAACCCTGCTCCAACTCCTGAAGCGGCTTTAGAACCATCAAATGTCATTACCCATGGTTGCAAGTATACAATTCCTATCTCACCAACTTCTTTTGGCCGATCCTGATGATCGATGTCATCGGTTATCGGGTGCGTCACATGATCAGCCAGAAAATTGGCTACAATCTGTCCTTTCATAGCCCTTAAAGGTTGATATCTCAAATCGTATGCATTTAACTTCATGGCCCATTTGGCCATTCTTCGGCTACTGACCGGATCATTCATCATAATCTTAACTATGTCCACCGAAGCTACCACTATCACTTGCCTTGGTTGAATATAATATTCTAATTTCTGGCATGCATGATAAAGGCTTAAACATAGTTTATGAATCGGCGAGTACCTTACTTCGGCGTCCCTTAGGATTCGGCTAAGATAGTAGATCGCCCGATCCCTTCCTTCATCGTCTTCCTGCGCCAGTAATGCTCCAATAGATTCTTCGGCCGCTGCTATGTATAATTTCAATGGCCGTCCTAAAATTGGAGGAACCAACACTGGTGGACTCATCAAATCCTGCTTCAATTGTTCGAAGGCCTTTTGCTGGTCGATTCCCCATTTGAACTCCTCTTCCTTCTTTAACCTCAATAAATCGGTTAGTGGCTTCGACTTTCCAGCCGCATTTGCTAAGAATCGTCTCAGAAAACCGATTTTTCCAAGAAACTTTTGTAGACTCTTCTTATCATGTGGAGGTTTGGCTTCTTGGATAGCCCTGGTTTTGTTCGCATCAACTTCTATTCCTTTGTTATGTACCAGGAACCCGAGAAAATTTCCTGCCTGTACTCCGAAAGCACACTTGGCTGGATTCATCTTGACTCCATGCAGCCTCATCCTCGCGAATACCTTCCGCAAATCGTTCAAGTGGCTTTCGATATCTTTGGATCGGACCATGACGTCATCAATATAAACTTCAACACACTCCCCTATGAGGTCATGGAAGACATAATTCATGGCTCTCTGGTATGTAGCTCCTGCATTCTTCAGCCCGAATGGCATCACCACCCATTCATATATCCCTATGGCGCCAGGGCACCGAAATGCAGTCTTGTGAATGTCTTCTTCGGCCATAAAAATTTGGTTGTACCCTGAATATCCATCCATGAAAGATAGCATCCCCTGTTTTGCGGCCGAATCAATCAACAAGTCAACAATAGGCATCATATACTCATCTTTCGGAGTGGCTATATTAAGATTCCTGAAATCAATGCAAACTCTCAATTTTCCATTCTTCTTTATTACAGGAACAATATTTGATAGCCATTCTACATATTTAGCTGGCCTAACAAACCCGGCCGCTAACAATTTCTCTATTTCTTCTTTTATTTTTGGGACTATTTCGGGCGCTGCCCTCCTGGCCGGCTGTTTATGCGGCCTGAACCCTTCTTTGATAGGCAGTCTGTGCTCTACAATCGACCGCTCCAATCCTGGCATCTCTGTATAGTCCCATGCGAAACAATCCTTGAATTCGACTAGAACCTCCTTGAATCGGCTTGTCATCTGCTGATCAAGATTCGCACTCAACGGGATCTCCCTCGGGTGTTCGTCTGTACCAACATTGATCATTTTCAAGGGGTCTTGAGCTTTGAAATCCGGCGTTCGCTTTGGAATTGCGTCTATTAAATCGCTCCATCCTGCTTTGTCGTCTGAAACTTCGAGTTCGGCCGATTCGAACTCGGTAGCTTGATTCGGTTGTGACTCCATCATCTACTTTCTTCTTCGACTGGCCGTTCATCGGCCTGGTATCTGATTTCAAACCCCAAATCTGTCCAGTCACACTCGATCACCTGCGGGTACCGATCCCCTACCACTGCTAGGAATGGTTGAATCGGTTCTTCATATAACACCGCATCAATTCGTCCGGCTGAGCTGACTGGAAATGGAGGTTGATCTCCATCCACTTCTTCTACTGTGCCATCTTTCTTCCAGAACCATACTTTCTGGTGAAGCGTCGATGGCAAACATCGGGATGTATGAATCCAGCATCGGCCTAATAGGGCCGCATACGGGACTTCTGCATCCACCACAAAGAACATGGTCGGAATTGATATTGTTCCGACCGTTACATCCACCAGTATACATCCTTCGGCCGCGGTTTGAGCCCCCACAAAACTCATTACCTTCATTCTCGTAGGGAGTAAATCTTCCTTCGAGCGGCCTATCTTCGTTAGCGTGGATAGTGGCATGATATTAACTGTGGCTCCACCATCGATAAACATTCTCCTGAGTGGTCTCCCATTGACCCAACCTTTAACGTATAAAGGCCTCACATGCTGGGACATTTGCGCAGTTGGAGGCAAAATCGTACCTGGTTGAGCTTCTGGAACAAATGCCTTATATCCTTCCTCAAAAGATTTCTCTATTTCGGCTTCCGGCCGAAATACCTCAAGTTTATCGAACAGAAATCCACTATGGGTTCTTCATCACCATAGTATTCTCCATCCTTTTGACAAAAAACCACCGCTGGTTCAGAATCCGACCAGTACTCCTCTTTCTCTTCGGTGGTTACTGTCACCATATTCGCACTAGACCCGAAGTCGAATTTAAACTGCCCAACAGGGGGTGTATCACTATTCGGAATGATAGTTGTCTTTGGCTTCCACTCCCTGGTTCGGACTGGTCTAGGCTTCCATTCCTCTTTCGATTTCGGCTGTTCACTTTCAACTTTCGGCTGTATTACTTTTGGCCGAAATTCAGTTTTGTTCTTCAGCCGATCCTGTCCTTCTTTCGGCTTCCTCTCTTCTTTTGATTCGGACCTCAAACGAGCCGAAAATACCCTATTGAGTATTCGTCCTCCCGAGAACGAACAATCATCAGGGAAGTCCTCTTCCATATGCATCATATCATACTCCTCTTGCTCAGAAGCAGCAGCTGCTTTAAGCCGTTGCATTCTTCGTTTGAAAGTACGATATGATCCCTTTCCTTTTGGGACTTTCCTCTCCTCTGCCCTCCAAGCTGAATGGTCGTGTCGGCGTTGATCGAAATGCCTTCTTTCTGGAGAGTTTCGGACCCATCGGCCTACCTGAGTGTTTGCTGGTGGCCTTCTAAGCTTTTTCATTTCAGGGTTAACTGCTTCTTCAGGGACTGTGATCTGTATCACAGTCTTTCCATTCTGCTTATCGGCTGTTAACTTCATCTCTGAGTCCCATCCGTTGGTTATGATTTTCAACGTCGGTCTCTCACTCTTATCTCCAACCTCGATCTCCTGATGTCTCTCCGATTGCTTGATCCACTCTTTCACCTCATAGTTCCCCAATCGGTCAAAGACATCTGTAACCTTCTCTTTTCCCTTCGGAGATCCTAGCCTTTTCCATACTCCTGACTTCTGAGCCGATGGCTGATCCCCAAGCCGATCGTGCACAGAGCTCTTGCTAGATGATGTTTGATCCCCCAATCGGTCATGCACCGATTTATTCTGGTTGGGCTGCACCATCACCATGTTGGCAGCTGGGAACGGATTCTTATCGACTGCCATAAGCCTTTCTGGGAACTTCAGCTTCCCATCATCCACATGTTTCTGAATCAGCTTCCTAAAATGCCCACAAATGGCCGTGGAATGAGTGGCTGATCCGTGGAACCTGCACCATCCGGCCTCCAACTGATCCTTGGTAGGCTGTGGATGGTTTCCTTTAAACTCTAGCAATCCGTTCTTCTGGCAATAATCAAATATTTCGTCCATTTGTGACAAGTCGAAAGAGTAAAACCTTTGAGACTCATCTCCTCCTTCTTTCTCCTTGCCTCTGGCTGGCCGAAGTGCTGGACACGTCATTGGCTTCTTTATGATTAACTCTGCCCTTGCAACCTCGGCTAATGCGGGAACGTCTTCCGCATTGTACTCTTCCTGAATTTCACATCTATCCAGAGATTCAGCAAATGAGGCAGCTGACTGGATAGGTTGTGACCTTCCGCTTTGACTTCGGCTTGATTTGAAAGCCGCCTGTTCCGCCAAATATGTCTCCATCCTTATCGCTTCAGCCGTTAATTCGGCTACCGTCCTCGGTCTTGTTACCATCAATCTGTCCTTGATGGCAAACTTCAAATTCTGCTTTAAAATTTGAATATATTCATGCTCAGGCAGCATTGTCTTCACCTGAGCCTTCACTGCATAAAATCTCTCAATGAATTCAGTAACCGATTCAGACGCCTTCTGTTTGGTTGACGTCAGATCAACTACCGAGACTTCCGGACTAGTATTATAGAATCGGTCATGAAATAACCGCTCCATTTCGGCCCAAGTATTGACCGATCCCGCTGGCAGGTTAATGTACCACTCGAATGCTGGGCCAGTTAATGACAAACTGAACAATATCAGCTTGTGAAAATCATTTTGCGCGATTCTGGTACATTGAGCTGTAAATCGGCCGATATGCTCGATGGTAGAGCGGCCGACTTCTCCAGAAAAAGTGTTGAAATCTGGAACCTTCACCCCTCTAGGCAGTGGATACTGCTCCTCGATGTAATCTGGATAAGGTTTCCGATACATCGGCCTATTCTCCTGGCCGATGAGATTCCCAAACTGTGTGCGAATAATCTCGGCAATCAGCTCTCTGTCAACCAGTTGTGGTGGATTCTGCTGAAGTGGTGCGTATTGTTGTTGAACCACTGGAGCAGGCGGTTGAACTACTGGTTGAGGCGGTTGATTCTGTTGCTGATCGTACCTCTGCTGCGGAGGAACAAAAGGCCGAGCTCCATGCCCTCCTGGCGGCCTAAAGGCTTGCTGCTGAAAATTGTGATTATTTTGCGGTGGATTCTGCGCCACTGGAGCTTGCTGCGCTCCCATCGGATACATACTCCTCGCAATTTCGGCTCTAAACATGGCTGGCATCGCTGCCAGGATATTTCCTTCGATTTGGCGAACCGAGTTGGTAACCGCCGCCTCCACCATAAATTGAACCTGATCTCGGAATCGCGGGGTTAAATCATCATTTGAAAACTCCTGATTATGGAAATGTGATGGTCCGGGGAACCCTGGGGGGAATTCTCCGGCTTCTGGTGCGCGCTCTTCCTGAATCGGCGGCAAATCAGTCCTCGCCGCCGTGTTTGCTGCTGGAGTTGCTTGTTCAAACGCCATTTTGCGTCCCACTGGGCGTGCCACTGTTTGGCTCGGGGGTAGCCAATGACCTTTTTCTCCTCAAGGGAGGCTATCGGAAAAGGATCAAACCGATTACGGGTTCGAATTAACAATAATGCGCCCACAATTGAATAAATCTTCCTTGAATTGATCAACAATAACACGATACAACGGAGAATCTGCCTGTTGTTAAGAAACAACGGCGGAATTCACCAAAAACAAAGAACCAAACTACCAGCTGCTAAGGAGCAACGGTGGATTTGGAAATGGTAACCGCTACAAACTAGGCTAGATTCTAAGGAAAGCTGTAAAGGAAAGCTGTAAAGAAAGCAGTAAAGATAACAAGGAATTAAAATTGATAAAAGTAATTTGGGGGTTGGATTGATCTCTCCGATTTTGAATGCGTCGACCCCTATTTATAGCCGGAGCTGGAATAACCGCTCTCCGGCTAACTCTTCTGAGCCGAATTCTTTCTCTCTTCAATTCGGTCGTTTTGGTTTCGGCTATTTCTCCCATTTCGGCCGAAATCTTTATCAACTTCGATTTCCTTCCTTCGGTTTACTATGTGCTTTCGGCCTTACCAATCTTGAGCCCACCTTCTTTTTGGACTTCCTCTTTCTTCCGGCCCATGTCTTATGGCCCGATAGCTCTTTTGCGGCCCATTATTCCATATGGCCCCAACAGTGGCCAATCTGGAGTCTTCACACATAACACACCAAATTAATAAATGTTTGAAATAAATATTTGAAGGCATCCATAACATATCACTACTCTAATAAATACCTCTAGGCTCTAGTGGGTCAATTGAACCCTTCTTTACTGGGATGATGGACATAGTTTCTACATGATTCGCATTGAGCCATCATTGGCGTTACCCAACCATAAAGAAACAACAACCATTCACAACAATAACATAGGAGTTTTGGTCAACACCTACCGCAGTGCATTTTCTTTTCGATCTTGGTGGTTTTTGGTGTTTCTCAAGAAAATGAAGACCAATTGTGATATATAATGCGTGCAAATGAATTGTTGGTGTTTTTTTATGGGTTGGGTAACCTCAATAAGGAAGAGCTCAATGCGAACCAAGTAGAAACTATGTCCATCATCCCAGTAAAAAATGGTTCAATTGACCCGCTAGAGTCATTTTTTTATAGTAGTAATGTGTTATGACAGCCTTCAAACATTTATTAAAATAGTGTGTTATGTGTGTGGACTCCAAATTTGCCACGGTGTATGTAAAATGTGATATACTTCGGTCATATCAGCAACCTCATGCTAATTACATAATTAGGACCGAATTGAAAAAAATTAGCAAACGTAGATGACTATATGGAGCAAAAAATTAGTAACGGACTGATTTGGACATTTTGGAAAGAAAAAGGGACTAAAAAAAATCGTTTTTTCCTTCACTTGGACAAGTTGCATTATTATGTGTTATTTTAGGGCCTTTAAATACACTACTACAATGAGCGTATTTGTAATCCCCCCAGGTTCTGAGACAACTTATAGTATATACAATAATCTTAACAAATCTGATCACCATACATAGATATGGCACCGCCACCATCGACATCGGTTCCCCCTGCGGTTGCACTTATAGTTCGGGTAATTACGTTCGTTGCTTTACTCATAGCGCTCATCGTTTTGGCTACAAACACGACTACCACAACGGATTTGAGTGGGGTCGAAGTTAAGAGCAAATTCAGCGACTTCTATGCTTATAGGTGAGTTTGTAATTGCCAATCATATTAACCTAATTCAATGAAATAAAATACTATATATATGCATGAAGTATAAATCACCGTGCCCATGAATTAAATGAATATATAAACTGGTGGTGCAGGTACTTGTTGGCGAGCGCTGTGCTCGGAATGGCTTACACGCTCCTTCAGATTGCGTTCAATGTGTACTTCGTGACCACCGGAAACCGCCTTGGTGGCCACGGTCTCATTCTCTTTGACTTCTACGGCGACAAGGTCTCGTATATATAATACGTGTGTGTTTTTCAATATCTGCATCATTTTTATTGAAAATTTCAGCAACTCAGTATATGGTTTTCACCTTTAGTAACTCAAATCGTATACAAGTAAAAATTATAAAAATTTATTATTATAAAATTACTCCCTCCGTCCCATTTAACTTGTCCTGTTTCACTTTTGCACACAATTCAATGCACTTTTTTATCTGTTAATATCTCAAAATATACACAATGAAAAATTATACAAAATATATATTATAAAACTACGTGATCATATGTTCTAACAAGACCCATCTCGACTATTTTTTATTAAATATATACTTGCAATTAAATTGAGTCAAATCTGAACAATGAACAGTGTAAAAATGTCAAACATGACAAGTGTAGTGGGACGGAGGGAGTATGTGATTAGACGAATACAATAATTTATGTATTTTTCTTATATAATTGAGCTAAAAATTGATCAAATTTACTCAGTAAACAATAAATAAAAACGGAAAAAGTACAATAAATTCTCTGACGAAATAAAATGAAAAAGATAATAACTCTATTACTTTTAGAGAAAACAATTATGCCTATGCAAAAAAAAAAAATCAATTTTTTATGTGGAATGGGTCCGGTCTTATGATTGAGGTTCAAATCTCTACTAGATTGTATTGCTTTCCTTATTCTTTTTATAATTTGTATTGTATATATGACTTTCACCACCACGTGCTCAAGTAAAAGGATTTTGTGCTATGGTACCCAAATAATAACTTTCATATTTATTGTGATGTAGGTATTATCGTATCTATTGGCGACAGGAGCAGCAGCAGGATTTGGAGTAACCTTGGATATGAAGCAACTGGTGGATGCGCTGGGGTCCGATAGCAGCTCGGTGACGTTCCTAAACAAGGGGAATGCCGCAGCCGGTCTTGTGCTTGTGGGATTTGTATTCTCGGCTGTCTCTTCTGTGTTTTCTTCCTTCTGTCTGCCCAAGACACCCTAGAATGAGTATTCATTTCCACTGCAACAACCCTTTTAGGTTTTCTGATAATTTTGGAATATTATGTCTGTCTCTTTTAGTTTTGCTTTGGCACTTATTTTGGTGGCTCTATGTATATTGTTTTTACTTTCCATCTCCAGACTTTTATTATGACTGTTCTCTTCTTTTATGTTTGATGGGATAAAATCTTGTCATTAAATTGTGTTTCTGTTCATTATTATGTAAGTGACCTCGTATTATGTTTATTTACAAATTATCTTACTTCTTCAAGAGTTTAAAAAGGTCGTTATTTTTTTCCATTTGGTAAAATTTTCTTTTTAAAGATATTAAGATTTGACCAAAATGTGTGTTCCATTATTTTTTTCTATATCGTACAATTATCTTTACTGAAGTCGTATACTTCATATGTTATGATAGTATTGT
Source organism: Hygrophila difformis (assembly GCA_030278955.1). Lineage (NCBI taxonomy): Eukaryota > Viridiplantae > Streptophyta > Magnoliopsida > Lamiales > Acanthaceae > Hygrophila > Hygrophila difformis. The sequence continues at coordinate 72,437,712 of JAOANR010000001.1, forward strand.
GAGTGAGCCCATTTCGATGAATTTTTTAAAAACAGAAAAGTCAGAATAAGAAATTTGAAGGTGAATCAACTTCTCCAATGGGAAGTTTTGAATTTTTTGAATTACTTTTGCTTCTACCTGTTATTGCTGAAAATCGGACAACAATTAATAGTAAAGTCATTTTAGGCCTAAGACGATAGAAACTCAAAATTCTCATTAGTAGGATTGCGCTTTCTAATTTTGTAAAAAACAATTGACCAATAATTGAACTTCTTGCTTTGCCTCCCGCTAGTTACAAGAACTTGAATATCAAGTGCAAGTGCAGCTAAAAAATACGAACTATGCTAAGCGCGCTCTAAAACTAGGAAAAAAAAAAGGGAAGCTCTTGCTATGTAGATTGTGTCCCTTTTGTCTCTAGGTTGCTTGGTATTTATAGGCAGTGAAGTAACCGCTAGCCCACGATCCCGAGTGAACTGCCCACTACCACCAGTCCGGTTCCTGTGCCAGTATATATGTGCTGACAGCACACAAGCCACACCCCACTACCACGGCCCCTGCTCCCTTTCGGTTGGAGATAAGAGATATCCCATTTGTCCTTTTTCTACCATTAAATTTGATCCCATTAGCTGTTATCTTTTCATTAAAAATGTAACAATAATATTTTATCATTCCTATCCATCAGGCTGCTAATACTTTTGAATGTCTGAATAATTTCTCGGCCATCCACCACTGTTCAGGCATTAAGTAGGTGTACCTCTTTTTATTATTATTATTATTATTATTTTATTATTATTATTATTATTATTATTATTATTATTATTATATCTTCGGAGAAAAAGGAGGACCGATGCAATTTATTCAAACAATTGTTGAGCGATGCCGACAACCGCTAGATCATCTAGAAGGAGACCAAAGATATTCTTTGGTGGTCTGGGATCGGAAATGGTCCACCCCTAGTGTGGATCCTCTTGTCCCTTAATTAGGTATCGGCCAAGGTTTTAAATATCGGTTTCGGTATCTATATCGGACATATAAATTTAGGAAAATTTCGAAGATGTTTGAAATTTCGGGGGAAATTTCGGAGATATTTGTAATTTTTTGAGAAAACTAATTCGAGTTTCTGAGATGATGAAAATGAAGATATTTCAAAATTCCTCATCTCTGTTGCTATATAAATTAGTAATATGATAACAATACTCATTTAATGATATAATATGCCAGTAATATTATTGATATCATGCACCATGTTGAATGATAAGAGACTTAAAATTGATAAACAAGTTAATTGGATGACATCATCAATATGGATTGAAACATAAATTTTAATTTCTAAGTTTTTTAAAAAATATATTTTTAAAATTTAGAAATTTTTTTTTAAAAATTTCGGGAAATTTCGGTCAAATTTCGGGAAATTCCGGATTTCGGGCGAAATTTCGATGGAAATTTTGCAAAAAAATATTGCATGTGAAATTTCGCTTCGGGGTGTCCCGAAACCCGAAATTTCGGTCGAAATTTCGAGAATTTCGGGATATTTTAAACAATGCTATCGGCTACTCGATTACATTTACGTGGTGCATAATTTAAACTCAAGGTTCCAGTGTCATTGTTGCATCTCCCGGATTTGTGTTAGGATACGGATGGGAGCAGTGGCGTATCTATTAATTGACCCACCAAAAAAAAAAAAAAAGAAAATATTAGTACTAATATTTTGATATAACTAAGAATTATGTGGTAAAATTTTAGGATAAGTATTGAGTAATTTGAGTAGGAGTTTAATAGCATGTTGGTTGTTTTTATTATAAATGTATGTAAATTTTAAGGGTTTCATAACTCCTACGATGATCTATTCAATAAAAAGCCAAGTCTTCAAAACATTTTGACGTATTTAATGAAGTACAAATTTTAAAAAGTCTTAAAAATTTTTAGGTATTGAACAACATAATGACTTAGAGACTCCAACAATTTTAAAATGGATTCTACGAATTCTGTATACCATACAAAGTCAGCAAACTCTACTTGAAGTCTATTAATTTTTTAAAGATAACATACAAAGTCAGCAAACTCTACTTGAAGTCTATTAATTTTTTAAAGATACCGATTTTTATAAGTTTAAAACATGTAAAAAAAAAATTAATTGAATACATCTTCTTCCTAATATTAGCTGTTCATCACTCTTCATAATATTTGACCTAACAAATAAAAATTTCTCGATGCGCCACTGGATGGGAGGTCCAATGGAAGCTAAGTCTGTCGGTCGTGGACAAGGTTGATTGCTTCGTAACTATCTGATTCCACAATGAGGTTTTTGATGCCACAATCCCAAGCGAGTTGCATATATACATGATACATAGTGCTATTCCCCTGCAGGCCTCTGCAAAAGCCGCAATGCAAACATATATCCTCCTTGAGCTCCAACTCAAGCAATCCAATTCCCATGAGAGTCCGATTCCTTAAGAGACCACCAGCTTTGCACATGGAGTGACAAGTATTTTTTATTTGGTCAGCGATGTGGGATCATTTATTTAACCAAAAAAAAAAAAAAAACATTTTGAAGTCTATATAAGTCGCCAATTGGATTATTTTAAATTCTTTGCTTATCTATCATTCTTTTTGATAAAATAATAATGTTGACGAAGCAATAGCCAGAGAAACGGACAGAATGGCGATTACCTGGAAAATTTGAATTATAGATATAGAGGTTTTTCTTACTGTGTTTATTTCTTGGCTGAACAACCTATACAAGCTAGGAATTTCTTACTTTGTTTCAAAAAAAGTAATGAATTTTTTTATATTTTATATTTTTATTTTCTTAGCGACGTCATTAGCCAAGTAAGGGATTTTGAGAGTCATGTCACACAAATTACAAAAGGAATAAAAGATAATATATTGAGGCTTGAGGAATCGAAACCCCAATTATAAAAGACTTGACCATTAGGCAAATTCTCATTAAAAAAAAAGAAAAATTAAAGGAAAAATAATAATTTTATTTTTTTGGTAAACAATGAAATAATATCAGTAGTTTCCAAACTTCCATAGTTGAAAGGGGAACTTTCACCTTGTTATGAGTTATGACTTAGGAAAAAAAACCCTTATCATCCATAATTTAAAAAAAAAATTCAAAACAGTCCCACAAATATCGAATTAGACGAACCCGTCCCATAACTACCATAATCATAGCCGAACCCGTCATTGAATCCGGTTTTTTCACTAATCATCGCCGAACCCGTCCCATAACTATCCTAATTATCGCCGAACCCATCCCTCCATTATGGAAGTTATGAGACGGGTTTGACAATGATTAGCAAAAAAAAAAAACCGATTCATGGACGGGTTCCGCAATGATTAGGGTAGTTATGGGATGGATTCGTCTAATTCGATATTTGTGGGATGGTTTTGGAAATTGAGAAAACTTATGGAACTAAATGAGTTTTTTTTTTTTTTCCTATGACTTATGGTGTGTAACTAAATAGTAGTGATCATGATTAAGAAATAACCAGATCGCATCATTACTCATCAATTGATGGAAAATTTGGAAAAGCAAATCTCTACACGAGTTAGAAGTTGGATATGTTTTAAACCATCAATGGATGCATTCAACCTTAGGTGGACCACATAATATTACGATTACATTTACATAAGCTTCCAGACAGAAAACAAATTGTAATTACCAAATTGTTGGGAAAAATAGCGGAATAGTGCGGAACATGTGGGATCACCAGAAATACCAATACAGTACAACTATTCAAAACAATATATCTCATGTGTGCCAAATAAGTTTCCAACAGATGCAATCAAACCAATAACACCAAATCAACAATAAGCAACCATAAAGCAGTAAATCGACACCGAGATTTATACGTGGAAAACCCTTCAAAAAGAAGGTAAAAACCACGGGCCAGTCACCACCATCTCAAATCTCCACTATATCAAATAATAGGTACACCAACGTTTCTCTCTAGCATATGCCTAGAGGTTCACCAACAATCATCAAGATTTTCTCTAATCTTGGCTAATAAAAAATCATCATAGTCGGCAGAGGATTTTCAAATATCATCTAAAATAATTCTAGGCTACAAATGAGAAAGATGTATAAGAGAGATTTCACCCAAGAAGTAGACACTTTCAAGGATTGCAGGATGATCGGTGTTCTTCCTTCTTGTTCTCTACGTTCTCTTCTTTTCTTCCCCTGTTTTTCTCTCTGTCCGCTACTCTCTATTTTTTGCTTTCTGTATTCTGATCTCTTACTGCCCCTCAATTATTTTTCAATTGGAATGGCTCTTGTCTGATTGCATTAAATGATTGCCACTACACTCTTCCACCGGTAAGTGCATTCAATTATCTTTTTTTTTTTTTTTTTTAAATTTATATTGGTGGTCAAGCCCAATAAAGTGGACTGACCCTACAATTCTCCCCCGTCAGTTCATTTTCTGGGCTCTACCAAACCCGGTCCTCGCCTACATGCTTCGAACTTTTCCTTTGGTAAGGACTTGGTGAACATATCTGCTGAATTCTCACTTGTGTGGATCTTCTCCAAACTCAACTGTTTGTCCTCAAGCACGTCACGAATCCAATGATACCTGTAATCAATATGCTTGGATCTCGAATGGAAACTCGAATTCTTAGATAGATGGATTGCACTCTGACTGTCACTGTAAACAATCCACTTCTCTTGTTCAATGCCAAGCTCTTCCAATAGTTTCTTCATCCACAAAGCTTCTTTGCAAGCTTCTGTGATGGCAATGTATTCAGCTTCAGTACTAGACAAAGCAACACATTTTTGCAATCTTGATTGCCAAGAAACGGCTCCCCCTGCAAAAGTCCTCAAGAACCCCGACGTGGACTTCCTGGAATCGACATCACCCGCCATATCTGAATCTGTATATCCAACCAGAGTAGGCTCATTAGTACCAAAGCATAAACAAACACTGGAAGTACCTCTTAAGTATCTGAGAATCCATTTCACTGCAGCCCAATGTTCTTTTCCTGGATTAGACAGAAACCGGCTCACTACTCCAACTGCATGAGCTATATCTGGTCTTGTGCAAACCATAGCATACATCAAGCTGCCAACTGCTGATGCATAAGGAACTTTGCTCATCTCTTCTTTTTCTTTCTCACTTGTAGGGCACTGTTTAACTAAAAGTTTGAAGTGACTTGCAAGTGGAGAAGATACTGCATTTGCCTTGCTCATGTTGAACCTCTCAAGCACAGTCTCAACATAGCGTTCCTGAGATAACCAAAGTTTACCCTTCTTCCTGTCTCGGGTTATCCTCATGCTCATGCCAAGTATCTTTTTAGCAGGGCCTAAGTCTTTCATTGCAAAAGACTTATCCAATTCTCTCTTCAACTTCTCAATCTTGCTAGCATCATGGCCAACAATCAACATGTCATCTACATATAACAGTAGGATAATGTAATCATCATCAGAATACCTCTTCACAAACACACAATGATCAGATAGTGTTCTGGTATACCCTTGACCCATCATGAATGAATCGAACTTCTTGTACCATTGCCTCGGAGCTTGTTTCAATCCATACAAGCTCTTCTTAAGCTTACAAACCAAGTTCTTTTTGCCTTTGACTTCAAAGCCTTGAGGTTGTTCCATGTAGATTTCCTCCTCTAGATCACCATGAAGGAATGCAGTTTTCACATCAAGTTGCTCAATTTCCAAATTCAAACGGGCAGCCAAACCAAGAACAACTCTGATGGAGCTCATCTTCACAACTGGAGAAAATATTTCTTCGAAGTCAACACCTTTCTTCTGATCAAATCCTTTCACAACCAACCTTGCTTTGTACCTTGGTTGTGAGCTATTTTCAGAAGTCTTCAATCTGTAAACCCACCTATTCTTGAGTGCTTTCTTACCCTCTGGTAGTTTTACCAACTCGTAAGTCTGATTATCCTTTAAGGACTTCATCTCATCTTGCATAGCTTTCAACCACTCATTCTTGGCTTCATGACCAATGGCTTCTTCATAGCTTTCAGGTTCATTTCCATCTGTAAGCATCATATACTCATTGGTGTTATATCTCTTTGATGGTTGGCGCTCTCTGATGGATCTCCTCAAAACTGGCTCAACTGGTAGTGGTGGTTGTGGTACTTCTCCAACTGGATCAACATCATCAGTTGCAGACTGTTCATCAATAGTATCACTGCCTTCTTGTTGTGTGTCTCTCCCGTGATCATGACCTACTAAGGGAGAAGGGACTGGATCCAATCTAACTGGAATCTCTGCAAAGGAACCGGGACTCTTATCTTTGCTGACATCATCCCCAAACTGATCTTCAAGAAATACAACATTTCTGCTTCTCACAATTTTCTTATTCACTGGATCCCATAACCTGTAACCAAGTTCTTCATGACCATACCCCAAGAAGATGCATTCTTTGGCCTTATCATCAAGCTTCGACCTCTTATCTTTCGGAACATGAACAAATGCTCTGCAGCCAAACACTCTCAAGTAGTCATAGGAAACATCTTTCCCACTCCAAACTCTGTTGGGAACATCACCATCAAGAGCGGTGCTTGGAGAAAGATTTATCAAATCAACTGCAGTCCGCATAGCCTCCCCCCAAAAGCTTTTGGGAAGCTTTGCATTCAAAAGCATACATCTAATCCTTTTCTCAATTTTCCTGTTCATCCTTTCAGCAACACCATTCAGCTGTGGTGTCTTAGCTGGAGTTTTCTCAAGCCTGATACCATAAGTTCTGCAGTAGCTCTCAAACGGCCCTCTGTATTCACCACCATTATCTGCTCTCACTGCCTTCAGCTTCTTTCATATTTCCCTTTCAACCCTGACATGAAACTCCTTGAAGATATCAAAAACCTGATCCTTGGTTTTCAAAGCAGTGGCCCAAACTTTTCTTGAGTGGTCATCAATAAATGTAACAAAGTAGACAGCACCTCCAAGAGATTTATCTCGCATAAAACAAACATCAGTATGAATCAAATCCAGTACACCAGACTATCTATGTGGAGGATAAGTATGGAATGAAACTCTATGTGCTTTACCAGCAATACAATCAAGACAAGTTTTCAGAGATGTACCTTGCAAATTCGGTAGAAATTGCTTCCTTGAGAGAGTCTGCAAGCTCTTCTCACTCACATGGCCAAGTCTCTTGTGCCAAAGGTCAATGCTGACACCTTTCTGAACAACATTTGTCTGTCCCTTGCATAACTTTGCCTGCATGACATAGAGTGTGCTCACTTTATTTCCCTTTGCAACTATCAAAGACCCTTTGGTTAGCTTCCATTTACTTTCACCTAAGTAGTTGCAGAAACCATCATCATCAAACTTTCCAGCTGAGATCAAATTGAGACGAATATCTGGAACATGTCTCACATCCTTGAGTATTAATTTGGTACCGAGATTTGTCTCCAAACAAATCTCTCCAATGCCCACAATCTTTGAAACACCATTGTTTCCCATCTTGACATTACCAAAATCACCAGAAGAGTACGAACTGAAGAAGTCACCATGAGATGTAACATGGAACGATGCGCCAGAATCAATCACCCAATTAGTGTCCTGACACACTAGACTAACACAACTGTCATCTAAGACAGTAACTGCATCACTGTTGTGGTTAATTGCATTAGTCTCTTTTTCTTCTTTCTTGCCTTCTGCAATTTCCCTTTTCAAGATCCTGCACTCTTTCTTCATGTGACCCGGCTTGTCGCAGTGATAACATCTAATCTCTTTTCTGTTCTTAGACCTTCCTCTTGGTGTATAATGTTTATCACGTCCTTGTGGATTTCTGCTCTTACTTCTTCCCTGTCTCACTGGCTTCTGAGAAACTAGAACATCTGAAGAAGATTCACCTTTTTCTTTTCTTCTTGCATCTTCATTGAGTAAACTGTCTTTAACCATCTCCATGGTTAGTGTTCCACCTGGTGCTGAAGTACTCAACGAGACCACTAGTGTTTCCCAACTATCCGGTAGAGACCCCAGAAGTAGCAGTGCCTGTAACTCATCCTCAAGATTTAATTTCATCACAGCCAACTGATTTACCAATCCCACAAAGTCACTGGTATGCTCTGTCATACTTTTTCCATCCCTGAACTTTAAGTTCACAAGTCTTCTAATGAGCAACGCCTTGTTCCTGAAAGTATTTTTCTCATAAAGTGCCTCTAACTTTTTCCACAATAAATCTGCTTTGGTTTCCTCTGCAATATGATGGAATATATTGGGATCTACCCATTGTCTGATTGTGGCAGAAGCTTTCATATGCAACACTCCCCAAGCATCATCACTTACATCATTTGGCTTTTCTTTGCCCAACACCGGCTTAAATAAATCTTTGCAATAAAGCAGGTCAAGCATCTTTCTTTTCCAAATAGCATAATTCCCTGAATTTAATTTCATCATTCCAAAGGAATTTTGCTCATCCATTTCAACACACAGATATACTATCAAAACTTCCACAGCCCAACCTGGCTCTGATACCAGTTTGTTGGGAAAAATAGCGGAATAGTGCGGACCTGTGGGATCACCAGAAATACCAATACAGTACAAATATCCAAAACAGTATATCTCCTGTGTGCCAAATAAGTTTCCAACAGATGCAATCAAACCAATAACACCAAATCAACAATAAGCAACCATAAAGCAGTAAATCGACACCGAGATTTATACGTGGAAAACCCTTCAAAAAGAAGGTAAAAACCACGGGCCAGTCGCCACCATCTCAAATCTCCACTATATCAAATAATGGGTACACCAACGTTTCTCTCTAGCATATGCCTAGAGGTTCACCAACAATCATCAAGATTTTCTCTAATCTTGGCTAATAAAAAATCATCATAGTCGGCAGAGGATTTTCAAATATCATCTAAAATAATTCTAGGCTACAAATGAGAAAGATGTATAAGAGAGATTTCACCCAATAAGTAGGCACTTTCAAGGATTGCAGGATGATCGGTGTTCTTCCTTCTTGTTCTCCACGTTCTCTTCTTTTCTTCCCCTGTTTTTCTCTCTGTCCGCTGCTCTCTATTTTTTGCTTTCTGTATTATGATCTCTTACTGCCCCTCAATTATTTTCCAATTGGAATGGCTCTTGTCTGATTGCATTAAATGATTGCCACTACACTCTTCCACCGGTAAGTGCATTCAATTATCTTTTTTTTTTTTTTTTTTTTTTTTTTTTTAATTTATATTGGTGGTCAAGCCCAATAAAGTGGACTGACACTACACAAATTTCAATAGTACAAAGCACAAACTACATGTTGCCGTAATATATGCCCAAAAAAAAAAAGGTAAAATAGAGGATAGAGGACCACATGAGACTGAAAACATTATCACTAATGACGATATCCATGTTTCAACTATATGATGTAGCAGACATGTGGAAGATTCAAGACTCCAAACACTTCCAGCTTGTCATCAGTATGTCTCATATTAACTTGGAACATTGAGAAAGAAACAAAAAGTTATATGTAAGGAGAGAATAGCCAACAACTTATCATGTCTTAATTATTTCCCAACCCACAAACAAGGCGATATTACTTCCTAATCCACTATGACACGATTGTGTTAATCTGTTTTATATCAGAAATACATGAGCACATAATACTGCAAGCTGGAGTTGGAAGGTATTTTCAATTATTGCACCTCGGTTTCCATACAAGTTCTTGCTCAAACTTCGCAAGCATCTAAATGTCACAATTTCCAATAGTTGGAGCTTCTTACCTTAAAATTTTCCATCAAATTTTGTCAACATTTAAAAATACTAGTCAATGGCGCCTTATAGCGACGCGGTAGCGAGATACCAGAGCGGAGTTGTGGCCTAGCGCTGCGTTCCGCCACAATTTGTACTAACATTTGTTAATTTCAGGTCACCTAACAGCAATATAGCAAGTCCCGAACTAATTGGAAAATCTCATACTGGTGATTGAGGAAGAAATGTATTAGCTTTTTCTTGATTAAGAATCGGTTATGTACCATATGAGTGCTTTTGCTTTTTGATTCTGTATGCTTCGCATTTAGGAAGACTTCAACAAACTGGATACACTAATAAGACCATAATTTTTCTAGAGGCCCAGAAACCATACTGTGACTAAACAATCATACATCTACTTGTGCTCCACTTTTCTAGTTAACAAATCAAAGTTGTTTCAGTAATGATAAAATAAACAACGAGAAGGGAAAGAAAATTTTAGTGTAATATACGGCGCAGAATGTAGCATACTTGCTGATTGCACACCGATAGGCATTTCCTTTTCATTTAACAGTGTTCACAGTTGGAATTGTGTTAACTTCAGAAAAAATATTAAAGTCCATGATTGGAGGCCCATCTATGTTTGCACTGTCCGGCCCAGTCGGTGATGAAAATATATCCGAAACAGGGAGTCTAGATCACCCAACCCAAGGGAGTCTAGATCACCCACTTGGAGTTTAGATCACCCAAGGGAGTCTAGATCACCCACTTGGAGTCTAGATCACCCAACGAGTCTAGATCACCACTTGGAGTCTAGATCACCCACTTGAGTGGAGTCTAGATCACCCAACCCAAGGGAGTCTAGATCACCCAACGAGTCTAGATCACCCACAAGGAGTCTAGATCACCCACTGGAGTGGAGTCTAGATCACCCATTCTGTGAGGATACCCTCAAGCGAGAATTCCAGTGGCCCAGTCAAACAGTGGCCCAGTGACCCAGTTGGGGAAAATATATCCGGAAGAGGGAGGCCGCGTAGCCACAGCCCATTCCGTCAAGACACCTTCAAGATGAGGAACCTCATACAATGAAGGAGTGAATCCTTAACCAAGGAGACGAATCACCAATCATGGAAACAAATCGCGTCACCTAAGGAAACAAATTTAGGGATGGAGCGTTCAAGCTTGAAGACCTCCCATTATATAAGTGCAGGCGGCATCATACGCAAGGGGCATCTCCAATCTTCTCCTCAGAGAGCCAGTTTTTATATTTTTACTTTCTTTATCGCTTTCCGCATTTTACTGCTTTTTTGTTCTTCAATTCCTTTACTGCTTTCATTCAATTCCTGTACTTTTCTATTTTTCTCTGTAATCTTTCCCCAAGTTTCAGTAATAAAAGAGAGATTTCATTCTCCCAAATTTCAGCGTTAACAAATTGGCACGCCCAGTGGGACTCGATTTGAGACCATATCCGCTTCGAGTTGTGTATGCGTTTTAGATCCGGAAAAGTTATTGTTGACTTGACACAGAAGTTTGAAGACATGTCCCTACAAGATCAGACGATCAAGCGAACGGAAGAGGACGCCGGCGAAACGGCGAGCACCTCTCAACCGTTACATGGGTTTATGCAGGCCCCTACATTGTCCGAGCAAATACGGCTATCGATAACTGAATCGATGGCCGAATTCATGCCTTTACTTACAAGGCACTTGATGGACGTTCTGCGGCCTGCTATGGCCGACCAAACCAGCCAGATATGCGGTTCCTTGCGCGATGGAAGCCCCCCGGCACCCAGTACCACTATGACACCAAGCACTCCATACCCGGGACCGTCGGGAGGACAACAGCGAATATAGGGAAACACACCTAGCCAGCCGCCACTCCAGGATTCTGGAAGCGTGGCCAGTATGTTTCCACAGTCGTACCAGACAGCGTATACTTTCTCACCAGCGGCACCCAGCCTTCCGAATTTGGGTTACGCGGCGTCTCCCATGCCGGTGTATGTTCCATCAAATCCGTTAATGGCAACCAATCCTACACCAGGCTGCATGGCGGCCGGGCCTAGCACGGCACCAAGACAGGCGGCTCCTCAGATGCCGAGCCTCCCAACACCGTATGTGGCGGCTCCTCTCAACCCGGGTTGGATGCCAACAACCCTAGGGGGGCAGGCTCCACAGACAAGCGGAGTAATGGCGGCTCCCATGCTACCGACCGCCACTCCCATGCACATAGGTGGACACGCTCTTCAACCATGTGGAATACCCACAACACCTGCCGCCATGCCTCCTACGCAGGCACCCGTGATTTCACCGGAGCTGCTCGCGGACATGATGCAGCAGCACTTCGGAATTCAGTTAAAGCCGATGGAGCGGCCTACGTACCGGAAGCCATATCCTGACTGGGTAGACACCATGCATCCCTACCCAAGGGGCTTCAAGATGCCCGAGTTCACCACCTTTACAGGGGATGATGGCAAGTCCACTGTGGAGCATGTTGGAAGGTTCACTACTCAGTGCAGGGAAGCAGCGGCCAATGATTGGCTGAAATTAAAACTGTTCTGTTCATCCCTCACCGGACCTGCCTTCGCGTGGTTTGCTTACTTGCGGCCTAACTCAATTCAAAATTGGGCCGACCTCGAACGAGCATTCCATGATAGATTCTATACTCCACTATCACTGGTAAGTCTTGCAGACCTTACGAATGCCAAACAATATGCCGATGAGGCGGCAAATACTTTTATCAATAGATTACAACGGCTGAAAGGCCGGTGCACCATAGCAATCCCGGATCGGGAAATAGCCAATATAGCAGTGGCTAATATGTTGCCAAAATTAAAGGAACATTTAATTGTGCATGATGCGACTGATCTTGCCCAGTTGGCCGAGAAAGCGGCCCGCTTGGAAAAGTTCTTTGAGGAACAAGATGAAAAGCGTCTACCTATACACGTAACTCATTTTGAGAAATTGAAACATGATAAAGAGGAAGACGAACCAAGAGTGGTGGCCAATGCAGATAAAAACCCTGGATAGTGGCCCTTGAACGCAGTCGACAGCGGCCTTGGAGGCCGAATAGTCGGTGACTGAGGACGGCGCTCACGGCCTTCGGGTGGCGGCCTGAGCTGATGGAGTGGCGGCCTGAGCCAAGGGAGTGGCGGCCGGAGTGGTGTCGTCTACTAGATCCTATGTCATGAGTAAAGCGTGGGATGACTAAAGAAGCGACACTAGGTTAGCTAGAATCCTTCCTATGTCAAAGTCATGCAATAACAAGCAATGTGGAGATAAGTGGTCTAGCTAGAATCCTTCCTATGTCAAAGTCATGATAGGTAATGACAAACAAAGTGGAGATAAGTGGTCTAGCTGGAATTCATGTTATCAAATATACATAACAAAATAAAGATAAGAGAGCATGAGGAACTTACCCGATCCGTGGTGAAGAGTGGCGGCCAAGGCGAGATGGATGGCGGCCTCTCAGACAGCAGTGGCGGCCCTGGTGCAAGCACAGGGTGGCGGTCTCCGAGCGAAAGTGGCGGCCTCCGGAGTGAAGGTGGCGGCCTCCAGCGAAGAAGGATGGCGGCTCCCCTAGGCAACACGGATGGCGGCCTCGTGTCAGAACAGATGGCGGCCTCGTGCTCAGAAGGTGATGGTCTCATCTCAGAAGTTGGCGGCCTCCAGCTGCGATGAAGGTGGCGGCCTGCAAGGGGTGGACGCGCAAGGGTGGCGGCCTCCTCTCGGGTAGATGGCGGCCTTCAAGCAACATGCTGGCGACGACTCCTCGGGGCAACGGCGGCGTCAGCAGCAACGGCGGCGCCCGGCAGCGATCTCGACGGTGGCGGCCGGCAAAGAAAAATGAGGCATAATGGCCTCGATGGGCCTACAAACTTGAATTAAGCGCGCAAATTTGTCTTAAATTGCTAATCAGACAAAATACGCGAGGGGGGCATCTGTTAACTTCAGAAAAAATATTAAAGTCCATGATTGGAGGCCCATCTATGTTTGCACTGTCCGGTCCAGTCGGTGATGAAAATATATCCGAAACAGGGAGTCTAGATCACCCAACCCAAGGGAGTCTAGATCACCCACTTGGAGTTTAGATCACCCAAGGGAGTCTAGATCACCCACTTGGAGTCTAGATCACCCAACGAGTCTAGATCACCACTTGGAGTCTAGATCACCCACTTGAGTGGAGTCTAGATCACCCAACCCAAGGGAGTCTAGATCACCCAACGAGTCTAGATCACCCACTTGGAGTCTAGATCACCCACTGGAGTGGAGTCTAGATCACCCATTCTGTGAGGATACCCTCAAGCGAGAATTCCAGTGGCCCAGTCAAACAGTGGCCCAGTGACCCAGTTGGGGAAAATATATCCGGAAGAGGGAGGCCGCGTAGCCACAGCCCATTCCGTCAAGACACCTTCAAGATGAGGAACCTCATACAATGAAGGAGTGAATCCTTAACCAAGGAGACGAATCACCAATCATGGAAACAAATCGCGTCACCTAAGGAAACAAATTTAGGGATGGAGCGTTCAAGCTTGAAGACCTCCCATTATATAAGTGCAGGCGGCATCATACGCAAGGGGCATCTCCAATCTTCTCCTCAGAGAGCCAGTTTTTATATTTTTACTTTCTTTATCGCTTTCCGCATTTTACTGCTTTTTTGTTCTTCAATTCCTTTACGGCTTTCATTCAATTCCTGTACTTTTCTATTTTTCTCTGTAATCTTTCCCCAAGTTTCAGTAATAAAAGAGAGATTTCATTCTCCCAAATTTCAGCGTTAACAAATTGATAATTAAATTACCTGAATTTGCACGTGCAGAGAAACTAATACTACTATATAGTACTTAGTAATGTGTCTAAATTGTTCTGGAGATGCATCTCATTCTGTTGTGATTTTGCTAATGCTTCCACCATTTTGATCTTACGGTCTTATGTTCCACACTGTATAATGTTTTAATTTGGGAGCAAATGGTTTTCAGGCATAGTTACCGTTGCATCCATCATAGGGATATTGGGGTTCTTTTGGATGCTCTTTCGGCTCACCAGCCCACGTTTGTTTAACATTAGGACTGACGATTGCAAGTGCTGGCGAAGATATTGTGACTGGAGCTAAAACTCCCCTTCTTAAGAAAAGTTGGTTTCTATCTATCTTGAATAGTGATATACTTGTGACAGATATTGAAACATTACATGTTTGATAATTAAATTGTGTGCATTGCCTACTCGATTATTTTTCTAATGTCTCATATTGTTGAATTATTCTTGCATATAGAGTGGTAATGAAGCCAAAACAATATGAGAGGAAAATAACACAACAGAGAGCAGCGACCAGTTTTGGAAATAAAGCTGGATGACATAGAAACTCTTGTTCGATCGTACGTGCTGAAAGTTTTACAGGAAGTGCGTCACATCTTAATCTTCATTTTTTACGGTAGAGATCGAATTTGAACTGTTAGATCTTTCAGTCCCTGTTGCAACTTGAGAGATTTTGGAGAGGAAATCCGCAAAAATACTGCGGAGAATTCATTGATATGTTTTTCCAATTGTACAGAATGGTCAGAGGACTAGTTAAATACTCTTAAACACAAAGAAAAATAGTAATGGCCCAACAGAGGCCCAAAACCTAAGCTAAGCCCAGCCCAATAGTCCAGTAGCTTCAACCAACGCCTTTCGTCCTCAATGTAGCTGCAGGCTCTGAAGTAGAAAACACCTTTTTGCTGCCATTACCTCCAACACCTCCCCCGCAAGCTGAAGCTTGCCAAAGCTTGAGCTTGGAGCAAAAGGACTGAAAGAGCTTCGGAGGAAGACCCTTTGTGAAGAAATCTGCTAATTGATGTGAGGAGGGAACAAAAGAAGGAACAATGTGTTGCTTCCTGTAATGATCCCTAATGAAATGACATTTCACATCAATATGCTTAGTTCTTTCGTGATGCATCGAGTTCTTGACCAATTGAATGGCAGACTGATTGTCACAAGAGACTGGAAGAGGTTGAGGTAGGGACAATCTCAGTTCCTGAATAAGAGACTTGATCCACAACATTTCTTTTGTAGCGGCACCCAAGCTCCTGTACTCTGCTTCTGTAGTGCTGAGAGATACAACAGTTTGCTTTTTTGTTTTCCATGAAACTAGAGCATCACCAAGAAATATACAATATCCAGTTAGAGAACGACGAGCGGAAGGGCAATTACCCCAATCAGCATTACTGAATCCCTTCAAGTCGAGGGAGAGGCCAAAAGGGTAGAAGAGGCCAATGTGTAAGGAACCTTTGAGATATTGCAGAACTTGCATGACACCTTGCCAATGTCTTGTGGTTGGAGCATGCATGAACTGGCTTAACTGTTGCACACTGTAGCATAGGTCGGGTCTGGAAAAACCAAGATACAAAAGCTTGCCCACCAATTTTCTGTAGAGTTGAGGGTTGTCGAACAAGTCACCATTATTGCCTAGTGACAGATGAGGAGGAGAGGGTGTCTGAACTCGAGAATTAGGAGGAAGATTTACTTCACTGAGGAGATCTGAAGCATACTTAATCTGAGTGATTGAGTATCCAGTGGAACTTGAGGTGATTTCCAAACCAAGGAAATAGGCAGCAGCACCTAAGTCTTTGATTGTGAACTTCATGTGAAGACCAGACTTGATATCAGCAATCTCTTGCAAATCATCCCCTGTCACTAATATATCATCTACATAAACAACCAAGAGTACAATGCCGTTGGTTGTGAATTTCACAAATAAGCAAGGATCACTATAGGTAGAATGAAAGCCTGATTGAGTAAGAAAATCTGCCAAAGCAAGATACCATTGTCGTGGTTAGGGGTGAAAGCGGTACGGTAAATATCCGACCGATCCGATGCCGTATCCGATTATATTCGAATCCGAATCCGTTTTTGACTATCCGGCCGGATATTTCAATATCCGTATCCGAATCCGAATTCGTATTTTAATATCCGCATTCGTATTCGTATTCGAAAATATCTGACCGTATCCGATAATATCCGACCGTATCCGAAAATTGATAGGATATTATCCGGATTTTAAATATGGATATCCGGATATATTAATATATTATTATTTAATAATTAAAAATTATTAATAATTATAAAAAATATCAAATTTTCAAAAAAGATTATAAAAAATTATCCGATAATCTGTATCCGATTGAATCCGTATCCGTCATATATCCGTCCTGTATCCGTAATCCGAAATATCCGAAACCGTATCCGTATCCGGCCCATCCGTATTCGATACCGAATTCGACGAAACAAATAAGGATAATATTCGTATCCGACACTATCCGACCGTATCCGTACCGTTTTCATCCCTAGTCGTGGTGCCTGCTTCAAACCATACAAGGACCTCTTAAGTAGACAGACATCACTAGGCAGAGCAGTTAAGCCTTGAGGGCATTGCATATATATATCTCTTCATTGAGATCTCCATGTAGAAAGGCGTTGTTAATATCTAGTTGAGACAAACTCCAGTGAAAAGAAGCAGCAAGAGCTATCACCAAACGAACACTGACAGTCTTGGCAACGGGTGCAAATGAGTCGTTGTAGTCTTTGCCAAGTCTTTGATGGAAACCTTTGGCAACTAGCCTAGCCTTGTGTTTATTAAGACTGCCATCTGAATTATATTTAATTCGGAATACCCATTTGCAACCAATGGCCCTCTTCCCTGGTGGAAGTTTAACAAGATCCCAGGTGTGGTTCAATTGCAACGCATCCAGCTCACTTTGTATAGCCTTGTCCCAATGAGGCTGACCATGAGCCTGCTCAAAGGTTTCTGGAACAGAATCAGTCTCAGAGATAGAAGAACATATGTAGTCCTTATACCTGGCAGGTTTCTTGATGTTTTCCCGGGGCCTGAGTTGTCTGTTGGATGAAGGAGCAAGAGGCACATTAGTGCACTCAGAGGAAGGATGCTGATTTATAGAATATGAATCAGCTGAGTTAGAAGAGCCACATGGCACTTCATGAGAGGTATGTGAGTGCTGCATATCGTAAGGAGATGCAGAAGAGTCAGTGGGAGTGTGTCTCAGTGACCTGTGGGAGGTCACAGGTGAGTGAACCGATGACAAAGGAGCAGTGGGCTCCCTTGGAGAAGCTATATCCAACTGAGCAGCAGTAGGATGCTCAGAAGAGTGATGCAAATCCAATAGCTAAAGCTTAAATTGACAATGTAAACAGAAGAAGAGAACGGAACGAAAGCGAAAATCAGGAACGATGCTCTGATACCATGTTGCAACTTGAGAGATTTTGGAGAGGAAATCCGCAAAAATACTGCGGAGAATTCATTGATATGTTTTTCCAATTGTACAGAATGGTCAGAGGACTAGTTAAATACTCTTAAACACAAAGAAAAATAGTAATGGCCCAACAGAGGCCCAAAACCTAAGCTAAGCCCAGCCCAATAGTCCAGTAGCTTCAACCAACGCCTTTCGTCCTCAATGTAGCTGCAGGCTCTGAAGTAGAAAACACCTTTTTGCTGCCATTACCTCCAACAGTCCCTCTCTCAGTTCGTGGCTGCTGCTATTATACCAATTTTCTGTTTTGGTATTTTTTTCGGCGGAGTTTGGGATTATGGTGGCTTTGTTTGTAAGGCCACATATTTGCTTGTGGTTTTCGGACATTTGTACTCTTCATTTGGTGATAGTGAAGATTGGATAGGCTCAAATTAAAGCTTCGTGATTTTTCCCTTTCGTATTGGTAGGGTTTTCGACTTAAGTGCTTGTGTTTGCTTAATTTTTATTAATGCTCCTACTATATTCTAACAATTGGGAATTATTTATCCCATTAGGGAATTATTCCGAACAAATACTACCCTATATAAATATTTGCCTAAATGTTGCTTGACTGTTAAAATTTGATCAGGGATGAGAACTTGACCTGACTCTTCGTAGTACCCCCGTTTTTTTTCTTTTTTTTTTTTTTTTTTCTTCTTTTAAAAAAAAATATCCGAATATTTATATCTAGACGACTAGGTAAACGCACCTCTGATCTAATTCTTGCAATACTAAATTATTTTAAATTCTTTGCTCATCTATCATTCCTTGTGATAGGATAAAATAATAACGTTGACGAAGCAATAGCCATGAAAAGCGGATAGAATGGCAATTACCTGGAAACTTTTCCTTAATTTGTTTGAATAAAAGCAATGCTTTTTTGTTTTTTCGTTTGTTTTTTTTTTGTTTAAAAAAGAAAAAAATAATACTTTTGTTTTTTTTTTATTTTTATAAATATTGACACACATCTGACACAAGTGCTAATAATTTAATTTTTCATTAAAATTACTCCATCATTCAGCTTGTATTGTCCTTATTTGAATTTTTTACACAGTTCATCGTATAAGTTAATTAGATCCAATCTGGTTATGGTACAACATCTTTATGAGTATGCATGTGCAAATATCATAAAAAAACATATCTCGCATCACACAAAATACTTTTTCCATCGATATCACATATTTTCCCATAGCACAAAACATCTCCCACATCACACAAAACATACAATTTCATCCATCACACGTCATAACTCTCATATCACATAAAGGTGATTGTATGTGCATCCACCTGCACCTTATCTCCATCCAGTTTCACCGAACTTTTTGTTGCGATTATATAAGAAAAAATAGTCGCGTGGGATCTTGTTAGATTCGTTTTTTTTTTCATATAATTTTAGAATATATATTTTATAGAATTTTTACTTATACACATTCTAAGATATTAACGGTTAAACAAATGCATTGGAATACGTGTTCAAAAGTTTTGGAACAATATTAATGAGACATATATGAGTATTTTTTAAAATATAAAAATCTTTAATTATTTCTGACTATAATCCCGCGTAAGGCTCCAATACTTATGGCGCCAGCTATTTCAGACATTCGCTCTCTTTAACTGGTAATAATTGTCCTATTATCATTATTAGCTAGGGATAAATCCAAATGTACCGATTTAAATGCGCATTTCTAGTTGACTTACCTAAAGTCGTCTTTACTTATTTGAATTCAGTGTCTTAGATGAGTTAGCAAAGGTACTTCATTCACTTGAACAAGTTGCATTATTTGTTGTCTTAGATGAGTTGGCAAAGGTACTTCATTCACTTGAACAAGTTGCATTAGTATTTGTTATTTTAGGGCCTTTAAATACTCTACAATGAGCGTATTTTGTAATCCTCCCGGTTCTGTGACAACTTATAGTATTCAATAATCTTAACAAATCTGATCACCATACATACATATGGCACCACCACCATCGACATCGGTTCCCCCTACAGTTGCACTTATAGTTCGGGTAATTACCTTCGTCGCTCTACTCATAGCGCTCATCGTTTTGGCCACAAACACGACTACCACAACGGATTTGAATGGGGTCGAAGTTAAGAGCAAATTCAGCGACCTCTATGCTTATCGGTGAGTTTGTAATTGCCAATTAACCTAATTCAATGAAATCAAATATCAATAAGTATGATCATCCATGAATTGAATGATGATATGAACTAACTAGTGCAGGTACTTATTGGCGAGCGCTGTGCTCGGAATGGCTTACACGCTCCTTCAGATTGCCTTTACTGTGTACTTTGTGAGCACCGGAAACCGCCTTGGTGGCCACGGTCTCATTCTCTTTGACTTCTACGGCGACAAGGTCTCGTATATATAATACATCTGCTTTTTAATATTTGCATCATTTATTGAAAATTTCAGAAAGCTCAATATGTTTTTCACCGTTAATAACTCAAACTGAAGTAAAAAATATAAAGATTTAATATTATAAAACTATATGATTATACGAATCCAACAACTTCCGTATTTTTCTTATATAATTGAGTTAAACATTGATCAACTTTACCCAGTAAACAATAATTAGACCATATAACTAAAAACGGAGAAAGTACAATAAATTCTCTGAAGAAATAAAATGAAAAAGATAATAATGCTATTCTTTTTAGAGAAAAAATTATGGGTACGCGAAAAAAAAAAGTCCAATTTTTTTTTTATGAGGAATGGGTCTTAGTTTAATGAGCGACTCGTTAACTTCAATCATATAATTGGGGTTCAAATCTCTACCTAGATGTTATTGCTTTCCTTATGCCGTTTTATAATTTGTGTAGTATATAACTTTCACCACCACCTGCTCAAGTAAAAGGATTTTGTGCCATCGTAAAAACTTCATTTTTATTGTGATGTAGGTACTATCGTATCTATTGGCGACAGGGAGCAGCAGCAGGATTTGGAGTAACCTTGGATATGAAACACTTGGCGGATGTGCTGCGCGTGCTGGGGTCCGATAGCAGCTTCGAGACGTTCCTAAACAAGGGGAATGCCGCAGCAGGTCTTGTGCTTGTGGGATTTGTATTCTCGGCTGTCTCTTCTGTGTTTTCTTCCTTCTGTCTGCCCAAGACACCCTAGAATGAGTATTCATTTCCACTGCAACAACCCTTTTAGGTTTTCTGATAATTTTGGTATATTATGTCTGTCTCTTCTAGTTTTGCTTTGGCACTTATTTGATGGCTCTATGTATATTGTGTTTACCTATGAAACTCGGACACCCTACTTAGGGTTGAGAATCGTCTGGGACACGATTCTATGCCGGACACGACACCGGACACGTGTCGGATTCCGTGTCCGGCGATCCGACACCGACTCGATTCTTTTGGGGAAAAAGTGTCGGCTGCAACTGCAATATAGGAAGGAAGTGGTCGTGGCGGAAAGGGCGGCTGCCGTTGTTGCGAGGAAGAAGGTGGCGGTTGGAGGCGGAATGGGCGGCCATTGGGCAATTGAGGCAGCGCAATAAGAAAGGAAGCACGATTGATTGGAATCTCGCCGGAGATTTCAAACTAAAAAGATGGGATTTGGGAGGACTTCAAAAAGAATGCAAGGACAAGAAAATTAAAGGATATATTTTTCTTTTCATCTGAAACGCCGGTGGACAGATTAGGAGAAGTTTCTGGAGAGATTTTTTGGTTTTGGAGAATGGATGGACTGGTATTTTTTGGTTTTGGGAGATGGAGAAGTGAACGGTAGCTTTTGGTTTTGGGGAGAAGATGGGAAAATGGGGTAGGTAGGCATCATTATTACTATTATGGGGAATGAAAAAAGAACTATAATTATGACAATTTTTTGAGAAGTGCACAAAATTAGCTGCAATTTAAATTTGAATTTTTAAATATATTTTTTATTGAATTAATCTTTTTATAATTAAATCGAGTGTCCAATATTATTTTTCGGACACTCCGAATCGTGTCCGTGTCTTGAAAATGGTCAAGACACTTGTTTGACAGTGTCCCCATATCTCCAAATTTTAAAAATTAAGTTTCGACTCTTCCGATTCCCGAATCGTGTCCGACACTAAAAGAGAGTCTTGTTAGGTTCCCAGCACACGCAAGAGTAACTCTTTATGCCAGTGGTTCAATGTACGAAGTTCAAACTACCACAATGAACACACTTGTCAAACAACCCAGTGTAAACACAGAATCATGCACAGCGGAATAAAGTAATACTAGAGATAAACATGCATAAAGAGTAAATGAGACACAGCAAGTTGATGACCCAGTTCGGCCTTCGGCCTACGTCTGGGGGATACTAATCCAGGAGGATATTTTACTATGTGTTAGCCAATGGTAAACAACCACACACAATAGCAAAATATTTAAAGTATCTTCACTCCAAGCTCCAAGTGGATGATTGTGGTGACCAAACAGCCTCCAGCCTTTGGTGTAGAAAAAACCCTTTCTACTTCAATCCTCAAAGCTGCCTGCCTTGAGTTCCACTTGAACGCAGCCTGTGAAACACTTCCTCTAATAAAATGAGAGTGGTGAACTTTGAGGTGTTTCCTGGATAAGCCTTGAAACTCTTCCTTAATCGACTCTCGCGAGAACACTTAAGGAGTCTCTGAACACGAACGTATTGACCACTTGTTCAAGGCTTCGTCGATCTCACAGCATAGATAGAAATCTCGATGTACTCTTTTGCTGTAGATCGATTAGAGAGATGATTTTTGCAGTCGCACAGTTGAGAGCTTTCGAATGTCTCTAAGAATAAATTTCGCAATCTCTCCACTTCTCTCCTGGAGCACTTCTTCTTAAACCCAAGAATTACTCAATCGGATTTGAATAATTTTCCCATTTTGGGAAGTAGCCGTTGGGGAGATTTGGGTTTGTGAGTAACAGCTCTTTCTTGAGTAGTTAGGCAATCCCTGCAAGAAATGTTAGTCTATGCCTATACTAATCAGAAAGAGCCGTTGGACCCCAGTCACAATCTCGGTCTTAGCAAAAACATCCACTCCAGAAGTCGCGCTGAGCACAGATGCAACAGAAGAAGTCCTAACAGGCTAAGTTCAATCATCGGTTCGAACTTCCCACAAAACACTAGACTCAACATTCTCCCCCTTTTTGGCAGGAAGTGAGCCAGCTATTACAATTGTTCAACCGATGATGAATTACAACAACCAAAAGACATTCTAACTAAAAAACTAGCCATAAGCTCTTTACAATAAATAATCATCACAAGACATAGATCTTGTACAGAGACAACCAATAAGATTCATTCATAAAAGGAGATCAAAGTAAATGTTCAAACAACCAGTTCAATAGCATAAATACCATAATAGCAGCAAAAAAACAAATATCATAGTCCCAACTAGCAGAAGCAAGAGTTTATCAAAGCAAAAGATAGAGATAGAAGGATATTACCAATAATCAGTAGGGGTTGATTCATCATTGGATTTTGAAAAATGTGTGACTCCCCCTCTGGATCAACTTCTGTGGCCAAAAGTCAGTCAGACTCAGCATCCTCCGAACCAGCATCATCAGCGGGGCGCTCTTGGTCATCTCCTGGTTCAACAAACATAGCAGTCCCTGCTTCATCATCATCTGACCAGTAGTCGGGTAGAAGGGCAAGAGCTTGTTCAATCTTTCCTTCTTCCTGCTGAATGATGGCTCGAAGGCCTTTGAACTTCTCAAGAGCCTGGTTTAGAATTTCTCGAGCTCTGGTGAGAGCACTTTGATTGCTCAAGTTCCCATCAGGACCAGGAAGGTCTGGAACCTTGGTTAACAACTTCTGTGAGAGGACAAACTCATAGATCTTTTCTTTAGGGGCATTCTTGGTACCACCAATTTTGAGAGACTTGAGAAACAAATGGATGAGAGCCGGATAGGGAAGCAGGGCTTTGTGACTGCCAGAGAGGGACTCTGCTATATTGACCATCTGAGAGAGAACCAATTGACCATAATTGATAGGGACCTTTTGATCAATGGCATAAATCAAATGACACATCTCTCGAGTGACCAAGGAGTGATTTCCTGTAGGCATGATGTTCGAGGCGCAGAACTTGTAAAGCATGTAGAACTTCTGAGTAAGGAACTTGGGCTTCACTCCCTTTCCTGGCATCCTCTTCACCTTAGTCTTGGTGATAGCATAGGCCACTTTGTCACTGTCAAAAGAGACACCTTGTTCCAGAATTCCTTCAAAATCAACTTCTGGCACTTCCAAAATAGCATTGATTTTAGCAGGAGAGATCACATAAAGTACTCCACCAGTGAAATTTTTACAGAACCACGGGGTGCCAGGAATGATGACATCTTTCCTCAAGTTGGCATAGAACTGAGTGACAAGTTCAGGTTGGTACTCTCGAACCAGTGTTGCCCATCCAATGAGGTCTCTCTTCTCAAGATATGTTGTCCAACCAAGTTTATCAAACTTTGGTCCACAGTAGGTATTCTCTTGACGAAATGCCTTTTTGACCAATACACTAGAATGATAGGTTGCACTGGACTCATAGTAGAACTGATCAGAGAAAGCAAGATCAGTATCAATCACTTCCCTTGACTTAGGCCTGGAGGAAGAAGGCTTCCTAATATCAAGCTTGGACTTCTTTCTGATCTCGGGATTCTCTTCAGCATCCC
The DNA here is from genome assembly GCA_030278955.1 of Hygrophila difformis. NCBI lineage: Eukaryota > Viridiplantae > Streptophyta > Magnoliopsida > Lamiales > Acanthaceae > Hygrophila > Hygrophila difformis. The sequence goes on from JAOANR010000001.1 coordinate 72,462,243, forward strand.
TAACACGTTTGCCTTTGCTGGTAGCCTGAGAAGGTTCGGACACGGTTGTGGCAGCAGGTAGAGCAGATTCTGTTCCAGCAGCTTCCTCAGACTCAGAGGAGCCATCTCCTTCAGACTCTGGTTCATCCTCAGCATTGAACTCGCTATCAGAGTCTTTCTCCTTGTGAACTTTAGGGATAGGAACAGGGGCAACTTTAGATCCAATTGCACCTTGAGATGGGAGTTGATCCGGTTCATCAGCACTTGAGTCTTCCTCCTCCTCACCGCTTTCAGATGATCCTTCCTCCGTTTCTTCTTCGACAGTATCCAACTCCTTGCGAGGCTCAGCTGTTTGAGATGGTTGAGGGACAGAAACAGTGGAGGGTTCTTTTACTGCAGAGGAACCTTGAGAGGGTTCAGAATGTCTGGACTCATCAGTATGAGTAAGTGGAGAAGTAGCAGGAATGGTCTGAGGCACACTTTCCATAGCTTTGCTAGACTTCTGAGGCTTCTTGGTCTTGGAGATTGCAGTAGAATCTTTCACCACAGGAGATTCAGCAACCTTGGAAGCAGGAAGAGTATCAAACACAGGTTTGATAATTTTGAGTGGGACAGCAGCAATAGCCTTTCCATGAGCGGAGGTTCCTTTGGCTTCAGAACTGGGTTGAGGGCCTTTCTTCGAAGAAGCCTTCGACTTGGAAACCTCTTGAATAGGGAATGCAGGCTTTGGTGAATCAGCACCCTTCTTCTTCAGAGACATAGTCACAGGGGCCAACTCAGCAAGACTAATCTCCTCTTCGCTTTCTTTGTCTCCAGTGGATGTAGTACCTCGAGCTGTAGAGGAATCTGAAACTAGAACATTAGTAGAAATTGAGGCTTTCTTAGGCTTCTTTGTACATTTCTTGGTAGATTTCTTCGCGGGTACAGAAGCGGCAGCAGCAGCCAAGGTTTTTAGGTTTCCTGGAGAATCCATTGCAGAGGTTGGCTTGGATGGTGCGCTATCAATTCCTTTAGAAGGGACATTTTCAGAAACCGCCGCAGGGGTAACCGTCGGGGTAGTGGACTTCGAGGTCACGTTCTCAGAGACGGTTGTCTCCCCCTCAACTGCTACACCAGCTTCCTGAAGTTCACTCCGAATGTCTAAAGGGTCCATCACATTTTGAGTGGTCGTGGTTGCCGGAGGCAGTTTAGCATCATCCACCTTGTTCGAGGTAGCAGGAGCCCCCTTTCTTGACTTAGGGTTACGAGGTGCAGGAGGCTTTCTTGACCCTGGGCTAGAATCCTTAGACCCACGAGTTTGAACCATCGTGCCTGCACACAAATAGCTTGACCAGAAAAACAATCGAGAGATGGAATTGAACACAGACGAGAAATCGCACAAAGAAATGGGGAAGACGATTCAGCTTCTCGAAAGAAAGGTAAAGAGAATCAGAGACACTTCCCTTAGACGTCTAATCCTTCCCGCCTGCAATGTCTGGCGCCATCTTTTCAAAGTCCAGTTGGGCCATAGAGAAACAGACTTTTTAATTGGGCCTAGCTTGGGCCTTGACAGATCTCCCCCTGAATAAATATTCCTGCAGCCCAAACAAAAGTTAAGAAAAATATCGACAAGAGTTTGGGAAGGAATTTTATACCATAAACACCATGGGGGGAGCTCTGAGAGACATCTTCAGACAATGTAGCACAACCCAAGGTCCTTCCTTAGTGATTCAAATCGATCACTGTTCAAGGCCTTGGTAAATATATCAGCATGTTGAAGTTCAGTCCCAACATGTTGAATGAACACCACTCCATCTTCTACCAACTCCCTTATGTAATGATGTCGAATGTCAATGTGCTTGGTGCGGCTATGTTGGACTGGATTCTTGGCAATATTGATGGCACTCATGTTGTCACACATTAGGAGGAGTTCTTTCTGTTCAATTCCATAGTCCTTCAACATTTGCTTCATCCACAATAGTTGTGCGCAGCAGCTTCCCGCAGCCAGGTATTCCGCTTCAGCAGTCGACAAGGAGATTGAACTTTGCTTCTTACTGTACCAACTAACCAAATTGGTTCCAACATAAAAGCAACCACCTGTAGTGCTCTTTCGATCATCCATGCACCCTGCCCAATCCGCATCACTGTACCCCATGAGTTGAAGGCTCGAATCCTTAGAGTACCAGATTCCAAGGTTGGCCGTTCTAGAGATATATTTGATGATCCTCTTAGCAGCGTGCAAGTGAGATTCCTTAGGATTTGCTTGATACCTCGCACATATTCCTACTGCGTAGCTAATATCAGGTTTGCTGGCAGCTAGATAGAGAAGGCTCCCAATAATACTTCGATACAGTTTAGGATCAACATCCTTTCCAGAGTGATCTTGACTGATCTTATCATTTGTGCCTATGGGGGTTCGAGCAGGTTTACTCGTCTCCATTCCAAACTTCTTTACTATGTTCTTAGCATACTTGGATTGACTAAGGAACTTTCCTTCTTTCTTCTGTGTAACCTGTAGACCAAGGAAGTATGTCAGTTCTCCAACTAGGCTCATCTCAAACTCATCACTCATGATCTTTATGAATTCATCCTTGAGTATGTGGGAGGTAGATCCAAAGACAATGTCATCCACATAGATTTGAGCAACTATAAATCCTTTAGCTTCTTTTCTGATGAAGAGAGTTTGATCTGTGCTGCCTCTCTCATAACCATGCTCCAGAAGATAGGTTGAGAGTCTCTCATACCAAGCCCTGGGGGCCTGTTTTAACCCATATAGAGCTTTGTGCAGCTTGTACACATGATCCGGATGGTGAGGGTCTTCAAACCCCTTAGGTTGTTCCACATATGCCTCTTCCTTCAACCAACCATTCAAGAATGCGCTCTTCACGTCCATTTGGTACAATTTGAACTCAAAGGAGCAGGCTACAGCCAAGAGTAATCGAACAGCTTCTAGCCTGGCCACTGGTGCGAAGGTTTCACTAAAATCAACCCCTTCGACTTGAGTGTATCCTTGAGCCACCAGCCTAGCCTTGTTCCTAGTGATATTGCCATCTTCATCAGTTTTATTCTTGAAAATCCATTTCGTGCCGATGACATTCACATTAGTTGGTCTTTCCACAAGTTCCCAAACTTCATTTCTGGCAAATTGTTGAAGCTCCTCTTGCATGGCAGCAGACCAACGTTCATCACAGAGGGCTTCCTCTACCTTGGTTGGTTCAATTCTGGAAGTGAAACAGTGAAGACCAGCTAGCTCTTTGTAGTTGATCTTCTTCTTGTTCCTGGTTTTTCTGCCTTCGTTGACGTTACTAAGTAGATCACTTGCATCATGGTTTTTGTGAACCTTGCTCTGAGAAGTGGGAGTTCTTGGAGACTGGTTCGACTCGCTGGATTGAACTTCCTTCTCAGCAGACTTAACAGCTTCAGAAACAGTTGGGGGTGCTTCCTCCAGGCAGACCTCATTCTCAATTTCCAACACAGGAATAGGTTTAGACACACACTTGGGTTTGTCTTCAATAACAACATTAGCAGATTCCACCACTTTTCTTGAGGAGGGAAGATATACTCGATAAGCTTTGCTGGTGGATGAGTAACCTACGAACACACCTTCTATGCTCTTCTCTTGAAACTTTCTAGAGTGGGTCATGTCATTTAAGACAAAGCACTTGCTACCAAATATGTGGAAATACGAAATAGTTGTTCTTTTATCTTTCCACAGCTCATATGGAGTCTTCTGTGCCTTGGATCTCATATGAACTCGATTCCCAACATAGCAAGCCGTGTGAACAGCTTCTGCCCAGAGAAACTGAGGGACATCCTTCGAATTAAGCATGACTCTGGCCATTTCTTGGATAGTCCTGTTCTTCCTTTCTACCACTCCATTCTGCCCAGAGAAACTGAGGGACATCCTTCGAATTAAGCATGACTCTGGCCATTTCTTGGATAGTCCTGTTCTTCCTTTCCACCACTCCATTTTGTTGTGGAGTGCGTGGAGCAGAGAACTCATGCTTTATCCCATGATGATCACAGAAGTCTTCAAACATTTGACTCTGAAATTCACCACCATGGTCACTCCTGATTCTCTTCACTTTGCAATTTTCTCAGTAGTGATTTGGTTGTGAAGTTTGATAAATGCTTCTAGTGCTTCACTCTTTTCCCTGAGAAAAGAAACCCAGGTATACCTAGAGAAGTCATCAACACAGACAAGGACATAGTGCTTACCTCCTAGACTCTTTACATCAGTTGGGCCAAAGAGGTCCATATGTATGAGTTTTAGGCATTGGGTTGAACCAGACTGCTCGATCGCTTTGTGTGAAGCCTTATGTTGTTTGTTTTTTGCACAGTCATCACAGAACTCAGCATCAGACTTCTTTAATGGAGGGAGGCCTTTCGTAGCACCAGATTTGCTTAGTTTGATCAAATCCTTGAAGTTAAGATGTCCCAATCTCTCATGCCAAAGCTGGGCTTGAACAGGACCTGCACTTTCACTAAGGAAACAGGATTGTGCTAGAGTATAGCAGTTATTCTTGGACCGAAGTCCTCTCAAAATACATTCATATCTGGAGTTGAGGACTTCACACTGATCCCAATCAAAGCATACTTTCATTTTGTTGGCACACAACTGACTGATGCTAATGAGATTAGCACACAAACCTTCAACGTAGTAGACAGGATTAAGAGTCAGAAGTCCTTTGTCTCCAATTGAACCTTGACCTGCTACCTTTCCTCTACCACCATCACCAAAGATGACATAGCCACCATCTATCTTTTGGAAATCAGATAGAAGATCCTTGTCACCTGTCATATGTCTGGAACATCCGCTATCAAAATACCAGCACATCTTCTTCCCAGATTTGCTGACTGAGTGGAAAGCCATGTTGCACAGGAAGGCTCCTTTGATCCGCCATTCTTTTCTGAACATGCTTCTCTTAATTTCTTCACTAGGCCATATCATAGGTCTTCCTGACACAACATCTCTAGCAAGGAGGCGACATGATTCAGCTTTGTGACCGTAGGTCTTGCAGTAAACACATTCCAAGGGAACAGCAGGTGAATGGGGTTTCTTCAACTTTCCTTTCCTGGCCTGCTTCACAAGGGTTGATTCCTTCTTAGGAGACTTTTCTGAGCTTTCTTCAGAAGAGTGTCCTTCCTTGACAAATACTCTGTCCTTGGAGCTACTGCTTCCTTGAACGAAACCAATTCCCCTTCTGTCGCCATGAGCATTGGAGGAGGAGAGAATTTCTGAGAGCACATCCTTTCCCTTGTTCAGACGACTGGTAAGATCTTCAGAGTTCTTAACCTTAGTATTGAGTTCTTCAATCTGCAGAGACATATTAGCCACTTGATCCTGAAGATCTTTTCTTTGACTAGTGAGGGCAGCGACTTGTTCGATTAGGGCACCATTCACAGTAGTGAGGCTGAACACTTGCTCGCATTGAACAATAATCTCTTGTTGAAAGTTGTCACGTTGAGCAGTAAGTTCAGAGACTTGACTAGCAAGGACTCCATTGTCAATGGTGAGTGCATCAACTTGACATGACAGCTCATCCACCCTTACACCAAAGTCAATCATGCTGGGTTCCAATCGAGCAACAAGATATTCTAACTCATCTCGTCTATCTTCTATGCTCCGAAGTTCTTCCCACCTAGAATGGAATTGACATCTGAGATCCTCATGTTTTTCACTCAGTTCAGCATGTTCTTTTCTCAGCTCTATTAGTTCGATCATGGCACCCTCCAGTTGACCATCAGATTCTCCAAGCTTTTCTTGCAACTCTTCAAGTTGTTTGACAAGGGATTCAACTTTGTCTACATCTTCCCTGTTAGAGGAGGAACAAGCAACTTCATCAGTAATAAACGGAGTGACACAGGAAGAAGGATTACCTTCATCAGCTTCTGACTCAGAATCAGAATCCCATGATCCTGCAAAGGCGACTCCTGTTTCATCCTCACTTTCACTGGAGCTGCTTTCCTCTTCTTCGCTGAAAGTTGCACAGAGAGTCTTCTTGGAATCAGAGGACTTATTTTTCAGGTTACCACAGTCAGCTCTAACATGTCCAAATCCTTTGCATTCATAGCATTGGAGCCCTTTAGACTCAGAGGATTCCTTGGGAGATTTCTTGGAGCCTTTCTCACGCTTGTGCCTATCAGTCCTCTTGCTGGAAGAGCCTTCACCTTTCTTGTTGTAAAACAGCTTAGACTTCTTATCTCTAAGAATTCTAGCAACCTTTTTAGACAACAGAATAAGATCCTCTTCATCGACATCAGAATCTGGTTCACCAGCAGGTGGTTCAGTCTGGGGTTTGGACTCCGTCTTGAAAGCAACAGCTTTTCCAGTGAATTTTTTGCAGTGGTCCATCTCCCAAGACTGAAGTATTCCCATGAGCTCATCTACAGAGATAGTAGCATAGTCCTTCTGGAGTTCCAGGGCAGCAATCTTAGCGTTGAAGCGTTCTGGAAGGGTACCTACAATTTTCCTTACTATCTCCTGAGCGGAGTAGATCTTACCAAGTTGCTGGGCTTGGTTTGTTAGAGTACGGATTCTACCAAAGTAGCAATTAATAGTTTCATGCTCATCCATAGCAAGTTTATGAAAAAGAGCTTCAATAGAAATAATCTTAGAAGTTCTTACTGAGGCAGACCCTTCATGAGAGTTTACCAAGATTTCCCAAGCTTCAAAGGCTGTGGTGCAGGTCGAGATCAGACAATATTGATCGTCTGTGACAGCACTAAAGATGGCATGGAGAGCCTTTGAGTTCATGTTGGAGGCAGTTTTCTCAGCAACAGTCCAATCCTTCTTCTCTTTAGGCTTGGTAGACCCATCAGCAGTGACAGTGGGGGCTACATATTTTTCAAGAACAACATCCCAGGCTTGATCATCTATTGACATCAGGTAAGATCTCATCTTGTTTTTCCAGAAGGAAAAATTACTTCCATCCAGAAGAGGAGGTTGACTGAAGTTCCACTTGTGACTCATCTTGCGTCAGGGATCTCTCTAGGACAGAGTGTGGCTCTGATACCACTTGTTAGGTTCCCAGCACACGCAAGAGTAACTCTTTATGCCAGTGGTTCAATGTACGAAGTTCAAACTACCACAATGAACACACTTGTCAAACAACCCAGTGTAAACACAGAATCATGCACAGCGGAATAAAGTAATACTAGAGATAAACATGCATAAAGAGTAAATGAGACACAGCAAGTTGATGACCCAGTTCGGCCTTCGGCCTACGTCTGGGGGATACCAATCCAGGAGGATATTTTACTATGTGTTAGCCAATGGTAAACAACCACACACAATAGCAAAATATTTAAAGTATCTTCACTCCAAGCTCCAAGTGGATGATTGTGGTGACCAAACAGCCTCCAGCCTTTGGTGTAGAAAAAACCCTTTCTACTTCAATCCTCAAAGCTGCCTGCCTTGAGTTCCACTTGAACGCAGCCTGTGAAACACTTCCTCTAATAAAATGAGAGTGGTGAACTTTGAGGTGTTTCCTGGATAAGCCTTGAAACTCTTCCTTAATCGACTCTCGCGAGAACACTTAAGGAGTCTCTGAACACGAACGTATTGACCACTTGTTCAAGGCTTCGTCGATCTCACAGCATAGATAGAAATCTCGATGTACTCTTTTGCTGTAGATCGATTAGAGAGATGATTTTTGCAGTCGCACAGTTGAGAGCTTTCGAATGTCTCTAAGAATAAATTTCGCAATCTCTCCACTTCTCTCCTGGAGCACTTCTTCTTAAACCCAAGAATTACTCAATCGGATTTGAATAATTTTTCCATTTTGGGAAGTAGCCGTTGGGGAGATTTGGGTTTGTGAGTAACAGCTCTTTCTTGAGTAGTTAGGCAATCCCTGCAAGAAATGTTAGTCTATGCCTATACTAATCAGAAAGAGCCGTTGGACCCCAGTCACAATCTCGGTCTTAGCAAAAACATCCACTCCAGAAGTCGCGCTGAGCACAGATGCAACAGAAGAAGTCCTAACAGGCTAAGTTCAATCATCGGTTCGAACTTCCCACAAAACACTAGACTCAACAATTCTGAGTAACATAGGTTTTTACTTTCCATCTCCATACTTTTATTATGACTGTTCTTTTCTTTTATCTATGATGGGATAAAATCTCGTCATTAATTGTGTTTCTATCCGAATGTCTTTATATGTAAATGACCTCGTGTTATGTTTATTAACAAATTATCTTACTATTTCAAGAGTTTATAACACCAACAGCAGTTGGCTTGAGTAGATTGGAGCTCTGGTCCCTTAAGCAATGTCTCGGGTTTGAGTTTTGTATATGCAAAAAACTGCTTTGGGAGAGGCGTCCTTAATTGCTCATACATATCCTCGAATGATTAGTCTTAGGCCCAATGTGGCCTGGGGATATCCCATAATTTACCAGAAAAGGATTTTATATCGAAGTCCATTATTTTTTTCTATTTTTATTTCATACAATTTTTTTTTTTTAAGATCTTAAGATTTTATGAAAGGGGATGTATTCAATTGAGAGCTGTATGGATTTTAACAAGTTGGTGGAGTTAGAAAATCCATAGACTCCATGTAGAGTTGATGATTTTATGTAGACTTCATGTAGAGTTGGACCGACTTTTAGAAATTTTTGATTGATTAGACAGATTTTGGTTAGTTATATTTTTAAAGAGAATCTATTAAAATCTATAAAGATTTAAAATCCATTAACGGTTGAATACCTCAAAATTTTTAAAGACTTAAAAGTTTGAATTGAATACACCAGATTTTTAAAGACTCTTTAAAATCTAAATTGAATACACCCAACAAAATTGTGTGATCCGAATTCACCCTCCACCATCACTCTAATGTTAATCACCCTTTGGTCAAATTTTCCTAATCCCTTATAACGCATGCATACACTGCAACTACCTGAATTCATCTATATATATATATAAAAGTAATATAGTCTAATTTCCCCCCACTTCCTCACCCCCCTTTTTCAACATCTCATCCGGCTATTTTTTTCAATTTCAACAATCATATGTACTCATTAAATCTAATATATATAATCTAATTCAACTACCTCAATTATATATACTCCCTAAATCCATAATATATAATCTAATATTTGATTTCAACAAACTCAATCATATCATATATATTCCCCAAATCTATAATCTATAATACTCTTAAAATTTTAAATTATTTCCATTAAATCCACATATTTGAATTAACTATAAATACATCCGATCATCCTTATTCGTTTCATTCATCTTTATTCCAAATCTCATATTTTGCAATTTTTTTATTGCTTAGAATTTTTAGTGATTTTTCTCTAATCTAATGTTCATTCATCTTTTGGTTTTTGTAGCGTTACGTGATTGACTCATGTGAATCGGTATGTATATGATTGTAGCATGTCTTATGAACACTTTTTTTCTATTTGTATTTTAGATTTTTTTTCCTATTTTTTTGATATCTTATGATACTTTATATTTTATAGGTTATTTTAATCATTTAACAAGTTTCTTTCACCAAATTTTTTAAGGAAAAATATATCTTCCGTACAACACATGTACGTTTATCAAAGATTCTCTTCATATAAAAAGTCATGGGACAGTTCAGGGAAGAAGGAAAATTCAAATATTGTCTCTTTTATTTATATTGATTTATTTATTTTTTTTGCCTTTATAATTGCAGGGATATCCATTGATAATGTTCAATGATAGAGTGGATTAAAGGCATGTACATTAATTTTCTTCCCAAAAGAGAACTTGGCAAGGGTGTGATCAAATCCTTTAATAATCTATATTCGGGGACAAGAAAAATGTGAACTGGGATGAAGATGGCTTTGAGATTCTCTTAACATGATAGTGGATTTTCTACAATCACATACATTGTTGTTCAAATTCAGAAATTTTTAAATACAATTTATGATATATTTTTCTTTGATTTTATCCGTTATGTGGCTTGATTAGAGGAACTTAGGTTCGAAAATATCATGCCTAACCTTCAAAAGATAGTGGCAAACTTTGCTCATATAGTTATTCATTATGATGTAATGTTTGGTTGTGATGAGTTAAAAAAAATATATTGTCTTTGAATGTATCTTCATTTTTTTTAATGTATTCTGTATATTGTTTCTGTCAATTATATATGTTTGTATGATTTACTTTTATGCTTTAGCCTTTCTCTAAATTTTACTGTCAATACATATAGAGAATATTTAATTATTTCACAATCACAATAAATTACATATACAACAAAAAATAATTGATTCAAAATGATTTATACCATTTAATTAATAGATTATTGTGTACAAAAAGATTTTACTTTATTTATACTAGAATTTTTTGTCCGCTAGCACGGGTGTTGAATTAATATGACAATATAAAATGAGAATATAGTGTTTTTTGGATTACATGAGATTCAAAGTCTTTTGCTTAATCAATATATATATATATATATAAGTAATATAGTCTAATTTCCTCCCCCACTTCCCCACCCCCCTTTTCCAACATCTCATCCGGCTATTTTTTTCAATCTCAACAATCATATATACGCACTAAATCTAATATATATAATCTAATTCAACTACCTCAATTATATATACTCCCTAAATCCATAATATATAATCTAATACTATTTGATTTCAACAAACTCAATCAAATCATATATATTCCCCAAATCTATAATCTATAATCTATATCTATCTATATATTTATCTATATATATAAAAGTAATATAGTCTAATTTCCCCCCACTTTCCCACCCCCTTTTTCAACATCTCATCCGGCTATTTTTTTCAATTTCAACAATTATTTCTATATCTATATATCTATATATCTATCTATATATATATATAAAAGTAATATAGTCTAATTTCCCCCCACTTCCCCACCCCCCTTTTTCAACATCTCATCCGGCTATTTTTTTTTCAATTTCAACAATCATATATACTCACTAAATCTAATATATATAATCTAATTCAACTACCTCAATTATATATACTCCCTAAATCCATAATATATAATCTAATATTTGATTTCAACAAACTCAATCATATCATATATATTCCCCAAATCTATAATCTATAATACTCTTAAAATTTTAAATTATTTCCATTAAATGCACATATTTGAATTAACTATAAATACATCCGATCATCCTTATTCGTTTCATTCATCTTTATTCTAAATCTCATATTTTGCAATTTTTTTTATTGCTTAGAATTTTTAGTGATTTTTCTCTAATCTAATGTTCATTCATCTTTTGGTTTTTGTAGCGTTACGTGATTGACTCATGTGAATCGGTATGTATATGATTGTAGCATGTCTTATGAACACCTTTTTTCTATTTGTATTTTAGATTTTTTTCCTATTTTTTTTGATATCTTGTGATACTTTATATTTTATAGGTTATTTTAATTATTTAACAAGTTTCTTTCACCAATTTTTTTTAAGGAAAAATATATCTTCCGTACAGCACATGTACGTTTATCAAAGATTCTCTTCATATAAAAAGTCATGGGACAGTTCAGGGAAGAAGGAAAATTCAAATATTGTCTCTTTTATTTATATTGATTTTTTTTTGCCTTTATAATTGCAGGGATATCCATTGATAATGTTCAATGATAGAGTTGATTAAAGGCATGTACATCAATTTTCTTCCCAAAAAGAGAACTTGGCAAGGGTGTGATCGAATGCTTTTATAATCTATATTCGGGGGACAAGAAAAATGTGAACTAGGATGAAGATGGCTTTGAGATTCTCTTAACATGATAGTGGATTTTCTACAATCACATACATTGTTGTTCAAATTCAGAAATTTTTAAATACAATTTATGATGTATTTTTCTTTGATTTTATCCGTTATGTGGCTTGATTAGAGGAACTTAGGTTCGAAAATATCATGCCTAACTTTCAAAAGATAGTGGCAAACTTTGCTCATATAGTTATTCATTATGATGTAATGTTTGGTTATGATGAGTTTAAAAAAATATATTGTCTTTGAATGTATTTTCATTTTTTTAAATGTATTCTGTATATTGTTTCTGTCAATTATATATGTTTGTATGATTTACTTTTATGCTTTAGCCTTTCTCTATATTTTACTGTCAATACATATAGAGAATACTTAATTATTTCACAATCACAATAAATTACATATACAACAAAAAATAATTGATTCAAAATGATTTATACCATTTAATTAATAGATTATTGTGTACAAAATGATTTTACTCTATTTATACTAGAATTTTTCGTCCGCTACGCACGGGTGTTGAACTAATATGACAATATAAAATGAGAATATAGGTTTTTTTGGATTACATGAGATTCAAAGTCTTTTGCTTAAATAGTGGTTGAAATGCATGCAACAAAAAATTAAAGGGAAAATAAAGGAGATAGTAAAATGAATGAAGGAAATTCAAACCCATGTGGAAATAATATTAAATAAATTATTTTTACTATTAAAAAATTAAATATATATGGTTTTATTTCATATCTAAAATGATGAGAAGAAGTGAAAAATAAATACCCTTAACTATTCAAAATTAGGAAAAAAAAAAAAAAGATTACTCCATCCGTCCCACTAATTCTGTCTCACTTTTTGGACTGTCTCACTACAATTGTCACATTTCCCTTTTTAGAAACAACTTATTCCATAAATATCAACTAAAACATTGTATCAACTAATTACTCCGCTTTATCATAATAACCCATAATACCTAAAACACCGTGCCCAAAAGTTTTGGGACGGTGTTACCGGAACTGATGGAGTATATTTAGCATTATTAAGGTTCTAAAAAAATATTAGTTTTATTCCCTAATATATTGCACATTTTGACTATTATCCCTAAAGCTTTTAAAAAATATTATTTATAGTTTTTTGTTATCTTTTCATCATTATTACGTAATGTATTTTAAATTTTTATTGTGATTAGTTTTTCTGGACTAATCCACAATTTTATAAAAAAAATTAGTTATAAATTTAGTTATAATTACGTTTTCTGAAAATATCCGATCGTATCCAAAAATTGATAGGATATTATCCGGATTTTAAATATGGATATCCGCTAATATCTTATTATTTATTAATTAAAAATTATCAATAATTATAAAAATACCAAATTATCAGGTAATTTTAATTAAAATTGTCAAATTTCCAAAAAAGATTACAAAAAAATATCCAATATTTTGTATCCGATTGAATCCGTATCCGTTATATATTCGTCCTGTATCCGTACCGTATCTGTAACTCAAAATATTCGAAACAGTATTCGTATCCAGCTCAGCCGTATTCGATTCCGAATATGAAATAAATATATGGATAATATCAGTATTCGATACTATCCGACCGTATCCGTACCGATTTCATCCCTATAAATTAGGCATTCAACATAATGTTTTTGAAGATTTAGGGGGGTGTATTCAATTTAGACTTTTATGGATTTTAAAAGTTGGTGGATTTGGAAAATACATGAACTCCACGTAGAGTTGATTGATTTTGTGTAGACTCTACATTTTCTCATTTATCCTTTTATTCTTCTCCATTTTTTTAATATATATTTTGTCCACATTGAGGTGCCAAACGACTCCGTCGATAAGAGCTCTTGGGAATCATCAGCGAACATGGCCATAGGGAGTGGATACCCCCTACTATCCGTATTTAGAATTTTTGAATTGTTTGGCTAACTATTATCGACACTTTGCCAAGGGGTATTCTGCCATCGCCAAATCCTTACGGAAGAATCCATTAAAATCTACAAAGATTTAAAATCCATGGACTGTTGAATACCTCAAAATTTTTAAAGATTTTTTAAAATCTGTATTGAATACACCTAATTTTTAGAGACTTTTTTAAATCTGAATTGAATATCCTCGAAATTTTTAAAGAGTCTTTAAAATCTAAATTGAATACACCCAAACTTTAAAAGTGTTTAAAAATCCTGTAGAGTTCAGATTGAATACACCCCCATAGTATTATAAGATTTAGTTTTATGTATTTATCGAATACAAAGATTTGGTAATTTTATTTAAGTAATGTAAAACTAAATTAATTATGGTCTAAATTTTTTTTTTGGAGGAGCCATTGAAGGCCTGGTAAATGGGTGGTGGGAGTCCATGCCGTACAAATTACAAAGAGGAATAAAAGGGATGGATAGAAGGCCAGTGGGGAATCGAATCTCCAACCTTCTGTTGGAAGTCAAAGGACTTAACAAAATTAGGAAAATATATTGGCCTGTATGTCATAAATTTTATATTGAATTTTTAAGGTGAAATACATTCATCCTATATAATGTAAAGTGTGCTATAACAATTTGTTTATCTCATGTAAATTACGGTGAATAATTATCATACAGTCTTTTATTTTATGAACGTTTCGGTAGGGATATTTCAATATAGTTAGTGTACGGATAATATGATGCTTGCATGTGCAGGCGTAATGGGAAGTATAATTTGATGTTTGAGAGCATTATTGTGTTATTGATAATGGCCAAAAATGACCATTATTTTCAATCCATTTCCGTGTCTTAAACGGGCATTTGATCGCATTCCGGTCTTACATTAAGTAAGAAAGCAGTCGAATTGGATAAATTTATGCATAATTGTAAAAATAATAAGCTGGTGTGAAAAAGACATAAATATGTAATTTTATTACATATTTATGTTAGAAAAATCCAAAAACATGAGAAAAAGAAAAGGAAACAAAAAGATGGGAAAAAGATAGAAAAGCCCACAAAAAGAATATTTTCGGCCCATCCGGCCCAATCCAGCAGGCCCAGGAAGACCTTTGTCGCGGAAGCCCCTTGGCGCGATGCAGTGTTCCGCGACAAAGGCATGTTCCGCGACCAAGTGGCCCAGATGAAGAGGAGACCTGCCAAGCCCCTTGGCGCGATTACCTTTGTCGCGATGGCATGCTCCGCGACAAAGGCATGTTCCGCGACAAAGATGCACAAATAGAGACACAAGACCCAGTCGAGAAGCCTTGCCACATGCAGTGTGTTCCGCGACCAACTTGATGCTCCGAGACAAAACTGTGATGTGTGTGATGTCTTAAGACACAATGGGCTAGAATCAAGGCCCATGGGCTTAGGGTTACACTTCTATAAATATGAGGTGTCTCCCATGAGCCAAGGGTTGGTTGGAATTTTGTTGATTAGAAGTTCTTGAAGGCAAAGCAGTAGGAGTTCTCCCTTAGGTAGAGTAGTTTAGGTTTATTTTTATGTATTATTTAATTTTTGCTCTTAGTTTAGCTTAGCTTAGTGTTTTACTGTTCACAGTGATTTAGATAGCCACTTTACACCATGTTTTGGTTTCTAAACTCTTGTTTTAGGGTTTGTAATACCCAAATCATGGGTATTAACAATACCTCTTCAATAATATGGGAAAACATTCAGCATTTGTGTCCCAAATCATGAAATGGGTCTCACACCCCATGGATTTAGGCTTTCTTTTTCATTTTGGGGTCATTTGACCCCCATTTTGTTATTTTTATGTTTACTGTTGGCATATTATGGATAATGTTGTGTGGATGTGTGATCAAACCCTAGATTAGGACCCTTGCTTTACTTTTAATGTTCTGCCCATCCTTGTTATTTTTGTTTAAGCATGTTCTTCTTTATTTTAAATGTTTCTTGCTTATTTTTAGCTTAGAATAGCTTTTTGATCTGAAATAGGGTGAGATCACGCTGTTTGCATGCCACTGTTCATTTCTGCTTTTTCTGACTTTTGTCCTGAACCACCTCGGGCGCCAACCGCCTTCTGGCGCGGAACCACGTTCCGCGACAGAGTGGCTGTTCCGCGACCAAGGTGTTTCAAGACACCTGTCTCCATAATTTAAAACCCTTTGTCGCGGAATACCTTGTCGCGGAGCCACGTTCCGCGACAAAACTGTCCATGCATAGCGACTAAGGAGCCAAACTCTTGCATTTTGTCTTCATGGCTTTTTGTCGCGGAATCATCTTGTCGCGGAGCCACGTTCCGCGACAAAATCCCATTCTGAGACAGAAAAATTATGCCATGATCCTTGATCTTTGAACACCTTGTCGCGGAACATCTTGTCGCGGAACCACGTTCCGCGACAAAATTTCCATGCATAGCGACAAAGGTTCAAATGCTTTAGAATTTTATGAAAACAATTTGTCGCGATGTCACTCTTGTCGCGGAACCACGTTCCGCGACAAAATCTTGCATAGCGACAAAGAGGCGTTATGCTGCCAAAAATTCTAAAAACTTGTCGGGATGTCCATGTCGCGAACCTCGGTCCGCGACAAAATTTATGATATCGCGACAAGGGTTCCTCTCCCTCTATTTAATCTCAAACAAACTTCATCCTCTCCCTATTTTATATTGCAACACTCACATCATAGCCCCACGGGTTAGGATGTAACATTCTGGACTTGCAATATAGGGTGTTATGCTGCCCAAATTTTGATTCTCCATTTGCATTACTTAACTGATTGAACCCTTGACTCATTAATGGTTAAAGATTGAGATTAGCAATAATCAAACTTCAATAATCATCATGACTAAAGGACCTTTGTTCAATTGCCATTAAAACATTCTTGTATAAACAAAATCTTGATGGCTTAAACAGATAATCTGGACTGTAATTAATTATGGTAGGAAGAATTATTTAAGACCATCGCATGTGGACCCAATCCACAACATTGCATGAGAAACCAATGTCTCTCATACAATGGATCTTCTTTTGTTTCTTATTTATTTTGTCTTTGTGTGTTGTGTGGAACCATTAGTAAAGAATACATCAGACTAATGTTGGCAGGTACTCCCTCATGGATAACTAGCTCGTATTCTGGGTATTAGTTACTAATTGTTATTTTTGCATGGTCTGGATGGCTGTCAGTGGAAGCCTTGGCGGTTCGCCCATCCGGGGTTATAATAGCTGCTCGGCTGACTCCTATCCAGATACAGTTTTATTTTTATTATCTTAATTTCCAAACCCAAATTCCAATCCGTACCGGGAGTCAGTTGGCATCAGTCAATGCCAACTGACGAGCATTATAGAAGGGAAGCATGTAGGTTTTTATCCGAATTCACAGACAGTGGAGGCCCAACTGGTGTTGACACCACCATTATAGGGTCTAAGCTGTCTAAATTCGCTCCATCCGAGTGATTGGGAAATTGGACAGTAGATGTTTACAGTCCACCTAATTATTCTGCCATTGTTTTGGTCCCTTGACCACTTCATTCTGTGTTTCACCTTCTGTCTAGACCCGCATCTATATTTTGGGTCAATTAATTTTACATTTCCATATATCTTTATGCATGATAATATTATATACTATTGTGGTTTGTACTTATTTTGGGATCCTTCCCTTGGACAATAGAAGTCTAGATCTTAAACAGATATTGCTTTATAAATTTCCAACAAAAATCTCTTTATAAAATCCGGATCTGAGTAAGGGATAAATTCTTCAGTTATGACTAATTCATATTCTGTCAAGGGTTGTATTTTGGGGAATTAAGAAGCAGATTCAGCGATTAGGTCTCGCCTAGACTGAAAGGGTCTGTGTTTTAACTGAGAGTCTAGTACCTGACAGGGAATGATTTTCAAATCCATTATTTTCCAAAATTGCTGGTTGATGGAAATGTAGGATTAAGTGCTACACCGAGATGGGATCCACTTGGATTCAAATACAGTGTAGTAAATAATCTTAGAGGAACATCATCCAGGCCTTGGTTATTTTCCAAGATAGGGTTGAGTTTTCTTTCAACTGCTATCCTCTTCTGCCAAAGCCTACTTTTGAGTCCTGAGTGAGTGCATCCGGAACGAACTAATTTATTAGTTCGTTTCATTAGTTTGTATCTCATAATCACCCGGAAGGAAGTGAACACACTAGTGGTTCACCAAGAGCCGGGAATTCTTGATCCATACTCCTTCATCCTGAGGGGGAGCTGTCTTTTACTACCAGGGTCAGACTTTCAAAAACCTCCGAGTGATAGGATTTTAAATGCTTTCTTTACCGCTTTCTTTTAACCGCTTTCATTAGAGGTCACTCGGTTGTATTGAGAGTTGTGTAACTGCTACTAGGATTGACAGTTAAGGGATAGTTTAGGGCTTGATTCAAATCTTTGGGTGTGACATGGGAGAATGATAGTGGTACTTGGCATTTCAATAAATGATGTGTCGGGTGTTGCTTTTCCACCTCAGATGAAGTAACACACCCAGGCCAGGGCAGTTACGAATCTGTGGTATCTTAGAATTTGCGGTCTTAAGAACATGTAAACTCATATTGCAAGTACCTGTCTGTTAAAGGGAAAGCCTTATTGAGAGCATGAGAATTAGCTATCTGATAGAATTATCCCAAACAAAGATCTGCATATGAAAATGGAAGTTTAATATTGCAGTATCTCGCTCTTGTCCAATTTTCATTCTTTTCTTCCTGTCCTTTCTGTCTACATTGTGACTCAACTTCACAGTTGGCACAATGCATCTTTTCCCTGCTTTCGTAGATAATGTTTACTGCATTCCTAGAATAATTTTGATCTGTTTTCTAGGATAGATTTATTTGCTTTGTAGATTGATTTAACTTGCTTTCAAGATCTAGTTTAAATTCCCGTCAGTAGATATTAATCACCTTTCAAACCTATTGAGCAATACGAATGGAAAATCTAGTAAAACGACGTGGGACCTGCTTCTATCGCACATCCTCCAGTGAACGATCCGGTCTTACTATAAATTACTGCAATTTTTGACACCGTGCGCTTTCGGGAGCACAGTTTCTTAACTACGAGCAATAAAAACATGACTACGTATAAATATATCCCTAATCACAACACCGCCATCGTAAATTGGTTTCGTTAAATAAAATCTAAACCAGGACCATGATTTTTCGGAAAATACTCATGTAGTGGGAATCTGTCAAAAGTTTCATGGCAGGAACTCTCATGGCAAGAATTGATGAGAAGTATCATGGCATATTTGCCGGGGATCCTCAGTGTGACAGGCTGAAGGTCAACCTATCCCGGCTATGCCATGAGATTTGTCAACATTTCATGACAGAGAGGACCACAGCGCCATTTGAAACCAAAGCACCACACTTGAGTAATAAAAAGACTAATAATCTTGATATATCCCTAGACCCTTTCCCGCGAATCATAATACTTTTCAGTTAATAAATCTAACCTGGTATAATTTTAGAAAAAGCTCGTGTTAACGAAACTTGTCAAAAGTTTCATGGCGCCGTTGCCGGGGAGGATGCAGCGCCGTTTTATTTAGAGAATTACATTCCTCATTGCTCCTAGATTAGCCTATACATATAATTATAAATATTCACCTTCAGAACCACTTCTAACCTGGGGATTGTACAGGTACTGTCATTATTGAAGCCGTTGTTCTATGCAAAGGAGGAAGCAAACGCCAGCCGAGATCCCGTTTAATTCAGAGATAGAAAAGACAGCTCGACGTCTTAGGGCGGAGACTAAACGAAGAAGGGAACGGGAACGACAGACATTACTTTCACCAAGCACCAGCAGCGATATTTCCGAAATGGCAAACCCTGACATCCCACCAATCATTCAACCCAATCCCCCACTTCACAACATTGAGGAAGATCCCGAAGATGCTGATCATGATGATTTGGATGATCCCCCTCCCCAGATCATACAAGGAGGTGGGAATCCACCAAACATGGAGCAGCAGGCACTTCGAGGCACCCCCTCCCAACCCGAACCAAAACCTACCAAACAACCAAACCAACCAAATCAGCAAAATTTCCCAAACCAACAGAATCAGCAATACCATAACCCCCATCAGAATCCCCCGAATCCGAATGATTTCAATGATCCGAGGAACTACTTCATGCCTCAGAACTACTACCCACAGCAGTACCAAGGCGGACCTGAGAACAATCATCAAGCAGCAGCTGCTGCTGATTACATGCAGCCGATTTTAGAGCCATATCTGAATATTCCTGGACAAGCTCCATTCTTGGCCAGGAACTTCGAACTGAAACCGACCCTAATCAATCTAGTCCAGAGCAACCAATTTGCCGGAGCAAGTCATGAAGATCCCCATGATCACCTGCAAACCTTCCTAGAATTGTGTGACACGATCAAAAATCGTGATGTACCCGCAAACACTATTCGACTAAGGCTATTTCCCTTCTCTCTGACAAGCGGAGCACGAACATGGTACAAGTCACTGCCCGTAAATCAGAAGTTTACATGGGAAGATGTGATCAGAAACTTCCTAGCAAAATACTTCCCGGAGTCCAAGGTGGATGAATGCCGCTCCAAAATTGCGGAATTCAAGATGAAACCAGACGAGTCCTTGTATGATGCAAAGGAAAGATTCTTCAACCTGCTCAGGAAATGTCCTCAACATGGCTTCCATGACTGGGAGAGACTAAGAAAGTTCTACAGTGGTCTGACCCCAGCATGGAAATCCATGCTTGATGCTGCTGGTGGTCAACATTTGCTCTACATACCGATGGACCAAGCCTGGGCAAAGATTGAAGCCATGAGTGTAAACCGTTCTGTTCTAACTGATGATGGTAATCTCACTCCCCCTCGTAGTTTATATGCTGTAGGTACAGTAGAGAAGTCAGACATTGAAAAGCTTCAAGAGCAAGTGGCAGCGTTGTCCGTAAATCAAGGAGTTGGAAGTTCTGCGCAGGGACAGCAAACTGATGTGATCTGTGGACTGTGTCAAGGCGCTCATGCAACTGACACATGCGAGCAAGTCACAGCTGAGAGCTGTAACTATGCAGGAGCCTTTCCAAATAGACACCCGAATTTGTCTTATTCAAACAACAACGCCTTAAACTCACATCTCTTGAACAAGCCACAGCAACAGCAGTTCAACCCTCAGCAGAATCAGGGATTCAATCAGAACAGGGGCCAACATTTTCAGAATCCAGGTTTCCAACCTCAGATCCAGCAGAGGCCACCTCAGAATTTCCAGAACTTTCAGCCCAATCAGAGTTTCCAGCCTCAGTTTGTCCCAAACCAAGGCCAGTGGAATCAGAATCAGCATCAAAATCAGAATCAGAATCAAAAGCCTCCTTCAAGGCTTGAGAATCTGATGACTGATTTCATCACTAGTCAGAAAGAGATCAACAATCAACTGCAGGCCTCCATCAGAAATGTGGAGACCCAAGTTACACAGATGGCTAATGAGATGCAGAAAAGGGACAAAGGAACATTGCCTAGTACTGCGGAAAAGAACCCGCAATGCAAGGCAATAACCTTGAAATCAGGAAGAGTACTAGCTGGACCAAAGGGAGCAGATACTGGAGCGGAATTTGAAGAGGATGATATTGTTGACAATGCTGGTAAGGAAGCTGATAATGGGAACGAAGCAGAAAAAGAGACAGCCGAATTGCAGACTGAAGCTGCGCCCGAAACGGCTGAAACAGATAAGGGTACAGGTGAAGGTACAACTTCCTTCCCTTCACCACCAAAAATTGCTAATAACAAGTACATGCCCAGGATTCCTTATCCTGCGCAGCTTAAAAATAAAGAACATGATCTTAAATTCAAGAAATTTCTGCAACGATTAAAGTCTGTAGAGATAACCATTCCTCTCACAGAAATGATTTCCGAAATGCCCATCTATGCTAAGTTCTTGAAAGAATTGATTTCAGGAAAAAGGCAGGTTGAGCAGGAAGAGGTAATCATTCTCAACAGCACATGCAGTGCCATCGTTCAGAGGAGAATGCCCGAAAAGAAAGAGGACCCCGGATGTTGCACACTTCCAGTACAATTCGGAAAGGCCAAAGTGAGTATGGGGCTTTGTGATTAAGGATCAAGCATCAATGTGATGCCACTAGCCATGGCTGTTCGCCTTAAGCTTGGAGAAATTCAACCGGTCAAGATGAGACTGCAACTTGCAGACAGATCGATTACTCAGCCCGTAGGAATCCTCAAGGATGTTGTGGTCAAAACCGGGCAGGTTCTTTTCCCGGTCGACTTCATCGTCCTCGACATTGAAGAGGATTCTGAAATGCCGCTTATCCTTGGACGCCCATTTCTAGCCACTAGTGGTGCACTGATTGACGCTAAATCCGGAAAAGTCACCTTAAGGGTCGATGGCGAGGAGATCATCTTTGATATGGAGAAATTGCAGAAATTTCCGAATGACAGTTCTTGTTTCTCATTTGAAAATGTAATAGTTAGGGAAGAGCCAGACTCTGAACTTGATTGTGAAATGATGCTGGATGAACCATCAAAGCAGGTACTGAAGCCTGCTGGCGTGGAGCACAAAGGATGCAAAGCCGTTCACTTCGCCGATCCCGAAACAGGGGATTTGGAGGAATTTGACGGCATCGACTTCCATGATGACGCCAACCAAGAGGAGGAAGAGGATCCTGTACTGATGCAGGATCCCGAAGGTAAATCTGTTCTCCCACTACCCAATTCTCGCAAACTACTCCCTTCCGTTGAATGTCCACCAGAGCTTGAACTTAAAACATTACCCGATCATCTCAAGTACGCATTTCTCGCAGAACATAAAAAGTTACCCGTGATTGTTTCGGCTAAGCTCTCCCAAGAGCAAGAAAATGCTCTGGTGGTCGTTCTTAAGAAACATGTACATGCAATAGGTTGGACCATTTCTGATATAAAAGGAATAAGCCCTTCCATTTGCATGCACAGGATTCTAATGGAAGAAGAGTTTAAACCCTCCCGTCAACCTCAGAGGCGATTGAACCCCCTTATGCAGGAAGTGGTAAGGAAAGAAGTTATCAAGCTCTTAGATGCTGGTATAATCTATCCTATCTCTGATAGCAAATGGGTTAGCCCGGTGCAGGTCGTACCCAAACGAGGAGGGATGTGCATAACCAAGAATGAGCAAGGAGAAGAGGTTGCAACCAGGCCAGTGACCGGATGGAGAGTTTGTATCAATTACCGGAAGCTAAACGAGGCCACACGCAAGGACCATTTTCCATTGCCGTTCATTGATCAGATGCTTGAGAGGTTGGCAGGGAGAGAGTTTTATTGCTTTTTGGATGGTTATTCTGGTTATAATCAGATTGTTATTTCTAGTGAAGATCATGAGAAAACCACTTTTACTTGCCCGTACGGCACTTTTGCCTATCGACGGATGCCTTTTGGTTTGTGCAATGCACCTGCTACTTTTCAAAGATGCATGATGTCTATTTTCTCTGAATTTATCGAAAAATGCATTGAGGTCTTTATGGATGACTTCTCTGTATATGGAGATACGTTCGAAGATTGTTTGACCAATCTTGCTAAGATTTTAAAGAGGTGTGAGGACACTAACTTGGTTTTAAATTGGGAAAAGTGCCATTTTATGGTCACTGAGGGCATAGTGTTAGGTCATCGCATTTCTCGTGCAGGCATTGAAGTTGATCCAGCCAAAGTTTCCATCATTTCCAATCTCCCCCTCCTTAACTCGATCAAATCAGTTAGGAGCTTCTTAGGGCATGCCGGTTTCTACCGGCGATTCATTAAGGATTTCTCTAAAATTGCCAAGCCGCTCACTAATCTGCTTTGTAAAGAAAATCCTTTCTTAATAAATGAAGCGTGTGTCCAAGCCTTTGACACGCTCAAGAAGATGTTGGTTTCTGCACCGATAGTGCAACCACCCGATTGGTCACTGCCTTTCGAGGTAATGTGCGATGCTAGTGGTCTCGCCGTAGGCGCAGTTCTTGGACAGCATAAGGATGGGAGACATTGCGTAATTCATTACGCAAGTCATGCCCTGAATGAAGCCCAAGTTAACTACACCACAACGGAGAAAGAGATGTATGCTGTAGTCTTCGCGTTTGACAAGTTCAGACAGTACCTGATAGGTACAAAGACCATAGTGTACACTGATCATACAGCATTGAGATACTTGTTTAGCAAACAAGATGCAAAACCTCGATTAATCAGGTGGGTACTTCTGTTGCAAGAATTCGACATCATAATAAAAGATAGGCGAGGTCGAGATAATGGTGCTGCTGACCACTTATCTCGATTAGATAATGATAAAAAGGAAAAAGCCGTCAATGAAGATTTCCCGGACGAACAGTTGTTCGCGTTGCATCTGCATAATCAAGCTTGTCCATGGTTTTCCGACATCGCTAACTTCTTGGCATGCGGAGTAACCCCACAGTTTTTGAACTATCATCAGAGGAATAAGTTCAAACGAGATGTATTAAGTTACTTCTGGGAAGAACCTTATCTCTTCAAACACTGCCCTGATTCAATAATCAGGCGATGTGTGACCGAGCATGAAGCTTATCAAATTGACAGAAAATGCCATGAATCAGAATATGGAGGTCACCATGGTCCCGCTCGAACGGCCCACAAGGTCCTCGAATGTGGATTTTATTGGCCTCACATCTATGAGGATTGCAGGACATTTGTTAAGGGCTGTGACAGATGCCAAAGATTAGGAAACATCTCCAAGAGGGATGAGATGCCTCAAAAGGGGATTCTCACGCTTGAGATCTTTGATGTATGGGGCATTGACTTCATGGGACCGTTTCCACCATCTGGTGGAAACTACTATATCTTGGTAGCTGTCGATTACGTATCCAAATGGGTCGAGGCTGTCGCATTACCGACCAATGATGGTAGCCAAGTCATCAAGTTCCTCAAGAACAACATTTTCAGTCGATTTGGCGTACCTAGGGTGGTGATATCTGATGGAGGAACACACTTTATTAATAAAGGTTTTGAAACTTTAATGAGTAAAAATGGGATCCTCCATAAGATAGGCACGCCTTATCATCCTCAGACTAGTGGTCAAGTCGAAGTATCCAATCGCGAAATCAAACACATACTCGAAGCCACTGTCGGGATAACCCGTAAGGATTGGGCACGTAAGCTCAATGATGCTCTATGGGCATACCGCACAGCATATAAGACTCCCATCGGGATGTCTCCATATAGGCTGGTCTTCGGAAAAGCCTGTCATTTACCCGTAGAGCTAGAGCATAAAGCTTACTGGGCCGTTAAAACGCTTAACTTCGATCCGAAAGTTGCTCAGAGCAAACGTAAGTTGGACCTCAATGAAATTGAGGAAATACGAGCGCAAGCTTATGAAAGCTCTCGAATTTACAAGGAGCGGACCCAGAAGTTGCACGATCGCCGGATCAAGCCTAAGTATTTTTATGTTGGTCAACATGTGTTATTGTTCAATACTAGGTTGAAGCTGTTCCCCGGAAAGCTCAAATCTAGATGGGAAGGACCACATGAAGTACTAGAGGTGTTCAAAAATGGAGCTGTCAGGATCCGAACTGGCAGGGGCGATATAGTGGTGAATGGACAACGATTGAAAGAGTACCTCGGACAGTTCGATCCGGAGAAAGAAAGCCAAGCAGTGGCAGACTCGGCCTACACTCAATAAGAAACAGCATTTTAAAAACACAAAAATTTTAGTTTATATATATATATATAGTATATACTTACAATACTTATTTCATGACGAGCAAGTACCCAAAGATCAATTAAACATTTAGAGTACTAAGACTCTAAATGTGAGGATGTTGATATTTGGAGAAAATCTAATGCATTTCATTCATCTATCTTGCAGAAATTCGGAACCCCCAAAAAGAGGAGCAGATAAGAGTAACATGGAAAAACCAGGTTCTTGGTTGGATTAGTTCTATAATCCGAGAAAATGTTTTCGAGAATTGAAGAAATTCAATACCCGAAACAAAATTCTCAGATAAATGGAACTAACCCAACCTAATTTTATGCAAGTAGATTGTTTAATTTTCAGCCCAGCATTTTGAATTTACTTGGACTGAATTTATTCAGCCCAAGTCAAATAAAATGGACGCAGGCCCAATACCACACACGGGCCCAGTCCAAGAAAATTTGAAAATTCAAAAATTCTTTGTCGCGGAAGGTCCTTTGTCGCGATGTCATACATCGCGACCAGGCCCTGTTCCGCGACAAACCCCCTTCTTTCCCTCTTAACCCTTCCCCACTGATTGTCGCGATGCACCTTGTCGCGGAGCATGACTCCGCGACCAGGCCCTGCTCCGCGACACAACCTGCGTTGACTGTCTCCATACTGAACTTTGTCGCGATAGCCCTGTCGCGGAGCATGACTCCGCGCCCAACTCTCAGCTCCGCGACCTCTCTGATGTCGCTATGCCTTGTCGCGGAACCTGGTTCCGCGACAAAGTCTCGGATTCCGCGACAAAAGTTCAAGTATTTATACCCCCCCACCCCCTCCAGTTTCTTTTCACTTTCTCTTGCCATTTCAACTTCCCCCATCTTCTTCATCCTCTTTTCCCCCATTTTTCTCTCATCCGAACGAACACCACGTGTTCTTCGCACTTTTGCACTTCATTTCCAAGGGGAAACTATGGACCGATTTCATGAACTCCTCCCAAACCTTGGACCCGTGCCTAGACCCGAGCCAAGGAGGAGAGGGTAAATCCTGTTTTCACCATGGTCATAGCACCCATTCGAACCCGTTTCTTTTTGTTTTGTTTTGTTTTGTTTTTCATTTTGTTGTGTTCTTGGTGTGGTGTGGCTAATATGTGCATTTAACTTTAAACTTTTGGAGATTTTTGAGTGCTCTCGGTTGAGAACACCATTTTGAAACATTTGAACCCCATCTTGAAACTGGTAAAGGTTTACAGATTTTTGAAGGTTTAAAACTGGAAAGAACAAACTGATGAACATTTGGGTATTGTTTTGAATATCTTGATGTTATTGGTTTGATTGATCCTGATGTGATGTGCACAGTGTTGTATTGGTGTAATAAAAGAGGTAAGATCTTTTTGGGCACATTTGTTCTCATGTTGGAAATCTCATGGGAATAAATGTTTGTTTGTTTATGGAAACATAGTACAAACACCCAATAAGAAGCTCCCACTTTTAATAAAAGCAACCTTTTAGAAAAAGACAAAAAGAGTTATTTTTGTTTAATGTTTGACTTGAGTTTTTGTTCCCAATGGAACACTAGTGTGAGTAAGATAGCAGTATTTTTGTCACCCAACTGCTATCCTTTTCAAAAATCCAAAATGGGACCACTCACATCCCACCTTTGTTAAATAAAACAAGTCAACCATTTTTAAAATTAAAAACAGTGTTTGCAAATTTTTGGATGCTTTAACTGTCCAAACAGTCCTAGCTATCCAGAAATAGCAGATCCGTTCTGCCACGTCTCCATTGCACATTCCAATATTCGAGCATTCCATTTCCATCTTTCCATCTCATTCCACTTCCAACAAGTGTCTCGGACTTGTTTAATAAAATTGAAAACTTTTGGGCCCAATGGCCCATTAAAAAGATTTTAGGCCCAATGGCCAATATTATTTTATTTTGGGCTCTTTAGCCCATTTAAAACCAAATATTATTTACATGTGCTTTAAATTAAAATTCAAGTCAGAAATTTAATAATCTCACATCTAGAGCAAAGCTCTAAATGTGAGGATGTTGGTTTCTGAACTTGAATAATTTCTGAAAATTACATAAAAATTGGATTCATCACTTCTTATCTTTTCAGGGGTAATCCTCCCATTCCAAATCCTGCACCAGAAGGAACCAAGTTGCTGGACCTACCGCTTGAGCTCCTTGGTGAGATTCTCTCCCGGATAGGAGAGGATGAAATCAAGGATGTGTTTACTGCACAACGTGTATGCAAGAAGCTCAGGGATGCTGGGAACCTTACTATCGTGTACAAGCGATGCGAGGTTAACACCTCCACTGTGAAGAGATGGCAAGTAAGGATCCGTCGGCAGAAGGAGAGATTCCTGCGAAGATGCACAGCGGCAGGAAACTTCAATCTTCAGCTCATCCCAGCACTCAGGGCATTTGCAGAGGGGAATGAGGAGCGTGCTTGTGAACTGCTACGCCCGGGACTTGAGGACAACCATAAGACGTCAATCTTCACCCGCGGATTGATGCTTATGAGTAAGACTGATGAAAGCCAAGTTGAGCAGGGGATCAGAATGATCGACAGGATGGTGACAGATCGATCAGTTTTTCGGTACACTTCCACCAACGTCCTCGCTTGGATAACAGACCACCCAGACAACCCACAACTGTGGGCAGGCCAAGGAGTCAGAGTCTATTGCCCGAGATGGCATGCACCTCTGAGAAACCGCGATTGGTGCCTACGTTGTGAGCTTTCCAGCTGCGTCCTCTGGCTCCGATACATGCCCTGAAGAAAGAAGGACGAATCCTAGTTTATTTTATCCTGCTTTATTTCAATTCCGTTCTAGTAGTAGTAATCTGCAAGGGATTCCTCCTTTTGTGTGTGCAGGTTTGTACCAACTGCACGAGAATCCCTTGCCTCGGTTGTATTTATTGCTTTCCCTAAATTGGAACTCATCTTTTGAGACCACTGAACAATTCTTTACTGCTTTCCTTTTGAAAAAGATGTCTGCACAGTCCGAGATGAATAAGTGACTGTCAGACCAAAAATATGCTGTTGACATACTCAGTATGTCAGCAGTGCCTCTTTACTGCTTTCAATTAAATAACCAGCAAAAATATGCATAAACTTGCTCTAAATTCACAGGTTGAATTTAGGCTTATGATTAAATTTTCAGACTTTCAAATTGGGATAATATGATTGAAGACATGCATGACATGAACTCCTGAGGTTTTGAGCTATAAAAATTTAATGATGCGATCAGCTTATTGGGTAATAAATCTGCATGTTAGAGATTTCGATTGAATAAATTGTTAGAATTAAGCTTTGATTAAATTTGAGAATATTGTATGACATGAATCAACCCAACCTTGTGAGATCTGAGCCATGAGTCACTTTTACTCATTCATTTTCTTTGATGTGTGAATCATTTTGATTAAAGGAAACTAGAACTTGCAATTGGGACCGATCCAAGACCATGCCATATTCCCGAAATCGAGCATATGATCGAGGCACCTAAAAAACCCAAATTTTTGGCCTTCGTTTGAAATCCAAACCCAAAAATATTTTCCCTTTAGGATTAACCAATTTGAGCCTGTAAACCTAATTTTTCTTTGAAGCCCTTCATATTATTCCTAGCCTTACAAAAAGACCGAGAAATTCAAACCCAAGTGTGCAAGGATGAATTCTATCAAGGCATTACAATTTTTGATCATCAATGAAAACTATAAATCGGTATTCTATAAACCGATTCAAAAAAAAAAAAAAAAGTTGAATGTCATTCAACACAAATAAACTGCAAATGACAAAGCAAATTAGACTTAGTCTAATGTCATGCAATGGAAAAAGAAAAACAAAAGAAAAAAATATATTGATGATCATAAATTTTAAATAAAAAATGTCAAGTTATGATGGAATTAATTCTTGCTACTTCTTAGCCCAATATTTCCCTTTCCTACCTAATGTTACAACCGTACGCCCCGTTATAACCCTCAAATAAGACCTTGTGATCTCGATTTGAAGAAATGAGCCGGTGGCGAGTTGGTCTGATTGCAAGCTTATGGGATAATTTAATTAAATGTGATTTTGAGCGTTCATGATTAAACCCCAATTGAGAGTGAGTGAAATTTTCCGATTCTCTTATATGTGAGGCTTTGTCTTATTACACATGTTCATGTCATCCTCTAATTCTCATCCCTAATCTTTGCATTTTTCAAACATGATATTCATGAAAGGTTGATAATAATGTTTGATTTGTAGGCCCGATGTAGTGAGCAAGTATCATTTCATTAAACACTGCAATCAAGGGGATTCAATACTTGTAATTTTTGATTGTCTTATCCCAATCCAAAAAGGATGTAATTTATGAAGCCACGAAAATGAATTGAATATGTAGAGTCCGTGTTCTTACGAACATTGACTCTGACTGCTCGGGGACGATCAGTATTAAATGTGAGGATGTTGATAATGGCCAAAAATGACCATTATTTTCAATCCATTTCCGTGTCTTAAACGGGCATTTGATCGCATTCCGGTCTTACATTAAGTAAGAAAGCAGTCGAATTGGATAAATTTATGCATAATTGTAAAAATAATAAGCTGGTGTGAAAAAGACATAAATATGTAATTTTAATACATATTTATGTTAGAAAAATCCAAAAACATGAGAAAAAGAAAAGGAAACAAAAAGATGGGAAAAAGATAGAAAAGCCCACAAAAAGAATATTTTCGGCCCATCCGGCCCAATCCAGCAGGCCCAGGAAGACCTTTGTCGCGGAAGCCCCTTGGCGCGATGCAGTGTTCCGCGACAAAGGCATGTTCCGCGACCAAGTGGCCCAGATGAAGAGGAGACCTGCCAAGCCCCTTGGCGCGATTACCTTTGTCGCGATGGCATGCTCCGCGACAAAGGCATGTTCCGCGACCAAGATGCACAAATAGAGACACAAGACCCAGTCGAGAAGCCTTGCCACATGCAGTGTGTTCCGCGACCAACTTGATGCTCCGAGACAAAACTGTGATGTGTGTGATGTCTTAAGACACAATGGGCTAGAATCAAGGCCCATGGGCTTAGGGTTACACTTCTATAAATATGAGGTGTCTCCCATGAGCCAAGGGTTGGTTGGAATTTTGTTGATTAGAAGTTCTTGAAGGCAAAGCAGTAGGAGTTCTCCCTTAGGTAGAGTAGTTTAGGTTTATTTTTATGTATTATTTAATTTTTGCTCTTAGTTTAGCTTAGCTTAGTGTTTTACTGTTCACAGTGATTTAGATAGCCACTTTACACCATGTTTTGGTTTCTAAACTCTTGTTTTAGGGTTTGTAATACCCAAATCATGGGTATTAACAATACCTCTTCAATAATATGGGAAAACATTCAGCATTTGTGTCCCAAATCATGAAATGGGTCTCACACCCCATGGATTTAGGCTTTCTTTTTCATTTTGGGGTCATTTGACCCCCATTTTGTTATTTTTATGTTTACTGTTGGCATATTATGGATAATGTTGTGTGGATGTGTGATCAAACCCTAGATTAGGACTCTTGCTTTACTTTTAATGTTCTGCCCATCCTTGTTATTTTTGTTTAAGCATGTTCTTCTTTATTTTAAATGTTTCTTGCTTATTTTTAGCTTAGAATAGCTTTTTGATCTGAAATAGGGTGAGATCACGCTGTTTGCATGCCACTGTTCATTTCTGCTTTTTCTGACTTTTGTCCTGAACCACCTCGGGCGCCAACCGCCTTCTGGCGCGGAACCACGTTCCGCGACAGAGTGGCTGTTCCGCGACCAAGGTGTTTCAAGACACCTGTCTCCATAATTTAAAACCCTTTGTCGCGGAATACCTTGTCGCGGAGCCACGTTCCGCGACAAAACTGTCCATGCATAGCGACTAAGGAGCCAAACTCTTGCATTTTGTCTTCATGGCTTTTTGTCGCGGAATCATCTTGTCGCGGAGCCACGTTCCGCGACAAAATCCCATTCTGAGACAGAAAAATTATGCCATGATCCTTGATCTTTGAACACCTTGTCGCGGAACATCTTGTCGCGGAACCACGTTCCGCGACAAAATTTCCATGCATAGCGACAAAGGTTCAAATGCTTTAGAATTTTATGAAAACAATTTGTCGCGATGTCACTCTTGTCGCGGAACCACGTTCCGCGACAAAATCTTGCATAGCGACAAAGAGGCGTTATGCTGCCAAAAATTCTAAAAACTTGTCGGGATGTCCATGTCGCGAACCTCGGTCCGCGACAAAATTTATGATATCGCGACAAGGGTTCCTCTCCCTCTATTTAATCTCAAACAAACTTCATCCTCTCCCTATTTTATATTGCAACACTCACATCATAGCCCCACGGGTTAGGATGTAACATTCTGGACTTGCAATATAGGGTGTTATGCTGCCCAAATTTTGATTCTCCATTTGCATTACTTAACTGATTGAACCCTTGACTCATTAATGGTTAAAGATTGAGATTAGCAATAATCAAACTTCAATAATCATCATGACTAAAGGACCTTTGTTCAATTGCCATTAAAACATTCTTGTATAAACAAAATCTTGATGGCTTAAACAGATAATCTGGACTGTAATTAATTATGGTAGGAAGGATTATTTAAGACCATCGCATGTGGACCCAATCCACAACATTGCATGAGAAACCAATGTCTCTCATACAATGGATCTTCTTTTGTTTCTTATTTATTTTGTCTTTGTGTGTTGTGTGGAACCATTAGTAAAGAATACATCAGACTAATGTTGGCAGGTACTCCCTCATGGATAACTAGCTCGTATTCTGGGTATTAGTTACTAATTGTTATTTTTGCATGGTCTGGATGGCTGTCAGTGGAAGCCTTGGCGGTTCGCCCATCCGGGGTTATAATAGCTGCTCGGCTGACTCCTATCCAGATACAGTTTTATTTTTATTATCTTAATTTCCAAACCCAAATTCCAATCCGTACTGGGAGTCAGTTGGCATCAGTCAATGCCAACTGACGAGCATTATAGAAGGGAAGCATGTAGGTTTTTATCCGAATTCACAGACAGTGGAGGCCCAACTGGTGTTGACACCACCATTATAGGGTCTAAGCTGTCTAAATTCGCTCCATCCGAGTGATTGGGAAATTGGACAGTAGATGTTTACAGTCCACCTAATTATTCTGCCATTGTTTTGGTCCCTTGACCACTTCATTCTGTGTTTCACCTTCTGTCTAGACCCGCATCTATATTTTGGGTCAATTAATTTTACATTTCCATATATCTTTATGCATGATAATATTATATACTATTGTGGTTTGTACTTATTTTGGGATCCTTCCCTTGGACAATAGAAGTCTAAATCTTAAACAGATATTGCTTTATAAATTTCCAACAAAAATCTCTTTATAAAATCCGGATCTGAGTAAGGGATAAATTCTTCAGTTATGACTAATTCATATTCTGTCAAGGTTGTATTTTGGGGAATTAAGAAGCAGATTCAGCGATTAGGTCTCGCCTAGACTGAAAGGGTCTGTGTTTTAACTGAGAGTCTAGTACCTGACAGGGAATGATTTTCAAATCCATTATTTTCCAAAATTGCTGGTTGATGGAAATGTAGGATTAAGTGCTACACCGAGATGGGATCCACTTGGATTC
Source organism: Hygrophila difformis (assembly GCA_030278955.1). Taxonomy (NCBI): domain Eukaryota; kingdom Viridiplantae; phylum Streptophyta; class Magnoliopsida; order Lamiales; family Acanthaceae; genus Hygrophila; species Hygrophila difformis. The sequence goes on from JAOANR010000001.1 coordinate 72,495,116, forward strand.
AAATACAGTGTAGTAAATAATCTTAGAGGAACATCATCCAGGCCTTGGTTATTTTCCAAGATAGGGTTGAGTTTTCTTTCAACTGCTATCCTCTTCTGCCAAAGCCTACTTTTGAGTCCTGAGTGAGTGCATCCGGAACGAACTAATTTATTAGTTCGTTTCATTAGTTTGTATCTCATAATCACCCGGAAGGAAGTGAACACACTAGTGGTTCACCAAGAGCCGGGAATTCTTGATCCATACTAGGGGGAGCTGTCTTTTACTACCAGGGTCAGACTTTCAAAAACCTCCGAGTGATAGGATTTTAAATGCTTTCTTTACCGCTTTCTTTTAACCGCTTTCATTAGAGGTCACTCGGTTGTATTGAGAGTTGTGTAACTGCTACTAGGATTGACAGTTAAGGGATAGTTTAGGGCTTGATTCAAATCTTTGGGTGTGACATGGGAGAATGATAGTGGTACTTGGCATTTCAATAAATGATGTGTCGGGTGTTGCTTTTCCACCTCAGATGAAGTAACACACCCAGGCCAGGGCAGTTACGAATCTGTGGTATCTTAGAATTTGCGGTCTTAAGAACATGTAAACTCATATTGCAAGTACCTGTCTGTTAAAGGGAAAGCCTTATTGAGAGCATGAGAATTAGCTATCTGATAGAATTATCCCAAACAAAGATCTGCATATGAAAATGGAAGTTTAATATTGCAGTATCTCGCTCTTGTCCAATTTTCATTCTTTTCTTCCTGTCCTTTCTGTCTACATTGTGACTCAACTTCACAGTTGGCACAATGCATCTTTTCCCTGCTTTCGTAGATAATGTTTACTGCATTCCTAGAATAATTTTGATCTGTTTTCTAGGATAGATTTATTTGCTTTGTAGATTGATTTAACTTGCTTTCAAGATCTAGTTTAAATTCCCGTCAGTAGATATTAATCACCTTTCAAACCTATTGAGCAATACGAATGGAAAATCTAGTAAAACGACGTGGGACCTGCTTCTATCGCACATCCTCCAGTGAACGATCCGGTCTTACTATAAATTACTGCAATTTTTGACACCGTGCGCTTTCGGGAGCACAGTTTCTTAACTACGAGCAATAAAAACATGACTACGTATAAATATATCCCTAATCACAACACCGCCATCGTAAATTGGTTTCGTTAAATAAAATCTAAACCAGGACCATGATTTTTCGGAAAATACTCATGTAGTGGGAATCTGTCAAAAGTTTCATGGCAGGAACTCTCATGGCAAGAATTGATGAGAAGTATCATGGCATATTTGCCGGGGATCCTCAGTGTGACAGGCTGAAGGTCAACCTATCCCGGCTATGCCATGAGATTTGTCAACATTTCATGACAGAGAGGACCACAGCGCCATTTGAAACCAAAGCACCACACTTGAGTAATAAAAAGACTAATAATCTTGATATATCCCTAGACCCTTTTCCGCGAATCATAATACTTTTCAGTTAATAAATCTAACCTGGTATAATTTTAGAAAAAGCTCGTGTTAACGAAACTTGTCAAAAGTTTCAGTTATCATTACTTAATCATGACATAATTGTGCAATCTATCACTCATTATCTAAACATCACATAAACCATCGCGCGCATCACATAAAAGCTCCTACACACCATTCTGCAGGTGCAGTCAACAACACCACATTCACTTCCGGGAAATTTTACTTTACATTTTTATGGTACTATCTCTCTTCTTTATTATCGTTTTTCTCACTTTTTTAATAATATGTGGTCGGAAATGCACATGACCAAATTAAGTTTAGAAAATAGAATATTTTGAATTTTTAAATTGTTACGCTATTTTTCTTAAAAAATGTAAATTTTATTTCCCGCGCATTGCGCGGGCGGGTGTGCTAGTGTATATAATGTTAGCCTATTGGGATGAACTTTGGGGGGCGGGGGGGAGGGGAATTTTTTTTTTTTTTTAAAGAAAAGAGAAGCCAAAATAAGAAGTTAGAAGGAAAATCAATATCTTCAAAGGTAAAATTTGAGCTTTTTAAGTTACATTTGCTTGTACCAAAAAGTTCATTAAAAGATATAATCAATAATAAATAGATGGACTTTTATAAGAAGCAAAAAAAAGTCAAATTTAAAACAAAAATCCAAACAAACAGGTTCTATAGCACTGTTTATTTTATTTTATTTTATTGGATGTTTATTTATTTATTTATTTATTTTTTACTAAACAGCCCTATACATATTAAGGGATAGGGGACTGGATGGAGAATTGAACCCCAACCTAAAGGTTGTAAGTCAGATACTTGACCCATAGCCCAAGTACTCATCCTAATGTAATGTCATGTAACATGACTTATTTTTATTAACTTATTAATTATTTTTTATATTAAATTTACATTAGATCCAATCAAAATTAACTAATCATTCTAGATCAGAACAAATTTGAACACACCAAAAATAATCACACTGAAACAAAACACCTATAGCGGAATTATATTACTATAATTATTTTATATCCTACTAATGGTTTTTTCTTAAGTTTTACCTTATTGTTAATATTTTGCATTATATGTCAAAACAAATTAAAATACTTATCAAAATATTTCTAAAACAAGTGTAAATATATTATACTAAACTGATTTGAATATTCACGTTGTGAATTAATTATACCTACGACACTACAAGAAAATCGCCGAGAGGCGACGACACGTCTTCGTCGCCTAAATCCTTGTCGCCTCCCGGCGTTCGTCGAGCAAATCGTCGCCTATGGGGCGAGGACTTTAGCAACGAAAGGGACGAGGAATTTGGCGAGGAACAATGCAACGAAACGAGCGAGGAATTTAGAGAGGAACAAGTTGAGGAACGAGGTGAGGAAATAGCTTTCCGCACCCATGTCGTTGCCTCCCACATATTTTTATTTTTATTTTTTTTATATTTTCTTTCCTAGTGCCAATTTCTCTTCATTTCATCAACAATACCAAAAGCATCCGAAACACATTACATATAATTTTAAAGCCCGGAAATGTAACCAAATAATCTATATTATATAATTTGAGGAAATTGTTCATTCTAAGAGTTTTACAAATGAACAGACATTCGAATACAAAAATAATGATTACGGATTCTCAAATTAAGGGAAAGGAAAGACTTAATTAAAAATAGACATTGCAAGGAAGTGATTTTTGGAGTTGTGTTAGAATCTTTTTTCCTGTCTTAAGAAATACTCCTTATTTATACAAATATTGGTGCATTTCTACGAAAATGCACCTTTTGGGATGAGCTGGGTCTAGATCGGACGTGGATCTTCACACGTCTTTTCCTTCATTGGCACGGATAAGCCCCTGACCAGGATGCAGATGCTTCCTTGCTTGGGACCATGCAGTCTCGACCTTGCTCGGAAAAGTCTTCCTCGGATGGCTTTGCCCGGGCAGATGGTTGATCGAGCTACTTAATATATGGACCTATCATGTGTTTTGGGCCCTAACAAGTTTTTGGGCTTATTAAGACATATTTTATGTGTTAACAGATACTACGCATAAACAAAGATATAAGTTCGATACAAGTTCCGGTCAAGGGAACATGGAAGAGCATCAAGATGTTTGAGAAAGGTTTTGGAGGGATCTTTACCAAAACAAGATTTTGATCGCCATAAATGTTCAAATTGAAACTCAGTGTTTGAACGTTTAGTAAGTCTCTTGTATTGATATCCCTCAGATATAGGTTGGGGCCAAACTAGGTTCAAAATTCTTCTATTTTTTATATCTTTATTATTTATACCTTTAATTTCCACTGTGCATGACTTAATTATAGGAATTGAACAAATAAATAAAAAGGATGGAACTCGTTATTTGATTTTGTCACATTTTCTGATCATTGTGCTATGCTTTTACTGAACAAAATCAGATCTCTTTGGATAAAATTATATCAATGAATTTGTTGATAGCTAACTCAAAATGTGTTGATCCGTTCACTGAAATGCATTGGCCAGATGCTTTCTTTTTGGTTTCTAGAATTAACTTGAAGAGACCGGTTTATTGTAGGTGTTGAGTTGGTTATTTACTCAAAGTTGGTCATTTTGCATGCTTATTTTATTATGGAAACCCCATTATTTAACATATCTTGAACCATATTCATATTGAGATTCTTTGGCCAGAAAACCCCATTATTTAGCATATCTTTTTAGAAGATTCTGGAACCAAAAAAGAACAAGAAAAAGTTGATTTATAAACAAGTACAATAAAAGATAGTATATAGGTCTGTTTGGCAAATAAGTTAAATAAAATAAGCTTATTCTAGTCAATTTAAGATAAATTAGCTTATTTAAAAAGAGAAAATACCTTAAAATAGTTTTCAATAAACTCTTTTTGAAACTGCTGCAGATAGCAACCTTTTGGAATTAGCTTATTCTATGCAAAAATTTGCCTCAAAACTGCAAATCAGCTAATTTTAACTAATATATTACTCAAATTACTCACATAATTAGTTAACAGCTAATAACTAATTCCCAAACAGGCCCATAGTTCTTTGTAATTTGTGTAACAGAGAAAGGGTACTGATAGTCCATGTCACACAAATTACAAAAGGATAAAGGAGAGGGATAGGGGGCCTGATTGGGAATCGAACCCCAACAATAAAAGATATAGTTGAAATAGCTTTAATATTTTTTTAATAAAAATGCTATAATTATCAAATTACATCAATTAATCTTAACGTTAAAAATCAAATCAATGATGAGGAAGAAATGGAGAAAAAATGGAAGTATATAACTTCTATATGCACAGTCTATACACGCCATGAAAAGATGGGTGATGGGAATATATGCCATGCAAATTATGTACGCACAAAAGAGAAAGATAGAGGGCCGAATGAGGAATCAAACCACTAAGCATAAGGTTGGAAGTTATGAGACTGGACCAAGTTCTTGTCCCAGTAACTTTTGCATAATTTATAACACTAAGTAGAAAAATGGAGTTTTAAAACACTTCAAGGGTAACTATGGGATTAAATGGACCGCATTAAGATAAATGATTACATGTTTACAACCATTAAAAACCATCCATCGGTTGAGAAACGGAGCAATGAGCTTGATATCATTAATTGTTTTAGCGATATACATAAAAATATTTCAACGACAAAAAAATTACTCCCTCCATCCCATGTAAGACGTCCTGTTTGACTTTTTGATACTGTTCATTCTTCAACTTTGACTCAATATTATTTTAAGTATATATTTGAAAAAAATAGTCGTGTTCGGTCTTGTTAGATTCGTCTAATCATATAGTTTTAAAATATATATTTTACATAATTTTTACTTGTATATATATTTTGAAATATTAACGATTAAAATATGCATTAGATTGTGTGAATAAGTTAAACAACAAGACATATTAGTTGGTACAGAGGGACTATAATATTATGATTTAAGAAAACATAAAATTATTGACAGTTCTTGTGTGGCTGGAATGAAAATACTTATATCGCCGAAATATATATATATATAGAAGTGTTGCTGGAGTATATAAGTGTCGCTAAAATGTATGATTGTAAAATTATGTCCTGGAAGTCTACTTATTTTATACTTCTGATGAATTTGAACCACTGGAATTGAAAATTGATGAGGATTTGAATTATCACGGTGCATTAAGTCAGATACCTCCACAATATCCAAAACACTCTCCACTTCAGGATCATTTGTAAATAAACACATAAGACGAGATCATTCTATATCAGCATAGACAAAGAACTTATAATAAGAAGATATAATCCTTCCAGACCTAACAGAATAGGGCAATTATAACAAAATCTGCGGGATCGAAAGTAAAATTAATATGAATAGAGTCCCCAAAAAGGTGAAAAATGCAGAACTAGTTATTAAAAAAGACAGGCATACTATCAGAATTATCACAAAACCTGACGGTTGCAACTTGAAACTAGAAATGCAAATGGAAATTCATCCTAGGATGATGTCTTGGGGAGGCAGAAGGAAGAAAACACTGAGGAGATAGCCGAGAATACGAACCCCGCGAGTACAACACCTGCTGCGGCATTCCCCTTGTTTAGGAACGACTCGAAGCTGCTAGCAAACCCCAGCATGCTCAGCACATCCGCCAAGTGCTTCATATCCAAGGTTACTCCAAATCCTGCTGCTGCTCCCGTTGCCAATATATATGATAGTACCTACATCAACGTTTTTTTTTTTTTTTTTTTTTTAAAAAATAATAATAAAGAAAAAAGAAGAAACTTTTTGCAATACTTATATACTCCTTCTAACTGTCCCAATAAAGATGTCTTGTTTGACTACGCAATCTAATGCACTTTTTTAACGGTTAATATATCAAAATATATATAAATAAAAATTATGCAAAATATATATTTTAAAACTATACGATTTGACAAATCTAATAAGACTGGACTTGATTATTTATTTTAAATATATACTTATAATAAATTGAGTCAAAGTTGAACAATGAAGAGTGTCAAAAAGTCATACAGGACAACTATAATGTGCAGATGGAGGGAGTATTTGTTTAAAAGGTAGGAGTATATGCTGCTTATTTTATTTCTCTCCAAAAATTGGGGAAAAAAAACCCAAATCGTCACATAATTCTAAAAAAATTCAAAACAGTCCCACAAATATTGAATTAGACGAATCCGTCCCATAACTACCCTAATCATAGCCGGAACCCATCCACGAACCCAGTTTTTTCGCTAATCATCGCCGAACCCGTCCCATTACTACCCTAATCATCTCCAAACTCATCCCTCCATTAGGGAAGTTATGGGATGAGTTCAGCCATGATTAGCGAAAAAATCAGTTCATGGACTGGTTCAGCGATGATTAGGGAAGTTATGGGAAATTGAAAAAACTTATGGGACTAAATTGGTTTTTTGTTCCCTAAAAATTGCATCATAATACCTTGTCGCCGTAGAAGTCAAAGAAAATGAGACCGTTGCCTCCAAGGCGTTTTCCCGTGCTCACAAAGTACACGGCGAACACAGTTTGAAGGAGTGTGTAAGCCATTCCGATCACAGCAGTTGCCAACAAATACCTGGAATACTAATTCATAGCATCATCATTGTAGTTGAATTCATGAATGACTATATATATACTTCAATCACATGTGAGTGAATCAGTGGTGAAGGGGTAAACTCACCGATAAGCATAGAGGTCGCTGAATTTTATCTTATCTTTCTCGTAGTCGTCCGTTATAGTGATCGTGTTTGTAACCAAAACGATGAGCGCTGTGAGTAGAGCGACGAGGGTTAATACCCGAACTACAAGTGCAACCACGGGAGGAACGGATGTCGATTGTGGCAGTGCCATATGTTTAGTAGGATTAGTGAAGATTTGAGTATATGTTTTTAGATCAGAGAACCTGAGGGATATCAAATGTGTTCATATTGTAGTGTATTTTGAAGCCCTAAAACACAATGTAACTTGTGCAAGCTAAGTCCAGCATCCTAATTGTATACTCATATAAGAAAATTTATTGAAAATGCAAGAAGGCGGGTTTACCTATGTCAACTAATAGGACAATTACCCAAGACGAGTACTAAGAATATCAATACATGTATGCATAGAATTGGAGACCCTAGCTGGTCATAATAGGACAATTACCAAAGACAGTGAATTATCTCTGGAATAGGGGGCACCTGAAGTTTTATATGACCCTCCCTTATACTTATCATTTAGGGCATATTTACTTTGTGTAATTAGAGTGAATTAGGGTTTATTTAACCCTTAAACCTGAACTATTGCTAAAATTTGAATAAATAATCCTTACTTAATTAGGTAGGATATTTTTTACATAATAATTAATTAATCACAAATTGACTAAACTAGTAATATTTGGGTTTGGATAGGGTGCGAATGAGTAACATTTAGCAGGTGCTGACCCAATGAAGTGTGTGTGCACGTTGGGTGGGTATTAATGATGTGTGTGATGGGTATTTAATGGTGTTTGAGAAGTATAAAAACACTCAGCGCATATAAAACACCCTCCTTCATCATATACAAAGCACTATTTCAACACTTACTGATTCGGTGCCTAAACCACATCCATTATTATTTAATCTTCAAAGCTTAATATGTAAATTAAAGCTCATTCATTTTTTTATTATTATTTTTTTTTAAAAAAAAAGAAGAGAAATAGAGAGAGAGAGAGAGAGATGGATTTAGAGTACGATGACACCACCACCAAAACTGTCTACGGCAGGCCATCGTCATCGTCGCCATCCCATTGTTGTCGCCGCCACCAGCCCTTCATGCATTTTTTTTTTAATATATGTATTTAGTGTGTGCATGTATGGATTTTATTGGCAACACCGGCCTAATGCATAAAAGTAATAACTATATTTAATTTGTTTATTTTAAATTTGTGACACCTTGAAAAGGCATCACTGTAGAGTTAGGTCTGTTAAATTAAACGGGTAGCAATATTCGGCTCCAGGCCTCAAGCACGAGCTCGTTCTGTTTATTTATTAAAGAATTGAACTCGACCTTAATTTAATAATAGTACTAGTTTATTAACGAGCAAGCTAGGTTCGGCTGGAATAAATGAGTTGTTCCATAGATTTGTTGATTACTTATAACTTTTTTTGGTGAATAACTAATCCCTCCAGATCTGCAGGCCGGCAATTAAGGGTGTCTCTCCCAAAGCAGTTTTTTGCATACACAAGGCTCGAGCCTAATTAAGATCTTGTTTAAGCAACTAGAGCCCCAATCTACTCAAGTCAAGCTGTTGTTGGTTGATTACTTATAACTTCAAATAATTGTTATTATTTAAAAAATTTTGTCTTTTAATAAAGATTTAATAATGGCCGGGGCTCGATTCTCATCCGGCCCCTTATCCCTCCCTTGTAGTTTTTGTGGTTTGAGCTCCTACACACCTTTGTCGACACATGAGTGTCAATGTTTACTAAAAAAAATATAATTATGTCTTTTAATATTTTAAATTAAATCTAAATTCTATCTTATGCCCTAAATTCCTAATTTATATACTATGTCTATACTACAGTAAGGGTTTTATTTTCCAATCTAGTAGCAATTAAACCCAGTCCCACATCGAAAGAATAGCGAAGTATAACCCTAAATATAAGAGTCCATCTAACATTATTAGTATGAGAACTTTAGGGAGGTGCCCACAGACCAGTTGCGGATGCATGTAGGGGCGCGGGTGGTCGGCCGGCCCCCGAGCTCCATGTTCACTACTAAGTTTTCATATATTTGTTCTGCATATTTTCATATTTGTTTTTCTTAAAATTCATTTTCCTTATTTTATTCTTATTTGTTTGGGTTTTTGTCAATAATGAAAAGAGCTATAAAAGTCAAAATTCAAATTTGTTTTAAAGTAGGTATGAGATTACTTCTAGAAAATGAAAAGTTTTAGGAGTGTATCCCTATCCAAAATATATATAATCAACTATTTTAATTAATCATTGTTAAGTACTTATCTAAACAATTATTTAGAGTATCGGTAGTTGCTTGCGTGGTGAGCCGGTGAATGTTAATAGGACGGCTCGTCAAGCACTCCATATTGGGCAAATCTTTGAGAGGGTTTGGATGCGGCAAGGCTACATGAGCGATGCCCGGCTCGTCCATTGGAATCCTGGGGTGTTGAGTGGGGTTCTACTCCATGTCGATGGGAGTTCTCTTGGCAATCCGGGCATGGCTGGGTTTGGTTGTGTTGTTCGTACAGGGGATGGTCACTGGGTGACGGGTTGTTCGGGATTTGTTGGCTTTACGTCCAATGTTGTGGCAGAGCTACATGGCATTTGGAATGGGATGAAGTGTCTCCAATCGCTTGGGGTCACCAGGCGCATTGCTTTTCGGACTCGATGGAGGGTCTTCGCCTGCTGAGAGATGGTGTCCCGCAGGGCCACACTCTCTACCCTTTGGTGCGCCACATTGTCGAGCTCCAGGCGGCGCATCCGACTTTCACATGGCACCACATCCTTCGGGAAGGGAATTTTGTTGCGGATTCTCTAGCCAAGCATGGTGCGAGGTCGGAGGACTTTTTCACTACATGGGCATTTCCTCCTGATGATTCCAAGGCGTGTCTTGCAGCTGATTATGCAGGCGTGTGGTTCCCGCGTCTGTAGAGGAGTTCTTAGTTTTGCTTGTTTTTGTTCTTTTTTCTTGGTTTCCATCTTCACCTCCATTCTGTAGTTTTTTGTAGCTTTCTTCCTTTGCCGACGCTTGTGCATCTCTATGATCCAAAAAAAACAAAAACAATTATTTAGACTACTCTGGGTTTTAGTTGTTGGTGAACTTTTTTTTCAACCTAGGTTCACTTGCTCTTTATCTTCAATAATATACTAATAAAATAAAATTAAAAACTTGGGGTATATGGAGTTGTGGACATATTTTACACTCATGGTCTAAACCAATTTAAATACTAATACTCCCTCCGTCCAGTTTATATCGTTTCATTTCTTTTTGACACGGTTTTTTATTTGAAGATTGTACTTAATGTAGGGGTATATGAGTATTTAAATTAAGGGTAAATTAGTAATTTATGTGATGTGATTGTAATGAATTTGAAATTTTTATTTATTTATTTATTTATTTATATGTGATGTGATATTTGTGAGTTTAATTTATTAATGATAGTGTATTGAAATTTTAATATACTATTATTGATGTGATGTGATACAGGTAGGTTTCGTAACTAAGTATTTAATTATTTCCTAAAAATGAAATGTGACAATTGTAATGGGACGTACCAAAAAGGAAAATGAGACATAATTAGTGGGACGGATGGAGTAGTTTTTTTTTTTTTTTTTTTGAAAATGTGCTATACGGACTAAAAAAAGAGTTTTGTTAATAGATGTTCCCCATTTCTAAAATATTTTCATAAAAATTTAAAATGCACTTTTTCTACAGCATTTTCAGAATATGACTCGTAAGTAATAATTGTTGCTCATGATATAAAAATAAAATTTATATAATGAACGTAGGTTATAATTGTCGTTCATGATATAAAAATAAAATTTATATAATGAACTTTTGATATGATATTATTCTTATTATTTTATATATTGTGAAAAAAAATTATAATAGAATTCGCACACCGACCCCCCAACCCTAACAGTCTGCGTCCGCCACTGCCAAAGACAAAACCGTGAGGGCTCTGTCCAAAGCGGACAATATCATTCTAATGCTAGAGTCAGGATGGTGGTCGCAGTACCAACAGTGGATCCGTGTCTGGTGCCTTATGTCGACAGTGCAAGATGATTTGAGGGAAAGATTGTTGGGTAGTTAACCTATGTATCACATCGGAAGAATAGGGAAGTATAACCCTAAATATAAGAGCTCATCTAACTCCATTAGTATGAGGCATTTTGGTAGGTGCCCAAAGACAAAACCATGTGTGCTCTGCCCAAAGCGACCAATATCATACTAATGCTGGAGTTAGGGTGATGGTCGCAGTCCCAACACTAATCCGCTGACATGTCAGCATTAATCGTCATTAGGGGTGGGTGTGATGGATTGGGCGAAAATTATCATAGTTACCGGATGGATTTGGTTAATTCATTTTTTATGGGATGATTTGGGAAAACGAACGAAATTATGAGACCATTAGGGTTTTTTTTTTTCTCTTATTCCCCCTGCATGTGTTGTGATCATCTGCTTCTGGTGCCGCCATCCGTTTGCTTGTTTTTATTGTCCATCGTCGCAGTTCAATCTTTGTGATCGTCTGTATTCATCGCATTTGACGTTCCTTTGTAGAACTTCGTTTCACTTAAACAATGTCTACTTCGAGAAAAAATTATATTTGCTATGGAAATTTGCGATCTAAACTTTTTGGTCGCAGTTTTTTATGGGATTTTTTATAAACATTATTCCGTTTATATTGCAATGGAGTATATATATTTCTATTGCCTTGGGACAACATTTAGGACCATTTCTTACTGTAACTTATTTTCTTTTAATCTATATATTTTATTTTATAGGTTTTGATAGGAGTTCATAACCGATGATAGAACACAATAGGTGAACATTAGTGTAAGCAGTCTACTGGTGTGCATTGAAGAATTCTTGGAAGACTGACTTCAGCCCAACGGATATTTCCTGATCTGGGAGGAGAGATACTAATATTTTCTTGCAGGACTCCTTCCCAGATTAAGGAAAGGAGATTTGAACAAGCCTACACTTAACCTCAACGGCTCTTTCCCAAATTAGCAATATGACCGTTCAAGTGTGCAGAGCTGCTTGGTTAAATGGATTTTTCAGAGGCTTTGGAAATTACTTCTCAACATTATCATTCTTGAAACACTCTGAAACTCCTCCAAGCTTTCAGAACAACTTAGAGAGAAGCCACTTCAATCTTCAGCCTTGTGTTCACAGAATCCACCCTTTGCTGAAAGATTGACCAGAGCCTTGAGCACTCCTGTTCGCTGATTGTTCATCAGTTCCCTTTGGTGAAGCTGAGACACATTCTAGGAGAGTGCTTAAGGTGAAATCGGGAAGAAGACTTCAACTCATTTATTCACTCAACAAGGAGAGGTGCTTCACAGGTTACTTCAGGGGAAACTCAAAGTGGGTTTGCTTTGGGGAGTTGAAATAGGTGGGAGACCTATACCAGGGCTGGAGAGAGCAGCTGGTCATCACAACTATCCGCCTGGAGTTTGGAGTGAAGGCATTCAAGTTATTTCATCTCTGTGTGTGGTTGTAAGCCATTGTTGATACACATAGTGAAATAACCTCCTGGATTGGTATCCCCCAGACGTAGGCCGAAGGCCGAACTGGGTCAACAACTCTTTGTGTTGTTTATTTACTTTATGCTTCATTTTATTCCGCTGTGCTTATATTACACTTGATACCGTAATCTGTGTGTTCATTGTTGGTGTTCAAACACATACAGTGAACTACTGCATAAAGTTCCTCACTTGCTTAGACTGTGGACCTAACAAGTGGTATCAGAGCCACACTCTTGTGAGAGAGATCTTTTGAAGCAAGATGAGTCAAAGGTGGAATTACAATCAGCCTCCTCTTCTAGATGGGACTAACTTTGCCTTCTGGAAAAACAAGATGCGGTCATTCCTGATGTCTATAGATGATCTGGCATGAAATGCTGTTCTTAGCAAGTATGCTGTGCCTAGTGTCACTAAGGATGGTGTGACCACTCCCAAAGACATGAATGACTGGAGCAAAGAGGAAAAGACCTTGTCCAACATGAATTCCAAAGCTTTACATGCTCTCTTCAGTGCTGTAGCAGACGACCAATATTTCCTCATCTCAAACTGTACCACAGCATTTGAAGCATGGAACATACTGGTAAACTCATATGAGGGAACCACCTCTGTAAGGAAATCTAAACTCATATCTCTTGATGCTGAATTTCATAAAATTAGTATGGATGAGCATGAGTCTGTGAATAGCTTTTTTGGTAGAATTCGTACTCTAACAAACCAAGCTCAACAGCTTGGTAAAACCTACTCCACTGAGGAGATAGTATCTAAGATTGTAGGTACACTCCCTGAGAGGTTCTACCCCAAAATTGCTGCTCTTGAGCTTCAGGCCAACTTTGAAACCATGAGTGTTGATGAGCTTATGGGAATCTTACAATCATGGGAGATGACTCACTGCAAAAAATTCAAAGGGAAGTCTGTTGCTTTCAAGGTGGAGTCCAAATCCCCCAGTGCTCCCTCTGTTAAAGAACCCAATTCAGTCCATGATGATGATGAGGATGAGGATATTGATGAGGAAGATCTGGCTTTGCTGACTAAGAAGCTAGCTCGCTTTCTCAGAGATAAGAAATCAAAGCAAGCTGGAAATAGAAGAGGAGAGGGATCATCTAGCAGGAGACCTGAGAAGAACAAATATGATCGATCTGTCAAGAAAACCTCCAAGGAACCCTCAGATTCCAAGGGTACTCAGTGCTTTGAATGTAAAGGCTTCGGACACGTTCGAGCTGAATGTGCTAATCTCAGAAACAAGTCCTCTGATGTCAAGAAGACCTACTGTGCCACATTCAGTGATGATGAAGGTCCAGAATCCAGCAATGATGGAGAGGAAGAAGGGGTTGCCCTTGTTGGAACATGGGATTCTGAGTCTGAGGCTGAATCTGTAGGTAATATTTCTTCTCAAGTCAATACTCTTACTACTGATGAAGCTTCTACTTCTTTTCACAGGGATAACAGTCTAGAGATGGAAACTTTAAGCAACATGTTTGATGAGACCAACCTCAGACTGGAGCAAACCCTAGGAGAATTGGAAGGTGCACTGCTCGATCTAGCGATAAACAGACAGGAGATTACCTACCTCAACAATGAGCTGGATGAGTTGGTGGCAAAATTCTATGTGCAAGGTGAAGAAGCAAGATCATATCTGCAAGAACTCAATACCTACAAGGATGCGTACTTTGACCAAATGAGTGACCTCAGGAGTGCTGAGAACAGACGAGATGAACTGGAATACTTCGTCGCTTATCTGGAACCTTCCCATAGGGATCTATCAGTCACAGTAGATGAACTTGCAGTCCAAGCTGGTGAACTCATGACCTCAAAAAGGGAACTCACTGATCAAGTGGAGCAACTCAGCACTGAGAGAGACAACTTTCAACAAGAACTAATTGGGCTGTCAGAGAAAGTTCACAATCTCACGACGGTAAATGGAGCTCTGGTTGATCAAGTCACAGACCTCAACAGTCTAAAGGATGATCTTCAACAACAAGTGACTGAGTTGACCAATCAAGTTCATGAACTCTCTGCCAAAGTCTCCAAGTCAGAAGAGCTTACTAGCAGATTGAACAAGGGAAAGGATGTCCTTGAAGAAATCCTCGCATCCTCTAAAGCTCATGGAGACAAAAGAGGAATTGGCTATATTAAGGGCTGCAGGTCCTCCTCACAAAGAGTCTTTGTCAAGGAAGGATGTAGCTCTTCTGAGAACTCCGAGGAAGAAGCTAGCACCAGCAAGGTCCCGAAAAGAAAGAAGAACAAGAAGCAAGTCTCTGTAGCTGAACCCCTGGAATGCGACTATTGCAGATCCTATGGTCATATGACTAAGTCCTGCAGGTTACTTGCTCGAGATGCAATGTCTGGAAGACCAATGATTTGGCCTAATGAAGATCTAAAGAGGTCTATTTCCAGAAGAGAATGGAGGGCCAAATGGAAGATGATTTGCAATATTGCCTTTCACACTGCTTCAAAGTCAGGGAAAAAGTCTAGTTGGTACTTTGATAGTGGCTGTTCTAGGCACATGACAGGGAACAGAGATCTCCTATCCAACTACCAAGAGATCGATGGTGGTCAGGTTATGTTTGGTGATGGCAAGAAAGGGAAAGTCATTGGCCTTGGGTCTATAGCTGAAGAAGGATTCCCTACCCTCAAGACAGTGTACCATGTAGAAGGGTTATGTGCCAACCTGATCAGCATCAGTCACCTGTGTGACAACAAGCTTAAAGTACTCTTTGATGATGAATGCTGTGAAGTTCTCAACTCCAAACGAGAATGCATCTTCAAAGGTTATAGATCCAAAAATGATTGCTATATGCTGTCACAATCTTGCTTGTTGGCTAAAGGTGCAGGTACATCAGAAACCCACCTGTGGCATGAAAGGTTGGGCCATTTGAACTTCAGAGATCTAATCAAGCTGAGCAGGAAGGGATCTGTCAAAGGCTTACCAAACTTCAGAAAGGATGATGTTGGTATGTGCAATGATTGCATGAAGAACAAGCAACACAGATCACCTCACAAGTCTATTGAGCAATCTGGTTCAGTCCGATGTCTTGAACTCATCCACATGGATCTCTTTGGTCCTACTGATGTCAAAAGTCTGGGTGGTAAGCAATATGTTTTGGTATGTGTTGATGATTATTCTCGATATACTTGGGTTTCTTTTCTCAGGGAAAAGAGTGAGGCTCTTAAGGCCTTCATCAAGTTAAGCCAGCAATTGATCACAGAAAAAGAGTGCAAAATCAAGAGGATCAGAAGTGATCATGGAGGTGAATTTGAAAGCCATGCTTTTGAGGAGTTTTGCAGTGAATTTGGAATCAAGCATGAATTCTCAGCCCCTAGAACACCACAACAAAATGGAGTGGTTGAAAGGAAGAATCGCACTATTCAAGAAATGGCTAGAGTGATGCTGAATTCAAAGGGTGCACCTCAATTTCTGTGGGCTGAAGCTGTTCATACAGCATGATACGTCTCAAACCGAGTTCATATGAGATCAAAATCTCTCAAAACTCCATATGAACTGTGGAAGGGTAAAAAGACTACTATCTCTTATTTCCATATCTTTGGTAGCACTTGTTTTGTTCTCAATGACAGGGAGCACCTTGGAAAATTTCAAGAAAAGAGTGATGAAGGAATCTTTGTGGGATACTCGTCCACAAGCAAGGCTTACAGAGTATATCTTCCAAAATCCAGAAAGGTGGTAGAGTCAGCTAATGTCACTATTGATGACAAACCTAGCAGAATTCATTGTTCTACAGATGCTGAGAAGAGTAATGATGTCAATATGATCAACTCAGAACAGTCACCTACTGACAGCAATGAGAAGGATCCCGATCATACCAAAGATGCTGAGATCAATGCAGTTCCCTCTACTCCCATCAGAAAGGTGCACAGGAACCATGATGAAGATGATCTGATAGGAGACCTAAATGAGGGAAGGAGAACCAGAATGAAGAAGAAAATTGATTACAAGGAACTTGCAGGGTTACATTGTTTCACTTCCAGGATAGAGCCAAGCAAGGTTGAAGAGGCTCTTGGTGATGAACAATGGATCTCTGCCATGCAAGAAGAGCTGCAACAATTTGCTAGAAATGAGGTGTGGACTTTGGTGGAGAGACCAGACAATGTCAATGTGATAGGAACCAAGTGGATCTTCAAGAACAAGTCAGATGAGAATGGTAACATTACAAGGAACAAAGCCAGACTTGTTGCACAGGGATATACTCAAGTTGAAGGTGTTGATTTCAGTGAAACTTTTGCCCCTGTTGCAAGACTTGAAGCTGTGAGGATGTTGATTGCCATTGCCTGTTCCTTTGAATTCAAACTATACCAAATGGATGTGAAGAGTGCATTTCTCAATGGATGGTTGAAGGAAGAGGTCTATGTGGAGCAACCCAAGGGATTTGAAGACCCTCATTGTCCTAACCATGTCTACAAGCTGAACAAGGCCCTTTATGGGTTAAAGCAAGCTCCAAGAGCTTGGTATGAGAGACTGTCCTCTTACCTGCTGGAGAAAGGTTATGTACGAGGGAATGCTGATAAGACGCTCTTCATCAAAGGAGAAGGAAAAGGATTCCTGATTGCCCAGATCTATGTTGATGACATAGTCTTTGGCTCAACCTCTCAAGTCCTGAAAGATGAATTCGTCCACATCATGAGTAAGGAATTTGAAATGAGTCTTGTTGGTGAACTAACCTATTTCTTAGGTCTGCAGGTATCTCAAAGAAAGGAGGGTATATTTCTGAATCAAGCAAAATATGCAAAGAATCTTGTCAAGAAATTTGGGCTGGAGTCCAGCAAGCCAGTTCGAACTCCTATTGGGACAAGTGACAAGATGAACAAAGACCCTCTTGGTAAATCTGTTGACTGTAAATTATATAGAAGCATTATTGGTAGTTTACTTTATCTTGCAGCTAGCAGGCCAGATATTAGCTTTGCTGTAGGAGCATGTGCTAGATACCAGGCAGATCCTAAAGAGTCTCATCTCCATGCTGCTAAGAGAATCATACGCTATGTGGCTGGTACAACTGAGCTAGGTATATGGTACTCTAAAGACTCAAGCTTGCAGCTAACTGGTTACAGTGATGCTGACTGGGCTGGATGCTCAGATGATAGAAAGAGTACCACTGGTGGATGTTTCTACATTGGTGCTAATCTTGTAAGCTGGTATAGCAAAAAGCAGAGCTCCATTTCCTTATCCACTGCAGAGGCAGAGTACATTGCTGCAGGTAGTTGCTGTGCCCAGCTCCTCTGGATGAAGCAGATGCTGAGAGACTATGGGATTGAGCACAAAGAATTGCTATTGTTGTGTGACAACACAAGTGCAATCAACCTTGCCAATAATCCTGGTCAGCATAGCCGGTCAAAGCACATAGACATCAGACACCACTTCATTCGTGAACTTGTGGAGGATGGCATTGTGTCCATTTCACATGTTGGAACTGAACAACAACATGCAGACATTTTTACTAAGGCATTGTGTACTGATCGTTTTGAAGCCCTCAGGCTAGACCTTGGGCTTTGCTACTTGGCCTAAATGGCCTACTGGACTCTCCCCCATGGAATAAATGGTAAATTCCTAACCCACTTATCTGTTCAATTATTTTATCTAATGTGTGGGCTGCAGGAATTATATGATTAAGGGGGAGATATTGAGAGGCCCATCAGTCAGGCCCAATGTTGTCATATCAAGAAAGAATCTTGTCACCTCTCTGGTCCAGGACCTCTGCAGGAAGCATCATTACCCTATGCTATGGCGGGAATTTGATCAGTTTTCCCAACTCCTTTCATTTATTTTCTTTATCTGTTACTCTTGGGTATTGATTTCGCTCGTTTCCTGTTCTTACGAAAACCCTAGTCTTGTGGTTGAGGTTGTGTTTGCAGTGCAAAATGGTGACCACTCGCAGTTCAACGAATCCGTCACTCGGTTGTGTACCATGGCAAGAAAGGGAAAGTCATTGGCCTTGGGTCTATAGCTGAAGAAGGATTCCCTACCCTCAAGACAGTGTACCATGTAGAAGGGTTATGTGCCAACCTGATCAGCATCAGTCACCTGTGTGACAACAAGCTTAAAGTACTCTTTGATGATGAATGCTGTGAAGTTCTCAACTCCAAACGAGAATGCATCTTCAAAGGTTATAGATCCAAAAATGATTGCTATATGCTGTCACAATCTTGCTTGTTGGCTAAAGGTGCAGGTACATCAGAAACCCACCTGTGGCATGAAAGGTTGGGCCATTTGAACTTCAGAGATCTAATCAAGCTGAGCAGGAAGGGATCTGTCAAAGGCTTACCAAACTTCAGAAAGGATGATGTTGGTATGTGCAATGATTGCATGAAGAACAAGCAACACAGATCACCTCACAAGTCTATTGAGCAATCTGGTTCAGTCCGATGTCTTGAACTCATCCACATGGATCTCTTTGGTCCTACTGATGTCAAAAGTCTGGGTGGTAAGCAATATGTTTTGGTATGTGTTGATGATTATTCTCGATATACTTGGGTTTCTTTTCTCAGGGAAAAGAGTGAGGCTCTTAAGGCCTTCATCAAGTTAAGCCAGCAATTGATCACAGAAAAAGAGTGCAAAATCAAGAGGATCAGAAGTGATCATGGAGGTGAATTTGAAAGCCATGCTTTTGAGGAGTTTTGCAGTGAATTTGGAATCAAGCATGAATTCTCAGCCCCTAGAACACCACAACAAAATGGAGTGGTTGAAAGGAAGAATCGCACTATTCAAGAAATGGCTAGAGTGATGCTGAATTCAAAGGGTGCACCTCAATTTCTGTGGGCTGAAGCTGTTCATACAGCATGATACGTCTCAAACCGAGTTCATATGAGATCAAAATCTCTCAAAACTCCATATGAACTGTGGAAGGGTAAAAAGACTACTATCTCTTATTTCCATATCTTTGGTAGCACTTGTTTTGTTCTCAATGACAGGGAGCACCTTGGAAAATTTCAAGAAAAGAGTGATGAAGGAATCTTTGTGGGATACTCGTCCACAAGCAAGGCTTACAGAGTATATCTTCCAAAATCCAGAAAGGTGGTAGAGTCAGCTAATGTCACTATTGATGACAAACCTAGCAGAATTCATTGTTCTACAGATGCTGAGAAGAGTAATGATGTCAATATGATCAACTCAGAACAGTCACCTACTGACAGCAATGAGAAGGATCCCGATCATACCAAAGATGCTGAGATCAATGCAGTTCCCTCTACTCCCATCAGAAAGGTGCACAGGAACCATGATGAAGATGATCTGATAGGAGACCTAAATGAGGGAAGGAGAACCAGAATGAAGAAGAAAATTGATTACAAGGAACTTGCAGGGTTACATTGTTTCACTTCCAGGATAGAGCCAAGCAAGGTTGAAGAGGCTCTTGGTGATGAACAATGGATCTCTGCCATGCAAGAAGAGCTGCAACAATTTGCTAGAAATGAGGTGTGGACTTTGGTGGAGAGACCAGACAATGTCAATGTGATAGGAACCAAGTGGATCTTCAAGAACAAGTCAGATGAGAATGGTAACATTACAAGGAACAAAGCCAGACTTGTTGCACAGGGATATACTCAAGTTGAAGGTGTTGATTTCAGTGAAACTTTTGCCCCTGTTGCAAGACTTGAAGCTGTGAGGATGTTGATTGCCATTGCCTGTTCCTTTGAATTCAAACTATACCAAATGGATGTGAAGAGTGCATTTCTCAATGGATGGTTGAAGGAAGAGGTCTATGTGGAGCAACCCAAGGGATTTGAAGACCCTCATTGTCCTAACCATGTCTACAAGCTGAACAAGGCCCTTTATGGGTTAAAGCAAGCTCCAAGAGCTTGGTATGAGAGACTGTCCTCTTACCTGCTGGAGAAAGGTTATGTACGAGGGAATGCTGATAAGACGCTCTTCATCAAAGGAGAAGGAAAAGGATTCCTGATTGCCCAGATCTATGTTGATGACATAGTCTTTGGCTCAACCTCTCAAGTCCTGAAAGATGAATTCGTCCACATCATGAGTAAGGAATTTGAAATGAGTCTTGTTGGTGAACTAACCTATTTCTTAGGTCTGCAGGTATCTCAAAGAAAGGAGGGTATATTTCTGAATCAAGCAAAATATGCAAAGAATCTTGTCAAGAAATTTGGGCTGGAGTCCAGCAAGCCAGTTCGAACTCCTATTGGGACAAGTGACAAGATGAACAAAGACCCTCTTGGTAAATCTGTTGACTGTAAATTATATAGAAGCATTATTGGTAGTTTACTTTATCTTGCAGCTAGCAGGCCAGATATTAGCTTTGCTGTAGGAGCATGTGCTAGATACCAGGCAGATCCTAAAGAGTCTCATCTCCATGCTGCTAAGAGAATCATACGCTATGTGGCTGGTACAACTGAGCTAGGTATATGGTACTCTAAAGACTCAAGCTTGCAGCTAACTGGTTACAGTGATGCTGACTGGGCTGGATGCTCAGATGATAGAAAGAGTACCACTGGTGGATGTTTCTACATTGGTGCTAATCTTGTAAGCTGGTATAGCAAAAAGCAGAGCTCCATTTCCTTATCCACTGCAGAGGCAGAGTACATTGCTGCAGGTAGTTGCTGTGCCCAGCTCCTCTGGATGAAGCAGATGCTGAGAGACTATGGGATTGAGCACAAAGAATTGCTATTGTTGTGTGACAACACAAGTGCAATCAACCTTGCCAATAATCCTGGTCAGCATAGCCGGTCAAAGCACATAGACATCAGACACCACTTCATTCGTGAACTTGTGGAGGATGGCATTGTGTCCATTTCACATGTTGGAACTGAACAACAACATGCAGACATTTTTACTAAGGCATTGTGTACTGATCGTTTTGAAGCCCTCAGGCTAGACCTTGGGCTTTGCTACTTGGCCTAAATGGCCTACTGGACTCTCCCCCATGGAATAAATGGTAAATTCCTAACCCACTTATCTGTTCAATTATTTTATCTAATGTGTGGGCTGCAGGAATTATATGATTGAGAGGCCCATCAGTCAGGCCCAATGTTGTCATATCAAGAAAGAATCTTGTCACCTCTCTGGTCCAGGACCTCTGCAGGAAGCATCATTACCCTATGCTATGGCGGGAATTTGATCAGTTTTCCCAACTCCTTTCATTTATTTTCTTTATCTGTTACTCTTGGGTATTGATTTCGCTCGTTTCCTGTTCTTACGAAAACCCTAGTCTTGTGGTTGAGGTTGTGTTTGCAGTGCAAAATGGTGACCACTCGCAGTTCAACGAATCCGTCTAAAGGTGGATCCCCTGCTCCCAAGAAGCACCCTAGACCGAAAGTCGATTTTGGGAAAGGTTTGCAAGACATGGTTCCCAAGAAGCCTACCAACCTTCTGGAGAAAATCCAATCGGAGGTTCAGTCCAACCCTTCTGAGGACGCATTGGATATTCGGAATGAACTCCGAAATGCTGGAGTAGCAGTTGAGGGGGAGAAAGTAACCGACCAAGCAGTTGTGGCCACTACCTCTGTAACTCCGGAGGTTACCTCTCAAGCAGTTGGGGACTCTCAAGCTCCTATTTCTACTGCCAATCCCTCACTGAAGCAGACAGAAGCCATGGATTCTCCTACCAACCTGCGGACTCTTGCTAAAGCCGCCTCGTCGTCAAAAAGGAAGGGAACACCAAAGAAAGGTACAAAATCTGTGTCTAAACCTATTGATAGTTTTGCTAAATCTTCCTCAGGGCAAGCAGGTGTTACTAAGAGGAACTCGGATCCTATTCTCAAATCCTCCATTCCTAAAGTCTCTGAGAAGACCACTAAGGATGGGGCTTCTGGTACCATGGCCTCGGGCAAAACCGGAAGTGTCAAGACCGCCTCGAAATCTGTGTCTAAAGAGACGGCCATTGCAGCTGTTCCACTGGCGTATGCTCCTCCGGCTAGTGCTCCGGTTCAAACCTCTGAGAAGATGGTTGCATCTGCTCCTGCTGTTCGACCAAGCCAGACTAAGAAGACAAAGAAAAGTGCTCCAAAATCCAAGAAGATTGTAGAGCCTACCCAGGAGGATGTCTTAGAAAAGGTTGCTGACAAGGATACTGAGAGAGTTTCAACAGAAGATATTGTTAAGGACACCACCAAGAAGCCCGAAGATGCTGCTGTCTCTACTGAACATGAGGAAGATCAGATCATTGATGACTATGTCAAGGAAACTGCTGAGAGGGAACCAGGCAAGGATGCTGGTTCTGGTGATGCTCAAGACCAGGATCAGGAAATGTCAGCTCAGAAGGAAAATGTGGTTGAAACTGATCCCATTGCAGAAACTCAGGGGGAGAATGCTGAGGATATCAATGAAGATTCAGAGGAAGAAGATGGCTCAGATGAAGAAGGCTCTCAATCAGAACCAGAGGAACCAGAGAATCCTCAGCCCATTGCAGTTGGATCCAAAGTTGCTAAGGTTCCTTATGAGAAGGTTCAGAAGAGAGTTGAATCGGAGAGTGAATATGAAGTGTCTGGAGATCATGTCACTGAAGGAGAAAGTTCGAAAGATGAGGATGTTCAGTCCACTCCGTTGAACACTGAAGATGCACCTGTGCAATCTTCCAAAGCTGCTAAATCTGCTAAGCGGGTTCGTGATGCCGAAGAGGAACCTGAAGCAAGGAAAAAGAGCAAAGAAGACTCTAAGGGCAAGTCAGTTGAGAAAGCCAGGAAGCCAGATCTCAGACCTGCAATAGCTTCTAGCTTCAAGTTCTATTACTCTGGAAACCGTTCTTACTATGATCTGGTGTTGAAAGACAAGAAGTTAAGATCGGAGTATAGGTTTTGTGGAAGAAAGCTCCAGGAGCTTGGATGGACAACCTATCTTGAGGAAAGGTCCCTTCTTGAATGGGCATCTAAATGGACCAGTTCTCGACCAGAACTTGTTAAGGAATTCTATGCCAACCTACAGAAGGATATTCTGAAGAAAAACAAGTCTTGGTTCCAAAAGAACTACACTCGAGGAATTATCTATGATTTATCTGCAGATAAGATCAACAGTCTACTTCAAGTTCCTGATGTCTCTTTTGATAGCATCTATGAACCAGGAACTATTTTTGACAGTGATAAGGTAGCTCGTGGGTTAACAAAGAATGTTGTTCAGAAGATGCCTGGCAGAGGAATCAATCCTAAGGATCTTTCTCAGAAGTTTCATTTGCTCTACAAATTCTGTGCCTCCAATATATTGCCTACATCAAATCATTCCTTGGTGTCTCGTGAAATGTGCCATCTCATATATGCTATTGAACATATGGAGCAGATCAACTATGGTTATCTTGTGCTGACTCAGTTGAGCAGACTTGCTCAGAGCATGAAAAATGATGGGAAAACACTGCTTCTCTATCCTGCCCTGATCACTGCATATCTGGAATCCGAAGGAATATTTGGTGAAAAGAGAGAGCCAACTGAAGCAGTTAATGAATTTGTCATTACTCAGAAGTTGCAAAAGAAACGTCCAGATCTTCCAGGCCCTGATGGATCCTTGAACAGTCAGAGTGCTCTTCATCGAGCAAATGAGATCTTTGCTCAGGGTATTGCTGAGGTCAGATCAATGAAGGAGGCCCTTGGTGTGCTTGAAAAGAAACTTGAACTAGGCCTTGCACTGATGCCTGATACTTGGTCTGATGAAGAGAATGCAATCTCTCATGTTGATCCTGATTTGGCCACTGATTCTGAAGATGATGCTGAGGAGTCTGACTAATTTGACAGCAAGGATGATCCAGAGGGGGAGTAGTAATTCCAATCGCTGCTGAAGTCATTCTCTGAAAATTTGGTAATATCTTTCTATCCCTAAAACTTTTTCATTTTAAATCTTAAACTGTTTTATCATTTATGGACTGCTTCTGGACTTTGGTGTGTGTTGCATGATTATTTGTTTTGAACTGTTTATGATGGTTGTGGCTGGACATTGTGAACTGAACTATGGATTACTTATGTTCAGTAATGCTTATGCTGGTTAATGCTCTCTGTGTATCATGTTTTTTTTTCTGTAAGAGCTTGTGGGCTTAGTTGGGGATGTATTACCTCTTGTTCATTGATTTCATTGTAATAGTTCATCATCGGTTGGATTTATTGTACTGGCTCACCTCCTGTCAAAAAGGGGGAGATTGTTGAGTCTAGGTTTTGATAGGAGTTCATAACCGATGATAGAACATAATAGGTGAACATTAGTGTAAGCAGTCTACTGGTGTGCATTGAAGAATTCTTGGAAGACTGACTTCAGCCCAACGGATATTTCCTGATCTGGGAGGAGAGATACTAATATTTTCTTGCAGGACTCCTTCCCAGATTAAGGAAAGGAGATTTGAACAAGCCTACACTTAACCTCAACGGCTCTTTCCCAAATTAGCAATATGACCGTTCAAGTGTGCAGAGCTGCTTGGTTAAATGGATTTTTCAGAGGCTTTGGAAATTACTTCTCAACATTATCATTCTTGTAACACTCTGAAACTCCTCCAAGCTTTCAGAACAACTTAGAGAGAAGCCACTTCAATCTTCAGCCTTGTGTTCACAGAATCCACCCTTTGCTGAAAGATTGACCAGAGCCTTGAGCACTCCTGTTCGCTGATTGTTCATCAGTTCCCTTTGGTGAAGCTGAGACACATTCTAGGAGAGTGCTTAAGGTGAAACCAGGAAGAAGACTTCAACTCATTTATTCACTCAACAAGGAGAGGTGCTTCACAGGTTACTTCAGGGGAAACTCAAAGTGGGTTTGCTTTGGGGAGTTGAAATAGGTGGGAGACCTATACCAGGGCTGGAGAGAGCAGCTGGTCATCACAACTATCCGCCTGGAGTTTGGAGTGAAGGCATTCAAGTTATTTCATCTCTGTGTGTGGTTGTAAGCCATTGTTGATACACATAGTGAAATAACCTCTTGGATTGGTATCCCCCAGACGTAGGCCGAAGGCCGAACTGGGTCAACAACTCTTTGTGTTGTTTATTTACTTTATGCTTCATTTTATTCCGCTGTGCTTATATTACACTTGATACCGTAATCTGTGTGTTCATTGTTGGTGTTCAAACACATACAGTGAACTACTGCATAAAGTTCCTCACTTGCTTAGACTGTGGACCTAACAAGCAATGAGAGTTTGAACTTGATTATGCATTGCCTTTCTCTGGTTCTCAAGGAAGTATCAGTTTACGAGCATTTTCCTGGATTGGTATGCATTTTCCAATTGCCTTCTTATATGGAGGTTTATATGTCATTGTGCATTAACAAATCAATGATAGAAGACTGGCTACTATGAAATAGGAATGACAATGGGCGGTTTTGGATAGTAGCATCCACATCTCCAAAACTGTTAGTATTTTCATTCGCCAAAACCGGCTCAATCCCAATCGGGTACATTATTGGGGATCCCCATTGGGTACCGTAATTTTCCCGTTCTCCATCAGGGATCTTATCGGGGATTCCCTTACAAATCAACGTTCAATTTTTTTCGGTGATTGGAAAGGTCGGGATATATTATTCAAGCCAATTTTAAATTTCACTAATTATAATATCAAAACATACATAGAAATTGTTTAAATAATAATCAACATAAAAAGTTTATAATAGTTTCCAATATATAATCAAACCTATCAAACTAATGGGCTTTGTCATCTTTTTTGTAAAAATATTAATTATAATATACAAATTATATAGTACTCCCTTTGTTTTTTTTATAACCTCTCCATTTCTACACAGCAAGCAATCCAATGCACATTTTCAATCATTAATATCTCAAATTATATACAAGTAAAAAATTATAAAAATTTGATATTCTAAAACTACACGATTAGACGAATACAACATCTCATTTGACTAGTTTATCTTATATAACCGTGCTAAAAAAATTGAATCAAAGTTACTTAATAAATAATATCTACTATGCCAATGGTAGACTTAAATAAAAATGAAGGGAGTAATAAACAACATATAAAATATATCGAGGATCGGCCGGAACGGGGACTACTTCCCCATTCCCATCCCCGTCCTCGAAAAAATCCCCAATCTCCGACTCATCTCGAATAATTCTCCACCGAGACCGAATTGAAATTTCGATTTTCGATTTTCACCATTGCAGATGAGTTTTTTTGTCATCCCTACCATGAAAATCGGAATCAACCCAATTAATAGACAAATCGACCCGACCCACTTCCCAGGGCAGAGAAAATAGAGTCGAGAAAAGATTAGTCCAATAGGCTGAATGATAGGAAAAACTAGGCCAGTTTATGAAGTCCAAAGAGCAGCAAATCAGTTCAGCTAACGGCCCAAAAAAAAGGAACATTAGATCAAGCTCAATAAGAGAAGGAAGAAAGCTGAAGGCCCATTCATGTCTTTTGACTACATACGAAAAGCCTTTTCCGGTATGAGAGACGAGGAGTCAACTTGTCGTCCCACACCTCAACTTGTCGTCCAAAAGAAAGTAAATTATTTTTTTATTTAATTATTAATATATAAATACTAGGAGTATTTTTTATTTTTAAATGGTTAAATTTAAAATTCTGATTTTCAACCAAATTTCAAATTTCAAATTTTATTTACTTCTACTAAATACTACCTCCGTTTCCGTGAAAGTGAAACGTTTAGTTTTTTGACACTATTAATTATTCAACTTTAATTTACTTTATGTAATAGTTAGAGAAGAAAAAATATAGTCAAGTGAGATCTTGTTAGAATTGTCTCTTCTTGTAGTTTTAGAATATCAAATTTTTATAATTTTTACTTGTACACAACGTAAGTTATTCGTTGTTAAAAATATTTATTGGATTGCGTGCGCATAGTAAATGTTGCATATTTATGAAAACGGATGAAGTATATAGTAGTTCTGTCGCGTCTCTTATCTGAAATTTCAAAACAAGAGGAACATATGACAATACTGCCATTTGGGAGTAGGAGGATATCGAGTCAAGTCGAGCTCGAGTATCATAGTATTTGTGCATGATCTTGACGGCAGATATTCGAGTTCGAGCTCGAGTATAATCAAGTTCGAGTTCGAGATCAAGTAGCTTGCGAGTATTTTTTTTTATTTTACTAAGCTCGAGCTCGAGTTGGTAGCTTAAATTTGAATTTTATTTTATTTTACTTTTTAACATTTGATTTTGAATTTTTAATCATAACCTAAAAGACACAATTCAATTTGATATTTGAATATTGAGTTGTTTATTGTACAATTAAGATATAACTAAAATTCTTTAAAAATATATTTCAATATTTAAAAAGTGATTATTTTTTCTCGTTTATATATTTTAAATAAGTGATATATTTTCTAATAGAAAATATAGTGGAATTTGAGGAAAAGTATGAGACAAAGATTAATTAAAATGTTTGCTAAGGGTATTATCAAGTCGAGTCGAGTTCAAATACTCAAATATTAAAAATACTTGAGCTTGACTTAATACTAGTTTAAGTTCGAGCTCGAGCTTGAGTTGAGTAGCGATATCGAGTACGAGTCGAATCTAGATTAGAATAAATCGGGAAAAAAATAAAAATAAAAAAAGGGGAAAATAATGGCGAGAAAAATCACAACTACCCATTGGGCTAGAGCAGCACGTGCCGGGGTTATCCATCCGGACACAGTTTCTGGGTACACGGTAAAGTACCAAACCACGGGCTGACGGGCATATATTTTGAGATTTGCTCTGATTTTAATATTCCTATTATCCACAAATTAAATTGCAAAACAAAAAGGAATTCTGATTTCTCCATCCATCCGCAAGTATTTCTCTTGTATTTTTTTTTATTTTTTGTTTTTGTTAAACAACATGTACACAGAGGTGACGGGAGTTCATATAAAACAAATTACGAAGAAATATAGGAGAATGATAGTCTAATTAATCTAAAAGTCGGTAATAATTTATATATATATTGTGCTATTAGAATTAATGAATAAAAATTGTTTTATTATCGATGCGTGGCAAAAGAAGCAGCACAAATGGGCAATGGTTTGGATTGGAAGAGACAATCAGTAGAACCCACCCACGGATTAGGAACATGGGCAACAATGGCTGCCACGTTTCTGAAAATGTGGCCGCCAGATTCCTTGGGAATGATATTTAATTTGTCGGCCTCCTTTGCCTAGTAGTCAGTCCTGCACTGGTGGTTGGTGTTGGTGTCTTTATTAATGAGAGAATGCAGCATGCTCTGAAGTACTATATTTTGTACTAGTAAAAAACGAATAATAAGGTGGGACGAATATAGTCGAGTACATGAAATAAATAAAATAGTGTATGTTAGGTGCATACTTAAGATTCTATATTACACATGCACCTATCTACCATCAACTTTCAAGTCAAGCATCACATGGTCAGATTTTGGGGCTCCTTTCACAAACCCTAGGTTTACCCATCACTATCATTAAAAGAAAAAAAAAAAAATTTAATTAATTGGTAATGAATTTAGATTACAAATACCGTCGCTAGCATTTTTATGTGGTCATGTGGATATACTATTAATTAATTTACCAACAAACCCAAGATTCTATATGCCATGAATATTAATATAGATACAAGATATATGATGTAACTGAGACTCAAACACAATACTCTTGATTTTAATAGCAAAGTAGGAGAATGAAGATTTGGTCATGTTCTCTGACTTCCAACTTTATGATTAGGTATTTGATTCTCACCCGACCCCTGATCCATCTCCTTTATTCCCTTTGTAATTTGTGTGGTTTGAGCTCTCATACACTTTTGCCGACACATTAGTATCAATATTTTAATAGCAAAATAGTGATAACCTCCTTGGAAACTCAAACTATTGAAGAGAGAAAATCACGTATCATATAGTATTAGTAACATTATTTATATATAGATTAATTCTCTTTATGTGGATATATTTAGAGTTGTAAACGAGACGAACCGAACCGAGTTTCAAGTGTTTGACCTCTATTCGTTAAGCTTAACGAACGAATACGAACCGAGCCAAAAATCTTAACGAGCCAATTTTATGTTTGAGCTCTGTTCGTTTAACCTTACGAACGAGCTAATAACGAACGAACACGAGCCTAGTCGAGCTCAGTTAACGAAACATTTATTTTATTAATAAATTTATTTGTTTTAGAATTAAATTAGGTGTGAAAATGTATTGTATATTGTAATATAATTTATGAGAGAAATGTGAAATTAATAAAAATAAAAAATGGAAAGAATAACTAGATAAAATATTTATTTTTTATAATATATATTCCAATAAAAAAGAATTCCAAACTGTTCGCGAACTTAACGAACGAACACACAAACCAAATTATGTGTTTGAGCTCGGTTCGTTTAACTTACCGAACGAGTTGTTAACGAACGAACACGTATCGAAACGACCTCAGCTCACGAACTGTTTGTTCTATTTACAGCTCTACATATATTAGGGGTGTTTGGCAAAACAGTTATTCTGAATCAGTTCAATTGTGAGATATTTGTGAGACATAATAGTTTTTTTTTAAAAAAAAAAGACAGAATAACTTAAAATAGTTATCAATAAGTTCTTTTTGAAGCCACTGCAATGAGTAGCATTTTGAATTTTAACTCATTATTAATGAAAAGTTATCTCAAAATTACCAAACAACTAATTTTTACTAATTTATTACTTTCATAATATCAGCTAAAAGCTAATTCGACTATTAATTAATTTACTAACAACGCGAGGCCAGGGTAGGCCAACTTGTCATCTTCCTGCACACTCATTTCAATTTATAAAATAGAGATAAATATTAAATAGGCTACAAAAGGAACTATTTTTTATTTTAGTCAACTGAAAACACTAACTACCAAATAAGTCATTACAGGAGTTGTGGACTTATCATAATGGTCAAGTCCCCGGACCTTATCTCTCCCCTTTTATTTTTTTGTAATTTATATGACATGAGCCCTACCACTCTTTTTAGTATGTATAGTAGTTTAGCGCAAAAAAAAAAAAAAAGCATTACAACGTGCATGGTGCACTATAAAAATAACTCAAATGATTTTATAGTAACCTATTTTTACAATGTAAATGGTTATAAATATAAGCCACTATAAAGGTATTTGGCATATTTTTATAATACACTATTTTTACAATAATATTTTGATAATTATTATTTATAGTGATCTAAAATAAGAAAAACAAAAAATAAATTATTGTTAGTTGTCTATTATTTTAATATTAATTTCTCTTTAAAATATCATTATCTCTTTTTCGTGAAATCTGAAGATATATCCACTCTCATGAATTATTAGCTTAGGAAAGGGACAAAGTGCTACAGTTACATGTTAATCCAGTTTAACTCACTCAAAGTCACAATGCGTTCAAGACTAATCATTCAAAGATCGGATGGTTATTAAAGAATAAAATAGAGGTCAAAGTGTTAGAATGAACACTAAAAAATTCAAATGTTACGGTTATTAAAAAAACGGATGAATTACTGCAAAAAAAATTTTATGCCCCACAGTCCACTGTAGCAACTAGCAACTAGCAAGGCGCCCATAAATAAATTAAAAAACGTTGAATAGAATAGTAGATGCAATTTTTTTAAGTATATGTGCATTGAATTTGTTCGAGGCGATGCTTTAGTCATTCACTCTTCCACCGTCCACCCCACTAGTCTAATAATTCAATAGTACTTCATTATATTATCACTTCTATCTTAATAATAGTCGTACATCATACTGGGATATTATATTTCCTCCGGCTTTTACTAAATGTAATTTAACAGTTGCATACACTATTAGAAAAAATCTCGATTCGGTCACTAAAGTTGTAGTTGCTAACGAGTTTATGTCGCTAAAATTATGGTCGCTAACGAATTCCGGTCGCAAATTCGGTTGCTAACCTCTTTAGCGACCGAATTTTACCAAATTTTTTCGGTCGCTAAAACAGAAAATTCTTGTAGTGATAAAGTAGTATTATTCATTTAATAAATTTATTCATTAAATAACTATGATTCATATTTTAAATACAATTATAAAAAATAAAATACATTAAAGTGGGTTGCATGTTCTTAAATTAATTGAATCGTATAATAATAGAATATTGTAAAATTTTATAATTTTTATTTTTGTATTATTTGGGATGTTATGTGATAAACATATATATTTAATTGCGTGTTAAAAAAATTTAAATTTATTTAAAAACGAAGAGAATATATTTTCAGAAAAATCATAGATACACAAATAATGTAGTAGTAGCTGAATGCCTGAATCTATCTTTATCTTTATTATAGTATAAAACAAGCTTTTTCCCGCCTAAATGCCAAAAATTAACTTCCAAAAATACCACTAAATCGATATAGAAATCATTAAATTATCCAATCACTAATCACTACCTTCCAGATTTGACACTCTTCTCAATTCTTTTTAATTCTGGAGGCTTTCATCTAACCCCCTAAACGCACATAATCATGCCTCCATCCCTCTGCCACCATCCGCCTACGCATCAGTTGTCGTCCTCTCTCTCCGTCGTTCCGATTCGCCAGCCGCCTCCACCAATCTGCGCAGCACAGGGCTCGCCTCCACCTCCACCCCCATCTTCCCTTGCATCTCCGGTTGTGGTCGGTCTTCACAACTCTCCTGCCAAGCCTGCTTCGCCCGAGCATTTTTGGTTCTAATTACTCTTTTTTTGTGAATCGGCATAACACTCATTTTTTTTTTTTTTGCATTGGAGTTTTTAATTACTCTTTTATATCATATCATAATAGCATTTCGTGGGTTGATTTGGAGTCAATTTAAGGCAATTTCATGTTGCTCACTATATGGCTACAAGATGTTCGATAAAATCCTATGTGAATTTATGTGATGTAAATACTTTGATTTTGGATATTTTTTCTTTGTTTCTTTTTTGCAGGTCACAATTTAATGGTTTCTTTTTACTCGAATGACATACTGGATGTGCTTTTCTGCATGATTTGGCAGGGCATATAAACGAAGTTATCTCAGAGTATGTTTTTACTACAATGCCATGTCTTGATGAAGTCTGTACGGTAATTATTAGCAAATTGGATGTCCATTTCAGTTTCATTTTCTCTGCTAAGTCCATTTCATTTTGTTGCAACTTTCTCATGGAGTCCTGAGAAATTTCGAGCCCCAAATGGTATTTACAGAATCAGGTTGACTCTAGATGACCCTACAAGAATCCATGCTTATCTTCAATGAGAGGATGGGGTAAAGACCTTTTCAAATTTGTATATTAAAGGCTGTATTTTCTTTTACTTTTACTAAAGGCATTTAATTGAGGAGCTTTTAAATGTACACTGATTAAACAACAGATGGTAAATGCACAGGGGAATTTTTCTGCTCCGAGGGCAAATTCTCCCAGAAATCCACCATGGATAGAATGTTGCTTGAAATCTTACTACATCGACAAAGATGACGCTTGGGGGAGTAGGGAAACTTTTATATGTATAACCTTGATTCTACTAATGAAACTATACCTGTGTCCAATATTTATGCAGAAACATTGGAGTTCTCAGCAATGTCTAAATTATCAAAACAGCTCAGATTCTGAAACATTTTCATCATTACTACTGTAAATCAAATATAGATATACTTTGTCATTTGCATGCCTTTACACCAGTTATAATGAATATGGGCATTCAAAAGTCGATCCAACGTTAATATATCAGTACTGCATTGTAATATGCTCAAATGTTATTTTTTAGGGAAAATGAAACGCATATGATCCTGAGAAGTGAAAAGTAAATATGAGCAATAAGCAGAAGTGCAAAAGTATGGCTCAAGATGTTGCTGGAAAACCTTTATTTTCTCACCATGATTCAAAGAGCAAGACACTGTAATTGCTTACTAACTCAAGGTGAACCAACCATGGCATTTGGGAAGCATGTGTCTCTTGCAACTATTTAAAAATTAGTAGCTCTTTGGTGCCAACTTGCTATACATTATACATGAAGAGATCACTTTAATGACACTAAATTTTAGTTGTTTTATTTCTACTGTTAGTAATTAGATTAGTAATGTGTGCATTGAATTTTGAGTACACACACTTTCATATATATTATTTATTTTAGAAAAAAGAAAAGGAGTGCCACACTGTAGTCCCTTGCTGTTTATCATTGCAATGAGAAGTGTTTAGGGCCACTTCCTCTCTCACAAAAAGTGCATGTTACTACATTCTTCTTAATAAATTAAGCACCCTACTCTCCTTTGTGGTTGGGCCATGTCTGTTTTTAACTCCTCCAATAGTAGTATGCATGAAAAAGTCCTAATGTTCTAATTACTGTCAGTTGCTTTTTTGTATGTGGAGTTGGTTGTGTTATGCTGGGTACTTGGGTGACCCATCCTTGATCTATTTATTTTTATGTTATTTTTTCCCTGTTTTTTTAAAGCTTTTCTATTTCTTCTATGTGATAGTGTGACTTAACTGTCATACAGGTTTTCCTGTGGTCCTTAAAGTTGGCATTATCCATTTTACCCTCTTCACATTTTATGACAAACTCTTGAAGAGTGGCTCACAATTGCTAGGTTCTTACTTTTTTTTATCTCCCAATGAATTCATTGATGGAATGCTACTGATTGGGTTTTGTGTTGTAGGTTAAAAAGTGGGTGCATAGAATAATACTATTGAAATATATCAATGGGATTGGTATGTTCTAATAATTTACTTCAGTTGTAATATATCAATGAGTTGGAGCAAAACCATTCTCTGTTTTTTATTTTGGAAGTCAAGCATGGTTGGTCTTTTTCTAGAATTATTTAATTATTATAATTTCAAAATAGATCTTCTACCTCCCATTTTGTGAGAACTAAGATTAAACGCCATATGGAACCTATTTATGCTATACTTGATTTCAAGTCCCCAATACAATAAACCTTATCTCTTTTTTCAACCTTAACTTAGCATTTCCTTGACTGGCTCCTTGACCTTTACTTTGGCATGGCAAGGCCTGTCAACCGGGAGGACGATGGGATCATGAATCTTTCAAAACAGTCTCAAAAGTCCTCACTTAGCAGGTTCATATGGCTTCAAAGCTTTTGGTTACGTATTCATCTAATTCATGATATTATCCTGTTAGAATTGTTGAGAATATTTGTCCCTTTCATTCACATAGCATTCGATGCTACACATTAGAGAGAAAAGTGATGTTTAAGCTTTGGGGTTGTCCTGTAGGAGGTCCTAACAGGGAGGCATCCATTGGACCCGGCGTTTCCAGGTGGTGTGCATTTGAGTCAATGACTCTGTCGACGTGCTGGACTCAAAGTTGCAGGGGTCCTATGGCTTCTCCTTTGCATTCTCGCATCAGTTTGATTCAAGTATTAAGAAACAAAGAACTTGTGTGTATATTATTGTGAAGGGGAGATTTAGTAGTTCAGTTAGGGTTGATAAACTCAACTACTTAAGTGATCTCAATTATTATGGAATGTTCACTTAACAGTATTTTCTCTCTGTTGTTGTATTGTTGTAGAGTGTAATAGATCAATGTATCTGATCGAGGATGAAAGAGAGAACATTAGGGGTCATGTACTCATAAGTATCTTAACTATATAATTTTTTGTAAATAATTTAAAACAATCTGTTTATTTGGTAAGAATATTTCTTTACTATTTTAAATCAAATCTCAATTCAAAGTCCATATTTATACTAGAAATTAGTAATAAGTATACATTATCATTGGCTCATTAGAGTTAATTGTGTAACCAATTAATTTAAAAATCAAAATCAAATTTAAAACATTAACCACTAATCGTGATATGCACTTTCTAAACTTTAAAACAATTTTTGAGAAAAGCTCTCAAAAATGCTTGACAATACTAATTATGTATATATGAATCTTATATCCATGGTAAGAATATTTAATTTGTGATATGCACTTTCTAAACTTTAAAACAATTTTTGAGAAAAGATCTCAAAAATGCTTTACAATACTAATTATGTATATATGAATTTTATATCCATGGAAAGAATATTTAATTTGAGAAAAGATCGCAACAATGAATCTGGGCAATACTAATAGGAGGACTGGTGGGAGAAGTTATTTCGGAAAAGATATTTTTAGGAGAATTAATACGACAAAAAAAATTATTCCTACATAGTATCTTTTCGATACGATTTTTTTTTGGGTTCGAGTTTTTTCATATGCATAATTATGCTTTGAGATAGACAACCCTTCCCACTAGATCCTCCCGGGATTAGTCTTTGGACAAATGTGGTTGGGATACTCGCTTTACGCAAAAAATATATATATATAATTTTATATATATAAATATTTCAAAACAATCTTTTTATTTGGTAAAAATTTTATTTACTATTTCAAATGAAATCACAATTCAAATACCATATTTATACTAGGAATTGGTACTAAGTATACATATTATTATTGTCTCATTAAAAGGTAATCGTGTAACGAATTAATTTAAATTATCTAAATTAATTTTACAACATTAATCACGGATGAATTTCTAAAATTTCAAACAATATTTGCTTCTAAGAACTCATAATATGCATAACTGATGTTTGCCTGTTTGGTTAGTTGTTAAATGAAATCATTATTTATTCATCCAAAAAAATGAAATCATTATTTCCCTTTTTAACTTTCAGATAGATTATTATCATTGCCTCTGATATTATTAAATTTTCTAAAATAAGTGATGTATTATTAGTAAATAAATATTGATTTGAAATAATTTATTCTTATTAAAGTCTAAGTCCAAACATTGATAACAAGGTTGTCAAGATCGAGATCATATATGATATCATTTTTTTCTTTGCAAGATCGAAATTTTAATAAGTTAAAAACTAAATGATCATATATTTCATTACTAATGGCTTCGACCCTCCATTACCCTGGAAAAAAAATTGATCAAAATTTTGATTATATTCATATTTATTTGAATTCATTTTGTATTTTAATATTTTATATATTAAGAAGTTAAATTTTTTAATATATTTCATGTTTATCAATTAATACATTTACCAAAATATATGATAATAAACATGGGAAGTTGAGTTAGAAAACTATTCATTTATTTTATAGGTTTGCATTGAGCTTTTTGCATTTTATTTTGGTGGATGCAAAGAGATTTTATACCAAGACAACAGATGTGAATAATTTTGGAAAAAATATTAGAATGTCGATTGTTGTGTTCTGATTTACAAATTAATGTGCAAACAAAGATAATAATTTAAATTATTGGTGACATTATGCTAGACATTTAATTTGTGAAATAATATAACTAATATCCAATCGATCAGAAATAGGTTAGCCCGCGGGCAGACCTTTTTAGAACCGCATATAATAATAAAGATTATAATTCCATATTGTATATATGAAAATTTTACCCCATATATATTCTTTCACAGTATATATAAAGTTTTATAGTATTTTTATTATAAACAAATAAAATGTAATCTTATTTTTTTTTATACTATCGTGTTAGTTCTTTTATGTATACATGTTCTCACAATGAGAATGAACGATCTAATACTTCTTAATCAAAAATACTTCCCCTATTCTCTTTTATTTGTCTTTTTAGAAACAAGTAAATATTCCAAAATATTTGTCATTTTATATATTTATATTACACATTTCCAATATTATTCTTATATTTTTATAAATATTACTCTTAAAATATCGTGCATTATCTCTCCATTTAATTTTATTTTTTTATATAGTAGGGGTAAAAGTGAAAAATTGATAAATAATAATAAATTTATTGGTATGCGTGTTTTTTTTTTTATTAGAACGTCAACCATTAAAGGACAGAAAAAGTATAATAATTAAGATAAGGTGATAAAATAATTTTGATATATTACCACATAATATTTTTTTCTCCACAATACTATAATCTGAGCCCGGCGCATCGCGCGGGCGGGTAGTTCTAGTATATAATAAACTAATGCATGCAAAAAGTTGAGGATATAAATGGAAAATATATCTTCCTAGTTGGCTAGTAGCATCAATTTTTTTTTTATGAGCCACTGAAGGCCTGAGAAAGGGTGGTGTGCATGCCACACAATTATAAAGTGGAGGTTCAATTCCCCACCGTTGCAAGTCAAGGGACTTAACCACTTTGGACTAAGTCCTCATCCCAGCATCAATTTATTTATTACTAGTAGTAAGCAGCGAGGCATAAGTTTTTAACTTCTTTCATTGGTTTTATCGAAATAAATATTATTAGCCTTTTATAAATATAATTTTGTTATAATAAGAAAATAATAAGAACTCATTTAATAAAATAAATCTTATTTTATTGAATTGATTATTATTACTTAGAGTCAACAGACTCTGGGAGGGGAGGGGACTTATCCTAGTCAGTGGCGATTCCAGAAATCTACATAAGGATGTGCAAATTTTGACAAAATATATATATATATATATATATAATACCCTTCACCCCACTAATATTTCTTGAAAAAAAATCATAATTCCATCTACATCTATGATCACCTAATATTTCTTTTGAAACATAAAATAATTGTGAATTATTTAACATGTGATCACCCGTAATTCAAGTTTGACAATCATCATTGCATAAAACATTCTTTCAACTATTCTATTGCCAAGGAAAAATTAACAATTAATTGACCTTATCAAATCGATATTAGTATTATATTATATGAAAGTTGAAGGTCTATTCACCACATAAAACATTTCGACTTGATAATGATGAAAGTTACTCACTTTACTCATTTCCTTTCTCATCCATCTTTTGCATAAATTATGAAATCATCGTTCATATTTTTGTAGCAAAATATAATTCTCAACACAATATATGAAAGTATTCTTACAATAAATCAACACAATGAGTCTGATCTCTCAATTCATATAATTATTCTTTGGCTTTTCACAAGATTCATGCCATTTGCAAACTCTTTATCGTTATTTGCAGTGACCACAAATCAAGAGTAATTCTCAAAATTAAATGAACAAAATATAATAAAAAACAAACTCAAAGTAAAGAACATATTTCAAAAGAATAACCATCTTCACTACTTTACTTAAATTATAAAAGTACACCAACAAAAAAACAAAATTAATCAAAATAAAAGTATCAAAATACATTCCCAAAGACAAAAAAAAAAATGAAGTACTTATTAATAAATTTATAAAAAATGAAAAAAAAATATTTTTTTTTTAAAAAATGAGGGTGGTCACCCTCCACCCCTCTAAAATCGCCACTGACCCTATTGGTCAAGTCCCGACTCCCAACTTATATGTTAGGGTTCGATTCCCCATCCGGCTCTTATCCCTCCCATTTATTCCCTTTGTAATTTGCGGCATGGGCTCCCACCACCATTTCCTAACCTGTATAAGCTCTTCAGCAAAAAAAAAGACTGGAAGTATCTTATCTTATCTGCTTGTGTCTCTAACCACTTACCGTCGTCGTAATTTTTTATTTAAAAAATGGCACAAATCAATTTTATTCTTTTGAGAACTTGGACTTGGCCTAGTGGTCATGTACTACGACGTGTTCGATTCCCACCTGACCCTCTATACTTCCCTTTACTCCATTTATAATTTGTATGGCTTGAGCTTCCACACCTTCACCGACACATGAGTGTCAAATGGGTCTTTAGGCGTAAGAGGTGACCTGACGGGAAGGTTAGTACCTTCAAAGCACGATTGGTGGCAAAGGATTTTACTCAGAAAGAGGGTATCGATTATGATGTAAAGACAGCTTTCCTTAACAGGAATCTGGATGAAGACATCTATATGCAGCAACCTGAAGGTTATGTGAAGAAAGTCCAAGAGCATCGTGTATGGAAGCTAAAGAAGTCTTTATATCGACTTAAACAAGCTTAAAGGTCTTGGAACATTTGTTTTGATGAAGTGATCAAGTCCTATGGATTTGATCAATGTCCAAATGAAAGTTGTGTGTACAAAAGGTGCAATGGAAACATGGTGGTATTCTTAATACTATACGTAGATGATATACTTCTCATTGGAAAAAATGTCAAGGTATTATCAGACGTAAAGATATGGCTTTCTGAGCAATTTCAAATGAAGGACATGGGAGAAGCATCGTACATTCTGGGCATGAAGGTCATTCGTGATCGGAAAAAGAGAATGTTGTGCCTCTCTCAAGCAGCTTACATTAACATTATGATTGCTCGTTTCAGCATGCAAAACTTCAAGAAAGGATTCTATTATTTCAAGCATGGAGTTTTTCTATCTAAAGAAATGTGTCCCAAAACAGAAAAGGAGAAAGATGAGATGGCTAAGGTTCCTTATGCCTCAATAGTGGTAAGCCTTATGTATGTCATGCTGTGCACGAGGTCTGATATCTACTATGCAGTTGGCATGGTGGCAAGATGGCCTAACCCTGGGCAAGGACATTGGATTGCGGTAAAGCACATTCTAAAGTATCTGGGAAGAACTCGAGCTTATATGCTAGTTTACTAATCAAGCAATCTAAATCCTTTGGGTTATGTGCTTATCTTGGGAGGTGGAGCAATCTCATGGAGAAGCGTAAAGTAGAAATGCATCGCAGATTCTACCATGGAAGCCGAATATGTTGCGGCCTCTAAGGCATAAAGGAGGTTGTGTGGCTTAAGAGCTTCTTGTATGCCTAAACGTATTATTATCTATTGTGATCACGCTGGTGTAGTGGCAAACTCAAAAGAACCTAGAGCTCATAAAGCAAGTAAACATATAGAAAGGAAGTACCACATCCTACGAGACATCGTAAAGCGATGAGACGTGGTTGTGACAAAGATTGCGTCGTTGGATAACGTGGCAGACCCTTTCAGCTAGAATTTAAGTATAAGTGGGAGACATGTTTGTGTATACTAAAAGTTTAGCTTTAGTATAAGTGGGAGATTGATAGAGTATACAATAAAGCAAACTTTTAGTGTACTTTTTGCATTTATTCAATTTCAATATTGACTGAAATAAATGGTTATTCACATTGTTGCATTTGTATGGATATACTTATGTTTTCTATAAATTGCAAATATGTCCTATTATCTAATATTGTAGATAACATGGTGCGTTAAGAGTCACGCAGAAGATCATGTTACCGGTTCCTTATAAGATATAAACAGTATTCACAACTGAGATATTTGGGGACATAACTATTGGTTTAAGTTCTGTAAACTTGTAAATAGTTTATCTTGTCTATTAGTTTGCAGTAATGCGCTTCGTCGCATTGAATATATCACAGTTGAGATGCATTCTTCTTCTGACATAAGAAGAATCAAGATCTCGGTGACTCCTATTAAATCTTAACCCTAGTAGAGATAATTCTGACACATGGAACATTTGTTGGTCGCTTTGATTTACCATGAGTGAGAATCCAAGTTGATTCAATATGCTTTGTATGTTGGGCGACAACATTATTTGAATGGTGTCTATTTATTATCACTAGGGCATTGTGTCCTGGTTATCCAGGCTGATGACGTTCCCTTAAGGAGCTAAATAAGGAATATTGTATGAATCCTGCAGGTTGATTTATTCCATACAATGATGAAGTTTGAGTAGTACTACTTAAGAATTAAAAAAGATTAATTAATTAAAATTATCAGAAATTTTGATTCATTAATGGACGTTTGATATCTTAAACGTATGGAATAAATTTAGTCTAATAGAAGCCCAGATTCAATCTGGATCAGGCCAGGAGTGCAGCATTAATTATTTAGTAGAATTAGTTAATGCTTTATAGGCCAAATTATGTTCTGGGCTAAACATAAAAATTTGAGCCTGTAAAGGAGCGCAGGCATAATACCTTCTAGTGGATCCCCAGTCTGTCGATGGACCAACTAGGAGAGTCTATAAATAGGTCTCCAGAAACCCTAGCCACCATAAGATAATCATAATTCTCTTCCCAAGAGAGTGAGAGAGGACGGCCAATAGAGGGTTTTTGGAGGAGATCCAATTTTCTCTCCATCGTTAGATAGATCTCCGTTCATCCGGTGTTCGTACAGGGTCGGGAACAGTCTGGAAGATTCATAGTATTGAATCCGTTGGTGTGCAAGGTGGAAGATCCGTTCGTGTGCTTGGGAGATTGCTCGTGGTTGCATATTACAGATCTACAGACATAGTCGAAAAGAACTAAGTTTCCAATCAGACGTTGTTGCAGATCTGCTTTGGAAAAGGTATTTTTCGTAATCATTCTAGTAGATATATTATAATACCATGTGTGTATGTGTTGGTATCCAATAACGATCCATGGGCACGGACCACCTTCGTAGGTGTGTTCCATCATAAACTTGACAAGGCAACAATTTTTTCTTAGGAGCCGAAGCCAGAGAAATGGTTGTGGGAGCCCATGCCACACAAATTAGAAAATGGATAAAACATATGAATAGGGGGTCGGGTGGAGAATCGAACCCCCAATCCTAATATTGAAAGTCATGGACTTGACCGCTTAAGCAAGTTTTCATCCCAACAACAATTTAAATGGAAAAAAGGCCAAAAATATCCGTTTTGTTTAAAAAAAAAAGCCAAATCTATCCTTTTTCTATTTTATTACCGAATTTATCCTCTACATATGCTAATTATATCCGGAAATATCCTAAATTCACTAATCGTGGAATGCCTGCTGACGTGGCAATTAATTAACTTAAACCCTACACGCTGGATCGAATTTGAAGTGTGTCACAATTAGGGCTGGGGAAAAATACCGAATATACTGCATACCGCACATACCGTATCGAAAAAATACCGAAAATATCGAATTTTTCGGTATACCATAATTTT
Organism: Hygrophila difformis; assembly: GCA_030278955.1. Classification (NCBI taxonomy): domain Eukaryota; kingdom Viridiplantae; phylum Streptophyta; class Magnoliopsida; order Lamiales; family Acanthaceae; genus Hygrophila; species Hygrophila difformis. The sequence continues at coordinate 72,537,369 of JAOANR010000001.1, forward strand.
CGGTATGGTATCATACCGTACCGTAAGATTTCGGTACGGTAACGGTATAAATTTTTTGATACCGCGGTATACTGCTACCGTACGGAACTTTGGTATATACCACGGTATCGGTATATACCGCGATACCGTTATATACCGTAATATCGGTATGTTGGTATATAGCGAAAGTTCGGTATGCCGGTATATACCGCAATACCGGTATGTCGGTATGTAGTGAATGTTCGTTATGTCGGTATATACCGCGATACGGTATGTCGGTATGTACTGAATGTTCGGTATAGCGGTATATACCGAACTTACCGGAATGTCGGCATGGAAACGGTATGGAAATATTTCATACCGAAACTTTCGGTATACCGAAGATCGGTATACCGAAATGTTCGCTACGGCAACGGTATGAAAATTTTCATACCGTAAAGTTCGGTAAGGTATACGGTACGGAGAATTTTTTCCGTATGATACCGTACCGAAAATTACGGTATACCGAAAATTTCGATATTTCTTTTTTCGATACGGTATGTGCGGTATGCGGTATACTCGGTATTTTTCCCCAGCCCTAATTGAGAGACACTTCAAATCCCATCTAGCGTGTAGGGTTTAAGTTAATTTATTGTCACGTCAGTAGTCATTCCACGATTAGTGAATTTAGGATATTTCCGGATATAATTAGCATATGTAGAGGATAAATTCGGTAATAAAAAAAAAGGATAGATTTGGCTTTTTTTAAAACAAAACGGATATATTTGACTTTTTTTCCCAATTTAAATACAAGAGAAGTTTTCGTGGAACGGTATCTTGTTTTCTTTTATACACCCAATTAATACCAGAAAATATAAATTTTACTGTCTCACTTTTAAAATTAACTGACTTTTTAATATTTGAAAATAATTAGAATATTTTTATATTTGATAAAATAAAATATATTAGATCCGTAGATGAAAATATAAAAATAAAAATGAAATGAAGTAATGTTTATTAAAAAATATCATGTCACTATCACATTTATACGGTCCATTTTATTGACATTGTCCTCACGAACATTGAATTTGATACTTGACTTTTTGCTTGGTAAGTTGGTATAAAACAATGCTGTAATAGGCATGCAGTGAATAGCTGCGAGAGTTCATTGATTTTGATACTTGACTTTTTGCTAGGTACTCCCTCCGTCCCATTAAAAGTGGCTATATTTGACTTTTGACACTGTCCATTATTTAACATTTACTCAATTTTATTGTATTAATACAAGAAAAGAAAAATAGTCAAGTGTGGTCTTGTTAGAATCGTCTAATTGTATAGTTTTAAAATATAGTACATTTTATATAATTTTACTTATACCGATTTTAAGATATAAAACGTTCAACAATTGTATTGGATTTTGTGCAGAAGAAAAAATAGTCACTTTTAATGGGACGGATGGAGTATAAAACAATGTTGTAATTATGCGTGCAGTGAGTAGCTGCGAGAGTTAGGGATGACAAAAAAGCCCATACCCAATGGTGAAAATTGAAAACCGATTTTTCAGTACGGTTTTGGAGGAGGATTATCGGGGATGGGCCGGGAATTGGGGATTTTTTCGGGGATTCTTTTGGGGACGGGGATGGGGATGCGGGAAGTAGTCCCCGCCCCGGCCCATCCCCGATATATTTAATATATTATTTATTATATATTTTATATATTATAGTTACTCAACCAATCCAAAATAATTACAAAATGGATGAGAACTTGATATAGTCGTTATGTCACTAACTCTCACTCTTATGATTGAGGGTTGGATTCCTCACACGGCGTCTCGGCCCCCTATCCTTCCCCTCACCCTCTTTAATTTGTATAGCATGGACTTCCACCACCAATTTATTTGGCCTTTTGGCTTCGCAAAATAAAAAATAATTACTAAAACTCATTTATTTGATGGGTTGATTATATATTAGAAACACATATTAAATTCTGATGTGAATTGTTGTTTATTATTAAACAATACATTTGTGTGTTTTAATATTATAATTTATGCTACCGCAAAAAAAAATAATATTATAATTTATAAAATTGAAAGTTGGCTTAAATAATATGAATTTGGTCCTCCCAATTACCGAAAAATAGAAAATTAGCTTATAAGTTAATCTCCGATAAGATCCCCGATGGGGATTGGGGAAATTATTATACTCGATGGGATCCTCGATAAGATCCCGACGGGGAACGTGCCAGTTTTGGGGACTAAAAATGCTAATGGTTTTGGGATGAGATGCTACTTCCCGTCCCAAAACCGGCCCATTGCCATTCTTAACGAGAGTTCATTAGAGTTAGGACTATTCTTGAATCTTGAATCTAAATCAACACATAATGGTGAGTTGGTGGATAATAGAAAATTTAGATGTTTTTGAACTAGTTAAATCAAGGGATTTAACCAAATGAGCTATGCCCACGTCCCCATTAAAACATGAATAGTATGAAGCTCTGGCAGTTTAAGTAAAGGTCTCTGGTTCGAACCTTTATTATCTATGCAGAATTCTGCTTTGGAAAATATTTGGCTAGCAGCATCAATTTATTTACTAAGCAGTTAGACATAATGAGATTCTTTCATTGCTTTCATCGACATCATTATTAGCCTTTTATAAATATAATTTTGTTATAATAAGAAACTAAGAACACTCATTTCATAAAAACAATCTTATTTTATTGAATTGATTATTGCTTAGGAGGCAGCAGACTCTGGGAGTATCTTATCTTATCTGCTTGTGCCTCTTACCACTTACCATCATCGTAATTTTTTATTTAAAACAAAAAATGGCACAAATCAATTTTTATTCCTTGAAACCAATCATCATCGTCCTTATTTCTATTCGTCGAAAACATCTAACCCTGGATATCTAATATGGAAATCATTTTTTTCCCTACTTAGTAGTATTTCCTTTCCACCCAAACCAAAAAGTAATATTACAAGGACTGACCGACGCAGCCACATATTACAAAGATCAACGTTCGGACAAGAATACCGAGGTAATCAATAATCTCAACAAATCCATTGATCATATCTCCCCCCAAATCCGCCCTCGCCTTTCATCTCTTCCTTCGTCCTCTCATCCACCAAACCTGAACGCACGCACAATTCACACCATACCTTATCACGCTGACGCTGCAGCTTTGCACACTGGAAGTTCTTTCGCCGTGTAAGGTGAAATCTTCAGCACGGGATTCCTCTCAAAGAAATTAACCGGCTTCAGGTCGAACCCGGACGAAATCGTGGGCATGATCGGGAAATCCTCCTGGCACGGGACGTGGTGGAATCCAAGAGTGTACCACAACACAATGTCCTTGTTCTCGATGTCCCTATCCCTGTTTTTCGAAAACAGAACAAAAAAATCTTGACCATTTGACAGTAATCACAGTAGGACAGAAATCTGAGTCGAATGTATTACTGTGTTTACCTGTCGGACCATACTTGAAGAGTGTCCTCGCCGTGGCTCTGATAAGCGAACAGACCGCCGGACCACATCTCCGATCTGTTGTAAGGAGTCACCCAAATCTGGTTGTTCGTGAACGAACTTCTCTTCTGTGGAGGATCCTCGGGGTCGAGCAGACTAGCAGCCGTGCCGGATGGAACCACCTTGTATCCGACCGGGTTGCCTACTTTGGTTTTCTTGTTCGGATTCACCACGTGGAATTCTGACGGATCGTATAACGCGAGCCTGATTTGCGCCTCTTTCTCCGTTTTCGCAACAGTCTTGTTCACCTTCATGTAACTCATCCTAGGGGACTTCCCGTGCGTGTACTCCCGTTGGAGATGCACGTTGACGAAGGAATTGTCGACACCATCAATGTCCACATCGAGATAGAAGTTGATGTAGTGATCGTGGACAACACCGATGATGTTGTCCGACAAGAGGGTTCCGTAGAGGTCCTCATTGCTGTTGTTAACTTGGTTCATGTTAACATACGGTGTACCCTTCACGATCACCATGCCCGTGAGCGCAACCTACAGATCAATTTACACATACACCAGTCCTATAAGAAACACTGGTGAAACAAGCCATTGTCGTAATACCATAAGAATTCGAATGAGACTAACCTTAACATGGATGACTCCATCGGCATGAAACTCCCAATCCACAACGTAGTCATAGTTCGCGAGAGAAGCCACCATTCTCGCGACCAATGTAATTTTGGGCCGCGCCTCTACAAACTACACGATGGATACAATTCATCAATATCGCATAACATATAACACAACAGGACATCTTAAAAGACGATTAGTTAGTTGTATAGTATTATCGACCAAGTTGTTTTACCATGTTGCCTGTAATAGGGCTCTCGGTGTGTCGCCACGCAGTGTCCCCTGAATACCGCTCGAAAACGCAGATCATGTTCGACTTGACATACGGCGTGCCATCACCCGCTGCGAAAATAGCATCGAGGAACTTGGCATTCCCGGGGCAATCGTTGAGCGGGTCGAGAGGGAGGGCTTGGAGCCCGAACCCGTATTCGCCCGCATCCATGTAACTCTTGAAGTACCAAGCTTCTTCAGGATCCATATACGGCACGAACAGCTCGGACGCGTAGCCTTGGTACAGGACATTCCTCATCACCCCCGTCTCGGAGTCGCGGATTCTGGCGTTGGAAACGATGACTCCAGCTCTCGGGTCGGCCTTGAGGTGGAATTCCCAATTCGCCCACTTGATCGAATGCTGGCCGTCGATCACGAAATTTGGCCCGTCGGGCTGCTCCATGGTGACAGGGCTGGGGAGCTTGAAGACATTGTTCTGAGCGGAAAGACGGTAGTCGGTGCCGTGGCCGTCGGGGATTGGGATGTGCTTGCCTCTGTCGACGATCTCGATGACCTCTAGTGTGTCCAGATCGGTGACGACGACGATGCCTTCAATGGGCCTCATGTAGAAGTTTGCAGTGTCCTTCATGTAGAAGCATTCTAACTTCACAATCCTTCTTCCCTCCTCTTCCTTGCCTGGAAATTAAGTACAGCAATAACAGCAGGTGGTACTTCATCAGATGATGGACGAAAAGGGACTAACATTTAATTAAGAAATGGGAGGCTATTTAGCATCATCCTTAAGTGATTTACATTGATGGCTTAATAATGATGTGTTGACTAATCTAGAAAATTAAATGAACTTGCAGTTAATCTGGAGAGCTACAGACAAAATACCGTAATTCACTGACAGTCTCTACCAAATCAAACCAAACCAAACCATTACCACGTGGTGATGGTAAAGTTGAAAACTATACTCCCTCTTCACAACTGGCCAAATGACCCGGCCAACCACAAAGATAAAGATCAAGATTTTCGCAGCTTTTTCAAGTAAGGAAACTCACGGGTAATTTCCTAACAATTCATTCAATATATATTGAACCATAGCCTATTGGGTAAAAATGAGTTCCCATCCCACGCCACCTGTTGGACTCAATCTCTTAATTTAAAATTTTTAGAATAGAGAGATACCTGACAAGATGGCATCTGGCTTAAATTAGAATATTTAGAGTAAATTAGCAAAGGTATTAATATAATCCTAAGACACTCGAGGTTTTGGGTTTACCAAACCACCCCGGAGTAGGGAGATTTACCAAACCAAACCAAACCACCCAAGATACGCGAGCAGAATACAATAAAAATGGAGTACGAAGATTTACCAAACCACCCAGGAGAGAAAGGCAGGCAGGCGACATCCTTGGGATCCACGCCCCTGCTCAGGATCGAGCGATTGAAATCCGCGCTGGACAGCGGCGAATACACCACGTTCTGCATATCCTCCATGGTCACCAACGGGAACCCGGACATGTGGCTCGTGTCGTGCTCCGTCACGGCGCCGCCGCCGTCCTCCACCTCTATGTCCACGGTCAGCAGGTGGTTTTTCCCGGCGGCGCGTGCAATCACCGACGCCTTCCGCGGGGGAAGTGGATCCCCCTTCCGCCACTTCCGGACGACGTCCTTCTCGGGCTCCTCCAAGACCAGCGAGTGAACTCTGTAATTGGAGTTCCTGAAGTGGGATTTCAGGACCCTCTTGACCCCGTTCATCTCACCGATGGTGAGCGGATCCAGCGGGTGGAGGGGGACCTCCTTGGCGTGGTCCCGGAGACGAGAACCGGTGGGGCGGCGGAGGATGCGGTTCTTGGAATTACACCAGGGGGAGGAGGAGGAGGTGGTACCTGAACACTGGACCAAATCCTGGAGGGCGTCGTTGACTGCTGGGGTGGGGAAGTTGTAGATGGTGAAGAGCGTGAGCAGGAGGGCGCTGAAGATGAAGATTAGGCATCGGCGGAAGTGCTTGGCCTCCATGGCGGCTGCGCTGCTTAGGATATGATGTGTGGACAGTGGATTGAGTGAGTGCTGCTGTCTGGTGATGACGGGTCCATGTGTGTCTGTCTACATATATATATATAGTGTATATACGTATATGTAAGTGTCCAACAACCAAACCTCCCCCATCTAACACAAATCCGTATGTGTGTGTGTGTGAGTAGATGTGTAATGAAGGGCAAATTGGGGAAGTACTATAGAATATAGGGGGATTAGGTGAGTTTGGTATATATCAGGGACAGATGCGATGTTGATTGTTCAAAGCCTGATGGGCAAAAGGAGGAAGTAGTAAATGTTTTCATTTGCTCCTCCCTACTTTTTTTTTTTTTTTTTTTTTTTTAATTTATTTATTATTATTTTTTTTAATCATCATCATTGGGATTGATTGGACAAATGAAAATAACCCTCTTCTCTCATAGTAATAAGGACGGATACAGAGATCAAAGATGCATACTTTTCTTCATGTAAGTTCACATTAAAAAGCATAAAATGATTTGGCTTTCTATAAACTTTTATTCCTTTAACACAACAGGTGCTTTCACGTTAAAAGCATACTTTGTTTTTTTGGTAGTTGTCGTCCTTCGTATTAAATTTAGTTACTATAGTCGAAGTAGTGGAGTATTAGATTCTTTTTTTTTTTTTTTTTAAACATTACTCCCTCTATCCCAGTTATCGTGTTATGTTTGACTTTTTTAGTATTTTTCATTGTTCAGTTTTGACTCAATTTTCTTGCAAGTATATATTTTAAAAAAATAGTCGAGTTGGTCTTGTTAGAATCGTATAATCATGTAGTTTTAGAATATATATTTTGCATAATTTTTCATTGTATATATTTTGAGAAATTAACAAATAAAAAATGCATTTGATTGTGTGCAGAAATCAAACAAGACAAGTTAAATGTGATGGAAGGAGTATTAGATTTTTAATGAGGGAGTATTAGATTATTAATAATATTACTCCCTCCGTCCCATCTATTGTGTCCTGTCTGACTTTTTGACATTGTTCAGTTTTGACTCAATTTTATTGCAATGATATATTTGGAAAAAAATTAGTCGAGTTAGGTCTTGTTAGAATCGTATGATCATGTAGTTTTAGAATATATAATTTACATAATTTTTCATTTTAATATTTTGAGATATTAACGATTGAAAAGTGCATTGAATTGTGTGAAAAATCAAACAAAACAAGTTAAATGAGATGGAGGGAGTATCATATTTAAATTATAAACTAATATTGTTTCCGAAGTTTGGTGGTTATAAAACAGTAAGTTTTAATGTTTTTTTAGAAACTAAAAATGTTTTTTTTTTTAAAAAAAAAAACTTATAGTATAGGTTAGGAAATGAATAACTAGAGCCCATGACACATAAATTATGGAAAAATATATTGGGAATGTATGGGAGTCAGCGGATCTGCTAGCAGATAGCAGATTTGGAGAGAGAAATGTGAGAGGATATGCTACTTCAATCCGCTATATGCTCCCTATTCTACCAACAACCAAACACACCCACTATATGGTCCTTTTGTTTACCAAAAATCTAAGATAGTTCTTTTATCTATTTTTCGCCCCCTATTAGTCCTCTACGTCTACAACTAATATCCAAAAGAGTCCTTTTTATACTAAGAATGTATTTTGAGCTAATTAATTCCTTAATTATGTCCACATAAAATATTTAAAATTTGATTGCACATATGCATGCCAAATCAGAATCAAAAACATTATTAATAAAATAAAATTGAAACCAATTTTTTTTTTTGTGACACACCCTCATATTCCTCTCAAGCCAAGCCACCCACGCCCCGACACAAATAAGTTCTTCCAGGTTTTCTCCATATATTGAAGCCAATAACGGATCTCTCATTGTTCCAGGGCCGGGATATCCAATGCCTCATGGATCATCAAGGCCGCCTCAGTGTCTTCAAAGAAGAAATCCTCTAAGAAAGGTACAAAATCAATTTCAAAGTCTTCTGATGTCTCTGCTAAATCTTCCACAGGGAAAGATTCACAGGCTACCCAAACTCTAGTCACGTCTCCAGCACCTTTTGTTCGTGATGCATCTCTTTCAATTTCTGTCTCTTTAGAGAAAGCAGTGGCTACCAAAAGGAACGTGGATCTTACTCCCAAACCTGTTTTTCCTGGTGTATCCAAGAAGGCTGTAAGTGAAGGGGGGCCTATGACTACGGTCTCAGACAAATATGCCAGTGCTAAGATCACTACAAAGTCATCTTCCAAAGATGTAATTGCTGATGTTCCATTGGCATATGCTCCGCCTACTGGTGTTGCTACTCTACCCTCAAAGACAGTGGAAACTAGTGTGGTAGAAAGCCAATCTCAAGCTAGCCTGTCCAGAAAGCCTAGGAAGGGTGTAAAGAGGCCAAAGCGAGTTGTTGATGTTGTTCCACCACCAGTGTCTCCTGTCAAGCCTACATCACCCTTTCAGCATACCTCAGAGGGAAGAATATTGAGGAAGGTAGTAAAAATGAGTCCTCTGGAAAGGAGAGTTCAGATAAAGCCATTGAACCAGAGGTTACTCAAGAAAAGTTGCAGGAGGGTATAGACAAAAATACTGAAGTTCATGGTTCAGTCCAAGTTGAGGAAGTCCAGTAGGAAAAGGATGATGCCGAAGGATCGAGTGAAGAAGTACTTGATGAAGAGAATGAAGAAGAAAAAGTACCAGATGTCTCACCAGAGAAACTACAGAAAACTTCTGTTCTTGAGAAGGATACTACTGGAACTGGCCACTCTGCATAAACTCAGGGGGGGACTTAGAAGAGGATGATGGCTCTTCAGGTGAAGAAGAAGATGAATCTAGTGATGACGGCTCTGGCTCAGAATCTGAGGAACCCATAATTGATCTTACTATTGCAATTGGTTCCAAGGTTGCCAAGATACCCATTAAGAAGGTTCAGAAAGAAAGGAAATCAGTTAGTGAGTATGAACTTTCAGAAGAACCTGGCATAGAAGGAGATAGCTCCGAAGAAGAAGAGGATCAGGAAAATGTTTTGGATTCTGAGGCCACTCAAGCTCAGTCTTCCAAGGCTGCTGATAAATCCAAAAGAATTCGTGATGCTGAAGCAGAACCGGAACTTAGAAAGAAGGCCAAGCAAGACACTCAAGGCAAAATCTGTTGAGAAAGAAAGCAAGCTTGAACCGAGACCTGCGAAAGCATCGAGTTTCAAATTCTACTACTCAACCAGTCGTACCTACTATGATATGGTCTTGAGTGCCAAGAAGCTGAGGTCTGAGTACTCTTACTGTGGCAGGAAGTTCAAGGAGCTTGGATGGACTAATTACTTGGAAGAAAGATCTCTGTTTGAATGGGCATCTATGAGGATTCGATCTCGTCTAGAAATTATCAAGGAATTTTATGCAAACTTACAGAAGGATGTCCTGAAGAAGAACAAACCTTGGTTCAACAAAAACTACACTAGAGGACTGGTATATGACATCACTGTTGAGAAGATTAACAACCTTCTCCGAGTTCCTGAGGTATCTTTTCAAAGCATATACGAACCAGAAACCACCTTTGGCAGTGAAAAGGTAGTACGTGGAGTCACTAAGAGTGAAGTTAAAAAGATGCCTGGTAAATGGATTAGTCCAAGGGACGTGACACATAAATTCTACCTACTGTACAAATTATGTGCTTCAAATGTTCTCCCTACTTCCAACCACTCCCTGGTGACTCATGAGATGTGCCATCTCATCTATGCAATTGATAATATGGAGCAAATCAATAATGGATATCTTGTGCTTACTCAGCTGAGCAAACTTGCTCAATGTATCAAGAATTATGGGAAGACCTTACTCCTGTATCTTGTTTTGATAACTGCATTTCTTGAATCAGAATGATTTTTTTGTGACAAGAAAGAGCCCTTCGAGTCTGTGAATGAATTTGCAATCTCTCAGAAGCTACAAAAGGAAATTCCAGACCTTCCAGGCCCAGATGGATCCTTGAGCAGTCAGAGTGCCCTAACTCGTGCCAATGACATCTTTGCTATTGGAATCGAGGAAATAGATTGTTGAAAGAGTCCATTGGTGCTATCACTCATGCTGATCCTGATGAAGAAAATGTTATCACTCATGCTGATCCTGAGAAGAAATTTGAGCAAGGACTTGCCCTATTTCCTGATACATGGTCTGGTGAAGAAAATGCTATCACTCATGCTGATCCTAATGAGGAAGCTGAGAATGAAGATGATGGGGAGTCAGAGTAATTTTTGCCAATGAAGCTGATCCAGATAGGGAGTAGACAAATCCAAACCGCATGATGACATGGATCCTCTTAGAAAATTGGTAATATCTTTCTAACAACAAACTTTTCCATATTGAGAGCTTTGCATAAGATATTCTATTATACTAGTTTTACACCCGCGGAATCCGCGGAATGGTATATTATTAATTATTTAGTATGTGAGTTTGGATGTGAGTTTGGTTCAGAGTGGGAACATGGAAAAAGAGACATTACTAATCAGTGAAGCAAATTCATCCCAGTGAAATCAGGAACAAAAACAACACAATGGGAGAAGATCAACCTAGCTCCTAACATAAATCAATGCAGCAAAGACACATTTACTATGTGGGAGCGGATCATCCCAGCTCCTACATAATTCACTGAAGCAAAGACACATTTACTATGAACCGTATCAAAACCACATAAGAGACTAAATGTTCATACCTAGTTATATAGGAGTACATAATAGAGCTACTTAAGAAATAAGTACTGCAGAATTTGAAGCTGCTTTAACTCTTTTTAACTTCTTTCTGCAAAACAGAACTTGTTACCTTAATGAGCTTTAGTGAAACAAACCAATTTTGGTAGAATAGAAGCAAAAGCACAAAATATGAACCACTTTTCCAATCGGGAATGGGGATACAAATAGGAGATACAAAGCAACCTACAACCCAAACAATATTTGATTCAATCCAATCCAAATGATTCTATAGAATGAGGAATAGCCGAAGATCAGTGGGTTCATAGTAAGGGTTATCATGCACAATCCATATTCATAACCATAGATTCAATTTTTCATTACCTGTGTACACTCATCAAGCAAATGAATATTATATGTAAAGGATTGATAATATATTACCTAAAATAGGAATTCATTCAAAATATTATACATGTCCAATCTAATGCATAAACAAAACACACACACAAATCCACTGGAAGGTTTGGTTAAGTGACATGTAGAATAAAGTTTAACAGAAATAAAGATGGACTCAATAAATAGGAATAGAGATGGACATATCGAGCAACTTACTACTCTTATCTGCGCATTTTGATCTCAGAGACGTTTTCCTTTTCTTGACTTGCTTCTTGCTGACTATCCCAATGAAACTGTAAAAATATAAATATGCACTGGAGGAGTTCTCAAAAAACAGGTTGGATAATTACAGCTTAGTAACCTAATTATGTCCATATCGAGGCAGTAACCTGATTAAATGGCTAACAACTAACAACGAAAACTAAGAAATGCAATCATTTATGAAAAGTTGTGTTCTTAATTAGCTTTCATAAAATAAAATTAATAACCAAGCTGAAATCAAAGAACATTCATACTCATTTCTTCCACAGTATATAGCAACAGGGCATTACCACAAAACCATAGTAAGTTCACATAGGAATCAGATTGAAAAACCATAAAAAGTCCAGAGAAGAATCAAATCAAACAACACTGATTTCTCAATAAGAATTCTGATACAAAATGGCATGATTGATACTTGGTCTGCAAATCCTACTTTATCTTTCTACAAATTTGTTGACATAAAAATTCAGATGAAGTTCCAATCGTACCAAACAGAGGTAAGAATTACAAAAACAAAATAAGTCGCTTTGCCATTTTCAGAGTTTCGTAATCTCAGTGGAAAAAATAAGGCCTCAAATATTCTATTTAATCCCCATGTGATCTCATGGATAAAAGTTTCATCCAAGTACTTATTCCGCACGGTTAAGAATGATTAACGTCAATATTCAATTTCCAAAATCACACCTTCACCAATGAAAATCAATTATTCACATTCAACCGATCAAGTCCAATCAAGACACAGGCAATTAAAAAGAAAAAAAAAATAATAAATAAAAATCGGAAAGGGATTGGGGGCAGGCATACAGTGATATCTTGCAAGATATTGGAAATCTCCTCTTTTGACTTTGACTGCTTGGAAACCCAAAATGTGCGTGCTTAGGGAAAAATAATGAGCACACTCAAAATTTAAGATGCACACAAGCAGTAGCAGGTAGTAAAGTGGCACCATAAGTTGGATTGGTATAATCTCTACACTACTAAACCTCAATTTCATGGAAATTGAGTCAACTAACATAGTAAAACAATCAAGAACAAAGCTTCCATAGCACACAAAACCTCAATTTCTTTCATGGAAATTTAATCTAATATAGTAATATAGTAAAACAAAACTACACAAATTCAATACTTGAGCAGAATTCAATTCCCTTATCCACTTGAATTCACCAAGAAATGGGGTCATTCCAGACAAAGAATTGGAGGTGTGTCCCTCTCTTCTTCTTTTCTTAACAATCAAGCACAATGCTTCCATAGCACACAAAACACCTAAGAAATTTTTTCCCTCACATCTGCAACCAAAAACAGGAAGTAACATCAAGAAATTGAAAAGAAAATGTTAGAAATTAAAAGATTCGGGAATAACCATTTACATTGGGAATAAACATTTACATTGCTCGACTCATCGCTCTTCATCACTGATCTCCTTCATTGAGGGAAGAATACCTAATTTTAAAAAAATGAAAGAGAAGATGAGTTATTCAAAAAAAGAACCCGAAGTGAAATTAGGGTTGGAAAGTGCCTTTTGTTCGCCGGCGGAAGCTCTCTCAATGTGGTGGATGGCGGTCATTAATTTCTTCACAAAGTGTGGCTATTCCGTTTCAAAGCATCTCCTCTCCTTTTCCCCCACACTTTGATTCACTTTCCCCTTCACTTCCACCCACCAACACTGCTATTAATTCTCCTCTTGTTTTCTCTTTCATTTCTTCACCCATCACACAAATTAGCCATGTAAGAACTGTTAAAACTACAAAAATCTTTTCGATTCGTACAGATATTGAAATAAAAACTAACCATGTGTCATCTTCTGCAATTTATTGAGCTCAGCCTTGAATTTGTCTTCTTCCTTGTCTTTCGTTTGAAGTTCTTCATCTTTTTCTTTAGAAAATGGCGCCTGCAGCAGGTTCCGACTCCTCTTTCCTTTTCTCAAGAAAATGAGTTCTTCCGAAATTGCTCTCTATATCTGCTCCATGGATTCGTTTGCTCTTTCTCTTGATTCCGTCGTTCCCATAATTAAATTTGAAATTAGAAGCTTTTGCATTTTGTCGATCTCTTGTCTCAGCATTCCTTCCAAAAAATAAATTTCAAAATTTGAATCTTTTTGGCATTTGGTGAGTGAATGGGAGCAATGCAGACTGTATATAAAAATATGACATTTCACTTTTTATATTTTGGGAATGAAAAGGACAGCTGGAATCGGATTACTGCTACTCTGCATAAAACTGATATTTTTACTATTCATAAGAGGGTTTTTCACTTGCACTGTTCATAAGAAATTATCACTGTTCATAAGACATGTTGTGTGTGAAACACTATTCATAAATCCAATAGCTTTTACATATTATAAAGATCTTGTGTTGGACTGTTGGTTTATGATCTGTGTTCACTAGCTGGTTTTGTGGTTGGTTGAACTACGGCTGTGATTGTGTTGCTGGTTGTCTTGAACAGTTGGTGTTAAACTTATATGCTGCCTGCTGTGTTTAGTGAAATCTCTATGTCTTGGCTGTATCGTATTCCTTTATGAAGAGCTTTGTCTATTCTATTATTGGTGGTTGAGAGAATTATTTTTTCTTGTAATAATTCATCATCGGTAGGATTAGTTGTACTGGCTCACTCCCTGTCAAAAAAGGGGAGATTGTTGAGTCATAGTTTTGATGGAAGTTCACCTTCGATGATCGAACTCTATTGATGAACCACCGCGGCAGCTGTCTACGTGTGTGAACTGGATTATATTTAAAAGATTGACTCCAGCCCCAATGGCTCTTTCCTAATCTGGGGAGGTTGTATACTAACATCTTCTTGCAGGTCTCCTTTCCCAGATTAGTGAAAGAGGATTTGAACAAGTTTACACTCAACCTACTCTAATCTCAACGGTTCTTTCCCAAATCGGAAATAAGACCGTTCTGAATGTTGGGGCTCCAGTTTAAAAGAGCATTTCTGAGGAATGGAAGAGACACTTCTCACGCTTATCATCTTTGAATCACTCTGAAATTCTCTCAAGCTTTCGGAAACACTAAAGGAGGAGTCATATCGATTTGCAACCCCTTGTTCATCGAATCTACCTATTGCTGCAAGATCGAAATGTCTTGGACAAATCTGTGATTGATTGTGTTCCTGATTCTTCAAGTGGACTGGTAATACACTTGTAGAGACTGTCCAAGGCTTTACCAGAAACAATCTTACAATGCTTACATCATCTCAAACCGGAGGAGTTTCTTCACAAGTCTCGGTGAGGGAAACTCAAGGCTGGTGTTCTTTGGGGGATTGGAGTGGATTGGAGATAATCTACACCAAAAGCTGGAGCTCTTGGTCACTACAATATAATCATCTTCTCAACGTTTGAAGTGAAGTCATACTTAAGTTTGCTATTGTGTTGTGGTTGTATGCCATTGATTGAACACATAGTAAAATCACCTCCGGGATTAGTATCCCCCAAACGTAGGTCGAAGGCCGAACTAGGTCAACAACTCTTTGCGTTGTTTACTTACTTTATGCATATTTATTCATTCCGCTGTGCTTAAGTTTACTTTGGTATCGTAATATGTTTGTTCATTGTCTGTGTCCAAACACTCACAATGAACCACCGCATAAAGTTTATCACTTGCTTACACCGTCCACCTAACACCATTTCCCCATTATTATTATTATTATTGTTAGTATTTGTGATGATTGTATGAACGGAGAATTGACTTGCCCATTGACAGACATTATTAATCAATACGTTTAGCAGCTAGCTAGCCACTTATGTAATTAATGATATCGGTCTGTCTCATTGTAGAGTAGTTGTTGCAGATGATCAATGATGTATTTTCTTCAGACAACATTACTATTAAGAAGTAGATATCGATCGGATGTCTCCCACTAATTTCACTACTGTCTCCCACTTCCACCGCCATATCCACACACCTACATATATGGTTTCTTTCTTCTTCTTCTTGATTAATGTTCTTAATTCCCCTTTCATGTACTGTCTGTTCTCAACAACTCCATTATTAGTCGCCGCTGCGCTGCTACCTCTTCTCCTATTGTTGCATGCTCCATCGTTTCATTTCTTCCGGTACGGTGACGCGCTTCAATTATTCTTTTTACTGTGTGTATATTCATTATCCTCCCTTCAATTTCATCACTTGTTCATTTTGTCAATTTCAATAATGCTATGATCATCAGAATAGTACTTTTCTGTTTTTTTTTTTTTGGGTTATTTTAAGTACTCCTCAATTCCCCGTGATAAGGAAGGCTCCAATTTGTGTGCTGTGCTTTGCTTGTGGAACAAAAGGAACATGCATGCATTCCATTCCATTCCACTTCTTTTTGAAATTGTGCCTTTGTTTTCCAAGATTTTGCCCTGCTGGAAAACGCTTTGATGGTGTGAACTGATCATGTGTTAGTGAACTAGTTTTGTTATTGACACTTTGAAAGCTTGGTGCTTAGCTCATTTAGGTTTTTTTTTTTTTAAATTTATTTTTTATTTTTTATTATTATTAGTACTCCCTCCGTTTTTTTGTTTGCTATGACCCGCAGTACGCAGTCCAATGTACATTTTAAATCATTAATAACTCAAGTTCGGTACAAGTAAAAATTCTAAAAGTTCCATATTTAAAAACTACAAGACGAGACGAATTTAACAAGATCTCAATTGACTATATTTTAACTTGAATAACTATGATAATGATTGTGTGAATAGTGTCAAATTCTTCAACCTAACTATCATTTAAAAACGGAGGGAGTATTTTTTAAGAACATAAATCTTGGCGCCAGGATTTACTTCTGGGAATTCTACTGCTGGGTAGTGTTATTTTCATAATTTATGTTTGAATTGTTTTTTTTATTCCTTATGACAATCCCCTCAAGTCTGAAGAATGGCAAACATAGGTAGAGCTGAGCAACCTGCATCAATTCGAATTTTCACACGAGCAAAGACACAAGTTTGAGGTTTCTTTAACTTTGTTTTGCAAATTTTAGACTGGTGATGTAAATAAGGCACCTGAAACCATAAGTCCATAACACATAATAAGGTTCAGGACTTCAACTTAACATTGATATTGATATAAAAATTTGCGTCTTCCTTGTGGTTTTTTTTTTTTCTTTTCTGAAATTGGTGCTTTTGCGGTTCTAAAAGATCAGGGGAAGGCGTGTTACATTTGCTGCTCATTCTGTGCTTCAGCAATATGCGAAGAAAAAGACGGTGCGCCAAAGCTCCAGCTGCGTTGGTTGATGACATAAGAGCCAATGATGTTGACTTTGGAGGAGGAATATCATTGAAACCTATAGGTCCTCTTCTTCGGAGTAAATTACTCCGCTATATAAGAATGAAACGCGAGTTTCAAGGCATACAACCTTATCCCTGGGTTTACTGTAGGAGAAAAACAATTTCTCACGAGGACAATAGCAGAAGACCTTCCTACATAGATTACTGTAGGAGGGAACTAACTAGAGAAGCAGCAAAAAGGAGGAAACTGAAAACAGAAGAAACTAAAAGGAGGAAACTAACTATAGAAGAAAAAAAGAATGAACAAGTGTTGTATTATAATCCCAAAGTTCAAACAAAACTTAAAGTTAAGATTGATAGAAGGACGGAGAAAAAGTGGGTAGCCTTGATGAAAGGCTTCGATTCTGAATCAATTAAAGAATGCGATAAAGTAGAAGGAAAATGGTGGGATAAAGAGAGAACATTGTTGTATGAACAAGTGAAATCATTCATTTCTTCCATGGAACATATGCAAGGTAATTCCCAAGTTAAGTCATTATGGAATTCGAGAACTGTAAATATGTTACTTCCCTGCTAATAATATTAAATGATGAAATTATGCAGGTGGCAGAAAATTTTCTCAATGGAAAGGTTCCGTTCTTGATTCTATAGGGGGAGCATATCTGGCGCAGAACGTGAACGACACTCTTTCATCGTAAGCTAAAAAGGATCAAAATTTTGTTCTGCAACTACTAAATTTTCTATTTCATGTTTGTTGAACAAAATTCTTGAATTATGAGCTTTAACCTTCTGACTGTTCTATACTTCCTTTTGCAGCTTCGTCTTCATGTCGCTTGCTGCAAAGTACTCACATGGAGCCATTGGAAAAGATGCGTTGGACTGGGACACAGTAATGGGGGCACCAGTTAAAGAAATATCTGATGTAATAAAGAAGAGAGGACAGGGCAAAAACTTGGGTGGAAGAATAAAGGTAACCAGCAACATACACATACGTTGTCAGACTTGTGCCACTGTGTGCATCGATTTCTGAATTCCTGTAATTATATATTTCTACAGAAATGCCTCAGTATTTTGAAAGAAAAACAAGGAAACCTTGATTTGGAGTGGCTACGGGATGCTTCACCTAGCAAAGCAAGGTAAGGGTCCATCTGGTTAGAAAAACTTTTCTGTCTTCATTCTTCATACGTGCCTCGTTTTCTGGTTTTAGAGAATTCCTGCTTGGCCTACCCGGGATGGGAATAAAAAGCGTGGAATGCATTTCCTTGTTGACACTACTCCACAAAGCATTCCCGGTGAGAGTTTATTAGATGAAATATTTTTATGCATGAATGTCCCTTGAGGGTAGATGAGAGGAGTCAAGTCAATTGTTTCCTGATTAGATTGACCGAAATGCTGGGCGAGTAGCAATACGTCTTGGCTGGGTTCCTCTTCATCCACTTTCAGAAGGCCTAGAATTTCATTGCTTGCAAGAGTGAGGGTTACATTACATGCCAGCATATCAAATTGAATAAGAATTGTGTATTTTAGTACATTCACTGGAAATTTGGGATTCAGGTATCCGAAGGAGAATTCTGTACAGAAGTATCTATGGCCACGGCTATGCGAGCTGGATCATTCAATACTGTAAGAAAATATGTTACTGCTGATCACCAGAACATTCCTTCTCCGTTATTTAATTAATATTATTAATTGAAAATTTGGATTTAAATGTTTGATATGGTGCAGGTATGAACTTCATTGTCAGATGATCACTGCTGCAAAGGTTTTATTTGAAGCATTAGCATATCTTGTGGTTTAATTCATGTAGAAATGCGAATCACTTACTGTGTTATGTTTTTTGGCAGGTTTTTTGCACAAAGAGAAACCCTAATTGTGGTGCATGCCCAATGAGAGAAAACTGCAACTACTATGCAAGTGTGCAAGCGAGGTTTACCCTCATGTGGAGTTTGTTCTGTTAAAAATAATACTGTATCTGAGCCTTATTTAGTTTTGAGACAGATTTTCTGAAATGTGTTGATTTCAGTTATTGTCGGCGCTCTTTTATCAAAAGAAATTGCACAACATCAAAATGTGTCGCGAAAGCAGAATCTATTTCAGTGTTACCGAATTCTTCCTCTCGAAAATCAGTGGATAATCTTGAAAGAGACATTGAAGATTATGGAGCACATGAACAAAGAGTGCCCAAATCTGGGATGGTCCTTAGTCCACAAACTAAACATAACCCGAAGAATTCAAGTACAAGACACCAAGTGTAAGTTACCTCAAAGTTTTCATTATTGTCCACGTTTTCATGATGTTCTCCAACTTTAATTCATCCATTTGGTTTGATTGTCTCTTTAATTGCAGGTATGAGCTTCCCGATTCACATGATGTTTTGGTCGGGGTATAGAACTGGACATAGACTCCACATTTATGTCATTCAGTTCCATCATGCTTTGGGTAAATAATTAACTGAGAAGTATTTTATGCTGTAGGTGGAGGAAAGAGAGCAAGATGACTTATGCAAGTATCTTCTTCTGACATGGACTCCTGGTAATATTATTAAACAGAAGTATGTGGTTATGGTTTGTGTAATTCCTGTAATTGTAGCAATTCTTATTAATAATTGAGCTTTTTTCAGAAGATCTCGCTGGCCATGGCCATGAGTACATGCTAGAGGAGGCCACTGTTTATGGAACTCTTCTGGTGAGATCTCTCTCAATGAATTTGTTTCTGTTCTTCACTACATAACTCATTCTACATATACATTTAGTGGGAAACTATTGACAGATTCCATGCCGGACTGCAATGAGGGGAATGTTTCCACTTAATGGAACATTTTTTCAAGTTAATGAGGTGATTTTTCTCTTTCAGAATACAAGATGTGGTGGTTTACTGGTGTTGTCCAAACTTCATCAAGGGTTAAATTTAGCTTCCTATGGTTGTTTTAGTCACCCGCGATTGTCCTTATAATGAACAGGTCTTGGCCGATGATGAATCATGCGAAGCTCCTATAAAAGTTCCAATGGCATCTATACAAGAGCTTAATCTGAAAACTTTACATTGTGGAAGTAGCATGTCTGCAATATGCAAAGGTGAAATCCACTCCTAAAAGATTTAATTTTGCCATAAGTCCATAACATAAATAAATATGCATAACTGAAAATAACTTTGATCATTTTCTCCCTTTTCCTTTTCCCTTTTTTTGTCTCTTTTGTTTTCGGTACTTGCAAACATAACAGGACTGGGAACTCAGGAAATCCAGGAAGTGTTTAGGGAAGGTATATTAATACAAGCTTGTACTAAATTTGACAGATAAAACTCTTACAAATAACACGATCTTGTACATATGTTCATGGAAACAGGTTATGTTTGTTTCCGAGGGTTCAATAGAACAACAAGGGAACCAAAACCTCTCTCGCCAAAATTTCACAATGCAAAGAAACGAGTAGGGAGTAAGATGGGGAGAGATAAGCAGCAGATCGAAACTTCAAGGTAATACAATACATATGTATGCATAGTACAAGGCTATTTTCGCATCACAAATCTGTAACGGCATTGCTGGTGTCAGTCATTTGTTTGGCCGCATGCTGTCTAGATATTACACTCTTCTTAATCTGTGTTTCTTTTGGTGTATGTATATATGTAAATACTATGCAATACACAATTATATGTACAGTATATATATTAATACTATTAGCAATGGATATTGACTTCTACCGGTTTTAATACTGACAATGAATATTTGAAATTTTGCATGATCAAAATGACAACTTTATAAATACTAAAAATTCAATTTTTGGATGCTTCCAAACTGATCAGTCGAGTGTGCACAATTACTACTCGTATTAACGAAAGAATTCATATCATTTCAACACCATTTAACCAGAATTTTCTTACAGAGTGCAACTTCATCCTTGAGCACAGAGGTATGAGAAACTCAGGCACCTTGATCACCTTATGGTTCCCCTTCCCACCATCCCTAGCCACGGCCGCAGAGGCTGCTGTTTCTAGTGCCAACAAACTCACCATATTCGTGGTCCCGTCTCCATCCAAAACAACATCTCTGGCGTATCCACACCACTCCCGACTATACAAGTTACATGGATTCCCTTGGGCACGGGCATGCCTCTCAACGTGGGATATCCGAGCTTGTGTACGACACATTTTTGGCAATCACAAGTGGTTTTGGTCGGCCAAAAATCCAAGGAGATGGCATCAACCATAGGTTGCCAGAGGAACTCCTCTGTTCATCTCTGACGAGCAATGGGTCGAGGAGTGGCACACCTAGGGTGTTCCCGGATGCAAACGTGAGCAATTCTTCCACCGTGCCAGGCCACCCCATGGTGCGGACAATCTGATCAAGTGTTTGATGTACGTGTTGCGCCATGAACTTGAGGCCACCTAAGCTGTGGGACATATAGGATGTAATGTGCCTGTGAAGTAAAACTTACTTGTATATTTTGTCTCAGCCGATTCACAATAACAAATTTGATCTTTTATCCTATGACTTTGAGTAATTTTGTAGCTTATTAGTTAACAATGATAATGATATGTATGTATATCTTAGGGGCAGAATCATCTCCCATGCCGCAGCACATCCAATTCAAGGCAAATTTATACCACTTTTACATCATCAATATATCATACACTATTTCAATAGTAAACACAAAAACATTGTTTTCTGGCTTCGGTTCCCCCCCCCAAAAAAAAATTGTAAACACTAAAACATGTACTCCGTACTATATTAGTTCAAGCAGTAATCCTAATTAGTTCCTAACCTCTAAGCATTAACTGTATTGTCATTACATTTGTGCATCCAAATAAATACTCCCTCCGTTTTCAAAAAAATTGCAACGGACCCACGGTGCACGCAGTCCAATGCACATTTTAAACCATTAATATCTCAAGTTCGGTACAAGTAAAAATTCTAAAAGTTTCATATTTAAAAACTACTCGACGAGACGAATCTAACGAGATCCTACTTGACTATGTTTTAACTTGTATAGCTATGATAAAACTTTAAGTCAAAGCGCTTGTGTGAATAGTACAAAATTTACAAATGTTACAATCTTTCAAGAACAGAGGGAGTATATCCATTATGGCACGACAATGAAATGCATACCAATTTATGAAAAGTTTAGATATTTATGAGATTAGGATGGAGATAGAGAATGGTTTTGAGTGGAGCCAAAGTGAGGGACTCTGGTCTCAACACCGGCCGGCAGCATTTAGTAATCATCTTTAAGAGGGTTATAGTAGATCATCCTCCTCTCACTGAAGCATTTTATCCTCTCACTGAACTGAAGCATTATATCTCTTGTAATTAATTTGGTGATGGTCAAATGGTTAGATTGTGTGGTGGGAAAGGCCTTGTTTCTTCATGGCATAGTGGCTACAAGTACAAAGTTTTGATGCTCTATTCTTTAAAACAGTGGACACATTTGCAATTTTTGGAGGATGGAGCAGATTCCACATTCCAAACATACGACAAAATTCTAGATGCACAACTATGGTAGAGAAAGTTCATAAATTAAAATTCATAAGACGGCAGATTAATAAGTCCAGACTAGGGCAAATTTAGATTCTTCAGCTGACAGATTTAGAAAAATCTAATACTATCATCTAATGGAACAAGGTAAAGTGTAAAGATCCTTAATGATGAAGACGCATCTGCATAAAGACAGCAAGTTTTGCAAATATGGAATTCATGTAAATTAGCAAGTTTGACAGCAAATAGATTCACTGACAGGCATGACAGATTTAGAAAATAATTTTCACGGCACATAAAGTTTGTTGCCGTAACAGTTTCATACGGTTTTAAGGAGGAAATTGGAACGATAACTAGGAGTGAGTCCCATTTCAGCATTTGGCATTGACAGAAGATTCCTAGCAAAGAGGCAGGGAATGAGATAAAATGAGAATCCTATGGACAAATACATAGGAAGAAACACGAGTAACTTACAAACTTTCTGAAGTGAGATACTGATCACAAGAACATTTATGCAGGAATTCATGAAGTAATTTCTTTCGGAGAAAGGAAAGATCAATACAGCAAAAAAATCTTGATAGGAATATGAAAGTAGTTATATCTGCTTTTGAACAGCTTAAGAACAAATCAAAAGGATAAAAACAATGAGCAATTAGTCATGATATCTCCAGAAAAGTAGCATCAAGTAAAGCATGAAACAGACCATCAAAATGTGCCAATTTCTGGTGATTAATGTCTGATTATTAGGCAAATCGCATTGATTGGCAAAATAATAATAGAAAGTGAACAAAATCGACCGGCAGGTAGAATAAATCAAGACTAGTGAAGTATTTTGTCTTCATGAGAGTTGCTGAATCCATGGAGAACCTTAAGTGCACCAACAGAAATTGTTACATGCTGAACCTTTGGACTCCATAGCCAAGCCTATACTAGTGGATATTTCAGTATTGCTTTCCTCTGAGGAATTACAGAAAGAGGTAGTCTAAACATTATCCTATCATATTAAAAGTGCAGTAGTAGTAATAGGATGTCAAGTCATTTATTTATATCCTACAAAACCTCTTTGATTGAGCCACAATTTCTTGCTGCAGTCAAGTTAAGCATATTGTGCATCCATGTAGCCATAGAATACAATGCTCCGCTTCAGTCAGACCAGACTTGGTAGAAGAAAGTAGTATAGCATAAACTAGAAAGCTAGAAACACAGTTGTGAAACTATGCTTCAAAACTACATGACAAAAAGCGCTGACACAAAACAACCCCAGCATATTATGAAAGAATAAAGGGGTACGCACATCCTTGTGTGAAAGATCACCAAATAGAGGCCTCACAAGGCTCTTACTCTGAAACTAGCATGAGTATTAGGATACTCCAGGTTGGCATTCGAGGCAATCTTTGTATTGTGGTAACAAAATGTCGCAGAAGGCAGGGCCCTATGACACTATGAGAGTTAATATTCATCACAGCACCATTAGAAGAGCTTCCAGTCCTTCACGAGTCCAATTTGAGCAATATGACCTCATAAAACCGATCATATATGATTTCCCATCCCATGTCAGTTCTTCAAATTGAATTTTCAAAATCGTGATTTAAGCACTGTAAATCACACTCATATCCTTCTTCCTTCATGTGAAGGACCAGCTTATCCACTGCTCCATAGACCCATTCGATGTGGGAACCCAACTTATCTCCAGCAACGAAACTAACTATTTCGTTCCTCACCTCTATCCAGCTTCTTCCTGTCTCTTTCTTGCTTCCCATCCCCCTCAATAATTTTCTTATTCTTGCAACATCACCCCACTTACCATCAGCTGCATATATGTTTGAGAGCGCCAGGTACGTCCCTGCCACGCTTGGCCTCAAGTCCAACACCTTGCTTGCAGCTAACTTTCCTAAATCTGCAAGCTTATGTGCTTTGCAAGCTCCAAGAAATGCTCCCCAGACGGACTCATCTGGCATGAAAGGCATAGCTTCTATCAAATCATATGCTTCCTTAACTCGGCCAGCACGACCAAGCAAATCTACGACACACCCGTAAACTTCTTGATCCGGTGTTATCTTGTAATCGTTAACCATCAAACTAAAATATCTCAGACCCTCATCAACAAGACCACTGTGACTACAAGCATTCAGGACTGAAACAAACACGCACCGATCAGGCCTAACTCCAGACTGAATCATCTTATCAAAGAGCTCAACAGCACGATTTCCATCCCCATGGTTCCCATATCCAATCATCATAGATGTCCACGAAACAACATTCCGAGAGCGCATTTCATCGAAGATCTTGCAAGAATTCAGAATGTTCCCACTCTTGGCATACATATCAATTAAAGAGTTTGCCAATCCTAAGCTATCTCCATGGCCTCTTTTAAGAATCCGTCCATGAAACTGCTCTCCAACCCCCAAGATAGCCATGTTGGTGACTGCAGCTATAACAGAGGTGAATGTGAAACAATTTGGAGCGAGGCCTTTGAACTCCATGCTCAAATAAAGGTTGAGGGCCTCATATGGCTCCAACTTTACATAACCTGAAATCATTGTGTTCCATGTTATTATATCTCTTTCCATCATCCCTTGAAAACATCGGTAAGCTTCATTCAAACTAGCACACCTGCAGTACAAATCTAAAATGGAATTCATTACAGGAATGTTGGATTGAAACTCATTCCGGAACACAATGGCATGTATTTGTCTACCATACGATAGTGATCCAATTGAAGAGCAAGCTCTAATAGCAATTGAAAGGGTAAAAGGATTCAATTCGCCCCCTTCCTATTCACACAAAAAAGATATGAGAATGTAAGTATCATCAAACAGTTTTCAGACCAATAATATGCTTATGGCTAGGAAAGGCATTATTTGAACACCCATTTAAACCTTGGGCAGTCTTAATACTTATGAAGAGTCAAATGCATTCACATACCAGCAACATTTGTCTAAACATTTGAAGCCCACCATGGCCGTCACCCAGGTGCGTATAACTAGCAATCATTGTACTCCACGTGACCGAGCTCTTAACTTTAATCTCCTCAAACACTGCACACGCCCTATTCATATTTGTACAACAAGTTGCATACATGTCCATAAGCGCGTTATCAACAAAAACACTCCCAAGCACACCATGCTTCACTGCCAATCCATGAACCAGTGCACCACAGCAAACCAAGCCAATCCCTTTACATCCCTTGAGCACACTGGAAAATGTGAATTCATTTGGCTGCACAGTTGGGCCGTGGCGAAGCATCTGGCAGAACAACAGCCATGCATCCATGTGGCGACTGCAGGAGGTGTATCCGCTGATCATGGCCGACCAGGCAACTACATCCCTGTCAGGCATTTCATCAAACAGCATGCGAGCTTCTCTTACAAGGCCCGTATCAAAGTACGATTTGATGATATTGGTGGCTAAGACTGAAGGGGGTTTGGGCAAAAATGGCGCATTGGAAAGGGGCGAGGAGGAGAGTATTGCTTGGCGATGGTGTGAGTTGTGGAATCTTGAAGTGGTGTGGGGGAATTTCAACAGTACTTTTCTTGTTATCATTTCTGACGAAACAGGATATCTCCAGCTTAACATCTTCCTATGTTGAAAGCATTCAGTAGCATTCTACGCTCAAGGGAGAAGCCCTGTCTACAATGAGCAATAATATTTGTTGGTCCCAGGATTGCTTCCAAATATGATATCAGAATTCTCACACAAGGTGAAATTAATTGCAGTGCATACATTTACAAAAAAAAAAAAAAATTATCACTCAATAAAGGGACGAAAAGGCATAGCACCCCTCCAGAACTTGAACATAGTTCACAGATTGAATGCGTTTGTCACTTTTTAAAACTTCCATGCTGCAAGCACCTAGGATAATATTCTTCCTAAGGTCACAAATTCCTGTACGCAAGGACACGTGGAGTCGTGGGTATAATGCGTCTGCACAATGTAAATATAGAAACAATCTAATAGACATTACGATCAAATTCATTTTCTAAGTCAAATTTATAATCAACATCACGAATTCAGTAAGCCATTAATTAATCTGAAAATTGGAAAAATGAATCCAGATATTTTCTACAATTTTATTTTGTGAACTTAAAATCCTTCTAAATGATGCCAAGCATCAGGTTGAATATAGAAGCACAAGATGATATCGCAGTAATAAGAAGTTGTATAAAGCTGAACTGTTCCTCTCAAAGCATATTAATCATAAACATTAGTCAGCCCAACTTAACCAACAGAGGACTCTGAAAAACAAAATGATACATAAAATGAGAAGGGCTAAAATAGTTTTCTCAACTAAAATTTACAGAACATGTAAAAAGGGAATGCTTGAAAAAAGAACTAGAAAGAGACATCTTACCTTAAATCTAATGAGAATATTTGCTTAGATGGTATTTGATCACAACATTGATCCATGTGGCTCTCTCCACAAAGTGAGATGATGGAAGAAGAACTGAAATTCAAAGAATATAGATTAATGTGAATAGTTGTATAGATTAAGGAATTAAAAAGCTCCCTTTGAATGATGAAGGCTGATGTTATACACAATCTAAATGCCCACTAAAACATTTCAGGGTGGACCATAAAACGAAAGGTAGACGAAAAAGAAAATCATCGCACGCGGACAAGGCACCAAGCCACAAAGACAGACCACAGACCATAAATCATTTGTGAATTTGGCTCTTGAATTAAATTTAACAGTTTAACTAAATAATATAGTAACACCTCAAAAGGTTTCAACAAATAGCAGTGACAGTGCTGCAATTTTGAATGTGTACAAATAAATGACGGAAAGGTGGGTAATGATGCACTTACTATCACATTTGTCAACGAACATTGTTTCCGAATTTCAACCGGATTGCCCATAATTATTCTTCCAATTTGCAAATCAAGAAGCTGGTTTTTACACTTTTCCGTAATTGTATACTTTATTTCCCTATTGTCTCAGTATGGATGCCTCATTTTATCAGACAGATTTTGCCTGCACTTTTGAGAGAATGATGAAAAATTTAACTATATTCAGACTCATAAAAGATTCATACAAAAAATGTATCAAACCCAAGCCTCTAACATAACAACAATAGGTGCAGCTTAGGAGTCCAATTGAACGAAGCAAGGTATGAAAATCCTTCTACAATTACCCAAAGAATACAGGATCGAGAAACATCAACTACATTTGGCTATCAAAAATAGCAATAGAAGTCCAAACCCTTTTCCCCCTAATGCATAATAAGAAAATAACAAATACGATTCACCTATTGAGACATCGACAATAGATAATTGTTTCCCGGCCCACAGAAGCAGAAACACTTCTCTAAAGCCGGTCCATTTGAATCTTTGTCCCAAATTTCTCTTGTGGGTTGTCCCAGCCTACTTGTCCCATTTCTAAAAAAAACAAAAGGCTACAATTAACAGAATAAATCATTAATTATTCAACCTAATTGAATCACTCAGAGTTCGTACTTTAATTTTCTAAGTATTTGATGACTAATTACACAGTTAAATCATGTTGAACCCATTATTTGAACAATAACCTATTTCACCTTTTTTGGTGCCCAAAAGAAATGAGACAGCATTCACGGGACAAAGGGAGTATAATATAATCCACCATAGCACAAATTAACAACCCTTTCTTCATCGGGAAACAAACTTTTATTCCATGGATGAATCTCATTTCTATTTGTCCATAGATTGAATCTTGTTTGAGAAATAGCAGTGTAGAAGACTACTTCTCTATTGGTGTTCTATACCTTCTCGTGTGGACTGTGCCAGCCTCCAATTTCAAGAAATTAACTGGGGAAATTATTTAGTTGTGAAGAAGCAAGATAAAGATTAATGAACATGAGAACATCTAATTTTAAAGTAGAGGAGATAGCTCTGTTTTGACATCTTTGATAATTAAAGGAATCATCGTGCCTTAAAAGAAACTGCCTTGCCCATTAATCTTTCTGCACATCTCTCGCAAAATTAAATTCACCATAAGCCTTTACATGTAGTTAGAACTTGAAAGTTAAATCTCCTGGCTCTTAGTATGTTTCCATGATATGCTTGATCAATTTTGTGATTGTGTTATGTTTACATATCTATAGAAAAAATAAATAAATAAATTTTTACATGCAGATCAATATAATTTTTTTTTTTTTATCTTATGTTATGTATTTCTAGATTATTTTTCCATACACACATCTCGCCATGAAAGGAATCAATATTTTTTTGGGTGAACCCGGGGATTTCCTAGCCTCTTAGAGTCCCAAGATCAACCTTTGAGGTACGGGTGGGCTTGGTGGGCTGACCTCTCCCAAAATAGTTTTCTTCTGTATGAAAGGAATCAATCTTGTAGCCTAATAGTATTTGATAAATCAGTTCCTTCTTTCAAGTTTCAACATTAATTTCAATTAAAATAATCAGAGGAAAACCAAAAAGGCAAACACACGAACCATCCATCAATATCATGATCAATAATTAACATCATATACCAACCCAAAAAACAAGTAAACAACTGATATAACTATGGAGGCAAGGTAATTACGACTCAACCATTACTACCACAACAGTGGCCACACAGAAACTGAAGAATAGGATATTTTCCCTACTGCAGTGGCAACATTATAAGCCAACGAGTTATGAGTTCAAGTTCAACTCAAACCAAGCTTTTATTGGACAATAGTCATTTTTCCATTACTGTTGATTTTGTTGCTTGTAAACATCATGAGAAACCCCTATTCTAGCGGAATAGAATCTATCAACAAAACAGTATTTAAACAGAATAGCTCATTTTTGAATTCTCAATTTCATTTAGGCATTTTTACAAACACTTTATATGAACACTTGATGTAATAGCAGGAGCAATCAAAATGAAAAAAATTTACCTGAAACGCGTTGTTGTAGGCTTGTTATAGCAGCACTTGCTAAAATTCGGGAAAAAGAAGTCGCAAGCGTGTCGTGAATGTGGAGGGGAAAATAATTTTCATGTATCATGGCACAATGGTCACTCTGTATGGAGTAGAGCAGTTGTGGGCGGGGGATGGAGGTGGAGAGGGAGTGGATCTCTGGTTGTCGTTGGGGAGAATGGAGCGCAACAATGCACCGGATTTTGGATTTTCTTACGGGGGCTGAATACCTTTGCTAAGGTATAAAGTTGGAGGACAATTTTCTCGTTGTCCCCATCTACTATCTGAGTATCTACTTCCTCTGTTCTAATAGCACCATATCATACCTGCACGCGTTTGCTAAGATACATTTTTAAATGTTATAACTATATTTTTTCTATTAGTCACTATATTTTTTTTGTCAAAGTTAGCACCAATAGTTAGCCAAAGTTAGTCAATGAATAGTACCAATAAGATTCACATTACTATATTTTTTCTATTAGTCAAAGTTAGCCAATGAATAGTTATTACTATACAAATGTTTTACTTATATGAGAACGGGGTAATATAATAAAATAGATGTCCTTAGGAATAGTGATGGCTTATGAATAGGGGTGGAAGTAGACTAGGCCGAGCTAGGCCTAGGCTTGTACGGTCTGGGCCTACGTTGATTTTCATAAGCCCGAGTCTGGCCTATTACCTTTGATAGGCCTAAGTTAAATAGGCCAGCTTGATTAAGCTTATTCCAGAAATAAGTTTATATATATATATATCCGAATGTAATCATAAGGTTGGAAGATATAATTTGTTCACTTGGGCATGTTTTCATCCAAAACTATTTATATACGGGTTGAACTATTTATATATGAGAAAAAACTCATAAATATTTTAAAAATCTATATAAGATCAAATTGATAATTACTTTTACATAATATAATACTAATAATATGGCATATTCTTATGTAATAAACATAGATTAGTAATATGATAAATAGGCCGGTCTGGTAGGCCTAAAAGGCTTTTAATTAAGTCTGGCCTATACCTATTTAGTTAAATAGACTTTTAAATTAGTTTAAGCCTAGTCTGTTTATAAAAAAAAAAAAAAAAAAAAAATCTAGTCTGGCCTGGTTTTTTGTAGGCTGGGCCATAAGCTCCCGTCGGGTAGCCTGACTTATTCCACCCCTGCTTATGAACAGTAATTACAAGAGGCAAACACTAATTACAAAGCCCAATGTATTGCACACAAAGCCCAATAAAATAACCTGGCTGCCCTAATCTTTACCCAATTCAAAATTTGAATTTTGATAGGTCAGAAATAGGGTATTAATTTCAAATTTCAGGTCGTGTTCGTGTCGGGTGTCGAGTAAGAGCATAACCATTGTTTTAAATATCCCTCGAAATCCCGAAATTTCGGTCTCGACCGAACTTTCAGGTTTCGGGACACCTCGAAGCGAAATTTCACCTACAATATTTTTTGCAAAATTTCCATCGAAATTTCGTCCGAAACTCGATATTTTCCGAAATTTGACCGAAATTTCCTGAAATTTTCCGAAATTTTTATTTTTTTCTAAATTTAGAAAAAAAAATATTTTTAAAAAATTTAAACAAAACTAAAATTTATGTTTCGATATATATTGATTATGTAATCCAATTAACTTATTTTAATTTATGTTAAGTCAAAATCTTCTCAATCAATATGGTGCATGATATCAACAATATTATCAGCATATATTATCATGGAATAAGTATTGTCAGTATATTACTAATTTATATAGCAACAGAGAAGAGGAAATTTGAAATATCTTAATTTTCATCATCTTAGAAACTCTGATGTGATTTTCTCAAAAAATTGCAAATATCTCCGAAATTTTCCCCGAAATTTCAAATATCTTCGAAATTTCCGTAAATTTATATATCCGATATAGACATCGATACCGATATTTAAAACCTTGGGTATAACACAAAATCTATGGGTTCAGTTAGGGTGCGATTGCCCATTTTAACTTGATGTGCTGCGGTGCATCAAGTCCGTTGATTCAATTTGCAAATTGATGGTTGAGATTAACTTGAATGTTAAAATAGTAAATTTGTTAGATTTAATTTTGTTAACAAACAATTGATCGTCTCTTTAGTCTACTTTTACTCTATTCTTTCTCTACACATTTCAATATCATCAATCGATCTTACATAAACTCCAATTTACTTAATTATGCTGCAATATATATATATATATCTTTGAACTGTTCATGAAAATGTACCTAAAATGTTCGAGTCGCTGAATTGTTGATGAAAACGTCGCTGAATTGTTCATGAAAAGATTGTTGAATTGTTTCTGGCATCATCGCTGAATTGTTCATGAAAGTGTCGCTGAATTGTTTTTGGTGGCATCGCTGAATTGTATAGGGTAGCATCGCTGAATTGTTCTTGATAGTGTCGCTGAATTGTTCTTGGTGTAGTCGCTGAATTCTTTTAGGTAGGCTCACTGAAATATTTTTTGTAGCATCACTGAATTATTTTTGATAACATCGCTGAATTGTATGTGGTGGCATCGCTGAATTCTACAAGATACGGTCGTTGAATTCTTCTTGGTGTAGTCGCTGAATTCTTTTAGGTAGGCTCACTGAAATATTTTTTGGTAACATCACTGAATTATTTTTGGTAACCTCGCTGAATTGTATGTGGTAGCATCGCTGAATTCTACAATGTATTGTCGCTGAATTCTTCTTGATGTAGTGGCTGAATTCTTTTAGGTGGGGCCACTGAAATATTTTTTGGTAGCATTACTGAAGTAAATTTGGTAACATCGCTGAATTGTATTTGATTGTGTCGCTGAATTATTCAATATAGCATTGCTGAATTCTTCAATGTTGAATCGCTGGAATATTTTTGATAGCATCCCAAAATTATTTTTGGTAACATCGTTGAAATGCTATACGCAATAAATTTGTTATATTATTTACTAAATATTCTTGATCATAGATATTGATTACCAAATATTTGATATGATTTACCAAATATTAGATTGATAACATACTAAAAATAGGGTTATATCTTCCGTTACATATTTTGTTGGACAACTTTACCCTTTTCCATTTACAACCCATGGGTTTGAAATCAATGATCCAGATTTCCGCCTTGATGTGCTGCGGATTTGTTCAATCGCACCCTAACTAAAGCGCAAAATCTATAATCCGAACATGACCCGAAAACCGAAATAAACCTGAAATACCAAACACGAACAAGACCTGAAAATTTTTAGATCAATTTCGGATCGACCTAATTAGAAAAACCAAAAAACGACTAAACCAAAACTACACCGGTTCGTGTCGGTCGGGTTCGTTTCGGGTCCTGTCCAAAATTAACGCCCCTAGTCACAAGCTCTCATCCTCTACGAGAAACACATCGTAAGAAATGAGAGAGGAAACACAAAATTCAGTCTGAATTTAGAATTTTACAAAACCGCAGAAAGGAAAAGAAAAGAAAAGACGTAGAAAGGAAAAGAAGTCGATCACGCTCCTCCTCCTTGCAATAGCCACCGCCGCCACCCTTTACTCCGACCGCCCCCGCCTCTGACCTCTATGCATCGCTGCTCTTCCTGCAAGCCATTGCCTCTCTCGACTCCAAGTATTATCTGTTTTCCAAAGGATCGGAAGTCATGATAATAGCCAATAACGCATCGAAGTAAAAATCGGTGACCCCTTGCTGCTCTGATTTCATGGCGTAATTGCTCAAGTCCCGGAGGTATTTTCCTTCTTATCTTATTGGTTTAGAGGTTATGGATGTTGTCTTAGAACGACTGATTTGGGATTTCTTGGAATTTATGTGGAGTGGGTTTTCATGGAACAATGCAACACAGTCTGTTGTTTCTATTCGTGATAATTTGATTATTTCAGTTGCTTATTCAAGAATGTCTTTTTTAGTTTTACAAATTTGCTATTTATGGAAGGGTGGAATGGCTATTGGAGTAAATCATCATCAGCGAACATATGCTCTTTATCTATCAATTAGGTTTATAATGTAATGATTCATTTTATCATGTAGCTTTTCTTGGAAAAATTAATATTTTAGTCCTTTAAGTTTCAAAATTCACCAAAATGGTCCTCTTCGTTTCAATTAGAAAAATTGGTCCTTTAAGTTTGATGTTTTCTCCAATTTGGTCCTTTGGCCATAATAAACCTAATTAATATCTAATAAAAAATAATTAAGTCATTAACGTTGGTTCCACAACCCTTAATTAAATGGTCAATCCACCACACATTTATCAAAATCCATTTTCTTCAAAAAAAACTATTTTATTCAAATAAAACTACCTTTTATTAAGAACTAATTTTATGCAAACAAAATTATCATTTATCAAAAATTTATTTTATTCAAACAAAATTAAGGGTTATGAGTTGACCCATTTATTAATTAAGGGCTGTGGGACTCATGTTAATGGTTTAATCATCTTTTATTACATATTAATTAAATTTATTATGTCAAAAGGACTAAATTGGAGAAAAAATTAAACATAGAGGACTAATTTTTCCAATTGAAACGAAATGACTATTTTGATGAATTTTGAAACTTAAAGGACCAATTTATTAATTTTTGCAGCTTTTCTTCAAACATCGAACTTGTGAGCCAATGAGGAAGCTGCCAAGATTTATTGAAATGTTCATAGTTTACGGTTTTTAAAAATCCAAGTTTTGATACGCCCGACTCTATTCATAGCTTAATTAAATATAATTATTGTTTTGTTATTATAAATCTTAATATAGGATATTTTGTTTCCATTTTTTTTTTTTTTGGTGGTTTGGGGTAAATTACAGTTAGTTGGGAATGTTAGATGTTTATGGAACAGAACAAAGGGCAATTGAACACAGATGTGCATTCATTCCTGGCCTCCATCATGTAAACTTAAACAAGCATTTAAGGACTTAGCATACCAAAGTGAGGTGTATAATCTGCTTTGTACTCCTAGGTCCTAGCAATGTTTAAATTTTCTTGGTGGCATAACAATACAATGAATTAATTGTATGTTGCACTGGTGTTTTCAATCATAGCGAAGATTATAATCTTGATCTATATATATAGATTTTTCTATGACTGAAGATTAAAGATCATGCACTTGACTTTGCTTTGCTTCTTTGGCAATAAAGGGATTGAGATGCATCGTCAGTCCAAAGCCCCTCTTCGTTCAGGTTTAATGTTCCCCTTTTATTTGTTTTTTATTGTTTTCTATTTTAGTCTTGAAATTTGAAATTATTTCTGGAGATGTATCAGTTTTTCATCAGAAGAGATTTTGATTAATACATGTAATTGCAACCAAGGGGAAGATGATCATGCTTTGCATGTAATAGGTCAAATCCCTCCCGGTGAGAGGATTAAATTCTTTGCAATTTCATGTGTATTGTTTTTCTTCTTGAAATGAGAAATAGTTTTCTGCAGTTAACAGGTCAAATGTCTTCCAAATTGGATTGACTATGCTTAGGTTTTATTGAACATTGTTATTCACATTGTGATGCTTTACTGGCTTTGTTTTTTTTGCTGAGAGCAATCTGAATTTCATCGCGATGCGAGCGCTAACCGCAGAAAAGTCCGACGAGACAATCAATAATGCTCCAGAACAAAGGGAGAAACTTTTCCACTATCATTGTAAACTTAAAGGCAATGTAGCCTCATTAATTGTAGACAATGGTAGCTGTATTATTGCTGTGAGCCTCTATACTGTGCGCAGGTTAGGTATACCAATGCAGGACCACGTGAAAGCCATATCATCTACATTGGATGAATGAGCATGGGAATACAAAAGTCGCGAAGCAAGCACGGGTACCAATGACTATTGGCCCTTATTCCGAAGAGATCTTATACGATGTAGTTCACATGACCGCGTGCCATGTGCTATTGGGAAGACCATGGATGTATGACAAACGAGCCATCTATAGAGGCACATAAAATGATCTCTCCTTCAGAGACGGAGAAAGCAAAATCTTGATGAAGCCAATACCACCAACGACTGTCAAGATCGACCATTGCAACTTAGTAGAAAAATTCCGTAAAGAGGAAGAGTTCAAGAGGAAACAGAAGGGTAAACGAATTATAATTGATTCCGATAATTCTAATCCATCTCATTTATTCTTGACAGGTCATGACCGATGCTTGCTAATTATGAAGCATGAGCTGGAAGTGGCCCATCGAAGATATGCCTATACCAGGTCACTGTTTCTTAGCTTTTGTTAAACCTGTTGAGGAAACTTCTAAGAACTCTCCTGCTACACTTAATGTGCCCGATGATTTTCGCAGGATGTTAGAAGATAACATAGATGTCTTTCCAGAAGAATTGCCAGCTGGGTTACCACCTTTGAAAGGTGTGGAGCATAGAATTGACTTCGTACCAGGAGCATCAATTCCAAACGGGCCTGCATATCGCATGAACCCCGAAGAGACTAAAGAAATCCATAAGCAAGTCCAGGAACTATTGGAAAGGGCTGGGTTCGGGAGAGTCTGTCTCCGTGTGCAGTGCCAGTCTTGCTGGTACCAAAGAAAAATGGAACGTGAAGGATGTGTGTCGACCGTAGAGCTGTCAATGCGATAACCATCAAATATCGCCTTTCGATTCCACAATTAGAGTATATGCTCGATGAGCTGGGTAGAGCAAGCATATTTACAAAGATAGATATGAAGAGAGTGGATATCACCAGATACACATGCAGCCGGGAGACGAATGGAAGACCGCATTCAAGACCAAGTTCGGACTGTATGAGTGGCTTGTGATGCCCTTCCGACTCACTAACGCTCCATCCACGTTTATGAGACTCATGAATGAGACATTGAGGGAGTTCATTGGAAAATTCATCGTTGTGTACTTTAATAACATTTTAATTTACAGTCACAACGAATCTGATCATGTAAAGCATGTTGTGCAGGTGATCATAAAACTGAGGAAGGCTGAGCTTTGTGCCAATTTCGAGAAGTGCACCTTCCATGTGCCAGAAGTCACATTCTTAGGCTTTGTTGTTGAAGGAAATGGACTGAAGGTGGATGAGTCCAAAATCAAGGAAATTTCTGAATGGACACCACCTATCAACGTCAATGAAGTTCAAAGATTTTTGGGCATGTGCGGGTTCTTTAGGAGATTCGTGCCACAATTTAGCGTGATCGCCGCACCGGTGACCTCTCTGCTGAAGAAGGGATTACAGTTTAAATGGGACCGAAAGAGCAGAAGTCATTTGATGAGTTAAAGGATAAACTCACCCATGCGCCAGTTTTAGCGCTACAAAATTTTGATCTCCCATTCGAAATCGAATGTGATGCATCCAGAACTGGCATGGGCGCAGTATTGCTACAAGATGGCCGACCTATTTCATATCATAGCGAGAAATTTGGAGGAGCTCAACTGAAATACTCCACGTACGACAAGGAATTATACATTGTGGTGCAAGCAATGAAGACTTGGAAGCATTATTTGCGAGGGCGCGAGTTTATCATCCATACAGATCATGAGACGTTGAAGCATATCAGAGGACAAGGACAGGTGAAGAATGCTAGACATGCCCGTTGGAGCTCTTTCATCGAATCATTTCCATACATGATCTGTTACAAGAAAGGAAAGGATAATGTGGTTGCAGATGCCTTATCAAGAAGAATGAATTTAGCTGCATTGCCACCACACATCTGATTGGATTTGAGCACATCAAAGATCTATATGCTCAAGATGCTGATTTTGGGGAAATTTACAAGAAAACCGAGAAAATGGCCTTTAAAGAATTTTCTCAACAGAATGGTTTTCTATATTTTGGATTTAAGTTGTGCATACCAAAGGGATCCGTCAGGGAACTTCTGATTACTGAAGCACATTCTGGAGACATGATGGGTCATTTCGGAAGAATTGCTACTCTGAGCATTTTGACAGAACGTTTTCATTGGCCCGGGATAGAGAAACAAGTCGCAGACTTCATCAGCAAATGCATCACCTGTCTAAGAGCCAAGTCAACCACCAAGCCCCATGGGCTTTATCAAGCACTGTCGGCACCAGGAGGCCCATGGATGGAATTGTCTATGGATTTTGTTTTAGGGCCACCTTGTACTGCTAGAGCTAAAGATTCTATTTTTATTGTGGTTGACAGGTTTTCAAAGATGGCGCATTTCATACCATGTGCCAAAACAAATGACGCACACCACGTGGCCAAAATATTTTTCAAGGAAGTTGTGAGACTCCACGGTGTGCCAAGGACAGTTGTATCCGATCGGGATGCAAAATTTGTAAGTTATTTCTGAAAATCCTTATGGTCTGAAATAGGGACTTGATTGTTATTTTCTACTGCTAATCATCCACAAATTGCTGGTCAGACTGAGGCAGTGAATAGAGTCTTAGGTAATTTCTTAGGATTATTACTGCTTCTAGTAGTAAGAGTTGGGATGAGTGCTTGCCTTACATCGAATTTGCTTACAATAGACACGTTGTGCACGGGTTTAACCCACTGACGCCACTTGTTTTGTTGCCATTGCCTCGCAATGAGCATTTGAATATCAATGGTAGGAACAGGGCAAATGTGATCAAGGAAATGCACGCTGATGTAAGAAACAATTTGGTGAAAGCTGCAGAGGGATATGCGAAATACAACAACCGAGGTCGGAAGGAGCTGAAGCTGAATCCCGGGAATTGGGTCTGGCTGAACGGGAAGAAGGAGCGGTTCACAGCAAGCAGATGTAACAAGTTATCTCCGCAAGGAGATGGCCCCTTTAGAGTCTTAGAGAGGATTAATAATAATGCTTATAAATTACAATTATCTGAAGAATATGGTCATATTAATCATGTCTTTAATGTTGCAGATCTGACTCTGTTCGAGAGGGACGACGAGGAAGCTGGTCGGTTGATGGATCAACCGCCCCAAGGAGGTGGGGATGGCATGGGAGCCAGATCAACAACACTTATCATTTCGGAGGGACCATGCTCGAGACAGCGTGCCAAAAATTCGTCAAAGCCATTTCAAAAATAATATCAGACGAGGCGGAGTCGTGGGAGGAGATTTCGAGCAATGCAGATAAAGTCAAGACAACACTTGTAATCCAAATTGGAGACAAGTGCAATTAATGTTGGAGAGAGGAGCAAACTCAGCACGACTTTTGAGAGAAGAGCATCTGAGTACGATGGGCTCTTGAGTTCGATGGCCATCCCCGGCCTCCGCCCTTTTATTCGCCGTATCGTGAGCGAAAACCCAAAAGCACTAGCATCAGTCTTGTCGATTTTCTTCTTTATTACTCTTTGAGCACCTTGCTATCATGAAAACGCCAGCTGTTGCTTAATTGTAGCGCCTTTATTATATCAGTTGCATGGGATATTTCATATAATAGGCTACTGCTTTCCCTAGCCCGACACGTATACTTGAGTCTAAAGAGAGTTTCTTGCCCGATCTAATAAAAGATGCATTATTTATAGAGAAAAAGAAGTGAAAGAAAGGCGCATAGCGTAGGTAGAACAGATAGAGAAAGTTTGCTCCGGGGGGTCTTAAAAGGAAGATTTGGGTTTAGTCCATAAAATGGTAAACTGTTTAGCGGTCTAACATAGTGGAATTGCTTTGGGGCCATACCGGTTTTATATTGACGAAAGCGCCCAAGCCTTGCGGCTCACGCCATTCGAGGTGGCCCAGCCCGGCATTCATTCGCAAATCCTGTAGTGAAATTGAGAAACTCCCATAATTAGGGGCTAATGAGCGTGTAGGCAGCCCCTTACTAATATCTTCCATCTTTATTTCCCTATTGGATTCCTGCTTTCTTGCCCTATATATAAAGCTTGTGCACTCTGCCTTGGATTTTCTCTGACCTTACCAAGGCTGAAAGAGACGTGGTATATCAGGCCTTGAATAACAAGAGTTGTGGGTTCTTTCTCCGACCTTTGGCTTGGTAGGCGTTGAAGCCGGTATTCTCAAGCAGCTACTCTATTTCCGACTCTTCTCAGATATGGTGTAGATGGCACTAGGCTGAAGCTTTGTTATATGCTTAACACATGAGCGACGGGCGAAGAGCAGGGATAATTTTAGTAGAAAGGACAACTGGTCGGAGCGATTCTAAGATATAAAGACGGAGAAAAAGAAGTCTAAAACAGCCTATTTTATTGTTTTTTTGCATATAGTTATTTAAAGGGCTCTTAAATAGTCTTTCTTGCTCGTGTAACAACTTCATATCGTCTTGCTACCTTTACTTTCTTTTAAAGTAAACTTGGCTATTGCCAGAGAAGACGAAGACATCTATGTTATGCTACTATTAAAGAATGATGAGATTTGAAAAAGTACTGGAATTGAGGGCGATGGGTACTTGTGTACGACCGTACGCAACCCATCGCCTACACCCTATCGTACTCCGACACCACGCCGGGCCACCCAGAGTCCCACCATGCAACCAAGATTTTGAGTACGATGGCCCCCAACCCATCGTACTCCGCCCACCATCCCCATTCATGTGTCGGCATTTTGAAGCACTCCAAGTTTGCGTCCGAGAATTTGAGTACGATGGGTAGGAAGTTTGGCTGATCGTACTCATGTTTCTCCTTTTAGGGTTTTTCATGCTTTTGTTGCTTTTAAGCTTTGTTTAGCATTTCTGAATTATGTAATTAAATGATGACCTATATATATGGCATCCCTTACTCTTGTTACTCACTTTTGAATGATTATATGAAAAACCACTTGGAGAGTGAATATTCTTGTTCAAAGGGTCACCTTATGAATTTTCCCATGTTGGCAAATTCCTTTCAAGTATTGAGGAGTGCTTGATCGTATGGACAACTCTAGGATTATCGATTGAGAGATTCCATATCACATTTAGTGTGTTTGTGTTTCCAAAGTTGTCTTTCAAAGAGGTATTCTCATTATCCATTTAGTGTTGTTCATTTTCTTCATCTCCATGAATATGTATCAAATCCGATTCATGGCACCAGGAAACCTCAGCTTGTAAGTCTAGAGATGATGAAACATAAAGTTTACATATATACGACAGAACTGAAACCCTGAACCATATACTAGTAATACTTGAACCAAAATGGAGAAAGCAAGAATAGATAAAAGTTTCTCCAGTAACAAATGTTAGACCTCTTGTCCGAAGCAGGGTAAATCAAATTTAGTATGGTATGAAATTGGGACATAGAGCTTCATCATAGCAGATAGGCTAAATAAAGTGTTGCAAATTTCGTCGTCTGTTACTCCATGTAAGTAACACTGCCAACTACGTAATAGGCATACTTAAGTCTCATTCACTCACTCGACTTAACTACCGAAAATATCATATTTCTTTCTGTTATTTCCTCATCTGTGTGAAGAGCTGTGAAGGGGGTGTCCCAGTTCCTCCGGTGCCACCGCCGCTGAACGCAGAGAAGCCACCACCGAAACCACCCCCATGACCCTGCTGACTACCAAAAGATCCAAACCCGCCACCACCTGACAAGTTTTCGCAAAACATGATCATAACAAAGAAGAAATGTATGTAACGTATATACTCCATATAATAGCTATATAAAACAAGGGACTGGTCTTCGGATTTATTAGCAAGAGATATATGATCCACAGGGTTTATCTTAATCTAGGACCTCAACTTTGTCAAGGCCAGGATTACTAGAACACCTATACTTTGTGAGGAAAAAGAAGATGCCTTGGCTTTAGAAGATAATTGGCAATGTTGAAATTTACCTGAAAGGGCACCAGCTGTCGAGGCAGAACCAAAACCACCTCCACCAGCAGCAGCAGCAGCAGCAAATCCACCACCACCACCAGCAGTTCCTGTAGAACCAAATCCACCTCCAGCAGTTGCCGGAGCTGCAAAACCTCCTACCGCGGCAGCAGCTGCAGCCGCAAACCCTCCCCCAGCAGTAGCTGCACTAGCGAAACCTCTCCCAGCAGCAGCAGCAGCAAAACCTCCAGGATTTGAAGCCAGACCTGCAAATCCACCACCAGTAGAAGCTGAAGTAAATCCACCTCCAAATGCGCCACCAGAAGGTATGCCCATGTTACCACTTCCAAAGCCACTTGCAGAGGCAAAATTGCTTCCTGACATACCACCCCCAAGTTGCCGAGATTGTCCAAATGTACCGAGCACAGAACCCAGTGCTTGTTGCCCTGCTCCTATCTGTGCCGGCTGGCCAAAAACAGAAGATACTGAAACTTGACCAGGATTTCCAGAATTGAATCCACCAGAAAAACTGACAGCTGGTTGCAAAGGTTCTAGAGGCTGTGGAACTTGGAAGTTGAAAGATGCAGGTCGAAACAGCTCCCCACCAGAGGGAGGAGTCAATGGAGATGTAGCAATAGATGAATCTTGTTTGGCAGCTCCTACACCAAACGGGTTTGACTTTGGCATGGTAGAAATTGGTGTTGTCCCAAATCCAAAACCATCAATGTTCCCAAAAGCGAATTCAATCATCTGTTGAGCTTCAGCGGATTCCTCCATTTCCTCCTCATTCGAAACATCTGGAGTGACAGTTTTCACACTACTAACAATCACTTCAGGTGATTGAGCAATTGATGAAACAGCTTCTTCTGTAGTTTGAGACAGCTCCAACTTAGCATCCGATGTTACAATGGATGAAACCTTTGATGAGCTGTTTACATCTATTTGCCTTCCAGAGTTCACATCTGATACGTCAGTAAGTTCCGAATATGAAAGGCCATGTTGCGGAGCTTGCACTTTATTTTCATCCATCCCAGTATTTGATGCCACATCAACAGCTGAAGTTTGTACATGGGAATCATCATGCTTTATGGAGACAGATGACACAAGAGGATGATGTGAGTGTGAGGTCAAAGACTCTGACTTTATTACACCAGAAGAAATTGATTCAGGCGAAAGACTGCTCACATGGGTGTGTGAAGTCAATGCAGAAGGAAAATTTAGGGCCGATGGTAGTGCTGCCAGAGCATGTGTTGCCTCCGACCTTGCAGTCACACTTGCTCCAGTGCCAGGAATCGCAAGGGATACTGTTGATGAACTTAACATTGAGGTGAAAGAGGAAACTGATAACAAGTTACTGCTTGAAAGCAATGATGTACCAACTGATTGTAATGTGGTAGAAGATATACCATCATTGCTTTTGTTCGGCTTTTCTGCAGATATGTTAAACAAACCTTTCTCTGATACATTAAGGCCAGAACTAAAAGTAGGAGCACTTTTGGAGTCTAATGAAAGAGATTCAGATGCAGCCGAACTGTTCTGATGATCCCAGGTTGTTGACATGGCAAGTCCACTTTTGAAACTCTCTACACCCGCAATGGAACCAGAAGGCGGTGACAGCAGATGCTCGGACAAATGTTTGGAGATGGATGGTACTACTGAATGAATGCTTGTATCAGAGTTTGGTACCAATTTAGATGCACTTGCAAAAGAATCCGTCTGTCCCGTAAAAGCTAGACTGCTCCTAGGTCGGATGGCTCCTCCCAACTCCGTACTTTCAGAGGAACTCAAATCCAGTATGGGTTGTGGGGACTTTAAAGATGACAGTTGAAGTCCACGATTTAGTAGACCAGCTGTCTTTTGGTACACCGATGTCGATGAGTTCCTGTAAGACTGTTCTGTTGGAATTTCAGTAGTACCTGTGAAAGTTCAGAAATTACTCCCATCTTAGAGCATATTTTGATGAAAGCCTCGAGTTCCACACAACACTCGCATGAAAATTACCTTTGGTTTTGATCTGGCTCACAGCGTCACCTGAGAGATTCAAAAGTGCAGATTGATCAACATCAGAGTTGGTCTGCACTTGAGATCCAGAAGACCATTTATCAGTGTTCAAGAGTGGCCGGTCTGCACTCCCCTTCCGATAGTCCTCTTTTAGTATTCTTTTTACAGTTGTTGTTGGAGGATCAAGACTAGCCCAACTCTGCATAGCCAAAACTGAACCAATGTGAATAATAAGGGCGTGGGCAAGTCAAATGAAGCCCGAGTAGAAACATTTTCAATCTAAAGGGAAAGCAAAATCATATGAAAAAGGAAATATGCATACTCGATAAATAAATTTATGCAGTTTATACAAGTGAAGGGCATAGTTGCAAAAGCACTCATTATCCAGTACCACATCCGCAGTCCCAGAGGAAACAATAACACACTGCTAACCACGGTAACAGAGCATTCATGATTTTCAAGATAAAATGACGAGCCATTACAATGCAGTAAATGAAATTATTTTTATTCAAGAAAATAGGGGCAGGAGTTTTATTAGGCATTGGCTTTCCATTTTCATCAGTTACTAAATACATCAAATAGGCAACAACTACAAACTTTGGCATCATAAATAAAGCAATTCCAACCAGGAGGTGCTTACAATGTACTTGTAATGGCAAATTAGAAATCAGAACCATTTAGTTTCCTACTTAATAAATTCTTTCAAGTTTCAACAGCCGTTTTTCCAACTTTTCATGCCAAAACTGAAACACTTGGCCTGAATGAAGAAAATTCATGGACACAAATTCAGCTACTTTGTGTTACTGTGTTGTATATGCCGCTGTAAATAAGACATCAGGAATATAAACAGGCACAACTCAACTGGGAAAAAAGAATTAGGAAAAAAAAACACACAAAGGAAATCAAGAAGCAGAAAAGTTCACATGATCCAGAGATTCTCTGCGCCGCCTAGCAGTTTCTGGTTCCTCACTCTTAACAAAGGTAGCATGGCTTCTGTTAGATTGTTCTTTAGCAGTATAAGGACCTGAAGTGACCAAATGTTCTGTTTTAGGAGGTGTTCCAAATGTCCCATCTCTAGCTAGAAATCTTGGTGAGTCATCACCATAAGAGAGGCCAATGCATTCAAAGAGCTGCTTTTTCAAGTCTTGTTTTCCAGTAGATTCAATACTTAGGGCAGCCATCTGCTCTGAGAGACATCCAGAAAGTTGCTCAGCAGCTGTTAATTGTGCCTGTATTGTGCCATGTAAACTTTGCAAGGACTGAATTTTCCTGCAAGAGAGACTTTAGCTTCAATCTGTAATAAGTTGTTAAGTATCCCTAATTAAATGGTTTGGTGCCCTACACTATTGGGATAAGTAGGAGAAACTAATAAGAATGAACATATAAAGAGCAAAGAGCAAAAAATATCACAGAAGCACGGAACTATTCACTAGTACTTCTTTTGGTTACTTCTTTAAGCAAAAACCACCTACCAGCCAAAAGTATTCGATTCATGCTATTCCATCAAATTTGGCCTATAATTGTAACATAATAGAGATTTCTCTTATGATAATACTTTAACATTACATCAACACTG
Source organism: Hygrophila difformis (assembly GCA_030278955.1). Taxonomy (NCBI): domain Eukaryota; kingdom Viridiplantae; phylum Streptophyta; class Magnoliopsida; order Lamiales; family Acanthaceae; genus Hygrophila; species Hygrophila difformis. Next base: position 72,581,727 of record JAOANR010000001.1, read on the forward strand.
TTAAACAAGGGACGAGTTTTCAACACAAAACCAATTAGCAATGAGTAGATTAACCACTCGCAATGGGTTAGGGCACAATGGATTGTACATCAAGATTCATATATTGTTAACTATGGTTTATAATCTTTATTTTTTTAATCTATATAATATATAAAAACAATATAACCTACTCTTATGAACAGTAACCTATCAATTCTCTCTCACAAAAATCCCCCTATGAACAGTAACCTACCTGTTTCTTCAACATTCACTTTCTGCACGCAATCCAATACACATTCCTAATTATCAATAACCCATCAATAACTCAAAATGTGTACAAATAAAAATCTAAAAATTTGATATTTCAAAACTACATGATGAGACGAATCTAACGAGATCCCACTTGACTATGTTCTTTTTTCTATAGAACAATTCTTCTATAGATGTTGTATGAGCATTAATCATTTTTCACTATAAAAAAAATGAAGGAATTATGTAAAAGCGTAATGCACTTTCATAATATAGGAGAACCATATTTGAGCGAAATTCACATTAGATAATTTAATTTCATTAATTATTATAGATAAAGAATACTACCATATGTAGCAAAAACTTTGTGTTGATATTATATTTATTCTTTAAATATATTTTCAATATGTGTTATTATTATTGACCAATTCTTTACGAATTGAAATTATAGTTAAGGGTAGTATATGATAATTTATTAATAAGTACTTTATAGATTAATATTATATTCATTAATGAATAACAAATATTTGTATTGGATAAATTAACAAAATTAGATACATTGCAATACGACAATAAGTTGATGAAACAATATTCATTTTAATTTGTTAATGAATTCATTCACAAGAATATTTATTATATTCTTTTACTTTAATTTGGAAATATTTACATCTTTGTGAAATGTCTAATTCTCAACGCTTAACGGTGAATTAATATAAATAATCAAGTACTGAGTGCAACGTGATTTCATGTACTTTCTATGTCAATGTATGACATTACATCTGTAAATAGAAAGTTTTTTATATTTGCTCTTTCATTTTTTGTCGTTCCATCTATTGTTTGTAGTACAAAATTGTTTGTAGTACATTGGAGTCGTAGTATTTTTTAAGGTACTAAATTGTAGTAATATATAAATATTGGTAATAATGACATATGTCATTGGTTAATTGTTTTTTTTTATGTACTCATGTAATGCTTAAAATAGTTTAAGAAGTTTGGGGAACGTAATCGATATAATAAAAAATTGAACAATTTTATTTGTTAAATTAGATATTTTTATTCGCATTATCCATATTTCCGCCCATTGGGCGGGGGTAATACTAGTATATATAATACAAAATATAAATAAATTAATAACAGAGTTCATTACGCAGTGTAGAGTGGCCCATTTATCCATCCTATATTAACAGTAAAAATTGTTCAGAACTTCAATTTAAACATGAAATACCATCTCGAGAGGGGAATTGAGATCCCATATTCAATAACTTATGGGATTCCCCATAATTCATATGGGACAAGGGTCATTCCACTCATAACCAATTGGTTTTAAGTTTGAAGCACATATATATTGTTTAACATCACATCCGGACAATGGGTACCCACATTAGGTAGGTTGATGATTCTGAGTAGGATTTGATTTCGGGACAAGTATAATCTCGACGTGGGTGTTAAAGATAACATATCGATGGGGATTTTTCCTGTTTCAGGGCGAACCAATCCACTCAATACCAATTACTTAGTTTTGAGTTGGAAGGTCTTATCCCTTGTTGTTTAACATGTTATATGGTATGAGAGCCATCGGTGCCTCCGATTCGGGGTGAAATTCGGTTCAGAGATGAAATATCACCTTGTTGGGAGTGGGTTCAGATCCCACATAAAATAACCTGTGGGATTCCCCCCTGAATTTATATAGGGCATCCGGGCAGGGGTCAAATCGAGTATTCAATTAGTTTTGAGTTGGAAGCACTTGTTTAACATGGTATCAAGGCCATATTGCCCGTATTGGGTTTGCTGGACCTGAGTGGGGCTCGGGTTCGAGACGAGTACCATCTCAAAAAGGGGTGTTAAAATGTCCAACATCGATAAAATTGTGGAATTCCCTCCGGTTTATGGGGCAGGAGAAAATCCACTTATTGAATTAGTTTTGAGTTGAAAGCACTATCTATTTAACATAAACAAACACTAAAATGTTTTTAACAATTTAAGGTCGTTCGGTGTCATTTTTGCCTAAGAAAAAAGTTTGGTGACCATAAGTGGCATATAACACAATAGTTCAGTGACGTTTTGGGCAACTCACTCTATATCTAGAGAAATACATCTCCCGATCAGTTCAATAGTTTTTAATTAGGTGAGATGGTTCTTTAATTAGTTACAAGGATGTGAGGATTACAAAGGAAATGCATCACAAGTACTGGTAAAAATAGAAAGACTGAACCACAAAAGTAATCTGCAATACCTTGAAGGCGCCCTGCCAATTCTGCAAAACTCTCCTCTTCTGCATGCCTCCAACTTCACCAAACTTGTTGAACTCTAAAGAATTGAAATGTCTCTCTAGTTCAATCAACTTATTTACTATATCCTACACATGTTATATACCCAAAAAGGCAAAATTATTGTCCAAGACAGTGGAATTTTGATCAAGAAAGGCTCTCCAATTCAGAAGAAAAAATTTAAAAAATGCACCTGGTTTAACTGTAATATGCGCTTTCGTTTCAAGTCTAATTCAGAACTCAATTTTTGCCGATTCCATAGCTCCCAATATCTGCTATCCTTTGCTTGCTTGAAAACCCCTTCCATATATACTTTCCTAATACAAACTAAATGGCAACCATTTCATTGATCATAAAAATTATTTTGCATGCTGAATGACTGAAAAAAAAAAAAAAAAAAAAAAAAAAAAAAAAAGCTAATATCAACAACAAAAGATCATCATAACCACTAAGATTTTAGTTCAACATGGAGTTCAATATGGTATCAAGTAGATATGCAATTTAAAAACCATAGCACCACATGACCGAAATCATAAACCCATGCTCTCAAAGCGAGCAACAGTTCTTTTTGTAACAAACATAATCCAATGTAGTGTATTGAACATCGTAGTAGTGGAGTGGTCATGAGCCCATCAAATACCCTCTCTACCACCACCACCACCACCACCACAACACACATCAAATCAATAAATAAATAAAGGAAGCCTAAATAGATAAGCAGTTAGAATAAGGTGTGTGTTTGCATAACCTTTTGAGCTTATCCAGATGCATTATCAGAAGTGTGAAGCTCCTCTACTATGTGTAGTGATTTTTATGGGAGTCAGTAAGCATCCAAAATAAGAGTACAAAGCTTATAAGCTTCATAGGAAAGGTAATCCTTTTTCAACTTATATGGAAGGGTTTCATAAGCTATGTCAGATAGGGTATTCACTACACAAACATTCAGTACCATGTAGCATAATTACCAAAGAATATTAACAAATTAAAAAAATAAACAAAATAACAATTTGACTCTAATAATTCTGCAATAAATGTTGTACAATTCAGATATAGTATCAAAATACAGTGCCTACTGCTTATTAAGTGTAAAGATAATTATTGTTATAATGTGAACAATTTAGCAATTGTGCTAGTGTAATTCACAGATAGTACTAAAAAGTAAAAATAATTCAATGATGATGGCATGATGCACATTCAATTCAAAGACGGAAAATGGTCAGGAGCATATAATTTGACTAATAAAAACCGGATATGCATGCCAAAAATACTACCATCAGTTGAATTCCAAATTTTTAATATGCATCTACAGTATAAAAACTAAAACTTAGCGGTCAAAGAATGTAGAAACAGAATTGCTGATACAATTACCCAACCAATATAAAATGGAGTAACACTTAACACAAGCTTAACTATTCTAAAACTTGCTATTAACTTGAAGAGACAATTGAAAATGTTCAATTTTAATCTAAAATCACAAGTCCGGCTCTTAGTTTGCACTGCTACTGAAAAAAAATAGGTTCCTAAAATAAACACACCGAAGACACAATGAACAATAAACCAGTATGACAAAGCTGCATCATATAGAACCATACATCTCCCACACACTAAAGAGGCTACATAACACAAAATAAGAGCCTAATCAAAATTATTGCCAAATCAAAAGTCATGTAAATGGGAAAATAAACTCTTTTCAAACATTAAGACAGATGTATAGCTGATGGGAAAAGTAAGCCAATAAATACATTAACATAATCAGCCCAGCTTCCACAACTACAAACAGATACACATAGAGCCTATAAGGGTCTCTCGGTAACACCACAGCAGTGCCATTCCATAACCGTTCAAATGGGCAGTTAACATATTACATGAACCAATTCATGTGGTCTGTCAGTTAGGTAATGCTGCAGAGTTCTTTTTAAGAAAACAAAATTTGTGTCCCACCCATTATTCCCCAATCAACAGCCAAATAGCCAATCATTTCATTGCATTCCTCCCCTTAAAAATATAAGTGATGTCAATAGACTAAGAAAACAAAGAAAGTCAGGATCAGCAGAAGCACTTCACCAAGAAAAACGCAACAAACAGACCTGTTACCCACATGGCATCAAATCATTTTACAGATGGTTTTAGCATTAAATATAAAATTAGGCAATTGGACAGATATGAAAACAATGAATTTTCTAACAACACAATTAATGAATAATCCTAAAAACTACCTTACTTGCATAAACCTCGAAAATGAATCATAATTAATTCAGGATATGATATTTCCAGTACAAAAAGAAGCACCAAAATCCAGAGCAAACCTTGTATCATCTTATCAAAAAGAAGTTCCACTTCCCTTAATTGTTTTTCCACTAACCCCTGCACAGTCGAGAAAATCAACCACAAAATTAGGAGGAAATACCCTTCTTGGATGAAGTGATAATTCAGTAATGAGTTGCAAACAAAGTAGGCACGGAATATTGTACTTTATCAATTAGTACTGAATATTGAGTATTCTAACAAACTAACCAGTAAAATACTTTTGCTTTGATCATATATTGAACTCTATATAATAAATAAATAAATAAATAAATACATTTCCCATTCATTTTTTTAGCATGTAACTTAATGACCTCAAGGCATGGGCCCTTAGAAAAGTAAAATTCACACTATTCACATAGGCATGGACATATTGATGGATGCACAATTAAAGGGTCACTTAGATTACTGCAATGTATTTTGAGAAATGTCTTCATGTTTAATTCTACTCTGAAGTAGCATAAAAAGAGGGCAAGCCAGCACTCAAACAATTATATGTCACTGTGCTTAATATATAGTGGTTGATTTTTTCATGAAAGTATGCCCTCAATTTACTCGAAGAATCTGGCTTGCTTCACTCAACCTGTTCATACTCCGATGGAGGTTAATCCCGACTCTTGGAGTGATTCTTGCAAATACCTTGAAGATAAAGAGATTGAGATACAGGAAACTAGTTGGGAAATCAATTTATCACACCCTATCAAGACCTAATATCTCAGTTGAAGTTGGAGCTATCATGTGTAGTTACCTTGTATATATATTATATACACAATTATCCTATGGTAGATAGGAGTGTTATCGTCTTATGGTTCTAAGTAAGTGCTACAAAAAAAAGGTTCCCATCTTGCACAAATCTACCCAGACTTCCAAAATTTCCTTGCTTTCAAATTCTGATCAAAAGAACTTTCTTTATTCCATCATAGTGCACCTTATTAAAAAAGGTTTTGCATACATGATACAACTGTTCAACTTTATTTTTGGAGGAAAGTGGAAATTCTTCATCATAGTTTCATACTCTACCCAAAATAATTATACCAACATTAAACTAAAAAGAAATTAAATCAAGTAATCAAAGTCAAAAGATAAATTGAAACTTATTAAATGAGGAACGATTTGGCAATAATTTCATCCAAATTTCGATCATTTGGCCTCTGATTTTGCTTCCCAAATACTGCATCCATAAGAATAGGATATCACATACTTGTAGACATAATCATTTACTTCGTTTATCTGCACTCTCCGACTACATAAGGGAGAGTTCTTAATTTTTCCTGATAGATTAAAGTAAAGACAATTTTTTCCACTTTGCAAGCACCTAAAAATTTATTTCTTGAAAAATCAAACATAAACCATGCTTTGTGCACAAAAATAATGGGACCTTTGTGGTGTAAAAATTGGTGAAACCATAGTTTAGCACTATATAGTCTGCACCAGGAAAAGTTAAAAAGATATAGAGAGGGAAAAACCTTTCTGATTCTGCATCTATTTGAAAGAGCCCATATGTTCTCCTCCAATCCTGCAAGCCGATGAGTTTGAGAGGTTATGGATGCATCTCTGAAACCTCCCTCCATTTCAATATCTTGTAGAAGGTTATCAAGCTTTTTGGCCATTTCAACAACCTGATCACAGATCTAAAAGAAATTAACTGCTTGACTAACAGTCTGTTAGTAACAGAATATAATGAACTTAAGAACTATATAAATCATATCAATGATGATAGTCTGGAGCTAAGTTAAGAAAAAAATGAGGCACATTCGATTCTGAATAATCATAAAAATTTCAGGAGAGGATGAGGCTTTATTCAAGTAAAGAGATGGAAATAAATTTGAAATAAAAGAAAGACTTTACGAATAGTGCATATATTTAAGTGCAATGATAGTTAGTCTTGTGTTACATTGCCAAACTGTTTTGATGAGCTTTGAGGGAAGGATGGCCCAGCCATGGAGGAAGCAACTTTTAATCCCTTCTTGTACTCAGGATGTGAAGACTTCCCTGAAACAGCACTCCCACTAAAGGGAGCTTTTGAAACAGGATATGCTGGAGCTGCATTCTGGATAACCTGTCCACTAGACAATGTCTGCCCGAAAGAACTAAAACTGAAAGAAGGTTTTTCTTTCTCCTTTAGATCTGTAGGATGTTGTAGTACACCTCCAGAAGGTTGTGATGCAGGTTTATTTGAGTGGTCTACGAAGTTAGAAGAAAAGAAGCTCTTATCAGAAGTTTTTGAACTATCAATTCTAGCATCTGACTTGGGTATGGACCACACAGTTTCAGAACTTCTTGGTGGCACTTTACCCAGTGGCTCCATATTGCTACTTGAGACTGAATATTTGTTTATTGACTGATGGGATATATTATCACCTCCTGCTTTCGCCAGAAATGAGGCAATACTCTCTTTGCCTACAGAAACAGGCTTATACTCTTCATTACCACGATTGTGCAGCACTACAGGGAGATCCGTCTTTGGCTCACTCGCTTGCATACTCTGAGGGTGTCTCCACCCTGTACTTTCAGATATAGTTTGCTCTAGTGATCCAAGATCATCTTGAAAAGACTGTGACAATGTTTTTGTGACAGAGGCCTCAGTACCTGTCTCTACAGTTTTGGCTCCACCAAGCCCACTTGAGCTGGACACCATAAAGGGTGGTTCTTTGCTTTCCTCATCAACTTCTGAAGAAACAAGGTGCAATTCGTGCTTGGTTGATGCCTCAGAATCATCTTCATCAGAAGTACAAGCTTCTGGTGATGCTAAAGCGCCTGCCGCACTGCGAGAAAAGTAAATTATTTTCTCAAGTAATTTTGAAAAATAGCAGAACCCAAAAGATCCATGAAATTTTAACAATTAAAATGAATGAAAACTATTATCATAACAAAAATTACCTGGCAAAGTGGAACACTGAAATCTTTCCATCAATGGTCAAACATATAATTATGCAACAAGGTGAAACTTCTGTTTCCTCATCCCCCAGTGTGAAAGTAATATTCTCATTCTGAGAAACTTTGTCTACAGTGATCCCCACAATCACATTTTCTTCATCATTATCTGAGACCCAGAAAACTACAAATCAGATGAATGATCATTTGTATGCATGCAAGTGAGGACTGTGATGCATATAATTAATAACTTTTAGGGGCTGAAATTGATCATCTCTGAATGAGGTTTTATTAATAATTTTTCGCGTATCCATCCTAAAGCGGTTACTGGCCGAGTCTGTAGATAGTGACTTATAAAATCAATAAAAATGCATAAGCGAAATCAAGGTTTATGATAAAGTCGGCGAAGTTTCTATGATCTTCTACCTTTGCCTAGTCTCGGTCCAAAGTGTACGGCCCGCCCGGCCCCTATATTTAATCTTAAGTAAAGTTCAGTCAAATCAATGAAGAGAACAGCCCAACCTCTGCAGTTGGAATAAAAACCTGGTATTTATTCTTGAAGCGAATTAAATCTCTAAGGGCCACAAAGTCCTTATTTTTGAATAAAACATCAACCAGTTAGAACTTGGATTTCTGGCCTATTCTACTTTGGTAGTTCAATCGTGGAATTTCTTTTTTTCTGTATTTCTGGAAGTTGTTACAATTTAATATGCATGCTTTAGACTCGTTCTTCTTCAAAGATTGAGTAAAGCAAAATGAAGCAGATTCTCTCTAATCAAAGTACAAATGAAGTATTATCATACACTTTTGAAACATTCATACTCTATATGTCAAATAAGCAAGACCCTATTTCAGATGCACAAATAGAAAGGGACATAACCAACAAAGTACACCTTGACATGGCATAAAACCAGCAAAACACTCATTGAAAGTCTTATCTCCATTTCATTATTAGCACCTTGTGAATCGATATACAAATTCCAAGCATCATTTAGAATTTCAACAATTGCAACTTCACTCTGCCCATTGTCCAGTGCCCAGCAGAGCAATCCAACACGCTGGGACAAATTCCTATTAGCAACAAAGGCCAGCCCACTGCACAAACAGAATCCAAAGTTTTAACAAGTAAAAAGTTACTCCCTCTGTCCCATTCCAAATGTCTTACTTACTATTTTTGGATGTCCCATTACAAATGTCTTCTTTCTATAAATAGAAATAATTTTCCCCTCCAACAACTATGTGGACCCCACCATATACTCACAAATTAATTCTATCTTAATTCCCGTGCCCAACAGTAACAGGACACTTGGGGTGGGACGGAGGGAGTATTGTCCAACAAAAGTGATGGATTTCAACGAGCACTGTAGTGGAGCATTGAAGGTGAACAGAGTCTACAAGTCACCGATACAGTCACTTCTATGATTGTTGATAGTATGATAAAAGCTTAGATAATGAGATGGCTGAAGTTACGCAACAATAACATAAGGTGTATATATTTCTGGACTCTAAACAAAAGGAATACCAGGGAAATCAAATTTGACCATGTTCGCTAACAATTTTGCAGCCATACCAAAACTTTAAAAAAATTAAAAATAAAATAAAAAAATCCCCACCTTCAGTGAGGTGATCTTGGCACCATTGGCCGTCCTTGCTGAAGGCATATGCCACAGCATGAAAAATGGCAAAGGGTGCCATTTGCACCATAGCACACGCCTTTACAACTATTTCTAAGAGTTTCAGATCGCTATTGTCCAATTCTATACATATATATTCATCATTTCCCATCCTGCCATTAAATTACGCTATTTTAAATGCACACTTTAAGTGGGACTGTGGGAGGAGAAAGGGGGCAAAAGCCAACAGAAAAAAATAGAAGAAATAAAAACAAAATGAGACCAAAATACTGCACAAAAATATACAAGCGAATCAAGATGTTACACAATGCATACAATACAAGCTCCAAAACATTTTAGCGTTAGCATGTTGCAATTATGTACATAAACATTCAAAACTTTTTTTGTACCAAAATTAGGAGTAACAAATTTAACTCATAACACAAGTACATAAATGGCAAAACAAAGATAATAATACAAAATTATGTACAAGCTATCATTACCAAAACGAGACAATATAACATAACCAGTAGTCCTTCGGATTAGGAAGCCAAGACATAGGACCATAGGAGAATTCATCAGTAGACATAATGCAGAATACAAATTCATACCAATGATCTAAGGGACTGAGAAACATATGTGGTTCATCTTTCACCGGCACAACCTCCGTAGAAAAATCCAAAAATGCATTATTGAAAGATAACACTATTGGCTTTGATGATTCCTGAAAAGGAGAAATATCATATAACAGTCACCCATAATCATCCAATTTCCAAATGAAACAATTCTCTTGAATCTGCATCTTTTTTTATTAAAAACGAAGACTGGAGTGTCACAAGCTTACATTAACCCATGTTATATAAACACGGGAGCTGGAGTTGGATATGGGGCCAAAGTTTAACATGGGCAGAGTTTCATGCGTCAGATGTTTATATATGATATATCTAAAAATTAATGAGGTGCATTTTTAAACAATCTGGCAAAGTCACATGCACAACAGTAATGCAATTAGTACTTCAGAATAATTATGTTAGCTATTAAAATGTTGAAAATAATATAATTACTTTACTGCAACTCATAAATAGTTTAGCAAAATAATCTCCATTGTGAGTGCAACAACATAACAATTATAGTGACAATAACACATTTTTAATGAAATTAATCTGCCTTGGTGAGTTTTCTGGCCGAATGTTTCGACTTGATCACCAATGGAAAAACAAAATATGTTTTTCAGTTTCAAACTCCAATAAATATTAATAAAAACAAAAACCATGTCTCTCAACATGAAGAATCTTACTAAAATCCCTCGCCCATTGATCTACTCCCTACTCCATTACCAGTATCAAAGCAATGTTCAAGTCATCGGATGGCCATCACCATAGTTGCCTTAGTGACAATCATCACTCAATGAAATCAAATTAGTTTTGCCACTAAGGAAGAGAGGTTCCCGAGAGGGGCCACAAAACCGGGCATGCAGCCACATTTACCCAAGTACTCTTCACCATTCCATTCCAGATCCACAACATACCCATCATGTGGCAACGTGGAAAGACAAGTCATTTCAAAATTAGCAAATTTGTTAACTATGAATCAATAACAGAAAAACACAATACTTACATTGACATCAGTAATTCTTTTTCCCTTGTTTGTGATGAGTTGGATTATGTAATTTTCCTCCTCTCCATCTTCATTTATTTGAAAACATCCCACAGCTATACAATCTGAACGGATCCATCAGATGGAATCCACTGATAGACAAAATATTGAGCTTAATGAAAGATAAATTGAGAAACAATAAAATTGACATATATATACACACGCACGCATATATAAGATAAGATATAAGATAAGAAATTAAACAATTAAATAAAATAAAATAAATTATAAAAAAACAAAAAAAAAAAAAACAAACAAACAAAACAAAACATTCCTCCTTTGAAATTCAGTTTTCACAAACCTAAATATAACTATACAATTATTTGCACAAAGAGGAAAAGGTTAAATGTTTGATTCTTAGTTTTTGTCAGGTTTAGTCATTTTCAAAAAATGCATAACCCAGATAAATCAAAATTCCAACATAATCTTTAGAAAGGGCAGAAACATAGTAATTCACCCTAAAACTCAATACAGCTTTTCTTCCAAACATAGTAATTCAATCTAGGGTGGCAATCAGATAAATATATGCCAAGGATGATTAACAATCAGCATTAAATTGTGTGTGATGGAAAAGAGCAATGACTTATAACTGAATTGCACCAGTTTGAGATACTGAAATATACTTCCTCCGTCATTTAAATATTTAATAATGTTAACGTTAGCATAGTAAGCACTATTTATTAAGTAACTTTGATTCAACTTTTTAACACAGTTACATAAGATAAAACATAGTCAAGCACTATTTGCATTGAATTGCATGAAAACTGAATGTTAATATTTTTTGGGAACGGAGGGAGTATACTACAAGAGTGAGGATAACAAAACTGCAGCAATTTTCATCAGTCTTCCAATAGCAGGACAGCCCACAAAGATGACCCAGCCCGTTCTTTCCCAACCATTGCACATAGAACAGTGACTATTATTTCCCATATACAACTATAACATACTTCCTCCGTCTCACTTAAATTGCTACACTTCCTTCTGACACACATGCCGAGACACATTTTTAACGGTTAATAACTTAAATTGTATAAAAGAAAAAATTATAAAAAGTTGATATTATTAAACTACAAGATTAGACGAATCAAACAAGATATCACTTGACTATATTTTTTCTTAAATAACTATGATAAAAAGTTGAATCAAAGTGAAACAATGAATAGTGTCAAATAGTGCTCTGTAGCAATTACAATGAGACGGAGGTAGTATTAGGTATGGCACTTTCTTGGAAATACATGAATCATGATAAACTAAAAAACTAAGTCTGAGCTGTTCAACCTCATTGACAACATAAATGCGGAGGAAAATGTAGAATTCAGTACCAGATCCGATCAATGACATCTTCTTTGCAAGGTTATTAAGGCGGGGTTTTAAGGCAAGGCAGCCAAGTACTGCCAAACTGACTAGGCTATAAAGCGACCGCCTAGTCGATGATTCGGTGACAAGTCAATAATATACTCCCTCTATCCCATTAGTATTGTCCTAAAACTTTTGAACACGTAGTCATTCTAAAGTCTAAACTATGTGAAAAAACGAATCCAACAAGTTCCCACTCGACTATATTTTTCCTTATATAATTGCAACAAAAAGTTATATCAAACTTATACCATAAACAGTGTAAAAAGTCCAAATGGGACAATACAAGCAGGACGGAGGGAGTAATATATATATATATATATATATATATATATATATTATATAATATAAAATTAGTTTATAATAAGTACTAACATAAAAAAGTATATATATCGTTTTAAACATCATGAAACACTAAATCTATAAATAATTTAATCTAAAATCACTACGCTAATTAACTATTTTACTAAAATATTTACTCCCTCCGTCCCACCTTACTTGTCTGGTTTGATTTTTTGACACTGTTCATTGCTTAACTTTGACTCAATGTTATGGCTAGTATATATTTGAAAAAAAATAGTCGAGTTGGCTCTTGTTAGAATCGTAAAATCATGTAGTTTTAGAATATATATTTTTCGTAATTTTTTGTTGTACATATTTTGAGATATTAACGATTGAAAATGTGCATTGGATTGTGTGCAGAAATCAAACAAGACATGTTAAATGAGACAGAGGGAGTACATTCTATTTAAATTAATATGATGAAAGTCAAAAAATTGGTACAGATAAGAGCATTAGGCAAAAATGACATAACACAGAACCAGAACAGCTTTAACCTTTTCTTATTACTATCTAAATAACATACATCCATAAACTTACTCCCCTGTCCCAATAATAAAAGAATCGAAACACTTTCTATCACAAGACTGAGAATAAAAGCAGAAGCAGGAAAAGGTGAGAGGGAGAAGGTGCGAGATCATACACCGCAGCCGGCGCACGCGATATTACAACGCCTAGTCGAGGACATGATAACCATGCTAATTTTTATTATTCTATGCATAGTTCTCTCATCCTCGTAATTCTATTTTATCTCAAAATAGACTAATAATTCTTCAATTGTACCTTCCTTTAATTTCCTATTTCATGTGCAGCTCTGGATTTTCTTTTCCTTGTGCCAGTTTGAGATACTGATATATTACCTTCGTTTGCTTTTAGTTGCTAGTTTAACATACTTTCTTTTTTGGTCATTTGAAATACCTCCATGGCTCCATGTAGTGTAATTATGCTACATCTGTATCAATCTTCTAAATATGAAGGTAATAGTTGAAACATTACCTGTTGTGGTAACTTCATCTTTCTAATAATAAAATTGTATCTCTCCATCTATTAGTAAAATAATTCATTACCTTAAATCTAGTGCACTACCCCACGTATCGATAATAAATAAATAAATAAATAAATAATAAATAAATAAAGAGGAAGCATATGCCAGAAAGGGGATGTCAAAATTTCAAATTTAAACAGTATTTTTGTATTCCAACTTCCTATCGATGCGTCAAGTGATGCATTTCCCTTTCCAACATATCAAATAATGGATAATTCGCCTGCATACTATAATCTTATGTGTCCTGTTTATCAATTACCTCTGGAACCAGTGAATTTTATGAAATACAATAGGTTTGTGGCCCCAGAACTTGTTGGTTATAGCAATCTTTAGGGGAAAAAATACTTAGGGTTGCTGAAACCAACATTATATATTAACCTAAGATTAAAGAAAATGATGTCAAATGCTAAGGACAATCAAGTTATTAATATTTCCCAGAGCCTTAGTACAAAGATAAACCGAACTATATTCACCACATGAAAGACTGTATTCCATTATGAGGATCTATATATTGCATAACATATCACATTTTCACAGTTTCTTTTAAATTCTTTAAGCCATTCCCCTTCCCCTTTTAAAATGAACATAAGAATCTATGTCAAACCCCAAAAAGGTTTTTTCACAAAAAGGGTTCTATCCGTAAGGTATTGGACTCTTTTAAATTCTTTAAGCCATTCCCCTTCCCCTTTTAAAATGAACATAAGAATCTATGTCAAACCCATTTGGGGGACCCATTAGCATCCTTTGCATGCAACCAAACATTCTTAAGAATGCTTCACTTATTTCCTATTCCTTGGTAATTTCACCATGTAATAATTATACTATGGAAAGTAAGAACCAACATGAGCCATTGGTGAGCTAATGATGCTTGCACTTAACTACGTTACTCCTGTAAAGTAGTAATTTATGTTTAGCTATTGCTCTTCAAAAGGTAAAAGATAGTGCACTAAGCCAAATTGTTCATTTGTCGCTTATGAAATTGACTCCTTCATGTTATTTTGTTTCTTCTCTTGAATTCATTCCAATTCCCAAGTCTTCGCATGAAACCCTAGCCCACTCTAGCTGGCTTGCTGCGATGTTGGATAACGAATGCCTTGGAAGCCAATGTAACACGGGATTTGGTTACTCTTTCGCACAGTAAAAAAATCAATTGGGTGCAAGTCGGTACTACAATGAAATTTAAATCAAATGGCTCAGTTGATAGTGTCAAGGCCTGCTTTCCGCTTAGTCACTAAGGGTTACTGTCGAACAGTGGAGCTGATTATTCTTACGCATTTTCTCAGTACTTAAGATAGCATGGGTCCATCTCCTTATATCTCTAGCAGCCAACTTTGATTGGCCATTGCTCAAGTAGATTCAAAAATCTTTTATTGTTCTTGCAAGATGCAGTTTACATGGAGCAACCACCTTGTTTTGTTGCTCAGGGTATAGTTCGTTGCCTTCATAAGCCACTGTATGGCTTAAAAAGAGTCATCCTCGTGCTTGGTTTGGAAAATTCAACCTCGTAGTAGAGCTAATTGGGTTGCAATTGCAAAAACAGAAAGAGTGATCGTTCAGTTCTCCGAGCCATGGTTCGATTTTTCTTGAAATCCAAGTTGATGACATAATTATTGGGAGTTGTGCGATATTGTCTTTGAAAACGCTTCTTAATGGGTAGTTTCAAACAAATGATTTTGGAGAATTAAAATACTTTTGGGGGGAACCATAATGATACTCTCTTATCTCAAAGAAAATGTGTTATTGATATAGGGGAAAAAGTCGTCTAGCACACCATAATTCCCAATCATTCATTAGTTGATTAGTTGGGATTTGGGAAACTTAATTATCTTACCAGAGTTCACCTAAACATTGTGTATCCAAAATTATTGTTGTGAGTAATAAATTCATGCCACCGACCAATACTAAAACTAACATTGGAATGCATTGAAGAATACTCTACTTACCTAGCTTGTGGGCTCAGAATTGTGTACAGACAAGGACACGTGAATTTTGAAGGCTTTTCAGATACACATGAATTTTGTAGGCTTTTCAGATACAGATTGGACAAGCTCAAATATGAATGATAGCAAGGAGGTCTTCCACAAACTATTGTATCTATGTAGGAGGAAATTTCATATCGTGGAAGAGCAACAAGCACCAAATTGTTGAGATTGATCAGAATCCCTACTCCTAGAAGTTGGAATCTAGACCAGAATCCCTACTCAATAGTAATCATAATAAGGTTCTTCGCATTGCATTTAACCCGATACGCGAGTGCTTCAAACATGTTGAGATTGATTGCATTTTGTTCAAGAAAAGTTGAAGAAGGTTTACTTAATGCTTACAACAGGGCATGTGAAAACTAGGAAAAACTATAGGCATCCACACTAAGGAACTCGATGGAGTAACAATAAGTTATATTTCCAACAAGTTAGACATGATTAATATCTATGCACCAACATAAAAATGGGGGATAGTTAGCAATCTAAATATGTTTATGTTATTGGTAGAGATAGTTACCATAATTATTTCTCGCCATCTCGTGTATATATGTGTGTGACTTGTACATTGTTATTTAGATTGAGAAAGATATTTCAATTCCCCCTCAAATCACACCGTGCAACGTCGGTAACCAAACCATGATCTGTATTCAGATCATGACCCAAAAAAACAGAAAGTACTGCAAAAAGAAAAACAAAAACAAAGAAAACCCATCACAAACTCATAAAGTAGTATAAGCTTGCCGATTCATTCAACACGAGGCAGCATGCAAGTTCACTAAAGGCCATGCGCAAGAACAATGATGGTATGAAGCATTAAAAAATTAAATGAAACATTACCTTTTATAACTTGTTCAACATCAGAATCTCCTGTGACTGATGAGAACTGCAGCAAAAAGCTTGATTTTTCCTTGAACTGCGATGATAATATGCTGACTCTGTTGTTTTTCGCCACAGCAAGAAAATTGCCTTTAACACTCCAATCAACTATGAAAATAAATCATCTTAATGAGCAAAACATTTCAGAGTTCAAACAGAAGATAACACAATCCAGATTACATTGACCCATTAGGCTAATCAAAGCAAATGATATATCTGTTTGTGTGCCGAACATTTTAGGCTGTGCAAAGGTGAAACTTTGCTTTTTCTACAATAAGTTAATCTAATACTGTTTAAAAGACAGTGTTTGCCAGCATAAAGTAGTGTTTGATACTATTTAATGATGCCAGCATAAACAAGTGTTTGATACCGTTTACTGATGCCAGCATAAATAAGTGTTTGATACCGTTTAATGATGCCAGCATAAATAAGTGTTTGATACTGTTTGATAAGTTTGTGGTATATGAAACTAAAACTTTGTGTGATCTTTTATTTAATTATCTGTTGTCCCCTTTTTGATGCTCAACTAGTAACTAAACTCATAATATGAAAATGCCGAACAGAAACAAAAGGAAAGAACACTACCTGCATCAACATCTTCCATCACATAACTAATGGGACCTTGACCCGATCCATGGTATAATTTTCCACCAGCAGCAAGAATAATATAATCTTTGACAAACTTCTTGGCCCAACAAAAATCTTTCATGTGGATTGACTCATCAAGAGAGACTGAATACGAAGGTTTTGTCTCCTTATGAAGCAAAGCGCTAACAGCAAAGAAATGAACATGGGTGGGCACACACACAGCAAGTAAGGATTCATCAACAGAGAGGGCCAGTATTGAAATTTTTTTCAGTGAAATATCTAGAAGGCTCAAGTCATGAACAGATGGGCCAGCTCCATGCTTCTCTTTAAACTCCTCAGCAGATGCAAGGATGTCCTTTGTCCTTGTAACAAAAAACCCTAAACCCCAAAATTCAGAATAACTTGAAAGAAGGTAAAATTAATTATTTGACAAGAGAGAGGAGGTTACCATGGGGATGAGCAACAAATAGGAGGCGGAAGTGTTGGGATATTGCAAGGGGTCGAGAGGGAAGGTGTCCAGGATCAAATCCTCCAGAGGTGGTAATAGGGAGGGGTTCGCCAATTTTGGCAAAGCGGTAATTTCTGGAACCAACCTCATCAGCTTCGATCTCGTCATCGAGCTCGATGGCAACGGGATTTCCCATATGACTCCAATCCAATCCTGAATGTTATCTAAGAATTTTAACCATACGAACTTTGTTCGCAAGTTAACAATGTTATTTTATACCAAACAAGAAGAAAAATCACCAACAATAGTAACAAGAAAAACTAAGCCCTTGTTAAACTTAAAATATCTGTCCATTACAGCATTACGTGAACGAAAATATCAATAATATCAATAGTTCAATAATACCAATTCACAATTGTAGCAGCATATAGCGGCGCTTGCCCGCTATAGCGGGGCGGACTGGGGGGTGGCCGCCACAGCCGCCAAGCTCCGCCAGGTTAAGAGGATAGCGGCGTCGCGGCGCGGCGGGGGCAGTTCGCGGAGGAGCGGCGACTGCTAGGCCTTCTTCAATGGCAGGCAGAAACCGGGTGGGGTTGGGTACAGCCGTACAGAGAGGAGGAGGAGAACGACTCGGCTGCAGAACTGTTCTGGAGTGGCGATGTGGCCATGTGGGTTGCAGAGCAGCTTTGCACTTCGGCAGCAGCGGCGGTAGGCGGGTTCTAAGGAAGAATTGTCATCAACCTTTTCTTATACTTCCTCTGTTCTCATTGTTCTCGTATGCTCCACTTCTGCATTTTATGTAATCAACTTTTCTTATACTTCTCTCTGTTCTCATATACTTCCTCTGTTCTCATAATGGAAGACACATTTTTAAAAAAAATATTTATAACAAATTGTATATAAGTAACAATTATAAAAATTTGATATTCTAAAACTACGTAATTAAATGTTTATAACTCAAATTGTATATAAGTAACAATTATAAAAATTTGATATTCTAAAACTACGTAATTAGACGAATCTAACAAGATCTCACTTGACTATGTTTTATCTTATAGAACTATATTAAAAAATTTAATTAAAGTTCTTCAATAAATAGTTACTACTGTGCAAATTGATAATTTAAATGAGAACGGAGGAAGTAGTAAAACCCAAAAAAATAGTCCTTTATTTTTTTCAAGCTTCCAAATCAGTTGGCATTCATAATCTTTTCTAGGCAACTCGTCGATATATTCAAGATCCTAACCCGACCCAATATGTTGGGTTTAGGTTGAAACTAGTGGTGTAAATAAGATTGATAGGCTCGTGAATTGTTCGAGCTCGGCTCGGTTAAAATTCGATTCAAACTCGACTCAAAATGGCTCGGTTCGAGCTCGAGCTCGGCTCGTAACACACATAATCACAAGCCGAGCCAACCACTATTCGGTTCGAAAGCTCGATAATAGGCTCGATTTATTTTTATACATATATTTATTTATTATTAAATATAGAAATTATATAAAATATTAAAAGTATAGTATTATTATTGTTTATATCTTTTAAATCTTTTAATTTTTAAATTAGATATATATTATTAATTAAATATATATTTTTTAAATTATATAAATATGTAGATTAAATTAAATATATACAATATATTAAATATAATTTCTTTTATAAATTATGTGAGAATGAAAATGATACTAGTTCGAGCCTGGCTCGACTCGGTCAACGCTTGGTTCAAAGTAGCTCGGTCAATACTCGGCTCGGTCAAAGCTCGACTCGATTTCTTATGAGCTCAAACCGAGCTTACCACTATTCGGGCTCGGCTCGGCTCGTTTACACCCCAGTTGAAAACCATCCATATAACATGTTCCGGCCCGTGTTTCTTGAATTTTGGTTTTGAAATAGACTGTTAGCTCTCAAAATTTTTCATTTGGTAATAGTGATGAAATTTATATGTTGCAATCAATACAGGTAAAGGTGCTTCTGTTGGTATAATAATGGACTTCATCTTTGTTGCATCGATGGCTAAAAAGTATGAAAAAGATGCAAACACACCATGCTCTTCAAATATAGAAAGCAGAGAGGTCTTTAAGAACTTCTTTTGATTAAAAATATATTGGTATCTACTACTCCCTCCGTTTTGCTAAAATTGAAACATTTGGAAATTGGGTACTATTCACACACAAAGTTTGACTTAAAGTTTTATTATAGTTATACTAGTTAAAATATAGTCAAGTTGGATCTTGTTAGATTCGTTTCGTCGAGTAATTTTTAAATATCGAACTTTTAGAATTTTACTAGTACCGAACTTGAGTTATTAATGGTTCAAAATGTGCATTGGATTGTGTGCACTGTGGGTCCGTTTCAATTTTTTGAAAACGGAGGGAGTATATAATATGTATGTGGATCTTGAAATGAGTTGTTTATGAATTTACCTTGAGGTGCTCTTATACCTGACTCAACTTGTTGCCAATGCTATTGTCCTTTTTAGGTTGTTGCCAATGTTCTTGTTCTCCTTTCCAATGTTCTTGTATCAGGGCCACTTCAATTTGTTGTTGTTTCTCATTTGAAACGCCATTGATCAGTTTGCTCTTAGTTAAATTTGTGGCAGAGGTTGTTTCTCATTACTTTAGGGTCTGTTCTGCATGCATAGCTGTAGCTGTGAGCTGGAGATTTGGGAGCTGGAGCTGTAAGGAGCTGTGGGAGCTGTAGTTGTCAGTTCTATTTAAGTGTTTTATACAACTAGCTGTAGCTGTGAAAAAATGTATGAAATGACATGAAAGGACAAATATTTATGTAGAGTATTGGGTAGTGGGTTGGTTATTGGGTTAAAATTGTGATTGCTCAAAAATAAGCTCCTAGCTTATTTTTTAACGCTACTACAAGTAGCTTCTAAAAAGAAGCTTCCAAAAGCTCCCAAAAGCTAGTGTGCAGAACGGGGCTTTTGTTTTGAAATAAAAACTAAAGCTACCAAAAGCTCCTAAAAGCTCCCAAAAGCTACGTGCAGAACAGACCCTTAATCAAACGCATTCTTGTTTCTCATGTCTTTAATTTGTTGTTGCATATTAGTGCCGGAGGTTGTTTCTCATATTAATTTTCTTGTATTTCTTAGATGAGATAATAATTAAAATATGTCAGGATAAGGAGAACTTTCCACTTTTAGACCATGATATTTTAATTTAGGAAAATTGATCATTAGAAGGATTTCGGACCCGAATTTAGGCCATTATGTCGGAATTCGGGCCGCGATGACCTAAAAATGGAAATTACTCCTTTTACTGGTTTATTCTAGTTTTTTCAATTATTTTATTTTATGTAATTAAAATAAATAATATTCATTATGTGTCATATTTATGTCCTACTTTCTTTTTTTCTTTCTTGTTCAACATTTTTATTTTATTTCTATTTTAAGAAATAATTGAATATCAATTGTCAAACATACACATTAAATCCATTAATAAATAAATATATTAAACATTCAAACTCACTACCAGTAATAATTCCAATTCAACATACAACCCATATCAGTAAATCGCACATAAAAAATAAATTAAAATTGTAAACCCATTACAATTACATTATGTAAATTCTTAAGTTATATTTTTTAACACTAATGTATCTCTGTATTTAATACTAATTATCCCTACATAAAGTACCGTGTCCGAGATAATGGGATACTAATAATAAAACATATTTATTTTTTACTTTATAATTTATTTGAATTTGTATTTATTTTACTTATTTTATAATATATTTTAACTAATATTTATTTTATTTCTTATGTTACTCTCCATTAATAGTATCTCAAAATTTTTAGGCAATGTATGGGTAGATATGTGATGGGGAAAAGGTGGATCAGCCTTAAACTACCTCTATCCATAACCACCCAAACCACCCAATCATCCAACCATCTGATTATTTTATTAATTTCTCTCTCTTCCAACTCATCAATATTCATCCCAATCCAACCATCGAAATTTTACACACTTTATCAATAACCACCAAACCATCCAACCACCATATTATATATAATTATTTTAATTTATACAATTTTAAATTATGTTGAAATATAAAAGAAATTAATGTATCAAAAATATAAATATTTTAGTCTTACTTGAAAGAATAAAAAATCTAAAATTTTAATATATGGTTTATTTATTTTTATTTTTTATAAATTTTAAAATGGGTTAAATATATCAAAATTGATATATTATGTATTTTTAAAAAAATATAGCAAGAATGATCTCTATTTGTAGATAGTGAAAAATTATAAAATTTGGTATATTTTTTTATTTATTTTTATTTTCATATATAAAAATATAATAATTTTAATGAGATTTGATTAAAATTTTAGTTGACCAATGGGAATGAGACAAATGTCCCCATCCCATTGGCCAAAGGATATAATACCAAGTGGTCTATTTTTCTTTTGGTCGACCTCCATGAGGAGACCATCTCCCATTTTAGCTTTTTTTTTTTAAAGTAATGACGTGGCGGTTGGGTTGGGTGTATGGAAGTCATGGATAAAGTTGGTCTTAGCCTTGCTGGTCTGAATGTGAAAATTGCCATGGCTTTCTAATTGAAGCTTATTGTCGCTCTCTTACACCTGCCTTGCCTGTTAAAGTTTGCTGGTGCACTTGGACTTTCTAACCTTCTTGCTTAACATCAGCTTCCATGGACTCTTTATTTCAATAATGCATAGAGCCGCCTCCCAAAAAGGTGGGTTGGCTGAATAAATAGAGGTCCGTCTAGAAGCAGACCTCAATGGGCTCAGCCCGCCTAACCCGCTGTCGCTTGGGCTAGCCCGCGGTGGGGGTGGGCCAGCACACGGACCAAGAGAAGCTTTTAATTTTTTAAGTTTGTTATGAATATCTAAATTATTTTAAGATGTTTGTTAGGTGAATATTATTTAAAATCATATAATATCAATTTTATATTATATAATTTAATAATTTTATATGTTTTTTAAAATATTATTAAAAAATATAAAATAGACTTAATATCAATTAAATTAAATAAAAATAATTTTAATGTTCATTATATATGACGTCAACTACTTAACATTATTTTTTAGACTACCTTTTTGTTATTTTTAAAAAAGAATACTTTACAAAATTAAACTAAGTCATTTTATATTTTTTTAAAAAATATTTTTTATTTTAAAATTAGATAATATATTTAATTTTGTATAAATAATGATATTACATAATTTTAAAAATTAAATTTATTAATTAAATAAAAAACTGCGGGCCTGCTTGCCTGGCCCGCAATCCGCCGATGGGTTGAGCTGGACTGAGGTAATTTGATCCCGCACCCGCCGTGGGCCGCGTCTAAACCCGTCAAATGGTGGGCTAGAGTGAGTTTGGCCGTGTCGCCTCGCCAGCCCGTCTTGACACCTCTAATAATGCATGGCCATGGCCTGCCTCTAATGCCCCATTTTGTTCTTTTTACTCAACGCTGTATATATACATATGGGGTAATATACAAGGTTACGGTTCGTTTGGTAAATAAATAGAGTTTAGAGTTTAGAGTTTG
Source organism: Hygrophila difformis (assembly GCA_030278955.1). Classification (NCBI taxonomy): domain Eukaryota; kingdom Viridiplantae; phylum Streptophyta; class Magnoliopsida; order Lamiales; family Acanthaceae; genus Hygrophila; species Hygrophila difformis. Next base: position 72,604,823 of record JAOANR010000001.1, read on the forward strand.
GTTTCAGAGATTAGAGTTTAGCTTCAGAGATTAGAGTTCCCAAGACCACAATTTGTGGAGAAAATCAGCGATTCCAAATATTGTATTTCCGGAAAAACAAACAGATATGAATTTCTTAGAGTTGGGAATGGGCTTTTAGCGTTTGGACCGCTTATTCCAAACGGGGCCTACGTTGTCATTTTACTCAATCCACGTTTATTGTTTTTACACCCCAAAAAAACTTGGAATTGAGTAAAATTTGGAGGCGGTCGGATCCGATCCATCCCACCTAATCACAAGGCAACTTATCCAAAACCGAATATGGTAAGTCGCCCAATCGAGAGAGACATTTACTATATTATTATTAATTCAAGGAAATGATTAATCCAACATTTTAGTATATTACAGGATTGACCAAAACAATACATTCTGATGATTTCAACAACCCACCCCAAAAGTTAAACAAATCTAAATAGACAAGTGAACCCACTTCAACCGAACCTACAATTTTCCACATCCGAGACATCAGTGTAATTTGTAATCTCCATCCAGCTTGTTGCCGGGGGTAAATTAAACGGCCACAAATGAAGCCCACATAAGCGCGCTTGGTATTTAGCACTTACTTCATCCGTTCTTGAATGTTTTTAACAAACATATTTTTCACGCAGTTCATGCACATTTTAAATCACTAATAACTCAAGTTCGGTAGAAGTAAAATTCTAGAAGTTCGATATTTAAAAACTACACGACGAGACGAATCTAACAAGATCACACTTGACTATATTTTAACTTGTATAGCTATGTAAAAACTTTATGTGAAAGTATGTGTGTGAATAGTAACATGTTTCCAAATGTAAAAATCATTCAAGAACGGAAGTAGTAATAGTTAATAGATGGTAATGCCTTAAAATCATATTTAAATTTTCGGAGTGTTACATTAATATTTTTGGTATGCTTTATTTAAAACATTTATGGAGATTGAGAAAATTGTACCCATAATTTAAAACATATATGATCGGTATAAGGTAGATGTTATGTATGATACTCATTAGTCATTAGGGGTGGGAACAGGCCGGGCCGCCCGACAGGGGCCTACGGCCTGGCCTGGCCCGGCCTTTTTACGAAAGAGTCTAGACTCATATATTCTCAAAGGCCTTTTTAAATAAATAGGCCTAGGCCTGACCTCATAAAAAAGTCTATTTGGCCTATAAGGTCGGACTGTTTAACTTTTTAATATATTTTTTTTATAATTTATTAATATATTTATTTGTTAATATTTATTAATTATTTATTTAATATTTCAAGAGACTTAAATAGATTTTTAAAAGGCTTAAAGCCTGACCTATTTAAGTAAAAATGTTAGGCTTAGGCCTATAAACAAGGCCTATCAAAGGCTATAGGCCAGGCTCAAGCCTTGCTAAAATTAAAAAGGCCTAGGCCGTTCAAGGCCAAGCCTGGCATATTTCCAGCCCTAATACTCATGATTATGAATTAATATGGAAAGCCTCTAAATATTTTTGGTATGATTTATTCGAAGAGGTTAATGGAGATAGAGATAAAATTAAACACTAAGGGGTGTATTCAATCCAGAGTTTATGAATTTTAAAAAGTTGGTGGATTTAGAGAGCCCATAGACTCACGTAGAGTTGATTCATGATTTTGTGTAGACTCCATGCAGAGTTTGGCTGACTTTTAGAAATGTTGGATTGTTTAGAGAGATTTTGTTTAATTATATTTTTTATGAGAATCCATTAAAATCTAAAATCCATGGACTGTTGAATACCTCAAAATTTTTAAAAACTTTTTAAAATCTGTATTGAATACACCTAGATTTTTAAACATTTTTTAAAATCTGTATTGAATACCTCAAAACTTTTAAAGCCTTTTTAAAATTTAAATTGAATATACCTCAACTTTAAAAGTCCAAAAAAATCCTACGGACTCTGAGTTATTAATGGTTTAAATATCAAACTTTTATTTAAAGTTTTATTATAGTTATACAAGTTATAATATAGTCAAGTGAGATTTTGTTAGATTTGTCTCGTCGTGTAGTTTTTAAATATGGAACTTTTAAAATTTTTAATTGTACCGAACTTGAGTTATTAATAATTTAAAACGTGCATTGGACTACGTGCTGGGTGGGTCCGTAACAAATAAAAAAATGGAGGAAGTATTACCTTTCGTATTTAAATAGTTTTTTTAGGAGCCGAAGCCAGAGAAATGGTGGTGGGAATCCATGCCACACAAATTACAAAGGAATAAAGGGGGATAGATAAGAAGCCGAGTGGAGAATTGAACTTCCAACCTTATGGTTGGAAAATATGAATTTTGCCACTTGGACAAGTTTTCATCCCTAATATTTAATTAGTTGATAAATAATAAAGTAAATAATTTTTCTTATTATGTATCAACTGTTTAAATATGTCTACGCCAAAAAACTGTTTAAATATGAAGGTAGTATGTATATAAAGAAATTCGAACACTCCTAGTTATAGTAGTAATTCATGACGCTCATGTGGCCTGACCTGGGTTCAAATGATTTTTAGTCATTCCTCTGCTAGCTAGTAAGCAAGCATACATCCATGGTTTAATATAAAAGGAACCCATGAAGATCATATTTATTCATTTCTACAATAATTATGTAATCACGTTAACAAAGCAACAAAAAAAAAAAAAAAGGGACCAATCTTTTGTCTAAATCACAAGAAATGATCTTCATCCCTCAACCAAAGACAAACAAATTAAAGCAAGAATCAACCTTCAACGAACAGATCATGCAACACAGCCTCCAATCCATCAAGAAATAGTCTTTTTTTCCGATCCTCATCCCGACCCTAGTTTCTTGCTGATCATTTGGCTGATCAGTGGTTGAGAATAAGTCCCATTCCAAAACGCATCAGTCATTGCTCTATACATGGCCTCTGTGAGGTGCACTCCATCCCAATTGATGTATTGAGATGGGTTCGCACACGAGGCTGCAGAAGGCGAGCCGCACGCATCCAAGTAATTGAAGTTATACGTACCTCCACCGTACCCGCAGCAGACCTTGAAAGGCTCCCTGAAACCGTACTTGCCCAGGTTCTTCATGATCTCCCAATATGCGCCGTACAGGTCCACATAGACTATGGTGGATTCCGGATACTGTTTTCTCAAGACATCGATGTTGGCCTTGAGGGCAGCGTTGTGCGCGGCGCTTTGCTTGTTGGCACTGGCCGAACATCCCATGGTGTCGCGGTCGTTGGCCGGGGTAAGGAACAAGGATAGAGTTAGGCAACCAGTGGGTGGTAGGCCTTGGACAACGACGTACTTTGCGCCCTTTTTCAGCACAGCCTGTGTGAGAAACCAGTGTTGATGGATTGAGTTTTTGATGAAACTGAGAAAATCATGAATGAGTTCAAACTACTAAACATTTTAAAATTACATGTCGTTTTGCATTAATCTAATATGCTGGCAATGATTCATGAGACAGAAGATTAGATTAAAAATGTTTAGTTCAAAGTGTAAAAAAAAAAAAAAAAAAACGTTTTGATACAACAAAATGAAACATAAGTTTCTAATAAATCCAATAGTTAGTAGTTGCATGACACTTTTGGAAGAATCGATCCGTGTGTCTGTCTTGTAAAGACTAAAGACATAGTACCATATACCCTAATATATATATATATATATATATATATAGTATATAAAATGTCATGTATAGAAAAACATATGAAGCTACAGGCACCATCTGTTCTTTAAAGATGAAGCTGTGTGAAGGACCACCTCATATTTCCAAGATAAATAAATAAATGAAACAAATGTGAGATAATATTCACCGAAAAAGCCTATATGAAAAAAAAAGACTAAAAATAAAAGATAAAAATAAACCTGTTAACCTATACTATGATATTCATATCACATGATTTTACCTTTATTTCTGGTAAAATGTCGGTATGATAATTATATTGTCGCTTAGAACCGTGGGATAATTTAATTTTCAGTACACTTATTGTCTATTAATATTTATTCGCATATATGTATAGGGTGATGCTAAATTCTTTATGCAACTCCTATATATTTTTTTTTTCCTTTAAATTAATAATAGTAACTATAAAAGTAGCAAAAAAAGGTTGTGCATGTTCTAAAGAGTTTCATCTTACACGCCCCTATAAGAGTAATGAAGCACCGAAGCAGTGGTTGATAATAATGGACCACCTGTCGGCATTCCAAGCAAGTACAGTAGTAAATTGTTTTAGTTTTCTTTAAATCCCCATTTATGATTTTCTTTTTTCACTTTAACTAAAAGTTAGACTTTTCGAGGCTTAAAGGTATTTTTAAGATACGGGTCGGCATTCATTACTTCAAAGGCGCATTGCCCAAAGTGGTCACAAGGTTTCTCCACCAAATTAAATTGTGGGGGTTAGGTATGTCACAGAATGAGTTTTCCAGAATAATAATATACACATCTTGTCAATGTTATGATTAAAAATCTACAATTGTCACTAAAAATAAAAAATAAAAATCTACAATTGATTATTAAGATAAACTTTATGTTGATTATTTCACTTAAATAGTGAAGTACGCTTATTCAAAAAAAAGTTTATTTTTAAGGAGTCAGATAAAGGGTGGTGGGAGTTTATGCCATACAAATTACAAATCAAATAAATGAGAGAGATAGGGGATCGAACGGGAATCCAACACCCAACTCTAGGGTTGGAAAGTATGGCTTGGCAAGTCCTCGTCTTAAAAAAAATAAAGTTAGTTGATGAATTAATTTTTTAGAAAAGATAAATTACTTTTGTTGTCTATGGGCTTTTTTTTTCTTTTTTTGGTTTTTTGTATCCAAAGATACAATATAATGAATAGTTGTTGTTTACTCTACAATTATATGTGGACATAAATGAAATTTGTATTCACATAGTAAATATACCTGAAGAAATGAAGTGACACTATTAATGGCGAGTTTCTGGACAGTGGTGGGAGGGACAGACGATGAGAAGCTGTAAGCATAATCATTGGCCCCAATCTCACCTACCCAAATCAATGCATCATTAAACGCCGCCCTGCACGCCGCCGCCGTTGTCGTCGTGTCCCTGCACCCCTTTTCCGCCGCCAGGATCGTCTCGAACCACCCCAGCTGCGTCGTGATCGACTGCGGCGTGATGTTCAGCGTCATGTTGTTCTTCACAAAGAAGCTGTGGATTATGGCCGTTGATCCGGCCACCGCAAAGTTCACGCCGCTGGACGATGTTGTCCCGGCCGCCGGCTTTCGGTCGAGGTAAGGCGGTAGGAAAGGGAGCGACAGGGCGTCCGTCACGAAGTCGATCATGAGGCGGCCATCGGAGTAGCGATTCGTCGGGCGATGGAAAAAGGTGCTGCCGTAAGGTGAATTGGACACGAACATGAACCCACTGGGACCCGCGTTGGAGTGGGTGTTGCCCGTGTCCGTGTACGAGTCGCCAAAGGCGTATACGGTTTTGAACGGGCGGCGCCGTGATTCGGGCACGGCGTGGACCGGACCGGAAATGACGAGGAGGACGAGGAGGAAGACGAAGATGGGAAAGGAAGTGTGGGAGGCCATTGGTTGGGTTTGGGAGTTTGGTGATGGGTTGAGGTGTGAAATGAAAAGGGGCATTTCTGCATATAAATAGATATTGGGATGTTTGGGAGTCAGCGGATCCGCTAGCAGATAGCAGATTCGGAGAGAGAATTGTGAGAAGATATGCTGATTAATCCGCTATATGCTCCTAAATATGCCGGCTTCCAAACATCCCATTATTATTGTTGAGGAGATTTAATGCCTTTTTGTCCATGTGAAGGTTGGATTCACATGAATGTAAACAATATATTATTGTGGGGACGTTGGTCGTTGCATGCATTCATCAAACTATTATTACAAGTAATTAATGTCGTGGTTGTGCCAAAATAGTTGGAAAATAAATATAATGTCAAATGTATAGGATACATTGTGCCCAATTTTTATTTGTCTAATTTAGCCTCTTCATTATCCTATACTTCCTCTGTTTTTTTATATGACGCGCAGTAAGGTATAACATAAACTCAATATTTTAACATTGTTATATAAGAAAAATTATATTCACATGAAAGTTTTATTTGTCTTATCACATAATTTTAAAATATCTAATTTTTATAATTTTTTTTTGCTTGACAACCTAAAAAAGGCTAGAATATAAGTTGAGTTATTAATTATTAACTAGCATACCCGCCCGCGCAATGCGCGGTAAGTAAAATTTATATATATAATTTTAAAATAAGATAAGATTTCAAAATGTACTTATTACATAATATTTGGTTCATGCGGGGTTGGAGACTTAATCATGTGGTAACTCCCCCAACTCCCAACCTTTAGGTTGAGGGGTTCGAATCCCCATCCGGTCCCCTATCCATTCCCTTTGTTCCCTTTGTAATTGTGTGGCATGAGCTCCCACCACTCTTTCCAGACCTTCAATGGCTTCTTCAAAAAAATTTGGTTCATGCTAATTTTCTAACCACCTTATTGAGAAAAAATGTGACAAAGTGGTTTAGCAACTTTGTCAATTAAGTTATTTTCCTAATATTGTTGTTTTATTGATTTAGTGGGCCTTTGTTTGTGCATTTTGAGCGGAATTATCTGATTATTGCGTTTGCAAAACGCAAATAATCAGTTAATTCTGTTTTTGTACTAACTTTGAATAATCTATTATTTGCCTTTTGAGGGAATGAAAACGCTATTTTCTTGCAGCCCGACTTTGGTGCTGCAAGAAAATTGCGTGTAGCCAAAAATATATTTTACCATATTGTTGCCTTTTGAGGTAATGAAAATATAAATCCAAACACTTTTTCATGATTATTGCGATTTGAAACAACATAAGCTCATCCAAACACTTAATTTTCTACAGCATGTTTTATTACAACAATTATCTGATTATCCTTTTCTAAATGCTGCAGCACTTTTTAAAACGCGCATCCAAACATCCTCTTAGCCCATAATCAATTTGATTTTACATTATTTAATTTATATTAATACATTTTTGCCTGATACGAATTATGTAATATATTTGATTTTACATTTTTAATTTATAATTTCCGAGATATAATTTTAACTCCATTTTATATTTTATATGTTAATTTATTATTATGTATTACACTAATAATGCTACTGGACTACTCGACCAATGGCATGCCTCCCGCACCTGGCGAGACGTCTTTGACCGATGTTCAGTTCATCATGTACTTTGCAAGTGTAAAATGGTCGCGGATTGTCTAGAAAAATGTGGTGCATCTTTAGAAGAATTCTGCACTACTTGGACATTCCCCCAGACTTCACGCACAAGGTGTTAGCGGCGGATTCTTCCGGCGTATGGTTCCCAAGAGCCAAAGTGTTAGCTCTTTTTTTCCTTTCTGCTTTTGGACACCTCTTTTTGTTGCTCTTTTTTCCCTTTATTTTCTTTTCAATTTGTTATTTGGCGTCAGCTTCCCACAAAATAATGTTAATAATTTTAGAACATTGTTCACATACATATGGAGTGACTAATGCAAATCTAATCATGAATATATAATTATCATATTATACTATATTATACTTCCTCCATTTTTTTTAAGTGTTACACTTTCTTTTTTTGGGTGTTTCATAATAAATGTTACATTACCATATATAAATGCTTTTAAGGGTATAAAACTTCCACTAAAGCACTTTTATTCCTTGCATTGAATCTCGGGTCATTTCCTTATGTTACACTTATTTTGAAATGAAGGGAGTATTATATTATATGTAGGGATGAAAACGGTATGGATATGATCAGATATGATTGGATACGAATATATATTATCCCACATTTTTTCTCGGATTCGGATCGAATATAGATATGCCGGATACAAATACATGTCGGATATAGATTTAATTGGATACAGATTATCGGATAATTTTTAATCTTTTTTGAAAATTTGATAATTATATAGGAGTAATAATTTTATATTTTGTTATAATTATTGATAATTTTTAATTAATAAATAATAATATATTAATATATTTGGATATCCATATTTAAAATCTGGATAATATCCTATCAGTTTTTAGATAAGGTCAGATATTTTTGGATATAAATACGAATGCATATATTAAATTACAGATTCAAATTTGGATGCGACTATTGAAATATTTGGCTGGATAGTTGGATACAGATTCGAATTCGAATATAATCGGATACAGTATCGGATCGGTTTAATATTGACCGTACCCCTTTCACCCTTAATTATAAGTATATATATATTATACAAACATATAGTACTATATTTATTCAATTAGACGAAGTTAAAAGATGTATATCATAGTAAATCTTTTTAATTTATGTAGTGTTATTATACCGTTTATATTAATTAATAATTTCTTAAAAATATAGGATCGGTATCCACCTTATATATATATATATCAACCATTCAAAATTAGATTGAGATCTTCTAAAATAATAACAAATCACTATGCTAAATAAAAAGTTGGGAAAAAATAAACAACTAATTAAATCATTCCCTATCTAATTTATTAGATTATTTCCAATTTTTCCGAATTCAATTAAATAATGATTGTTTTCTACTTTATAGTGAACTTAAATAAATTAAAAAATATGTAAAAAAAATGTATCCAAAAGGAAAGATGTCAAAAAGGGAATAATCTATTAACAAAATGGAAAAAATACATCAATAAAAAATAAAGTGGAAATATCTCCAAATTTATTCTCTTCAATTTTTTTTTCAAATTTTGAATGAAGACAAAAAAAAAACAAACAATAAAAAAATCAACATAAAATAGATTCATGATATACAAAGATTTTGAGTAGTATACAAAGAAGAATCATAAAAATAATTTGTAGAGTATGACTTAATTGCAATCTTGAATTACAACATGTAATCCTGTAAAAGTCATTGGAAAATCATTATAAATATATATTTAATAGTACATAAGAAAAAACAAAAAAACCCACTGATATTCACGTTTGAGTAAAAAAAATCTTACATGAATAGCAAGACGAAGAATATATTGTAATCTGAGAAAAATTAACCTGCAACAAAAGAAATATAGGAAAATATTGGGGTGTGAAACATTGTAATACATGAGAAGAAGAAACAAAAGACATTGTTTTAAATATAAAATCAATGTTGAGAAGACATGAACAAAGAATGAAGAAATAAAATGTGAGGTGATGAGATTTCAAGACAACCATGATATTAGATAAATGAATGGAATATTTATAGAGAAATAGGAGGAGGTTTTATGGAGATATATATATATATATGCAAATATTGGATGAATAGAATCAAATTTGACGTGATCTTCGAAAAATATATAATAGTTTAAATTAGTTAAAGATATTATAATATTTTATTAAGAATTTGTTAGGATATTGATGAATATTGATAAAAGAATTATATTAAACGTATATTAATTAATATTGGATATTAATATATATTTTTGGATATTTCAATATATATTATTAAAATTTTAGGTTTAAACATTGTTGGATGAATTAAATTTGATTGTTGAAAAAAGGGGGTGGGGAAGTGGGGGGAAACTTGACTATATTACTTTTAGATATATATAGATTTGGCTGGATAGTTGGATACAGATTCGAATTCGAATATAATCGGATACAGTATCGGATCGGTCTGATATTGACCGTACCCCTTTCACCCTTAATTATAAGTATATATATATTATACAAATATATAGTATTATATTTATTCAATTAGACGAAGTTAAAAGATGTATATCATAGTAAATCTTTTTAATTTATGTAGTGTTATTATACCGTTTATATTAATTAACAATTTCTTAAAAATATAGGATCGGTATCCACCTTATATATATATATATATATCAACCATTCAAAATTAGATTGAGATCTTCTAAAATAATAACAAATCACTATGCTAAATAAAAAGTTGGGAAAAAATAAACAACTAATTAAATCATTCCCTATCTAATTTATTACATTATTCCCAATTTTTCCGAATTCAATTAAATAATGATTGTTTTCTACTTTATAGTGAACTTAAATAAATTAAAAAATATGAAAAAAAAAATGTATCCAAAAGGAAAGATGTCAAAAAGGGAATAATCTATTAACAAAATGGAAAAAATACATCAATAAAAAATAAAGTGGAAATATCTCCAAATTTATTCTCTTCAATTTTTTTTTCAAATTTTGAATGAAGACAAAAAAAAACAAACAATAAAAAAATCAACATAAAATAGATTCATGATATACAAAGATTTTGAGTAGTATACAAAGAAGAATCATAAAAATAATTTGTAGAGTATGACTTAATTGCAATCTTGAATTACAACATGTAATCCTGTAAAAGTCATTGGAAAACCATTAGAAATATATATTTAATAGTACATAAGAAAAAACAAAAAAACCCACTGATATTCACGTTTGAGTAAAAAAAATCTTACATGAATAGCAAGACGAAGAATATATTGTAATCTGAGAAAAATTAACCTGCAACAAAAGAAATATAGGAAAATATTGGGGTGTGAAACATTGTAATACATGAGAAGAAGAAACAAAAGACATTGTTTTAAATATAAAATCAATGTTGAGAAGACATGAACAAAGAATGAAGAAATAAAATGTGAGGTGATGAGATTTCAAGACAACCATGATATTAGATAAATGAATGGAATATTTATAGAGAAATAGGAGGAGGTTTGATGGAGATATATATATATATATATATGCAAATATTGGATGAATAGAATCAAATTTGACGTGATCTTCTAAAAATATATAATAGTTTAATTTAATTAAAGATATTATAATATTTTATTAACAATTTGTTAGGATATTGATGAATATTGATAAAAGAATTATATTAAACGTATATTAATTAATATTGGATATTAATATATATTTTTGGATATTTCAATATATAATATTAAAATTTTAGGATTAAACATTGTTGGATGAATTAAATGTGATTGTTGAAAAAAGGGGGTGGGGAAGTGGGGGGAAACTTAACTATATTACTTTTAGATATATATAGATTAAAAATATGTATTAAATTGTACAATAGATATACTTCATCCATTTTTTTTAAGTGTAAAGTTTCTCATTTGCACGTATGTCAATGCACATTTTCAACGATTAATAACTCAAATTTTGTACAAGTAAAAATTCTAAAAATTTGATATATAATTAAAAACTATAAGATGAGATGATGAATCCAACAAGATCACTTGGCTATATTTGGTCATCTATAACTATAACAAAAATAGAAGTCAAAAGTGCTACAATGCACAGTAAAAAACGTCAAAACATTACACTAAAAAAAAAAAGAGAGAGAGAGAGGGGGGGTACTCACGTTCGTATTTTGATCAAGAATTGTCTTTCTAACTCACGTTCGTATTTTGATCAAGAATTGTCTTTCTATGGGTGTTTTGGGTATGAAAGGGACAGGATGTGGAATGCTAAGTTTGGGAGTTTGGGCTTTGAAGGCAAATGCAGAAAGGATGAATCTTCGTCTCCTTTGATAATACTCTATCGGTCCATGCTAATATGACTTTGAAAATTTTATTGGCAGGGTTTGTTACGTAATTCAGTTTTGACACAATTTTTTTTGGCAAATTGTATGAGAAAAATATAGTCAAGTCAAATATTGAATTTGTCTAATTACGTAGATTAAGATTATCGTGTTTTATATTTTTTATTTGTATATAATTTAAATTATTAATCGTTAAAAATATATATTAATTGAAACCGATATATTGATTATGTCTAGTTATGTAGTTTAAGATTATCGACTTTTATTATTTTATTTATACATAATTTTAATTATTAATGATTAAAAATATATTGAATGGTATGTAAAATTAATTGTTTTTTTTTATTATTATGACAACGTACAATTAATTGTTGAAAATATAAACTGGATTAGTGTGAAATTGAAATAGAGTGGAAGAAGTTATTTTAGCTTAGAGTGAGGGAGTATATATTCTTGATGGAAGGAAACGGAGGGATATATTTCCTCCTGTCTTTTATTAATTGTTACATTGCAATTCTTCTTTCAATTAAATAATTTTGGAATCTTATTTTGTTAGGTTGGAGAATGATTTTGAAGGTAAGCCGAGCATGAGTTTTGTAATTTGTAATATATACTTTCACTATCATTTTACCATTTTTTATTTAGACTTGTACCGAATTATATAAAACTATCCAAAGTCAGCTAGTTGAAAATATCAATTTCAATGTAGCAATTAAATAAATAATAAATTTAAAAAAAAACGGAGGAAGAATGTATTTGGATGGAAAAAGTGCTTAGTTTAATTTCTCTCACAGTTAAGTAGGGCCCGTTTGGATTGGATTTTGAAAAAAGCAGAAGTTAAAAGTAGAAGCAGAAGTCAAAAACAAAAGCATGTAACTTTTGTGTTTGGATGGAATGTTTGAAAAACGATTTTTTCTAAAAAATACGTTTGGATGAATAAAAATGAAAAGTGCTTTTAGAGTGTGGTAATTACCAAAAAGGACATGCTACTTAATATGATAATAAGATATATTTATAGTATAATTTATATTAAGTAGTGGGGATATTTAAGTCTTTGCGCATTTTACGAGGTGCTTTTGGCTTCTGCTTTTGGGATAAGCACCCCTGGGCTGCTTCTCCCAGAAGCACTTTTTTCGCTTTTCAAGGTGCTTTTGCTTTTTCTTAAAAGCCAAAACAAACACCTAATTTCTACTAGAAGTGCTTTTGGCAGAAGCAAAAGCTAAAAACAACTCCCTAGAAGCCAATCCAAATGGGCTCTTAAAGATATTCTAGTTTACTTTAGTGACCGCGTAATTGGATGTGCCTTGTAGGTGGAGTATTATTTAATTATTATTGCATTTATTGTGTTAGTACAATACTTACGTAACTTATACCGAACACAGTTGGCCTGAGTGTTATGGGGCTCTGACAGCTTAAATAATAATTTTGAGTTCGAGCCTTTGTGTATGCAGAATTATGTCTTGGGAGTGACAATCCTTAAATGTCCACCAAATTCTCGAGGGAATAATCGTGGTTCCAATATGGCTTGAGAATACCCGATATATTTTTTTAAAAAAAAAACTTATTTTAAAATACATATTCGAACGATCTATTTAGTGACCATGTGCTCCAGTACAGTTTGGCAAAAACATTAAATCTTTTTTTTTTGCGTTACAGCCTATACAGACTAGAGAAAGAATAAAACAAACAAAAACATTAAATTGAATCAACTAATTTGTGAGATAATGTGAGAGAAAATAGCTTTTTTAACTTAAAATAGTATCCAATCAACTCTTTGAATTCTTAAAATAAGGAACGTGTATTTAATAAAGAGTTTATAAAAGTTTTTTTGAATTCTTAAAATTTTGGTATATTCAATCTATATATTAAAAAGTGCTTAAAAATAAGTGCATCCGGTGTTTGGTTCCCCGGTTCTAAATTTTCCTTAGTTCTCCTCTCCTGTTAGCTTGTTTCCTTTTCTTTTCTTTTGGTTTTTTGTCTTTTTTCTCCGGCTTCGGCTCATCAAAAAAAAAGTGCTTAAAAATAAGGATGTATTCAATGAAGATTATTAAAAATTTAAAAATTTTATAGATATTCAATAGCCATGCATCTTAATTCACTATGGACATTGGGAAAATTAAAATTTTGATCCATTAACTTTTAAAATTTAGCAAAGTAATCCTTCTGTTTTTATTGATATTTTTTTACTGAATAACCTATACAATCTAGAAAATGGATGGTGGGAGCTCATGTCACACAAATTACAAGGGATAAAGGGATGTGAAGAGGACCGAGTAAGCCCCATGCAATCTAAAAAATGGGTAGTTGGAGCTGTAACGCCCCAAAAATTTAAAACCAAATTTCTGTGACGTCACGGCCGTGTTACCTCTCTTAAACTGTTGGCCAATCAATTTAAGATCAATAACACGTAGCCAAGTAACCAGGAAGCCAATGAATCATAATATCAGAGTACAAATCCAGAAAAGAAACCTCACATCATAACAGACGTCCGGCTTACAAGCCTTATTTATGCGACATAACAGTCGACATATCAGTCTCATCTCAACCTGTCAGAGATATTAAGTATCACACAAGACAGAACATAATGTACCGATCGGTACCACCAGCAGTACGAGACAATGTATTAGAGTCATAGCATATTATTCAAGACAAGCACATAAGTCCACAACATGCTAATGCATCCCTAGGTAGATCACTCATCCCCAAACCCCACATCGTGCTCAGGCTCTGCGTCCTCCCCGGGAATATCTATACATAAAAACATAGCAAGGGTCAGTACAAGGTACTGAGCAAGAATAGAAGAATCGGCATAAGGGGAAACAAGAATTAACTTGATTCCCTAGAAGTATATTTAGACATATAGGTGGAGATATATTCCGTTTTTAAACATTTGTTAGGCATAACATAAAAATTAAACAGTGCAAATAAGTAAACATCACACCGTCCCATACCGGTGCTTCAACCACAGCAAATAAGATGAATGATGGATGATGAGATGAAATGTTATGACCTAAGATGTCTATCTACCCTAAATGCAACACATAAGCATGTCTAGCGCGCACCTAGGTACCATGGTCGGTATTCCCTCCCATATAAGGGTCCACACCCCTTAATGGTCGAGAGACATACCCACAGTGCCCCCGCCGCGGACACCAACAGCTGAAATCGTGGCTTACGGCAAGCGGGTCAGGCAAAGGGTCATGAGCCCTCTCCAGCCAAAATCAGACTAGGATATAAATCCTTTCCAGTCTCAATGCTTCTGGGTAGCAATCCCACTATGCCCCTCATCGGATACCGATTCGTAAGCATAGCGTATCCTACCGTCGTGGCATATTCACATATCATCACAGATATTCACATATCATCACAGATATTCACATTTCATCACAGATATTCACATATCATCACAGATATTCACATATCCTCACAGATATTCACATATCATCACAGATATTCTCATATCATCACAGATATTCACATATCATCCCAGATATTCACATTCAATTCAATCACTCCTCTCGAGTGAAGTATTTTCTTTAAAATAGATAGCTTTAAAATAGTCTGGGCTCTTTGAAATATACTACTATTTTATAAATGATAACTTTAAAAATAATAATACTTGAAAATAATAGTTTTTAAAAGAATAATCCGGGCTCTTTAAAATAGTAGTTTTAAAATATTCCGGGGTGTGCCAAGCCCCACATATCGGCACTAACACATCATCAGATTCAATTCCACACCATGTCCATACGTAAATCACGCGTCATGACAAAATAAACAACTCACCACGAGTTAAGTGTCAAGGGTGTGCCAAACCCCACATATCGGCACCAACACTCACATCAACATAGAAGCGGAACAAGACTCGATCTCAACTAAGGCATAGTAGATCACCGCTAATCGCAACTAAGTTCAAAGATTGTGAGCATAATGATAGTTATGGCATGCTAGAAGCATAAGAAGAACTAAGGAAACACGAAGGACGAAGAACCGGAAAACGAGCGAACGAACCGCGCGGGCAGGGGAGCCCGCGCGCACCCGGCGCGGTTTTCCCAAGGAGGGCGCGCCGGCCCCGCGCCAAAGACGCAGGTCGCGTCGTTCGTGTCCCCGCGCGCTGCCCGCGCGGTGTTCGTGGAAAAGGCGCGCCAACTGCGCGCCGTCCTGACAAGGACGTCGTTGACGTTCTTCTCACGCGCTGCCCACGCGCTTTTTGGCTAAAGGGCGCGCCAAGTGCGCGCCGACACATCAGAAACGATGGAAATGGCGGTTTCCGGCCATTCCACCGATTATGCCCCCATTTAGGCCTATCTCTACCCTTGCCTGGTATGTAGATGAGTCCCCAAGCTCCTCTTCTCAACCTGCAAGCTTCCAATCAACAATTCCAAGCCTATATTGCAAGAATCAAGCTCCAAACATCATAATTCATCCAAGAACATGATTTCTTGATCTTGAAACCATTTGAAGCTTAAAAACTGAAATCAACAACACCAAAATGGTCTCAAGTACTAACCTTAGCTCCCAAGACTGATTTGCAACTCCCAAGCAAGGATTTAACACAAATTCCAAGCCAATCTACAAGAAATTCAACCCAAACTCTTCAATCCCGTCACCAACATAACACCCTCCAAAACCCACTTCAAACTTCACCAAAACATGAATTAGATAGTGGAAATTACTTACCTCATGTTATACTATGAATCCCCCAATTGATTTGAGCATAAAATCAAGGATTTTGGAGGATTTGGCACCAACCCTAGCTCCCCAAAGAAGAGTGACGGGAAAGAGGGGAAGAGAGATGAGGAAAATGGGTTTCAATGCCCAAAAATCTGATTTTTAAGAGAAAAATGGATCCGGGTCGGGTCGGAATGTGGGTTAAAAGGTTTACACTACTTGTCTTGACCACATTGCACCCATTTGAGCACTTGACTCTTATTATCTAGTGAGTTGAACTCACTTATTTCCCCCACTTAAATCTTCATTCCCTACAAAATAATCCACATACCAAGTCCTTTGTTAATTAACCATAATTAAATTAATTAATTATGAGTTAATTAAATCGGGGTGTTACAATCTCTCCCCCTTAGGATCATTCGTCCTCGAATGAAACAGTATGGATTAAGGTCATTACTTCACTGAATTGGAGTCAAATCCAATTCAGGATAACGCCCAGCCATGCTTTCCTCTGTCTCCCAAGTGGCATCCTCTACGCCATGTCTCGACCAAAGTACTTTCACCATTTTGATCACCTTCTTGCGAAGTACCTTTTCTTTAGTGTCGAGAATCGCCACGGGGTATTCTTCGTATTCTAGGTTGTCATCCAACTCCACCTCCTCCGGTTGTATAACCTTGTTAGGATCCGAGATAAACTTCCTCAACTGAGAAACGTGGAAAACGTTGTGCACATTTCCCACCTCAGTTGACAATTCTAACCGGTAAGCGACCTTCCCAATCTTTTTAGTGATCTCATAGGGGCCTATAAATCTGGGACTCAGTTTCCCCTTCTTCCCAAATCGTCTCACGCCCCTCATGGGTGACACTCTCAAGAGTACCCAATCTCCAATCTCGAATTCAATGTCTCTCCTGGACAAATCAGCATAACTCTTCTGACGATCCTGAGCTTCCTTCATTCTGTCTCTGATCACTCGTACCACTTCCGTGGTCTGTTCAATAAGTTCAGGACCCATCACCACTTGCTCTGAAGGATCACTCCAACACAAGGGCGTCCTGCACTTTCTTCCGTATAAGGCCTCGAAAGGCGCCATACGAATACTCGCGTGATAGTTATTGTTGTAGGAGAACTCCACCAAAGGTAGATGTTCCTCCCACGATCCTTGAAAATCCATCACACACGCCCTCAACATATCCTCCAAGGTTCTAATGGTCCTTTCGGTCTGTCCATCAGTCTGAGGGTGCCACGCAGTACTCATACTGATCTGTGTCCCAAAGGCTGTCTGCACTTCCTTCCAGAACCTTGACAGGAATCTGGAATCTCTATCGGAAATGATTTCTCGAGGAATACCAAAACGTCTAACCACATGTTGGATGTAAGCGCCAGTCAACTGTTGCATGCTCCAATTCAATCTCATTGGTATAAACACAGCACTCTTGGTGAGTCGATCCACAACTACCCAAATAGTATCAAAACTGTTCCGTGTCCTGGGTAGCCCGGTGACGAAGTCCATAGCAATGGACTCCCATTTCCAAGTAGGAACATCCAAAGGTTGTAATAAGCCTGAAGGTTTCATGTGCTCGGCTTTCACCTTCTGGCAAGTGGAACACCTAGACACAAATTCCGCCACTTCCTTCTTCATGCCTTTCCACCAATAGTTTTGCCTTAAATCCTTGTACATCTTTACTGCTCCCGGATGTACGGAGTAAGGTGTGCAATGTGCTTCCTCCATAATTTTTCTTTTCAGCGCCTGATCTTTCGGAGGCACACACCAACGGTCCCCAAACTTGATCATATTCTTGCTATCAATCACAAAGCCTTCCGCTTTACCCTTACGAATCTGAGCTTTCAAATGCATCATCTCTTGACTTACAGCTTGACTTAGTCTGAGTTCCTCGAGTAATGATGGCACCACCGTCATAGCATTCAACCTCGCTATCGTGTCGTAAGGAACAACCACAATACCTTCCTTGTCCAACTCTTGCCTGAACTTCCAAGTGAGAGTAATTGAATTCAGTACATGTCCTTTCCTACTTAGTGCATCAGCCACCCGGTTGGCTTTCCCTTCTATGTACTGAATACTCGTGTCGTAGTCCTGCAAAAACTCTAACCACCTTCTTTGCCTACCGCTCATCTTGTCTGCAGTGTAGAGACATTTAAGGTTCTTATGATCCGAATAGATTTGACACTTGGCTCCGTAAAGATAATGCCTCCAAATTTTTAATGCATGCACAACCGCTGCCATCTCCAGGTCGTGAGTCGGGTAATTCAGCTCGTGAGGCTTTAATTGTCTAGATGCATACGCAATCACCTTGCCATACTGCATAAGCACACACCCAAGTCCTCGATAATATGCATCTGTGTCTACCTCATATTCCCCCGATTCATCAGGTAACACTAAGGCCGGAGCCTCTGTCACCTTCTTCTTTGTAAAGGAAATCCTTGGTATCCCGCAGTCTAATCTGGCTTGGTACTTAGACAACCAATCCATTCCAAAAATCACGTCAAAATCGGCCAAATCTAGCACCACTAGATTCGCTCTGAACTCTCACTCTTTGATGATTATCTGTGCATCGGGTTTAATCCACTGGCTCCGCATGAGGTCTCCCGAAGGTAGCTAACAGGGAGTTGATAAGCCTCCAGTGGTCCCATATCATTATTAGTTACGAATTCCGATGATATAAACGAGCATGATGCACCAGAATCATATAAGGCTTAAGTAGGCACATTATTAACTAGTATAGTACCTACGCATTTAATAACATAAGGCGCTACCTGGGGTACTTGTTACAGATGGTTAAGTCGATCAAGATTGAAATTGAATAATGGGCAACTTACCAGTCATGACATCATCTCGTCCATCTAGCTCAGCCCGCTCAATCACATTGAGGCGGCCCCCACGGCCCCTCTGTGGTCCACGACCTCTGTCTGCACCTCGTCCACGCGACGCGTTCCCACCAGAAGCATCTGTAGTAGATCCTCCTGCTCGACCCACCAACTGTGGGCACTGTGGCCTCAAATGTCCTTGCTGCCCGCACTTCCAGCAGTGGGGTCCGCTTCTATACGGTAGCTGTGCATAAGTCTGAGGTCTAGAGGTCTCTCCACCGTTTCTCGGCCTCGTCTGTCTACGATGGGGTCTAATCGGCCCCCCTGACTCCCTGCGACGAGCGGCCCTCACGCGCTGCATATCAGCACGAGCTCTTTCAATGCATAAAGCCTGATCATATGCTGAAGCTAAGCAGGCGTGTTGGTTGCTAAACCCAGTCCGGATCTCAGCCTTCAATCCATCCACAAACTTCGAAACCTTACCTTCCTCATTAGCAACTAGCATTGGTACGTATGACATGAGTTCCACAAAACGACCATAGTACTCAGACACTGTCATATTTCCTGCTTGCTCCAGGTTGAGAAATTCCCTCTTTTTAACATTCATCATCTGTGTAGTGAAAAAGTGGGATCTCAAGGCATGACAGAAAACTTCCCATGAGAAGTTGGGTCTCGTCATAAGCTCACTCTTACGCGACCTCCACCAATGGAGAGCTGGTCCAGTAAGATACTGCTGTCCCACCCTGACCTTCCAATTCTCTGGGCAGTCTATATTCTCGAAGATCTCCTCCATATGATAAATCCAAACAGTCAGAGCAACCGGGTCTACTCCTCCACTAAAGACCGGCGGTTGATAATGCCTTGCTAGATGCACGTAATCCACGGGTCTGGGTGGTGGTTGTACAGGTTGATTCGCCTGCCCCTGATACATCCCATACATAGCACTAAACATATATTGCATAAACTGAGGGTCAATGGGCATCTGTACAGGTGGCGGCGGTGGTGGAGGCACTGGTTCGTCCTCATAGTTCCAGTCATCCCCCACCTCTACAGGTTCCTCAATTGGAACATCTTCCACGTGATCATTGCCAAATCCACCATTCTCATGGTACTGTCCATGACCTCTAATAGCTGGCCCCGGATTCCTACGAGGCCTTCCCCTCCTCCTGGGCCTTCCATCCCTTCGCGGCGGCATCCTATATTCGTAACGTAACGAGATATTCAGTAACACTCGGTAAATAAGAATAATTCTTTACCGAACAACAATTATTAAGTATAGAATTCCTGGAACATCCCCAAGGATTGATCCTGGTTTGATTCACAAACCACAATCCACCCCTATAGGGGACGCAGATAACCAAAAACAATGCAATTAACAAGAATATAAGCAGAACCAGATGCAATTCCTACACTATATGCTTTCCCCCACACATCTCACCACATGTTTGTGTTAAAATTCTAAGCACATACGAGCAGACATGGCTCTGATACCAAATGTAACGCCCCAAAAATTTAAAACCAAATTTCTGTGACGTCACGGCCGTGTTACCTCTCTTAAACTGTTGGCCAATCAATTTAAGATCAATAACACGTAGCCAAGTAACCAGGAAGCCAATGAATCATAATATCAGAGTACAAATCCAGAAAAGAAACCTCACATCATAACAGACGTCCGGCTTACAAGCCTTATTTATGCGACATAACAGTCGACATATCAGTCTCATCTCAACCTGTCAGAGATATTAAGTATCACACAAGACAGAACATAATGTACCGATCGGTACCACCAGCAGTACGAGACAATGTATTAGAGTCATAGCATATTATTCAAGACAAGCACATAAGTCCACAACATGCTAATGCATCCCTAGGTAGATCACTCATCCCCAAACCCCACATCGTGCTCAGGCTCTGCGTCCTCCCCGGGAATATCTATACATAAAAACATAGCAAGGGTCAGTACAAGGTACTGAGCAAGAATAGAAGAATCGGCATAAGGGGAAACAAGAATTAACTTGATTCCCTAGAAGTATATTTAGACATATAGGTGGAGATATATTCCGTTTTTAAACATTTGTTAGGCATAACATAAAAATTAAACAGTGCAAATAAGTAAACATCACACCGTCCCATACCGGTGCTTCAACCACAGCAAATAAGATGAATGATGGATGATGAGATGAAATGTTATGACCTAAGATGTCTATCTACCCTAAATGCAACACATAAGCATGTCTAGCGCGCACCTAGGTACCATGGTCGGTATTCCCTCCCATATAAGGGTCCACACCCCTTAATGGTCGAGAGACATACCCACAGTGCCCCCGCCGCGGACACCAACAGCTGAAATCGTGGCTTACGGCAAGCGGGTCAGGCAAAGGGTCATGAGCCCTCTCCAGCCAAAATCAGACTAGGATATAAATCCTTTCCAGTCTCAATGCTTCTGGGTAGCAATCCCACTATGCCCCTCATCGGATACCGATTCGTAAGCATAGCGTATCCTACCGTCGTGGCATATTCACATATCATCACATATATTCACATATCATCACAGATATTCACATTTCATCACAGATATTCACATATCATCACAGATATTCACATATCCTCACAGATATTCACATATCATCACAGATATTCTCATATCATCACAGATATTCACATATCATCCCAGATATTCACATTCAATTCAATCACTCCTCTCGAGTGAAGTATTTTCTTTAAAATAGATAGCTTTAAAATAGTCTGGGCTCTTTGAAATATACTACTATTTTATAAATGATAACTTTAAAAATAATAATACTTGAAAATAATAGTTTTTAAAAGAATAATCCGGGCTCTTTAAAATAGTAGTTTTAAAATATTCCGGGGTGTGCCAAGCCCCACATATCGGCACTAACACATCATCAGATTCAATTCCACACCATGTCCATACGTAAATCACGCGTCATGACAAAATAAACAACTCACCACGAGTTAAGTGTCAAGGGTGTGCCAAACCCCACATATCGGCACCAACACTCACATCAACATAGAAGCGGAACAAGACTCGATCTCAACTAAGGCATAGTAGATCACCGCTAATCGCAACTAAGTTCAAAGATTGTGAGCATAATGATAGTTATGGCATGCTAGAAGCATAAGAAGAACTAAGGAAACACGAAGGACGAAGAACCGGAAAACGAGCGAACGAACCGCGCGGGCAGGGGAGCCCGCGCGCACCCGGCGCGGTTTTCCCAAGGAGGGCGCGCCGGCCCCGCGCCAAAGACGCAGGTCGCGTCGTTCGTGTCCCCGCGCGCTGCCCGCGCGGTGTTCGTGGAAAAGGCGCGCCAACTGCGCGCCGTCCTGACAAGGACGTCGTTGACGTTCTTCTCACGCGCTGCCCACGCGCTTTTTGGCTAAAGGGCGCGCCAAGTGCGCGCCGACACATCAGAAACGATGGAAATGGCGGTTTCCGGCCATTCCACCGATTATGCCCCCATTTAGGCCTATCTCTACCCTTGCCTGGTATGTAGATGAGTCCCCAAGCTCCTCTTCTCAACCTGCAAGCTTCCAATCAACAATTCCAAGCCTATATTGCAAGAATCAAGCTCCAAACATCATAATTCATCCAAGAACATGATTTCTTGATCTTGAAACCATTTGAAGCTTAAAAACTGAAATCAACAACACCAAAATGGTCTCAAGTACTAACCTTAGCTCCCAAGACTGATTTGCAACTCCCAAGCAAGGATTTAACACAAATTCCAAGCCAATCTACAAGAAATTCAACCCAAACTCTTCAATCCCGTCACCAACATAACACCCTCCAAAACCCACTTCAAACTTCACCAAAACATGAATTAGATAGTGGAAATTACTTACCTCATGTTATACTATGAATCCCCCAATTGATTTGAGCATAAAATCAAGGATTTTGGAGGATTTGGCACCAACCCTAGCTCCCCAAAGAAGAGTGACGGGAAAGAGGGGAAGAGAGATGAGGAAAATGGGTTTCAATGCCCAAAAATCTGATTTTTAAGAGAAAAATGGATCCGGGTCGGGTCGGAATGTGGGTTAAAAGGTTTACACTACTTGTCTTGACCACATTGCACCCATTTGAGCACTTGACTCTTATTATCTAGTGAGTTGAACTCACTTATTTCCCCCACTTAAATCTTCATTCCCTACAAAATAATCCACATACCAAGTCCTTTGTTAATTAACCATAATTAAATTAATTAATTATGAGTTAATTAAATCGGGGTGTTACAGGAGCCCATGACACACAAATTACAAAGAGATAAAGGGATGTGAAGAGGACCGAGCCAACCTAAAGGTTGTGAGTCAGATCCACAATTTTAATTGAAAAATTGATCCATTACTTTTGATAATTTATCATTTTTTTTTTCTGAATAGCCTGTATAGGAATTGAAAGAGTTGGGTGGGAGACGATAATTTCTCCAATTTAATCCCTATAACATTACAAAACTAATTAATAAGTAGGCAAATAAAGTCTTATTCCAATGATCCCACTACCCCAAATTAAATGGATCAAACCCCAACCCACAACCCATTTTGACCCGTTTCTTCTCTTCTTTCTTTCCCCAAATCTCTAATTAGGCTTTTCCATCTTTCATCTTCCAAATCTTCCAAAACCCATTCCTATCTTCATCAGTGGCATAATTCTAAAAGCATTCCTTAATGTTGATACTTCATCATGTAACTAATTATTCCAAAATATTTCCATTTTACAGCTTCACATAGCACATTTTCAAAACTCGGCCAAAGTAAAACATCAAATCACTCACAAAGAACTAGTATCATTTATCAGACCAAACTTGAAGTAGAAATCATTAGATACAAAAATGGTGGAAAATGAAAAAGATAAGAAGGTGAAATACTTGAGGCATTATGGCTAGGTATGACCAGCAAAAGCCTGTTGCAGTCCCTTGTTCTTACCACATTTGTTAAACTTAAAGCCCACATCAAAGCAGCCCCCGAAATTTCCTCGGAAGCCCTCACGGTGACCACGACGGCGCTTCTGTGCTGCCTTCTATACATCTCACCGGCGGCGGAAACCCGAAATCCTCTTCGCCCATTTCCAATTTCTTCCAATTGGAGCCTCTCGGAAGAATGGTCAATAATCTAATGTCGTGTGAAGGAACAAACAAAAAACATACAAATAAAGAAAGGGCAAAAAACACCTCTTGAAGTTTCAATGCTTTTCAATGATTGGAATCTGTTGGGAATAAATAACCTGTGCGATAGAAAATATCAGAACAATACTAATATACAAAAATAGAAGAAGCAATATATCCCTTGTGTGCAAATAGGTTTTCAACAGATGCAATCCAAACAATTCAAGCTAATTCAATATCAAATCAACTAAAGCACAATAAAAGCGACACCAAGATTTTACAAGGAAAACCCAAGAGAAAAAAGGTAAAATCCACGGGCCAGCCACCATTTCAAATATCCACTATCACAAATAATGGGTACATCAATGTTCTCTCTAGTAATGACCTAGAGGTTTCACCAACAATCATCAAGTTATAAACTAATTTTGACTACCAATAATCAACATCTTCATATCAAATGGATGCCCAAATATACTCTAGAAACAATTCTAAGCTAACAAGGAAACAGAGATGAATGAGAAAGGGTGAATGAGAAAGGATTTCACCCAAAAGAAGCTTTCATCAAGGTTTGGAAGATCATCAATGGTTTATTCTTCCTCCTTTCCCATGCTTTCTTTCTCCTCTTTCTCTATTCTCTTGATCGGTGCTCTGCACTCTCAATTTTCAATTTTGAGACTTGCTCACCACTCCACTCACACGGTTGATGTGTTTCTTTCCCAGGTATGTATTTGTTTTTTTTTTTTTAATTATTGTTATTTCATTAAGCCCAAGGGGCTTATTATTGTCTAGCTCAATAAATGAAATGGGCTGACCTAACAATTCTCCCCCGTCAGCTCATTTCTTGGACTCTACCAAGCCCGCTCCTCACCTACAAGCTCCGAACTTCTCCTTAAGCAAAGATTTGGTGAACATATTTGCTGAATTCTCACTTGTGTGGATCTTCTCCAAACTTAATTGTTTATCCTCACGCACGTCACGAATCCAATGATACATATAATCAATATGCTTGGATCTTGAACGGAAACTCGAATTCTTAGATAGATGGATTGCACTCTGACTGTCACTGTAAACAATCCACTTCTCTTGTTCAAGGCCAAATTCTTCTAATAGTTTCTTCAACCACAACGTTTCTTTGCAAGCTTCTGTGTTGGCAATATATTCAGCTTTAATACCGGACAAAACAACACACTTTTGCAATTTTGATTGCAAAGAGACGGCTCCCCCTGCAAAAGTCATCAAGAACCCCGATGTGGACTTCCTGGAATCGACATCACTTGCCATATCTGAATTTGTATATCCAACAGAGTAGGCTCATTAGTACCAAAGCATAAACATACATTAGATGTACCTCTTAAGTATCTGAGAATACATTTCACTGCGGCCCAATGCTCTTTTCCTGGATTAGAGAGAAACCGGCTCACTACTCCAACTAATTGAGTTATATCTGGTCTTGTGCAAACCATAGCTTACAACAAGCTGCCAACTGCTGATGTATAGGGAACTTTGCTCATCTCTTCTTTTTCTTTCTCATTTGTAGGGCATTTTTTAACTGAGAGTTTGAAGTGACTTGCAAGTGTAGAAGACATTGCATTTGCCTTGCACTTATTGAACCTCTCAAGAACAGCCTCAACATAGCATTTCTGAAATAGCCAAAGTTTCCCATTCTTCCTGTCTCGGGCTATCTTCATGCCAAGTATCTGTTTAGCAGGGCCTAAATCTTTCACTGCAAAAGATTTATCCAACTCCCTCTTCAACTTCTCAATCTTGCTAGCATCATGGCCAACGATCAACATGCCATCTACATATAGCAGTAGGATAATGTAATCCTCATCTAAGTCCGTATACCAAGCCCACCCACGGCCCGTAGAGTTGTCACATTTGACCATTTTACACGATGAATCCCCCTGGAGTCCTTCTATATAAATTTTATGAGAAAGCCATCAATCTTATCACAAATCGACAAGTGAAGCCGTCAACTTTGCATAATATAAGAAGGAATTGCAGCGAGGACAGAACAAGCCAACGTCACTCTCCCTGCCTTATTAAGTAAAGCACGCTTCCAGTTGCCCAGACAAGAATGAAGTTTTTCCAAGAGGATATTAAAGTGTTCTTGGAGAACA
This sequence comes from Hygrophila difformis, assembly GCA_030278955.1. NCBI lineage: Eukaryota > Viridiplantae > Streptophyta > Magnoliopsida > Lamiales > Acanthaceae > Hygrophila > Hygrophila difformis. Next base: position 72,631,057 of record JAOANR010000001.1, read on the forward strand.
GCTCCATAGAACATCGGGAATCCATGGTATCGATCCACCTCATTAGTAAACTGGATATTCAAGATAGAATATCTTTAGAAGACCTGTAATGATCCAATTTAATTGTTTGGACTGTTTTAAATAATCTGGTATTTGATTATCTTGCATTTCAGTCCGGATGGGGTCGTGTGATTTTACTTGAGAATGTATGGGGAGCCTTTTATAATTATCAGCAATTTGGGAGTTAAAAGGGGGTTGTTTTGCATAATTGGAAAAAATTAAAAAGAAAGGAACGGGAGAAGGAGTGGAGGCCTTTGGAGGTTTTTGGGTGATCTTCGGCTCGTCCAAACTTTCACGTTTCTTGACCGATTGATTGAGCGGTTGAAGGTAAACGATTCTCCCCATCGTCTTCTTCGCTATGATTTTTATTTCGATCGTTTTGATGGTGAATTGGGGATGTTTCGAAATGCTAGGTTTGTGAGTTGTTTGGCCGATTGGATTCGAAATTGGGCATTCCGGAGGTGTTATTGATCGCTCCTAACATTGAGGCAAGGGTCTTTGGCTTAATTTACGTGTTGGGGGGTATTGGGAGTGATTTCCGGCATGAGCTTTACGTGTATTGTTTTCGTAGGGTTCGGTTTTATTCGTTTATCTACTGTTCAAAATGCCATTGCCAAAGATCTCAGTTCAATGAGATAAATTATGCCATTTAGAAGTTTGATTATTTACGGCAAGACATAAATCATTTTACTTGTAGTGTTGAAATCGGATTTGGGGTCACCAATTAATCATCGTCTGTGGTTTATATAGATTTTTAAATTTATCCCAGAAAATCCTTTCAATCTCCCCTGTTTCCTGTAAGTAAAAGGGTTTGTAAATATTTGAATTGATAATGCTTGACAGTGGGAAGAATATATGCTTAGGGTTCTAAGTCTATTGGATTGATATCAATATATTTTTGGTACATCATTAAAAATATTATGCATATTTTTAATGCTATGCATGTTTCGATGCACAGAAGGGCTCTGTTCTATAGTCATATAATTAACACTTCAGGCTTTCATTTTTTTTTTCTTGGCAATATATCAACAAATGATATCGTAAAATCGACTAATAAATTGTAACACCCCGGTTTTAGTAACCCAGGCCGGGATGCCACCGCCACACCTCCCTAGCAAGACACGGTTTCTCCGAGCTCACTAAAGAGATGCAAGGCTATGGTTTTTCAGAATTTAAAATATTCAAACAGCCCATTCATATATAATTTAAAGATAATACATCAAAGTTGCAGCGGAAATATAAATTGTGCAGCGGAAATAAGGTATAAGGGCCAACATGGCCAAAACACGGGTTAACAGTCCCGTTCATGCAAGTTGTAATTAAATGCTGTGATTTAAAATAGAGATTTCCCCCTAATGTTCCCATGTATGCATATGACGATGCATATTCTTCGTACTCTGTAAGAAAAAGGAGATAAATGGTTTGGGTCAGCAAAAACGCGCTGAGTAAGCTAACACATAGCATGGGTTAGGGGTTTCAAAGCCTTTAGTTAATTTAATAAAAAGATTTCTTGTAGGAAAATGATTTGCAAGGCATAAAGACTTAAAAATATTAAATCTTTTATTTTCCCGTTACGTAACCATTTCTCAATATTTTGTATAGCCGGCAATCCGGCGGCCGCAGCCGTATCGATAGTAACAGTTAGCCGGTGATCCGGCGGCCTCAGCCAATTTCAAAAATCATTTCTCATGTTTCAAGTTTATATTTCAATCTCCATTCGGCAAGCATTATATTTCAATTGCCTTTCGGCAAGCAAGATATTTCAATTGCCTTTCGGCAAGCAAGATATTTCAATTGCCTTTCGGCAAGCAAGATATTTCAATTGCCTTTCGGCAAGCATTATATTTCAATTGCCTTTCGGCAAGCAAGATATAATGCTTGCCGAAAGGCAATTGAAATATCTTGCTTGCCGAAAGGCAATTGAAATATCTTGCTTGCCGAAAGGCAATTGAAATATCTTGCTTGCCGAAAGGCAATTGAAATATAATGCTTGCCGAATGGAGATTGAAATATAAACTTGAAACATGAGAAATGATTTTTGAAATTGGCTGAGGCCGCCGGATCACCGGCTAACTGTTACTATCGATACGGCTGCGGCCGCCGGATTGCCGGCTATACAAAATATTGAGAAATGGTTACGTAACGGGAAAATAAAAGATTTAATATTTTTAAGTCTTTATGCCTTGCAAATCATTTTCCTACAAGAAATCTTTTTATTAAATTAACTAAAGGCTTTGAAACCCCTAACCCATGCTATGTGTTAGCTTACTCAGCGCGTTTTTGCTGACCCAAACCATTTATCTCCTTTTTCTTACAGAGTACGAAGAATATGCATCGTCATATGCATACATGGGAACATTAGGGGGAAATCTCTATTTTAAATCACAGCATTTAATTACAACTTGCATGAACGGGACTGTTAACCCGTGTTTTGGCCATGTTGGCCCTTATACCTTATTTCCGCTGCACAATTTATATTTCCGCTGCAACTTTGATGTATTATCTTTAAATTATATATGAATGGGCTGTTTGAATATTTTAAATTCTGAAAAACCATAGCCTTGCATCTCTTTAGTGAGCTCGGAGAAACCGTGTCTTGCTAGGGAGGTGTGGCGGTGGCATCCCGGCCTGGGTTACCAAAACCGGGGTGTTACAGAGTGGTATCAGAGCCCGGAATATTTTAAAACTACTATTTTAAAGAGCCCGTAATATTTTTAAACTATTATTTTCAAGTATTATTATTTTTAAAGTTATCCTTTCTAAACTAGTAGTATATTTCAAAGAGCCCAATTATTATTTTGAAGTTAAAGCCCAAATTTTTAGCCCAAAATTTTTTTTAGAAGCCCAAGAAATTATTTTGGCCCAATAACCTTGTTTTTATTAAAAGCCCAAATAATTTATTTCTTTCGGCCCAATATAGCGTCCCAAACCTTTTATCCTTATTTTAGTCTATCCATGGAATAAATTTACTTTTAAAACCCATGGATAAATAAATGCATGCATAAATTTTTTTTTTTTTTTGGGGGGGGATCACATATCCATATGCATACATGAATAAACTAACCCTTTTTACATGAATTATCGGTAATAAGAAACACTCCTACCTTAGAACTCGACTTGATCTTGACATAGGAGCGCTTGCTAAAGACTAACTTTGCCTTAGTCCTAGATCTCGATCACTTAGAAACTCATCTTCGCGTGCTTCTAGAATGACACCTAGAAGAATACTGAGGAAGGATCATATGCGATGATACCCGAACATGGTTGTGAATAATACATAGGCAGTTATGGGGACATAACTGTAATCTTAAGGGGGGGGGGGAGGATGTAATACCCCGTAAGGATGCATAAGCATTTATTTTTGAAACCCGAATAGATTGTATCCCAAGTAAACAAAAGAACCCTAACTCTTCGCGCGAGAAAAGCCGGAGCACAACTTCGAGGACGAAGTTGATTTCTAAGGGGGAGAGGATGTAACACCCGAGAAATTTAATTCACATTCAAAAGAATGGAATTAATTTCTTGTGAAAGACGTTTATCCTTAAGGAAAGCAGATGGAGATACCCCAACATTAAATAGAGCCCAAAAGAAAGTGAGGGCGCAACTTCGGGGACGAAGTTGATTCTTAAGGGGGGTGGAGTGTAATACCCCAGATTTTTATCAACGCCCAAAGAAATAAAATTTATTCCGATCAATGTCGAAATATTTCCGAGAAGAAGAAAATAATTTATCACAATAAATTATTGCTCGGAAATGAAACGCCGATAGATTTATATTCAAAATGGAATAAAAGAGGGAAAGGAAGCCCGAAGACATTCCATGAATTGAGTAAAAATAATTGGAGTTAAGTTTATGAAGGAAAAGAATTTTTAATTCCAAGAACCCGTGAAGATGGAAATAATTTAACTAGATAAGTTATTGCACGGGAATCAAAAGACGACGAATTGAAAGCCGACGAACCCGAGACCGACGGACTTAAGATCTCAAACATGAAACTCATTTGAGTCGAGATAAACTTAAGATAAGAATTTATGATCCAAGAATGACCCGAAAAATCGAGCCCGAAAACGTAGGAGGACAGAAGTCCGAAAGAGAGGAGGAAAAGCACGACGGATCGCACGACCCCGCCCGGACCGAAGTCCAGGCGTGTTTGGCGCGCACCTGGCGCGCTTTTTGTGGGAAAACCGCCCCAACCCCGCGCCGCCATGACAGCATCAGCGTTTGTCGCATTTTGGCGACTTTCTCGCCAATTTTCGGGGCCCAAGGCTGGGAATCCGATCTATCACGGGTGTGGCATCTTTTTGGACGTTATGTAATCAATCCCATGTCCATTATCAGCCATTCTCACCAAAGTTTCATCCAAAACTCTCCCAAAACTCTCCCAAAGCCAAACACCCTTCCGGCGAACTTTCCGGCGAATTTCCGGCAACCAAATCCAACCAATGAAGTGTGTAGATCAAGGATTGCAAGCTTTGGATTGTTGGTAAGATGTTAGTTAAGTTTCCTTATGATTTTAAGATCATAAACATCATCCTAACTTATGAATCTTCGTATTCAAACACAAATCGGAGCCAAGGGAAGAATAAATCGGGTGGAAGAGATTCGTTCGTGACATCCCGTGGATTCCGGACGACCCGTGATTTCCTAGACATCATCCCCACTGTAAGTTAACCTTACTATGGTTTTGGGTGACTTAAAATGCAACCAAACATAGAGATTCAACTCAAGAAAATTTATAAAAATCTGTCAACAAGAGAAACCCTCAACGCAGCGTTTTCGTATGAATTTTTCAAACCTCTAAAGCTGCTCAAACAAGAAAACTCAAAACATGAAAAATGTTGCTAAGGCTTAGGTCTAACTTCTGTAAAAATTTTAGAATTTTTCATGATGTTTTGAAACCTGAAACCGACCCAAAACCGAAGAGCATCAAATCTGGATCTTAGAATCCTTGACAGAATTTTCGTTCGAACTTGACGATAATTTTTACCTTAGATCTAGACTGATCTAGGTTTGGAGTTGAACATAAGAATTGTAGATCTATGAGTTTAGAACATCTCTGTAAGTTTTTAGAATTTTTCATTGAGATTTGAACCTCCGAACTCGAGCCGATCCGATCTGCGTTAGAACCGATGTCAAGAACCTTGACAGATTTCATTATCAAACTTGACGAGCATATTTCTATTACTTCGAGTCTTCAAACCTGAAAACTCAAAACTAAGATTTTGATCCTAAGAGCTTAAGCTATATTGTGTAAAAATTTCAGAAATTTTCATCAAGTTTTGATACCCCAAAACGTGTCGGACATATTCTGCGTTTTTAGGAATTGTCAAAGGATGACAGATTTCATAACCGATCTTGAGGAGCTTATTCCTATCATTTCTAGTCCGAACTAATCTTTATGATCTAAACAAAAGTTGTTGGAAATCATGTCTAGTATGTCTCTGAAAAATTTCAGAATTTTTGAAGTCCATTTGATATGATAAAAAGTCAAATCTTTTAACGTTGTCAAACCTGAATCCTGACAGCTTTTCGTTCCTGTAGAAAACTTGATTTTTGACATGCTTCCCATCGTTTTTCCGAAAAACTTAAAACACGAAAGTTGTTCGTTGGGATGTTTTTGAACTACTGTACAAATTTCAGATCAATCGCCTAAGAAATGGATTTTTAAACCAAAAAGGCGCAAACTGTGACATCGATCGATTTTTGAAATCTTTTAAACAACGATCGAGACGTTGGAATTACGATAAAGCTATATTTTTGAAAAATCCCGTTACACCAAATAAAAACATTTTCTGTAAAAGAATTCTTTAGAAACATTGGGGAATTTATGACCAAGTTTGATATGATCAATATGGCCAGACGGCTTGTGGACATAAGAGCCCAAGCGAACGGCTAGTGGACATAAGAGCCCTAGCGAATGGTCGACCAAACGGCTTGTGGACATAAGAGCCCAAGCGAACGGCCAGTGGACATAAGAGCCCTGGCGAATGGTTATTTATAAATATTGATTATGAGGATTGCGGTCACAAGAGCCCTGGTGAATGATGAACTATAAAAGAAACGAAAAATATTTTGAGAAACGATACTTTTGATATTGGCTGAGGCCGCCGGATCACCGGCTAAATGATACTTTTGAAATTGGCTGCGGCCGCCGGATTGCCGGCTAAATTAAATATTGTTGAAATGGTTATGTAACGGGAGAACAAAATATCTAATATTTTTAAGTATCTATCTAGTTATGCCTTGCAAATCATTACCTACAAGAAATGTTTTTATTAAAATTAATTAAAGGCTTTGAAACCCCTAACCCATGCTATGTGTTAACTTACTCAGCGCGTTTTTGCTGACCCAAACCATATATCTCCTTTTTCTTACAGAGTACGAAGAACATGCATCGTCATATGCATACATGGGAACATTAGGGGAAATCTTTATTTTAAATCCCTGCCTTTAATTACGACCTGCATGAACGGGACTGTTGAACCCGTGTTTTGGCCATGTCGGCCCTATATTTAAATTCCGCTGCAACTTTGATGTATTATCTTTAAATTATATATGAATGGGCTGTTTGAATATTTTAAATCCTGAAAAACCATAGCCTTGCATCTCTTTAGTGAGCTCGGAGAAACCGTGTCTTGCTAGGGAGGTGCGGCGGTGGCATCCCGGCCTGGGTTACCAAATCCGGGGTGTTACATTTTTGACCTTTTTGTGAAACTAAAAAAATGCAAAAGGATTATGTTCATAAGAAGAAAAAAAAAATTATTTTTCAATAATTATTTTTCTTTATATTATTTTCTTTTACTAAAATTATTTTTATGATAAAAAAATATATTTAAAAATTAAACCTTGTACAAAAAATAAGGATTAAATTTTGATTAAATTTTTATAACGAATTATAATTTCTTATTAACTATATATATTTTGATAAATTACCTAAAAGATTATTATTATTATTATTATTATTATTTTATTATACTTTTTGGTAAATATTGACACCTATGTGTCGTCAAATGTGTGTGTAAGCCTAAACTATACATTTTTTATTTTATTATATTGATTTAGGTTAAGATTTTAGTCTTGAATTTTAATATAAATAATATAATATGTATTTCAAAAATTACTTATTCAATTAAATAATTTATAATGTAATGCTTTAACTAAATATGTCATAAATATCAAATATATTATAATTTATTTTCAATTTATATTTCTATTAAAAAGTATATATGGAAAGATTTTCTCAAGATTTTTTTTTGTACTAACAAATAAATTTATTATCTAAATATAGAATATTTTAAAGATTAATCTCGTGGCATGCAGACGTATAATTATTTTGGATGACTGTACGTTTTTGTATGATTAATCAGCGCCTGCGTGGAAACCTAAGGCATAATTACTGTATAACCCTTGAAATTACGTTTTTTCGCCCGCTGCGCACGGATGTTGAAGTTATATGAAGATTATAAAGTTAGAAGATAACTTTTTTGAGTTATTACATATGGTTCAAAGTCTTTTGCTTAAATAGTGGTGGAAATGTATGGAGCAAAAAATTGAGGGAAATAAAGGAGATAATAGGAGCATGGAAAGAAATCAAACCCCAAATAGATGGATATAATATAAAATATTTTTTTCCATCACTGAAAAACTAAATATATAGTTTCGCTTTCATATCTAAAATAGTAAGAACAATTGGAAAAAAGATAACCTTTAACAATTCAAAATTCGAATTACTTCGAAACTACCACAAATCTTTACGTATAATTTACACTAAAATATTTATTATATCCTTTTAGAGTACAAATTGTTTATAATAATTTGTATAACAATTTACTCTGACTTTCATATACATTTTTATTTTATATCGAAATAGTTAACAATGAAGGATATTATGTTTAATAATTAAACTATGATGTTTTACTTTTTTTCATTTTCTTTATTTTTTCTTAAAAAAAATGATGTAGAATTTGTTTAGAATGATATGATTTTTTTTAGGTGATGAATCAATTTATATTAATCAATTTTTTAGAATCAATGAACTAATTACACCATAAATAAAGTTTTTCAAATTTATTTAGAAATAATGAATTGACGTTAAAAAAATAATATAGTCCGTACAAATTAAAAAATATTTGGAATTTATATATTTAGGTATTTATAGATAATTAAATATATTAAAATACTAATAATATTATATGTTTGTTATAATACTTAGTTTTTCTTTATATTATTTTGTTTATCAAACTTATATTTATGAGACAGTTTCAAAATTAGACCTGATATAAAAAACTCATGATAAAAATTTGATTAAATTTTTTATAATTGATTAAAATTTATAAATTTAATTATTTCATATATATTTAAATGAAATATTTATATTAAAAATATATTATCATTAATTAATAATGTTTGAAATCTATGATCTTAATTGTTAAATTCCTTATATTTATAGAAGATTATATTTTAATTAGTTACACATTTTAAAATTATTTAAAGTTATTTAATATATTATAATATGTCAATCTTTATTAAATATTATTATATATACAATCAAATAAATTATATTATATAGTTTTATATTTCTTAATATTTGAAATGATAAGTATATTCACTATAATTTAAAAACACATACTTACATTTTCCATTAAAATTTCATTAAATTTTTATAGTTCACTAAAATTTTTTAGTTTGATTATTCAATATATATCTTTAATGAAGTATTTTTTTTAATTTAAAATACGGTTATTATATTCCTTATGTTGATATAGGAATATACTTGTAGACATAAATTTAACCTAAATTAAATTTATTTAATAATAATATTATAATAATATTTATTAAAATATATATACAAACAAATAATTTATATTATATAGCTTTAATCAATTTATATATTTTAAGTGTAATAAATTTTTTATATCTTTTTAAAATATATATGGAGATTTTCTCAAAATTTTATTATATTAATAGTTAGATTTATTTTCTAAATATAGATATTGATGACGTGGAAGGTGAGTTGGAATTAGTCAGCGATTAATCAGCGATGATGTGGATTAATTGTAGCCATTGATTATCAAATGGTGGTATAATTACTGAAAAAGCCCTAAAGATTAAAATGAATCAGTTATATTTAATAAGGACAATACAATCTGCACAGGCCAAAAAGTATTCAGGATTTATTATATAGATATATTATAATATGTCAATCTTTATTAAATATTATTATATATACAATCAAATAATTTATATTATATAGTTTTATATTTCTTAATTAATATTTGAAATGATAAGTATATTCACTATAATTTAAAAACACATACTTACATTTTCCATTAAAATTTCATTAAATTTTTATAGTTCACTAAATTTTTTTAGTTTGATTATTCAATATATATCTTTAATGAAGTATTTTTTATTTAAAATACGGTTATTATATTCCTTATATTGATATAGGAATATACTTATAGACATAAATTTAACCTAAATTAAATTTATTTAATAATAATATTATAATAATATTTATTAAAATATATATACAAACAAATAATTTATATTATATAGTTTTAATCGATTTATATATTTTAAGTGTAATAAATTTTTTATATCTTTTTAAAATATATATGGAGATTTTCTCAAGATTTTATTGTATTAATTGTTAGATTTATTTTCTAATTATAGATATTAATGATGTGGAAGGTGAGTTGGAATTAGTCAGCGATTAATCAGCGATGATGTGGATTAATTGTAGCCATTGATTATAAAATTGTGGTATAATTACTGATAAAGCCCTAAAGATTAAAATGAATCAGTTATATTTAATAAGGACAATACAGTCTGCACAGGCTAAAAAGTATTCATGATTTATTATATAGATATAGATTACTATTATGTATAAACATAGATGTATTCGATATCTATATAATAAAATATTTTTTAGCATGTTCAGGCTGTATTGTCCTTATTGAATCTTATATTTTATCTTAATTTATATTAAAAAATATAAACTCAAAGCTACATTTGTAAATCATTATAAAACATCATAAAACATATCTACGGTTATTATCACGATACATCATAAACACCGTATCATCCTCTAAAAAATATCAGATGCTGACATGTGGCATCTATAAAATAATTTTGAATTAATTTAATCTATTTTAAATATTTTTCAAAAATATATTGTAAGTGCAAAAATGCGTAGACAAGAAACTGCAAAACACTTTTATTAATTTCACAATAATGTCTACAATTACAGAGAAATTTAAATATCGAAGAACATGTAGAAAATCAAACTATATGGGTTCGACTTCTGGTACTCCTTTGATTCCTCCAACCTTGAAGACGTCGAGATGCTTTTATGCTTCTTCTCTGGCTTCTCGGAATTTCTACAGCGTTTTGTTGCTGTAGGATCTCAAGTGTATGAGTCTTGAGAATGAGTAGATGTGTATGAGTCGTCTCTCTATGTGTCTGAGTGTATGAGTCTCAGAGTATGACTGTTTAGAGGTTGTAGAAGTGTATTTGATACTTCTTTGCCTCTTTAATATTTCTGCAGCGTTTTGTTGCTGTAGAATCTCAAGTGTTTGAGTCTTGAGAGTGATTAGGGTATGGAGACGTCTGTCTGGAAGTGTGACAGGGTGCCTCTATTTATAGAGGAAAAGCCCTAGGGTTTGTGAATGATGGGTCAATCGATGGGTTGGTCCAATCCACGTTTTTATCGGGTCATGAAGCATGTGGGTCTTTCATCTGGGCTTGTGCACATTGACTGATTTCCATGGGCTGGCCTGCGTCAAGTATCCATTGGCCATGGGGCTTGTGGGTCTTTCATCTGGACTTGTCCACATTGGCCCAAAATATAATTAAATCAATTTGACTTGATGGATCCAAATGACCCAATAAATATTAATAATTATTTCAAGCATTTAATTTATTTAAAATGCTTAAAATTAATTAAATTAATATTTAAATTTGCACGTGTCGAATTTTTAGTGGCGAATAAATTTCACGTGTTTACAGATGCCCCCTCGAGACTTGTTTAGGGCGAAATAAAATATTTGAGACGTGAACGAGTCTCGAAATATTTTATGGGCTTTGTAGGCGAATTTTGATGACTTTCTGCCTAATCCAATTTCGAATGGACTGCATTTTCACACATACATGATTTGTTGTACTGAAATCTTGACATTAAACTTGTATCCAATTTGTCGGCTTGAAATCGTATCTGCCCAAAAATTTGTATCCAATTTCAATTGATTTGTGGGATATCTTTGAACTGTTGTCCATCATTAGTCATCACTAGAGAACTTGACAGATTTTGCCAATTATCATATCAAAATTTTAACTGGTATATGTGCAGATTCATGGCCGAACTTGACAGATTTGGCCAATTATCATATCAAAATTTTTTTGCAATCAAATATCCGGATTCACATCAAATTAGATTCACATCTGATTAACATCCGATTAAATCTTGATTCGTATTTGGACTAGAAATATCAAAATCTTTTTATATAATCCCATCCATGCTTCAACTCTTGACATCTCCAGATTTCACTCCCCACAAATATTCTTTATAATATCTATCTTTACGGCATGAAGCAACAAAACAATTTCTTTATAATATCCATCTCTTCGGCAGCAGTAAGAAGAGCAAGCAAGCAGGTAATTCTTTTCTTTTCTTTTCATTATGCATAGTGACCGTAGCATTTTTAAAGCCTTCCAATCCAACTATTTATTTGTTGCTCAATCAATCTCAACTTGTGGATAAATAGGCAAAGAACTCATAGACAAAGCAGACACACAGCAGCGAGCAAAGACACTCCATCATCTAGGTAAAAGAAACTTTGAATTCATGCCATTATTTTAATTACCCATCTCAATTTGTGCTTTGTTCTTCTCCTGCATTTCCTTCTTTTGTTTCTGCATTCTTTGTCTTGTTTCTTTGCACCTGTTTTCTTTTCTTTTTTTTTTCTTGTTTCTTTCTTTCTTGTTTTTCTTTGTTTCTTTGCATTTTGTTTTTTTCGATCAAACTTAGCAGAGAATGCAAATACCATCCACAAGACCCGGAAACTAGACTCCCGATCCATCATATTCACCCCAGCTTTCTACTTCAAAATCATCATCAAATCGAGATAAGCCATGTACCTGATTCTACTTGCTCCGATTCGTCGTCATGGTAGACGGGAGATTGGTCACACGGCGCTGCCGTTGGCCTCTATCCTTAACCTATCCGCCATCAAGAAGCCTTTGACAATGGCGGGGTTGGCGACGGCGCTGCCGTTCGCCTCAACCGTTATTTGTTCTGAAGGCCTGCCACCGCTCGAACCCATCACCGCTGCGCCGGAGGGAGAAGGAAGCGGCCGCCACCGTGTGGGAGAGAAATCAGCCACTGGACTTCTATAAGGATGAAAGCTTGAAAATAAAGACCCGTCGCCATGCAAAGATGGAAAGCAGCCGCTGGAGCACTTTGAAGATGAAAGGCTTGAAGACGAAGACCCATCGCCGGAGTTCCAAATCGCGCAAGGAAGGGCCGCCGTTCGAAGCCGACGCAGCCACAAAGCGCAAAAGCTACCTGCCTTGCACAACCACGAGCCGCTGGGCAAACGCCGTTGCTGCTGTGTTTTCCGGGTGCTTCGCCGTTGTTCGCTGGATTGATGGGAAGGGGAGCCGCCACTGTTCGAGGAAGCGGCTGGACCGCTGCCATCATCGCCGCCACCCCTACTATTGCGCGCCGCCGGAGCCGAGGGATGGGGAACGCCATTGCTCGAAACCCGTCGCCGCCGCTTAGTCCGTCCACGCCTGCTGTTCGCTCCACGTCGGCGCACCGTTGCTACCTTGGTTTTGATTTGGAGAAGAGCGTGACAAGTGGGGCTCTAGCATTTTTTATCCAATTGTAGATTGTAGATGACGCATTCTTTTTCAAAGTCATAACTGCATTTTCTCAAATTGGAGGAGAAGCATGTGACTGTGCTTGAGAAGTTAGCTTGAAGACAAATTTGATCTCAGCGTACTTGAAGACCACTTTTCTGCCAACATGCCCTTTTTTTGTCATGTATTTTTTCATTTTTTTTTTGTCTAATGCAACCCTTTTTTAGTTGCACCTGAAATTTGGGAATCAGCTCATCTCGTACATTCTTTTTTTTTTTAAATTTTCAGCTTGATGATTTTGTTGGTGTTATTCCACTATCCATCTTCAAAGCTTCAACTTTGACCAAGCAAGAAGAACTGAAATTTCTTTTGAGGTGATTTCATGCATAACACTTAGCTTGAACCGGCGCCACTCTTAACTTGAAGACAGCTTTAAAAATGTGGATAATGAACATCAACTTAAAGATTGTTTGGACGATCTTCAACTCATAGATGTTGCCATGCTAGTGAATTTTGAGAAGCATCATGAAGAATTCTGTATCAACAAGCCTTGAATAGTAAAAAAACTATTGTAGTGGAGATGTTTGAATTTTGTTGCTTTGATTTCCTTCCTCGATGTTTTGCAATACCACAATGTAAATGTAATGAAAATCTTGCAGCAATAAAGACTACTTTTGTTTTCGCCTTCAAATGCTTGTCCGAAAATTCATTTCAATCTTGAATCACTTGCATCGTTCATACTTTGATAAAGTAACCAAGTTTGAAAACACATTAAGGGATTTTTTTTCTCTTTTTGCAAAAAGAATTAATGATTTTTTTTTGAATTTGCGGCTGCACTTGGATTTTGGCCAAGTTGCCTACGTATCCTTTTGAGGAATCAAGCCAAATCGTAGTTCAAGTAATGTATTTTTTTTACATCACTTTTTTTTTGTTTTGCCTATTTTTTGTTTATACTCTTACAGGCGAAGAGTAACATGCAGTTTAAGCTCTTGCGTCAAGGAGCATTTACTTTGATTTTTTTCTTTCGAAGACTTTGCAACGATCATGTCCACCACTTTCTATGTTGATGGCTCGTCGCATGGACTTTAGTCTATTGCCCCAAGTGAGTTCGTGTTGGGCAATTCGACTATGCTGAAGATGTGTTTGGTCTCCAGAATTATGCTTTCGGCATCTTTCCTTCAAATTTTGTGTCAAGGGCCTTAATTTGATGAATATCCGCGTGAGATGCATTTGTTGCATTCTATCAAGAACTTTGAAATTGGCTATTTGTATTCTTAAAGGTGATTTGGCCCTTCAAAGATACATTTCCTTACTTCAACATGAGCTTTAAGCTTTGAGCATCACATAGGCTTGAAGATTATATGACTTGGAGACAGGCTTTGAACTTGATCCTTATGAAAACTTGAAGAACTTCAAGAGAGGCTTTGAAGCTTGTTTCTCTTGAAGAAGCAAACGATTGAATTTAATCAATCAATTTACTCAATTTTTGACAACTAATGGATCAATTTAATTAATCCAATTGTACTTGATTTTTTTTTCATGACTGAACTTAGAAAAATGATTTCCAGGTTGCCTACGTACCCTGTGAAGGGATCAAGCCATTACGTAGTTCAAAACAAATTGAATTTGTTTATTTTGAGCCGTACACAGTTTATACTCTTGCGGGCCAGGAGTATTACATTTTTTGTATTTTTTTTTGTGACGTGCAGTTTAGGCTCGTGCGTCAAGGAGCATGACTTTGCAATTTCTTCAGGCGTAGAACTTCTTCAAGAATCGTCCGTTTATCGGTCCGATGCTCACTCCGTCGTTATCAATCATCATGTAGGCTCCGTTTGTGAAGACTTCCGTGATGACGTATGGTTCATCCCATTTGGAGGTGAACTTGTTCCCACTGCGGTAGTTGATGACGATGGGTCTCCGGATGGCAAGGACGAGATCTCCGACTGGGAACGAGCGTACCTTGACTTTCTTATTGTAGAACTTGGAGAGGCGGGCTTGATAGCATTCCAATCTTTGTTGCGCTTCGAGCCGCTTTTCATCAAGAGCTTCCAATTCTTCCAAACGCAGTCGGGCGTTGTCTTCTTCAGTGAGCCCTTCTTGGATGGCGACTCTTAGCGAGGGGATTTGCGTTTCCAGTGGCAACACGGCTTCCACTCCATAGACCAACGAGTATGGCGTTGCCTTGGTAGGTGTGCGAAAGGTTGTGCGATATGCCTACAGAGCTTCATTGATTCTTTCATGCCAATCTTGTTTTGACTTGGAGACAACTTTCTTCAACAATCCGCATAAGGTCTCCGCTAGTCCATTTGCCGGCGAGTAATATGCAGAACTCTTTCTTTGAGTGAATCCGAGCTTCTCACACAATTTTGTGAATGTGCTGTTGACAAATGACCGTCCGTTGTCTGTTATGATGTAACGCGGGACGCCATAACGGTAGATGATGTTGATTCAGATGAAACTTGCATCGTGTTCCCCTTTGACTTCTTTAAGGGGTGCAGCTTCAGCGCACTTGGAGAAGTAGTCGGTTGCGGCAAGGATGTAGACATGCCCCCGGAAGACTTTGGCATCGGTCCCCGGCGATGTCCATTCCCATGCGTCGTCAAACGGTCATGATGCCACAGTCGGATGCAACGGCTCAGGAGGTTGGTGAATGGCCTCAATTTGATGAAGATCCGCGCAAGACACGTTTGACATGGACCATGAAGAACTTTGAGATGATCTTTCGACATCTTTGGAGGTGATTTGACTCTTCAAGAATGCATTTCCTTACTTCAATAGGGGATTTTGTGCTTAATCCTGTTGAAGGCATAAACTTTTGAAGAATTTCGAGAGGGGCTTTTGAGCTTGATCCTCTTGATGGGCTTAAGGACTTCGAAGATTTGACAGACTACAGGAGGGGCTTCGAGCTTGATCCTCGTGAAGGCTTGGAGACTTAAAGATTTGTAGGACCTCATGAGGGGCTTTGAGCTTGATCCTCTTGAAGACTTGGAGACTTGGAGATTTGACTGCTTCAGGATGGACTTTGAGCTTGATCATCTTGAAGGATTTGAAGAATTGTTTTTTAAGGCCTCATGAGGGGCTTTGGAGCTTGATCCTCTTGAAGGAATGAACTTGAACATTTTTAAGACATCATGAGGGGCTTTTGAGCTTGATCCTCTTGAAGGACTTGAAGACTTTAAGGATTCGAAAGACTTCGGGAAGGGCTTTGAGCTTGATCTTCTCGAAGGCTTGGAGACTTGAGAAATTTACTATTTCAAGATGCGCTTTGAGCTTGATCATCTTGAAGAATTTGAAGACTTGTTTTTGAAGGCTTCATGAGGGGCTTTTGAGCTTGATCCTATTGAAGGAATAAACTTGAACATTTTAAAGACATCATGAGGGGCTTTGAGCTTGATCCTCGTGAAGGGTTTGGAAACTTGAAGATTGAAAGACTGCGAGACGACGGACGACTATCTTGGGGTCCAGCTCGGGCATTCCTTTATAGGGCCATATGAAGACGGCGTTGAACTCTTGGAGGAGCGTCACGTACTTCTCCGCTTCAGTAGGGTGCTGATAACATTGGGCGGGGTTCTTTCGCCTAAGTTTACTTCACGCATTTCATCCACAGTGACCTTGATTTCTTCTTCAAGTTGCATCGGTGTTGCATCGGCGTCTTCTTCATTTGGCTCACTGCAATCAATGGTAATATGATCGACGGATTCAACGGTGTCGGTTTGATCATCTTCGTCATGCTTTGTGAAGACGATAGTTCGTTTCTTGAGCCTCAACCATCCGTCGGATGAGACGGACCATTCAACTTGACGTTTCATACGGGAAAATACCGTGCTTCTCACATCGTTGCCGTAGTTCGGGTCGTCCAATATTCCTTGCTTTACTAGAGACCGCTCTTCGCTTGCCGATGCTTTGTTTTGTGATTGGCATTTTGTAGAACCTAGCCTTTTGAAGACGGATTTTGCAGAGTCTTCTTTGGCAACAGCCCCGAGTCTATCGAAAACACTTGGCTTCACTTCTTCGTGTGCTCCAAGCCGGCGGAAGATGGATTCTTTGCGTTCGGCCATCTCCGTTGACCCAAGTCTATCGTAGACACTTCGTTTTTGCTCTCCTTTTGATGGACTACCGATGCGATCAAATGCTGACTTTCGTGCAGGTTGGTCCTTTGGAGCATGATCCTCTTGATTTGCTTCTTCGGTGATGTAATTGGCCGTAGCTCGTTTTATGACGATACGAACCGGTGCCTTCACTGTTTGTTCCGCTTTGACGAATATGGGCGCTTTCGATGCTTGGGGCGCCATGTCAAATTCCGCAACATACCCAAGTCCACTCCGGTCACCTTTTCTTCGATTGTTGTCCGAGAGCTTTCCCAACGGCGATGGCTCATTTGGGTTGAATCCAGACTTGGTGAGCAGTTTGAATGTCTTTGGACCGAATTCCTTATCGTTCTTTAGTCGGCGTGGCTCACTACCTTTGAGTTGAATTTTCACCGTTTTCTGCGACATGCCAGGATCAATGGGCGTTAGTGGGAGTGTAAGCCCCTCGAATGCCTCTTCCAAGATCGATTTTCCCTTATCATCACAGACTGGTTGATCATCTTTACGTTCTTCTTCCCCGCACGAAGGTGCCTTAGCTTTGGACGAATCAGGGTAGTATTTAGCATCCCCGTAGTAAGACTCGGCCACCGCGAATGGTTTGTCATCGGCGATAACCCTTTTGACGACGCCGTTGTGCACGTACTTGAAGCATTGGTGCCATGTTGAAGGGACGACGCCGTTCTCGTGGATCCATGTCCGACCAAGAAGCATGTTGTATGATGTCCTTGCGTCAATAACGTGGAAGTACGTGCTTGCAGCCATGTCATCAATTTGCAGCCGGACTCGAATTGCACCAAGGGATTTTTGCCCCCCTTGGTTGAAGCCTTGTATCAACATTTTACTATTGGATAGTTCTTCTTCCGAGATGCCCAATTCCTTCAGGGTGTGAAGTGGCATGATGTTAATGGCGGAACCTCCATCTATCAAAATCCGATTGACTCTTTTGTTGTCTATGTATCCGACGACGAACAATGGTCGGTTGTGAGCTTTCGAATTTTCCAGCTCCATCGGCATGTCGTCGTCATTGAATATGATGGAAAGCATGCATTCGTTGAGATGCGAGTGGTCCTCAACTTGCTTGGTGTGGTTTTGCTTGGACGTGCTCCCAACTTCGCAGATGGCGTTACAAGTTGTAGACTTGTCGGGAACTTTAATTTCGATTGAGCCAACTTGGATTGAAATAGTGTTGGTCGTCTCTGCTTCGTCTGCCAAGGTGATTTTGCCTTGTTTGACGAGATCCATGACTTTGTCTTTGAAAACGAAACAGTCTTGGATCGCGTGGCTCGCTAGACGGTGGTACTTGCAGTATAGTGGGTCGTTGGTCATCCCTGCTTGCTCGGGACGTTTCATCCTTGGTAGCTCGATGAGGTTTTCTTTCATCAAGTCATCGAAGATGCCCGGTAAGTCGGAGTCAAGGAATGGGTACGTCTTAGCCCGTCTATCTTCCAATGACGACTTTTGACGTTGAGCTTGTGGTGGCTTCGGCTTGTCATTTGTCACCGGCTCCTTCCCACGTACCTTCACGAAACTGGCATTTGTTGCCATCGCATCCTTTGTTGGCGGCTTTGACGGTGGTTCACCTCTCTTCTCCCATTCGACTCGATTGTTTGCACGAGTTTGTTGAACGGGCGGACCATATGCTCCACTTGACGCCAAGCTTAGCTCCATGTCGTGAGCACGGGTTGCAAGCTCCTCGAATGTTCGGGGACGAATGCCTTGTAAGATGTACCGTAGACCCCATTGCATGCCTTGGATGCACATTTCAATCGCTGACGTTTCAGACAAGCGATCCTTGCAGTTGAGGCTTAGGCTCCTCCAGCGGTTGATGTAGTCAATCACCGGCTCGCCCTTCGATTGTTGCGTGTTCGTCAATTCCATCATGCTGATGGTTCGCCGAGTGCTGTAAAAACGGTTCAAGAACTCTTGCTCGAGTTGATCCCAGCTGTCGATGCTACCGTGTTCCAAGTCGGTATACCATTCGAACGCATTCCCCTTTAATGAACAAATGAACTGCTTGACGAGGTGATCTCCAAACGTACCCGCTTCGTTACATGTCTCTACGAAATGGGCGATATGTTGCTTGGGATTCCCTTTGCCGTCGAACTGTTGGAACTTGGGCGGTTGATAGCCTGCCGGCATCCTCAGTGAGTCGATGCGGGCGCTGTATGGCTTGAGATACGTCAATGAGGATTTTGATCCTGCCGAGACCTCTTCCTTCAGCGTTCCTGTGATGAACTCTTTTAGTTGATTAGCAGAGATGAAGCCGTCAGGGGTGACTTGGACGTCAGCGGTTGCTTTTCCTTTCGCCGAAGCATCCTGTCGGGAAGTCTCTCCATCGTCACGGATCTCCACGGGCTTGTTCACCGCTTGGCCGCCGTTAGAGCCATCCAGTCTGTTCATCATTTGCTCCATACGTGCATCTCGTGACTCGGATCTCTTCGCAAGCATTTCCACGATCTTTGTCAGGTTGGCCATTTGCTCTTCAAGAGTGCTGGCTTGGGTTGTCATTGCAGCAGCATAACGCAGGGTGGATGTCTCTTCTTGATCTCCCCGCGGGCTTGACAACGGCATGGAGGATCCCGATCTATGGTCGTTTCCTTCTTCCAGCAGCGGCATATCCGCATCAACTTCTTTTCCGCGCGTAGCATCGACGGCCTCCATTGCTTTCTTCATGTTCCTTGTGGTGACGTTGGGCATAGCGACACCGGATGTTGAAGAGTTGCTCTTGGAGGTGTTCCTTGAAGCCATTGGATTTTGTTGACGACGCTTGGAGGAGATGAAAGGCAGAAGTGTCCCACTGGGCGTGCCAAAATCTGTAAGTGCAAAAATGCGTAGACAAGAAACTGCAAAACACTTTTATTAATTTCACAATAATGTCTACAATTACAGAGAAATTTAAATATCGAAGAACATGTAGAAAATCAAACTATATGAGTTCGACTTCTGGTACTCCTTTGATTCCTCCAACCTTGAAGACGTCGAGATGCTTTTATGCTTCTTCTCTGGCTTCTCGGAATTTCTACAGCGTTTTGTTGCTGTAGGATCTCAAGTGTATGAGTCTTGAGAATGAGTAGACGTGTATGAGTCGTCTCTCTATGTGTCTGAGTGTATGAGTCTCAGAGTATGACTGTTTAGAGGTTGTAGAAGTGTATTTGATACTTCTTTGCCTCTTTAATATTTCTGCAGCGTTTTGTTGCTGTAGAATCTCAAGTGTTTGAGTCTTGAGAGTGATTAGGGTATGGAGACGTCTGTCTGGAAGTGTGACAGGGTGCCTCTATTTATAGAGGAAAAACCTTAGGGTTTGTGAATGATGGGTCAATCGATGGGTTGGTCCAATCCACGTTTTTATCTGGTCATGAAGCATGTGGGCCTTTCATATGGGCTTGTGCACATTGACTGATTTCCATGGGCTGGCCTGCGTCAAGTATCCATTGGCCATGGGGCTTGTGGGTCTTTCATCTGGACTTGTCCACATTGGCCCAAAATATAATTAAATCAATTTGACTTGATGGATCCAAATGACCCAATAAATATTAATAATTATTTCAAGCATTTAATTTATTTAAAATGCTTAAAATTAATTAAATTAATATTTAAATTTGCACGTGTCGAATTTTTAGTGGCGAATAAATTTCACGCGTTTACATATATTTATAATATTTCATCTATATTTATAAAATAGATCTATATATTAATATAATTGATCTTGAGAAAATATTTCTATGTATTTTAAAAATATATAAATTGAAAACAAATTAAATTACATAATTATATTTTATATTTTGTAAATATATAATTGAAATTATATATTGTAAATTCTTTAACTTTATATATAATTTTATTAAATGAATTTTTATTATAATTATATTAAAATTTGAACCTAAAATATTAACATAAATCAATAAGCTAAAAAATTTTAATTAGCATTAATCAGTCAATTTTCAAAAAAGTATACTACCTCCGTTTCAACATATTTGTTACGGATGGTTTTTTTGCACTATTCACTGTTTAACTTTGATTCAAATTTTTAGTATAGCTATATAAGAAAAAACATAGTCAAGTGAGATCTTGTTAGATTCGTCTAATTTGTAGTTTTAGACAATGAACTTTTTATAATTTTTCGTTGTACACAATTTAAGTTATTAACCGTTGAAAATGTGTCTCGACATACGTATCAAAGGCCAATGTAACAAAAACAATGAGACGGAGGAAGTATAAATTTAATAATAAATATAAGTTCATGGGTGTTACACAATATAATATAATGCAGAATAAAATATATTTTTTTCTAAAACAAATAAGGCCAAAATAAAAACTTTGAAAAGTTGATGAGTGTTAAAATGATATTTCCAAGGGAATTGCGAAATTGATTATTTTTCTAATATTATAAAGTTGGGGTCTGTTTTTTGCCAAAAAATTAGTTTAAGTACTAATTTTAGAATTTTTTTTTTAAATTGGGGTATATCTTTTGGAAATTGCTTTTCTTTTTTTCCTTAAAAAAATAAAAAGATAACAAAAAAATATATATAGATAGTATTCTTTAAAAGTTTTAGGGATAATAGCCAACATGGACAACATATTAGGGAGTAAAATGATATTTTTAGAACCTTAATAATGCAAACATATAATATATTCGAATTTTTTTTGGTGAGTAACCGGGTATCCCCATGCCACATTGGACCAAAGACTGATCCCTCGAGGATGTGCATGGGCAATTAACAGCACATCTCCCAAAGCAATTTTTTTTGCATACACAAGGCTCGAACCCGAGACCTTGCTTAATCTCAATCCACTCAAGTCAACTGCTGTTAGTGAATTTTGAATAGTTTAATGGTATTATTTTTTTTAATTGCTCTTATCATGTTAGATATAAAAGTGAAACTATATATTTAGTTTTTCAATGGTAAAAGCAATATATTTTATATTTTGTTCACCTGGTTTGGGGTTTGAATTTTCTTCTATCGTCTTATTCTTTCCTTTATTTTTCTTTTAGATTTTTGTTATATGCATTTCTATCACCATTTAAACAAAAAACTTTAAACATCATGTAGGAGTGGAAATATGCTATAGGTCATGCTAGGGTTAGGTTTGAAAGGCTTAAGCCTATGTCGATTTATTAAGGCCCGAATGTCTATCTTATAAGCCTAAGCATGACCTATTAAAATTAAATAGGCCTTGTTTTAAGTCTTTTAAAGTCTGATTAAGCATATTTTAAAATTAAGTTTAAATTATTTTATATATGTCCGAATGTAATCATAAGATTGGAAGACATAAATTTATGGACTTGGGTAAGTCTTCATCCATTACTATTTATATACGGGAAAAAGACTCATAAATATTTTAAAAACATATATAAAATCAAATTAATAATTATTTTTACATAAAATAATAACACCGATACCAATATTTATATGCAATAAACATAAACATACTAATAATAATGATAACTATGCTCATCCGATTATCGAGAGATTAGTCTTGAGCCCAATGAGGCCCGTGATACCATGGTATTCACCTAAAAAAATAATCATAACTATGACGACTTGCTAGGCCTAATAGGTTTTTTTTTTTTTTTTTAATAATAAAGTTTGGTCCGGACATATTTAGCTAAATAGGCTTTTAAAAAGGTCTAAACTTAGCGTATTTATCAAAAAAATTGGTCTGACATGGTCTTGGATAGACTAGACCATAGACCCATGTCGGGTAGTCTGACCTATTCCTATCCCTAACCTCATGTAATCCAAAAAAATTATATTCTCATTTTACAAACCCATATAAGTTCAACACCAGTGCGCATATAAGTTTAACACCCACAGTGGCAAACGCAGAGTGTCTGAGGCAGTGGACGAGGATGTGACTAAATAACTTTGCTTTATTTCATCTTTAATTTCCATAGAATAACTATCAATTGATTTTCGTTTATTTTGGATTGCTAATGATGTCACTCTCTTCGTATAACTCTACCCGAGCCTATATCTTTAAAGAATATTTAAAAAGTCCACTAACAAAGAAACATGTTGCATTCTTTTTCCTCTTCTTCCCCCTAAATTACTGAAAAATGATTCTAATATAATTAAATTTACACGACTGTATAAAATATTAATGCCAAGGCTTAAGTTTGAGGGGGCGAAATTATATAAAAAGAATTTTTGATATAGCTAAAATAACATAACTATATAAAACTTAATAGGCAAGAACCGGAGGCAGCCCCCAAGCCCCCATGTAGTTCCACCACTACCGTGCGCAACAGTGGCGAAAAAATCTAGTAGATATATAAAATACAAATATAGATGGATATATAATAATAACTATTTTTAAAGGTGTTCGTATTTTTTTTTTTAATTCATAAGATTATTTTTAAAATAATGTGTTATACTACCTCCGTTTTTGTGATATTGAAACATTTCACTATTTGCTACTATTCATTGTTTAATATTGATTCAAATTTTTATCATAGCTATATAAGAAAAAATATAATCGAATGAGATCTTGTCGGATTCGTCGTATCATGTAGTTTTAGAATATCAACTTTTTATAATTTTTATGTATACACAATTTAAGTTATTAATCATTAAAGATGTGTATTGGATTGCGGTGTGAAATCTTGCATTTTCAAGAGAACGGAGTAAGTATTTTTAAAAGAATGTGTTAATGGAGAATTTCAACGGACTGATCGTGCATGCCCCTAAACACGAGGGCGTGGCGTTATAATTATTATGAAATAAATAAAAATAAAACAATGGTTTCCAAATAAGAGGATTAGTTAGTGTTGCTTGCTAAATCAAGCACATTTCATATTTTGCATTGCTTTCCTTTAGACCGAATCTCTGAATTTATGTGGGTGGTTTGTGTTTTTCTCGTCGCATTAAACCCATGAAAATCCTCCAACGCGTTTGATTCAATCCCTTCAAAATCCCCAACGTTCTCATCTCCCCCAAATTCTCGCTCATCAATTCATGGAGAAGATCAATAATTGGGAGAGGTTGGTGGGCGCCGCGCTCAGGAGAGACCGCGCCCGCCATGAGCGCACTGGAAGCGGGATCGCTGGTGCTGTGCCGGATTCGCTTCAACGCTCCAACATCAACGCGATTCTGCGCGCCGCCGATGGGATTCAGTCCGAGGACCCTAACGTCGCTAGGATACGTAAGTATTAAGCATGGGCATGGACTTTGTTGCTTTCATTTTTTCGAGTATGTGTGTGTGTGTGTGTGTGTGTGTTGTTTTTATGTGACCAGTACGCGTTATTGCATCGCACACGTGGATTTGATTGCTTGGAGATGGGGCGTCTTCTTTTTGGTGGAGGGTTAATGTGTTGTGTTTTTGCCTTGGGTTGATGAGTGGGATTAGACGGTTACTGTTCAGGGTGGTGTGTGCGTGTGTGCATGTGTTTATATATATACATGGCGCTATTTTACACCATGATTTTTTTATTGAATGAGATTATGCTGGATGTTACATGTCGCCGTAATACAATGATAACACGGTGAATGAATCTCGATGGTTTGAAATTGGAGACTTTCTTTTTTGTTTGTGATGGGATAGCACTTTGGAGTAATTGCTAGAGAGTAGAAACTGAACGAACATAAGCGTGCTGTGATGAGCACTTTGGACTCCATTAATTGTTATATGCTCCACTTTAGCACATAATGCTTGAAGTGAAACACTAAATTTGGAAAACATTCAATTGCCTATATCATTTTGGTTTTGGTGTTGACATAAGTGTCAGCGGTGTTTTCATTTCTAACTTAGGCACTTAGCAACTGAAAACTGAAAGGATTCTGAATGGTTTTGACTACAAGGTGTCAAGGTTGTATATAGGTTCAACCCTATGAATTTTAATCAATGCGCTAACTAATTCTTTGTGCCTAAGTGTGTGAGCAGGCATATAGCATGGCCCAAAATTTGGACCCCAACAGTCAGGGTAGAGGCGTTCTTCAGTTTAAGACGGGTTTAATGGCTGTAATTAAGGTATGCAAACACTTGCTTGTATGTTTTTCCTGTTGGCTGTGATATCTTAATAATTGGTTCATAAATAGTGTAAAAGTTAAAATTTTGAATTTGACCACAAGTTGCGAATTTCCTGTTTCAAAATTGTAAATGCTTATATATGACACACTGATGGAACAGATGACACATATATCAATATGACTTTCTTGTACCTTAATCAGGTACAAGGTGCTAAATTAGTCTACAGGTTATCTACCCCTTTTACAGCAAAGCTTCTTCTAATTCAGAATAAATTTTATAATTAGTAATCATCTTCAAAGTGGAAAAGCTTTTAGCTTGGATTTCATGTTTTTTGCAGCAAAAGATTGCCAAAAAAGGTGGGCAAATAGATCATAATCAAGATCTTGAGCGGCTGTGGGAGTTCTATGTTCAATATAAAAGGCGACACAATGTGGATGATTTGCAGAGGGAAGAACAAAAATGGCGTGAAACAGGCATATTTAGTTCTAATATTGGAGAGTACGACTCTAGGCTATTCTGTTGGCTTTTAAATTATTCATTTGTGCATGCAGATGCAACTCATTGTTTGTATTTTTGCAAAAACGTCTGCCATCCACAGAACCCTTTCTGTGTATTTTGAATTTTCTGCATATAGGTGTTGACACTAGACATCATTGTTTATTAATACTTTATATGTTACAACAATAAACTCGAAAAATGAATCAAACTCTTAACTACATTCCCAACACAGCAAAACTATTTGAGATGTACTAGGTATCAAAGTAACAGCTAGATATAATAAATTCTACATTGAAAAATACTACTATCAAATATGGAATTCCTTATTCTAGAGACAACTGTTTAACGCAAGACAGAGAATTTTCTGTTGTGTTTAGATTTAAATTTACATCCAAATAGAGAGTAGAGGTTGATATGAAATCATTTTGAATTTTTTAAATATTTAATACTCCATGTTACCAAAAACTTAATGGGTTTATGCTCATCACTTAATAATTAATGAGTCCGAATTTTATGAAAAATATAGTTCTGACTTAAGAATTGGTTTTATGTTTGCTTGTTACTTTCTCAAAGCCATATTCTTAAATAACTTTTTAATAAACTAAATATTTACAGTTGCCACTTTTATTAATTATATTATACGGAGTATTATATATTTAACATAGTATATATTACATATATATGTAAAGCCCAATGATTCATATTTAGTCATTTAATAATTAATAATATAGTTTTAAATCTGCAGATTTTGAAGTCATTCAATTTTATCAAATGCAATTTAACAATGTTTTATGAAAAATTTATCTAAGGTGGATTGTGTGTTGATGTTTTTAGGCATTGAAATGAACATCAAAACACAGTTAATCTGTACATAATTGAAACTTCTAACTTTCTTCTCGCTGCTTCTTCTATACAAGTATACATAATTAATGTGTTATATGCCATTATTTTGATTTGATGATGTGTGTGTATATGTGAAACAGCCTCAGTACTTTGATTCTGTTGTTTTCCTTTTTTCAGCATCCAAAAGAAGTTCTCAGAAATGAGAAGTGTTTTTGCCACATTGAGGGCTTTGATTGAGGTGATGGAGGCACTAAGCAAAGATGCCCCTTTGGATGGGGTGGGAAGGCTCGTTAAGGATGAGGTAACCCCGGCCTTTGTGCCTGAATTTCTTGCCAAAATTCATCTGCTATACCTTTTACTGTTTCTACAGATATCTGATATTTTCCTTTCTCTATCTTAGTTAAGAAAAATAAAAAATACAACTATATCGGGTGCACTCATCCCATACAACATTATCCCTTTGGATGCACCATCTCTAACCAATGCTATTGGATATTTTCCAGAGGTCAGTTTTTGTGAATGACATTATAGATATCTTTTCCTTTTCAGATCATTTTGATGTTACAGCACCTTGTAACCATTGTAGGATATTTTGTGTTAGCATTGATAATTATGTATTTAACTGTTTTTCAATCAGTGAAAATTAGCTGATGGTGAAGATTGACATTCAGCTTTATTTATTTATTTATTATTATTATTATTATTATTATTGAAAAGTGTTTTCACCAAGGAAATAATCCATTATTTTAAGGCTGGCAATAACTGAGAAGTCTCCTTGATCCTAATAAACTTAATCTCCTCAATACCTTGTGCAGGTCAGGGCTGCAATAGCATCAATTAGATATACAGAGCAGTTTCCTCCACTTCCATCTGATTTTGAAATTTCTGGACAACGGGATTTGGACATGTTTGATCTTTTGGAATATGTATTCGGTTTTCAGGTTTTTCCCATTGGGATCCCTTTTTCTTTTAGTCTTTTGTAGAGGTTGTCACTTGTCGGTTGAACTCTTATTGGTTTGAAATATTGAATTCTGCAACTGGTTGCATTTACTGTATTAGTTTGAGGAAATAAAAGAAAAACTTAATTCAACTTCTATATGTGTGATATTGGCTAATATATTGTGTCATGACATTTTCTGCCTTTTCTTTTGATGATACCTGTTACAGAAAGACAACATAAGGAACCAACGCGAAAATCTAGTTCTCACCTTAACCAACGCACAGTCACGACTTGGTATCCCATCTGAAACTGATCCAGTGAGTGTCATACTGTGTCATATTCCAGTTTACTAGTGCAATGTCTATCCTAGTTGTGGAACTTTGATAGTAGACTATGTCTTATTGGTTCTATGCTTGAATCATTCACAGAAACTGGATGAAAAATCTGTAAGAGTTGTCTTCTTGAAAGTCCTGGATAATTACAGAAAATGGTGTAGATACTTGCGGATCCGCACTGTGTGGAAAAGGTTGGTTCTTCAGCATTATGATATTCTTTTATGTAATTGGAAAATGAAGCAACTAACAGTTTTTTTTCCTTTCTTTTTTTTTTTCTTTTTGTCAATCTGTGGCCAATAGATTGGATACAATAAACAGCGAGAGAAAGCTTATCTTAGCTTCTCTATACTTTTGCATATGGGGTGAAGCAGCAAACATTCGTTTTCTGCCTGAATGCATCTGCTATATATTTCACAATGTATGTCTCTGAGATTTATATTAAATAATTTGTTCTCTTTTGTCATATTGGTCATGTTTGGTTTTGAAATTTACTTTACATTGAATTTCCAATTTCAAAGAATTTCATTGATATTTTTTCTTATGATGACTTATTATTGCCACTTTTTCATGGAAGATGCCATGACAATCACTGATGGTCATCTTTTAACTTTATTCATGTTTCATATTTTTCAATTATGCAGGTGAAGTGCATTTGCATTTTAATCATGTCCCATAGAGTTAGTTATAGATGCATTTTCTATGTTGAGATTTCAATAAAATTCTTGTAAAATAAGACAAACTGTTGTAGCACACTTATGGTAATTTAATTTGACAGAGAAGTTGCAGGATAATGTTAGTAATCTGGATTTTATATTGCCGCTTCAAACTATGGAATGACTTTTATGGCTGGAATTGTATGTAGTTTAGTTTCATATCTGATTATTATTTGCATGTCATGTGTAGATGGCAAAGGAATTATATGCAATCCTAGATCATGGTGAGGTGTCACATGCTGCAAGTTGCATAAGTGAAGATGGTCATGTGTCTTTTCTAAAGAGAATAATTTGTCCCGTATATGAAGCACTAGAAGCAGTAAGTGCAGTTTTTAGCATCTGTTCTTGATCATTTGCTTCACCTGCTTTCTTGGCAAGAGAGACATTCTCTGCTCCTTAACTAACAATTACATTGATTTATACCGTTTTACATTTATTCTTTGCTGTCATACTGATTGTAAGAGCTTCTAGAGTATTTTACTCAACTATGTAACAGTTAAATCTAATTTTCAAAATTTCTCATCCATATCCTAATTTGGTGTTTCTTACTGTTTCCCTCAATTACAGGAAGCTGCCAGGAACCGAAACGGGAAAGCTGCACACTCTGAATGGCGTAATTATGATGATTTCAATGAATATTTCTGGTATGTTCATTTCAAATGCTGTATGTGGAACTTTGATATTTCTATTCCAGGCGTTTCATTGTTAGCTTTTGTGCAGGTCACCTGCTTGCTTTGATTTGAAGTGGCCTATTGATAAGGATTCAGCATTCCTGAGGAAGCCTACAAAACGGAAACGGGTTCGTTGTGATTTTTTTATTTTACTTCCCTGGATTTTTTTGGGTATAGGATTAAAATTACCGTGTTATTGGTTTTCATGAATTCATTCATATTTGTTTCTCTAATTCCACACAGACTAGTAAAAGCTCATTTGTTGAGCATCGAACATTCCTTCACCTTTATCGAGGTTTCCATCGTTTGTGGATCTTTTTGGCTATAATGTTTCAGGTAAATACGTATTTCATTATTTATGGATGCCATTAAATGCTGTACTTCTTTGCTCTTCACAATGGTCTTGGTTTTGCAGGTTCTGGGTATTGTTGCTTTCAACAACGGTAAATTTAATTCTCGTCTCTACAAACCATTGCTTAGCATCGGCCCGACATATGCTATAATGAATTTTTTGGAGAGTAAGCCGCTATAATATGTGATATTATTCTTTGTTTCTGCCCCTACATATTGGATTTTAACCTACTTCCACAGTTAGTGTTTTGTTTCTTCAATTAGTTTTTTTCTTGTTATGCAGGTTGTCTTGATATAGTACTCATGTTTGGGGCTTATGCTTCTGCCCGGGGAATGGCTCTATGGAGGCTTTTTATTAAAGTCTTCTGGTGGGGCTTGAGCTCTGCATTTGTGCTTTATGTCTACATGTGAGTTCACACTTTTAAAACTTTTGCCGTTTGACTAATAATGAAGTTTCTCAAGTAATAATACAATTGTTTCAGAAAAGTTCTGGCCGAATGGAATACAAAGCACATGAATTCCTTGTATTTTCGGATCTATGTCCTAGCAGCAGGATCATATGCTGCATTGCAGATACTATTTGCTTTGGTCGTCAAATTCCCCATATGTCACAGGCTCTCAGATGTGCTTGATCATTCATTTTTCCAGATTTTCAAGTGGATTTATGAGGTGGATTCTCTTGTGTATAGATTGTTACTCATTATAGCACACTAGAATTATCTCTGTCGCTCCTGCATTTGTCATCATTGTTGTATTTGTGTTTGCTTTCAGGAACGCTACTTTGTTGGGCGTGGACTTGTTGAGAAGATTACTGATTACATAAGGTTTGCCTAATCATTCTTGAAATTTCCAATTTCTTTTATGCTGAAATGCATTTTAAAATATGGGCCGTGTTTGGGAATTGATCATCATTTGCATTTAGCCTTCAGAGTTTATGATAACTTTTGGAATATTAAAAACTTCTTAGAAAGCTATGAATATCAAACATTTATTTGATATTTGAGCAAAAAGCTAAACTCTAAAAGCTATACCCCTTGAGCTTTTAGCCGTTCAAACTAACCTCTAAACCCTTACGTTTTCTTGTCTGTTAGTGATACTTTTACTTTCCATAAAAATGCATTTCTAGATATTTTTATCCTTTGTGTCCATACATCTGGCAGTGTTCAGGCTTGTTTGTATCAGGATCTTTAATTTGTTTAATTGTTCTTGGAAAAAATTTAAACAGCCTGCTCCTTAATCTATTTACTGTTTAGAGTCTCCTTTCCCCTAATATGACCAGCCCCCGCAGTGAACATCCCTACAAGTTTTATTATGAGAAAACCATTATCTTGTTTTCAAATATACTCCCTCTGTCCCATTTGAAGTGTCTCACTTTCCTTTTTCGTCCGTCCCAACACTTTGTCTCATTTCCTTTTTAGGAAATAATTAAATATTTAATCACCAACCTACCCATCACATCATATCAATAAATAAACACTCCCTCCGTATTCGAATAATCTTAACGTTTGCATAGTAAACACTATTTATTGAGTAACTTTGATTCGACTTTTTAACACAGTTACTTAAGATAAAACATAGTCAAGTGAGATCTTGTTAGAATCGTCTAATCAAGTAGTTTTATAATATTAAAATTTTATAATTTTCTAAAATTTGAGATATTACTCTTTAAAAATGTGTATTGGATTGCGTGAAAACAATGAATGTTAACATTTTTTGAATACGGAGGTATATTATAATTTCAAATCCACTAATAAACTAATAAATTCAAACTCACAACCATCACATCATACATAAATAAATTAATAAAAAATTAAAACCCATTACAATCACATCACACCAATTCTTAATTTAATCTTACTTTAAACACTAACCTACCCTCACATCATATACTAATTATCTCCACATAAAATACCGTGCCCAAAAGTTTTGAGCCATTTCAAGTGGGACGGAGGGAGTATTTGTTTAGCCGTAGTCAAGTTTTCAGGGAGCTAATGTTGTCATTTGAGAAAGTTTCTTTTTAATGTGATGGTGCAACATTTAAATTTATTTTTACAATTTTGCCACGCTGTTTCTGTGATAATGAGTTCTTTTATTGATGAAACTATGAAAGTTGAACCTTTTCAGATATGTTTTCTTTTGGCTGGTCATCTTCACTTGTAAATTCACTTTCACTTACTTTCTTCAGGTATGTAATGACATCTTTAGCTTTGGATCTTTCGCTAGCCATAGGTGTTATTTTTCCCTTTTCTGAATCAGATAGTGTTTATGATGACAGATTAGACCATTAGTCCAGCCAACTAAGATAATCATACATCTGCACCAACTTAATTATTCATGGAATGATATGGTTTTGAAAGGTATCATCTTTTTCCTTGTTTTCTTTACTAGTATTTCCTCCTTGTTTTTGCGTTGTTTTATTTTGGGGGGCGAGAGGTGGTGATATACTGATATCTCCTCTTCAAATTCAAGCCAAACATTGGACATGATCTTGGGATTAGATTATTCTGTATTGCTCAGCAACATGGGTAATGCGCACAAGTAATATACTTTAGATAACTTTTTAGAAGTAATAAATTTATAATTGTTGTGTAAAAATGTTTTTTTTTTTAAAAAAAAAATATTAAGCAAAGGCCAAAAGCATCAAATAAAAGATGATCTAAAACATGGCGCATCCTAATTACTACAAAATTAATAAGGAATATAATTAATTTTTTCTAGATTTATGGTTTAGAGCATTGAAATGCGGAAAAATATGGTTGCAGAAGTGATTATTAATTCTTTTCAAATGATATTGACATAACTAATCTTGGTTAAATGACCACATTAATGCATATGTTAAAATTACTACATAAATAATTAATATATAATGTAATTAACCTCTATATAATGTTTTAAGGCATTAAGTATTTGAATGATGACAAAATATAGTAGTAAAAGTCAACTTATTTACATTTTGCAAAAAACTAAATGAAAACTAAATAGTAGACTGCAATTTAAGAAAATAATGAATCACATTTCTATGATAAATATTTTTAGTTTAAATTTACTATTCGGAGCTGAAATTTTGCAAAGATTTATTTTATTCTCATTTCTTAGTAAGATGAATTTCCATTTAAACAATAATTGTCCCAATGGCTTTAGTATTGAAAAGTTATTATGCCAATTTTCATTCTTGTTGAATGAGTATTATTATTGAATTACATTAGCGCTATTATGATATTTTATTTTCCCAACTATAATAAAAAAAAACATTGAACAACTAACGGCCCGTTTTGATGGGCTTTAGATAAAGTAGAAGCAGAAGTCAAAAACAAAAGCAACAAAAGCACGTTGGATGGAATTCTTGAAAAATAGCTTTTTTATAAAAATATGTTTGGAATGTAGTAATTACTAAAAAGGACATGCATTTTATATGGGAATAGATATATTTATAGTGTAATTTATATTAAGTAGTAGAGAGACTTTGCACACATTACTAGGTGCTTTTGGCTTCTTTTTTTGGGGAGAAACACCCCTTGAACTGTTTCTCCCATAAGCATTTTTTTTTGTTTTTCGATGTGTTTTGCTTTTTTAGAAAGCCCAAATAAATACCTCTTTTCTACCAGAAGTGCTTTTGGCAGAATCAGAAGCCAAAAGCACCTGTCCAGAAGCCAATCTAAACAGGGGCCTAAAAATTGTTCACCAAACAACCTTTAAAACTGAAATTTTGGAAATAGGGTGCAATTGATATTAAAAATAATTAATGGGTGAAAGTAGAAAGTTATTCTGCCTCCCCATTCAATAACTCAGATTCAGTAATTTAATATTTGGACTTTTTAACTTGATTTGAACCCTGTTCAGTTTTATCATACATGTCCTAATCTAACGTCCCACAAATCAAAGCAATATGATGGAACTTTATTCATATCTTATTTTCGCTTGCTCGGAGCTTATTCATTCCATTTGAAAAAAAACCGTTAGTGAGCTAACTCTTACCAAGGAATTTCCATATTTGTTGGTTGACTGGGGAGGTTGTCTCAAGACCTATCAAAAGACAAAAGGAGAGTGGGCTTTAACCCATCTTATTACTTATTTATGGACTTAACTTGTAATGGGTGTGGGAATAAGTATTATCATTCCATATTTGTCTTTATTAATTAAATAATCATCTTCTTCAAAGAAGTTGGTTTTTTGAAAATAGATATACCACAATTATCTGCTCAAAATACACATTAAATCTCCGTTCTTTAATTTTCAAAGAATTAATGATTTAACTTCCTAGAGTTATGCTCAAAAGCATGAATTCCAAATCAAGTATTTTATTACAAAACATTTGAGCCAAAACTTCTAATAATTACTTGAGGGAGTAGTACATAAATGGGCTACACTAAACTTAGCCAAGAAAAGTACAACAAAATATCTCAGGACTTTACATTATTGCCCCTACTTCTTAAAGGATTATGAATTAAAGAGTTTCTAATTTAGCTTTAGGCTACATTTGGATCGATGGATTTGGGAGGTGATTCAAAACCTGTGACAATAAATACTTCTTTTTTTTTTTTGGATTAATGGAAGAATTTGAAATGAAGTAGCACTCATTTTCTATTTAAAGAAGATGGATTTTAAATTTAATCTAAAATGAGTCATTTGAAATTATAAGTCCCGCGTTTAAATAGGGTGCTGAATGAGTGACTACCTGGTGGCATGCTGACCCGATGAGTTATATGTTAGGTGTTAATGAGGTGTGTGTTAGGTATTTAATGGTGTCCGAGCTATATAAAAACACCCTGTACATACAAAGCACTCATTCAGTCCTTCAACACTTCAACAGGAGTTGTTCAACTTCCAAACCAAATCCCTGGATCAATATTCTTTTTAGAGATAATTAATGGTGATGATTGTTAACTTAAAAACATAAAATATGCATTTGTACACATTTATTATTAAATCATTTATAGATATATCATATGTTTCAATACAGAGACCTTGCATACAAACTTAAGAATTGTTATATTTAATGTTTTTTTTTTTACATAAATAGATGTCATACCCCAAATTTCAAAAGAAAGTTGTTTGTGTTTTCTTTTACTTAACCCCCTTTGTTATCACTTCACATGGCACCATATAGAGGTGAAATTATTATTATTATTTTTTTTTGTTGAACAGCCTGTAGGAAAGAGGTGGTGGGAGCCCATGCCACACAAATTATAAAGAGACAAAGGAGAAGGATAGGGGGCCGGGTGGGGAATCGAACCCCCAACCTAAAGGTTGGAAGTCGAGGGACTTGACCAATTGGCCAAGTCCTCATCCCCTGAGATTAATTAACTTAACATGGGAATTTTGATAATTTAATAACAATTCTTAATATTATTGAATATCAATAAAACATATACATGAATGAAGGGGATAATAATTCCTCACTTTTAATTATTTTAAACCTTCTATGTTATTTAGTTCTTGAAAAAAATAATTTTCACTCTGAATTCTTAAAATATTATTTCCTTTTTCATTTTTTAAATTTAATTTGAAACTAATTAGTTGTAAAATGAAATCATGAATTACTGGTTTTGTATAAAGTTTTATGCATAAATATTATACTATTACTTTAAATACATGTCATAATGATTTCCTATTACAGTTTGTTACTCCTACCCAATTCTTCGTAGGCCAACGTAAAACTTGGTCCCATAACAATCCAATTCTATTCAGTATATTTTTGTTATACTGTTATAGTTCCATTAAGTAGAGATTCCAACGGGTTCAAAATATGGTCTCAAATCTCTTTGCAGTGATTTGAATTATTTATAATGTAACGTTTGAATTTTTTTTTAGTCTCTCTCTCTCTCTCTCTCTCTCTCTCTCTCTCTCTCTCTTCTTTCTTTCTTAAATAAATATTAGAGCTACTAGTTTTAACTTTTAACATATGCTTTCTTGATGGAAGCACTTGACTTGGTAAATATTTTAACCAAATTAACCTAGTGATTTTTTTATTTAAATGTTCTTAAAAATAGTAATCATAAAATCAGGACGCATTCCATTCAATTTGGCATGAAATTGTTTTAACTCAATCTTCATTCAAGCTCAAACAAAAGAACCTGAATTCTATCTCAACTCAATTCTGTACACGCCATAGTTCTCATGCCTGTAATAGATGTATATTTGATAGGGATAATAATATCTCATTTGCACCCCTACAACACTACAATTCCTGTTTATTGCTGATGTTGTTTTCCTTTCTTCTTTTAAATTTTTATGGTTGACTTTGATCTGTTGAAATTTATGTTTAGTTTCTTGTTGAATAATATGTTTCTCTGTCTGCATAGTAATTTGATCCTTTTAATTGTATTTTTGCTGCAGACTATCATAATATATCAACTATTGCCAGTTTATGGGCACCTGTTGTCGCTGTGAGTATATGTAGAACTCCTTCATTCCTTTACTGTTTTAGCAGAAAGTCATACATTTAATTTATAAAGGAAGCCAACCAAAGAAATGTGTACTAAGCTACTGATTTAGGCTTGATAAGGCTATCAATAGAAGCAAGTGCATCCGATATGACTACAAATTAGAGTTTCCACCATTCTTCCCATTAGGTTAATTACAAAATATCTAAAATAAAAATACTTTACACCTTTTCCAAGACACACATGACAAAAAAAGCTTCTTAATATAATTTTATTAAAGGAAGTGTTGAGTAATAATCATAATATAGTATTGGTATTTTGTTCCTTTGCACTTTATGGGTACTAAATGACGTTTATAAGGTATCTCATTCCTGTTTTAAGCAGAGGAATTTCATGTAATTAGAGGATTTGAATATAAGTTATTTTAAACATCAAATCTGATCCCTAAATATGATGTTCTTGCTGTTTGGCTATTTACTGTTAATCTTTGTAAGATTCTAAAAAATTATGATGGTTAGTTGTGATTAGTTATGTTTGCAATAAATAATCTTTTGCATCATTGTAGTTTAAGGCATCTCCACTGTAATTACTTTGCTCTAGCTTTAGGGGAAGATCATCTAAGTAATGATGGATCCTTAGGTATGGAATACTGAAGTAGATGTAGCAAAGGATTGTGCTCAAATGGTGCCGCCATTGAAGGATATGAAGTAGAGCCACAATTGGCTCGAACTGTTGGATGCAAACCTCTTATTCACCTTCTTCTCTATAGTAGGAACCAAATCAGCACCAGACTATGAAGTTGTGGTCGTAAGTGGTCACATCAACCCTATCAGCCCTGTAGACACATAGACAATTCTCAATAAAGACGAAAATCACATATCAAATATGCGACCAGGCCAAAGTGGTAACACACAATTATATCAAACAGGTCAACTCACAACTAACAGTACTAGAGTTCTATACTACAAGTCTCTAAGTCCACAACGTACTCAGGTACAATGCATGTAAAACCAGCTACATCCGCTCAATTGCAACACCCAAGTGCCTAATGCTCTTCTATACCTGAAAAAGAGATGGCGAATAGGGGTCAGCACAACGCTGAGGAAGGTTCCCCCATGGCTTAAGAATATTGACAGGTATGAATAATAACAAAAATAATATAGAAGAAGCAATACTAGAGCAAGGCCGTTAACCAACTCACCCGTCCCATACCCAATGCTCGTTTAACATAAAAAATGTAGAGCTGCATATGATGTGTGCATTCTTGCATACATCATCGGTTTTAATGCAACACATAGATACTACTTCATAAGTCGGCAATCGTCATCCTAAGCTATCAGCACCCAAAGGTCACCCGACCTCAGCCATCACATAGGCTTTTTCCGATGATGGTGGGGGTATCACAATGAATTTGATGAGACAGAAAAACACACCATACACTGATCCCAGCACCGCTGGCTAGATTGAACACAAGCTCACATAGTAGTACTCATCACAAGCAGGATCGCATTCCATGTAAAATATCATTAATCACCAGAACATCTCCAGTTGGGTCACTTTTGTTGGGTTAGAACCTCATATCCATCCTCTAACATGGTACGCAGTTGGGTATCTCATCATTTCTGAGATGAATATCATCTTGAGAAGGGGTGTTAAGTGTCCGGCATCGTGTATGTAAAACCTTATATCCCCTTGCTTATGGATATGGATTACTCCACCCATTACCAATTGGTTTTGGCCTTTTGGGTTGAAACCTTA
This sequence comes from Hygrophila difformis, assembly GCA_030278955.1. Taxonomy (NCBI): domain Eukaryota; kingdom Viridiplantae; phylum Streptophyta; class Magnoliopsida; order Lamiales; family Acanthaceae; genus Hygrophila; species Hygrophila difformis. The sequence goes on from JAOANR010000001.1 coordinate 72,668,505, forward strand.
TATCCATCCTCTAACAAAGTGAAATTTTATGCCATTATTTTCATTGAGGTGTCATGTTGTTTTTTTTTTTTTGGGGGGTAAGCCGGCGAAGCCAGAGAATAAAAACAAAAAGACAAAAAAAGCAACTGGAAAGAACAAAAAACGTGAAGCTAGAATCGGGGAAACCACACGCAGGCTGCATTAGCTGCCAATTCCCCTTTGACGAAATTCGGAGGGAAGGCCCATGTAGTGTAGAATTCTTCTGTGGATGCACATGCTTAGCCAACCTATCCGCCACTTGGTTCCCTTCCCTCAATATATGACTGATGCAACACACTTGAAATGAGTTCTTCAAGTCCTTGATCTGTGTGATAAGAGCAGCATAGGGGTTGAATGAGTCCGCAAACACATTATCTCTAGAAGGAACAGAAACCCAACACAGCAATGATTTTTTAATCTCATGGCGAGCATTTTTTTATTTGATCACTTTCGCAGATGCTCAAATTAATTTAATATCATGAAATTCTGTCAAACATGAACATACTTTAGCTGGCCATTTGCTGTCAATGAAGTGGGTTAAATTCAGTGATTTATTTTTCATTGCTGCCTGATGCTGTGATGTTTCATAATCTGTAGCATTTGCAATTCATGGTATGTGTCAGCATTTTTTTATTTGAAAAATGTATCTTTATATACAATTGAAGCGGGGCTCAATGTATCTCATGTGTATTTTTGTATCCCAAATTCTCAATCATTACATATACTGCAATGTGTTGTGTCCTCTACTTTGGTTTCAAGAACTGAAGTTGGTGGCCCACGTCCTCATTGCAGATTTATCTTATGGATATTCATATTTGGTACACTCTACTATCTGCAATATATGGTGCTCTGATGGGAGCAAAGGCTCGTCTGGGGGAGGTTATAGTCTTGGCCAATCCATCATATGATTCTTGTTTATTCACAATACTAGTTTTTCTATATAATTTTGTTACCTATGATTTCTTGTATGATGTGTAGATTCGATCTATTGACATGGTGCACAAGCGTTTTGACAGTTTCCCCGAGGCATTTGTGAGAAATCTTGTGTCCCCTCAGATGATGATAAGGTGGAATACGAGATACACATCTTCCATATGCCAAACTCGCAAATCTGTATATCTTTTATTTGTAGATATTTTGAATTAACATTATATTCATGATGATATCACAGGGTGCCATTTGACAGACAATTGCCAGAGGTTGGTTCAGATTTGTTTCATTTTTTTTTTTTTTTTTTTGTGGATTGACTCACCGTGAGTGACTCAGTTTAGTTCTTCATCAGTTCCATCCTCTCACCTGTTAAGGGCCTATTGTTTTGGTTACCTAAATGATTTGCTGCATTTAAGTGAATTTGATTGCTTTGGCTGATAGAAATAGACAATAGATTTTTACCATTTTCTGCTGTTTATTCAAAAATGGTAAAGATTTGCAGCATTGAATTAACTGGTGGGTGAAAGAATGAATGAGAATTAATCAGACTTCTAATACCCATTGCATGAACATAAATTGACATTATATTTGTTCACAAAGACAAGCTTCAATTTTGCTTTGGTGACATAATTAAGTGAAAATGGTTGCTCTTGTACGATGTTGAGTTCTATTTTTTTTCTTTACTTGTAAGTATATCTTTATGAAATGATATAGGGTTGTTGATTTGTTTTTTAGGTAAAGACTATAAATGCTAGTGATGGTAAAGTTAATATTTTGTTAATGAGAAAGATGTGAATCTGTACATGCAAAAGAAGTGAATTGTATATTTGATGGATTTTCCCCTAAAAACGAATAAAAAATTTACTTTCTATTATCAGTAGCACCTTTGGAATTTCAGTGGTTCATGTTATGTTACAGTTTATTTTGTATACATGTATTCTGGTCTGATGTCAAGAAATGCACACCGCTGTCTTTTCCACAAGTGTAATCGGAAATTTGGAATTCAATATTTTAAATAATCTTACCTAAGACAGATCTAGCTTGGTCTTTATTCATTATTTAGTTGCTTTCAGAGGTAACTCTTTTCTTCTTTTTCATGAGTAAATTGCTTATGTTTCAACTTGTGTTTGGAACATGCAATGTTTGACCATTAATACCAAATCCAGGACTGCACAATGTCTGAAATTCATTTAATTCCATCTTATATTCTAAAATAAAAATCTGGAGTCCAGCAAATTAAGTAGTTCGTATTGTCAACTCAGTTCCCGTTTAATGTAACTTTAATAGAGGCACCTGCATATAGTTTTGTAATTAAAATGATTTTGTGAGTTTTGAATTAAAACCCTTGTTTGTCCATCAGTTCTATTGAAATCTCTCTCTCTCTCTCTCTCTCTCTGGTGTCTTTGCATCTTATCGTAAGATAACAGAATGAACTGATGTGAGATTTGAAATTGAATTATTTATGTCTACCTTCAACTTCTTAGTTCTTACTCTCAAATTATCTTTCAACTATTGAGTGTTGACATTGCGGATGTAGGATATTTAGAATTTCTTGCAATTGATTACAAAAGTACATGTCATGTTGCCATATAAATATTTCAACTTACAAGTTAAATTACCAATATTCTCTGCATTTGGATACTGCACGTTTATTACTTCTCTTCATGTCCTGTATTCATTATGTTTTTGTGCTGAGTAATGGATATATTACAGAATTCACATGATAATAGCAAGGCCTACGCAGCAATGTTTTCCCCATTTTGGAATGAAATCATCAAAAGCTTGCGGGAAGAAGATTATATTAGTAACAGGTAAGGGATTATGTGTACAGCATGCTATGAGTAAAGTATAAAGTTAACACGTTTCATTATATTCTAAGTTGAACAACTGTGATTACAAATTTTGATTTTCATAATTTCAGGGAGATGGATTTACTTTCCATGCCTAGCAATGCTGGAAGTTTAAAATTGGTTCAATGGCCACTTTTTCTACTAAGTAGTAAGGTATTGTTTTCTTAACTATCTTGGACACCACATTCTCAGCTGTTGCTCTTAGCCTTTGTAATATTTGTGGTTGAACTCATTCTGAGATTTCTGCAGATACTATTGGCAGTTGATTTGGCTTTGGATTGCAAAGACACTCAATTAGATCTTTGGAGTAGAATATGCAAGGATGAGTATATGGCATATGCTGTGAAGGAGTGTTATTCTTGTATTGAAAAAGTTTTGCACTCCTTGGTTGATGGAGAAGGAAAGCTTTGGTATATTGTTCAATTCTCTTGAAGGACAATTAATTTGTTGTACTTCGTGATTACATTATGTACTTGTTCTTTAATGACAGGGTGGAAAGGATATTTCGCGAGATCAACAGCAGCATACACGAAGGCTCAATTGTTATAACTTTATCTCTTAAGAAGCTTCCAGTGGTGCTTTCTAGATTTACTGCTTTGACAGGGCTACTGGTATTTTCTCATCTAACAGATTTTTTTTGTTTATTTCTAGAATTTTAAGGAGCTAATTTTTTGAATATGAAGATGTTCTGCTTGAGGATCCTAATTTAGGAAAACTTGTATCATAAGTGCTATCAAGAATCTAACTAACGGATTAGTTAATTACTTCTAATTTAATTCAGACTGCCCCCTCATTTATGCTACTGCAAACAACATGCTGAGGGTTTCAATATTAGTTTGAAATTTACATCATTTAAAGTGCCTATTGATCTGTTTAACTTTTAATTTTACTGGTCGATAGATTTAATTTACAGTATTCTTGAGTCATATATTACTACTGACTACTAAACATAATAAATATTCGGCAGGTTAGTTCTAATCACTTTTTTGTCTTGTTTCAGCCATTTGACTAATTACACCTCTTCATTTTTTTTAGATCCGGGACCCTACACCAGATCTTGCAAAAGGTGCTGCTAAAGCTATGTATGACTTATATGATGTTGTTACTCATGAGCTGCTATCGCCTGATTTGAGGTGCACTAAGAAGAAATTTCTTAGAGTGGAGTGGGTATATTTTTTTTCCTAGATTTGATGCATTAAGTTTATTTGTTCTATTTTTCCATAGAGAACAGCTTGATACGTGGAATTTGTTGTTGAGAGCGAGAAATGAGAGGCGCCTCTTTTCAAGGATAGAATGGCCAAAGGGCCAGGATATTGTAAGCGACCTGACTTTCCGCTTCTAATTTGTTTTAACTTTTACAGTAAGTTGACCAATAAAATGTTTTTGGAATCAGAAAGAGCAGGTGAAGCGGTTACACCTTCTGCTGACTGTAAAGGATAATGCAGCCAACATTCCAAAGAATCTTGAAGCAAGAAGAAGACTTGAATTTTTCACAAATTCTTTATTTATGGAAATGCCTCCAGCCAGACCTGTCCGTGAAATGATTCCGTTCTGGTATCCCTCCTACGTGTTTGTTGTTTTCTCATCATTTATTACTATTCTTTGTAATGTAATTACAAATAATATTTTCTATTTAAGACTTCTTCATTCTGTTTTGCCTGATATTCACCTCTAACCTCTTCCATTCTGGTATCCCTTCTACTTTTTTGTTGTTTTCTCACCATTTATTGCTTTTCTTTATAATATAATTACAAATAGTTCTTTTTAAACTCGTTCACTCTGTTTTGCCTGATATTTAACTCTAATTTCTTCATTGCTTGCATTGGCTTGAGACAGTGTCTTCACACCGTACTATAGCGAAACAGTGCTGTACAGTATCTCTGATCTTCAGGATGAAAATGAAGATGGAGTGTCAACTCTTTTTTATCTCCAAACAATATTCCCTGGTATGTCCCTTATTTGAATTGTTGGTATTCTTGAAATGTTTGATTGGATGCATTATTTGTCCGAAAAGAATGATACATTGCTAATAAACTCATGATCAGTTGTCAGCTAAACTTAACTCAATAAGAGATTATGTTGATGGACCTATGATCTTTCAATCCAGCTGTTTCTGTTTAAAAAACATAGAAAGCTTGGTGCATTAGTACAGAGTTTTTTTTTTTGTTTTTTTGTTTTTTTTTTTCTGGTATAAAAATGTGTGTTCACACGCACACACACACGTATATATTCTTTGTTTTCATCATGGCTTCTCCATGCCTTAGGGATTTCAATTTTGAGTTATCACTGATTTTGCTTTGTATATTTAGATGAATGGGAAAACTTTTTGGAACGTATTGGACAAGTTGATGGTGTTGATGCCGAAATTCAAGAAAGTACATCTGGTGCCTTGGAACTTCGGTTTTGGGCATCTTACAGGGGGCAGACTTTGGCTAGAACAGGTTGAAATAATTAGTAACCTTTCTTTTGTTAGGGTTTATGTTACAAATTCTGGCAAATTCTACTGTTTTCTCCAGATATGATATTTGACAGTATTTGTTTCACATTTTGTGCAGTGCGTGGTATGATGTACTATAGAAGGGCAATGATGCTGCAGAGTTTCCTAGAAAGAAGATCTATTGATGGTTAATGTTCTGTCTTGCTATGTTTGTTTACTCCTAAGAATCACATTAAAGCTTAGTTTTACGGTTGTGCAGAGAATGTCCCTTTTCAATCATGTTTCACAGGTCAAGGTTTTGAGTTATCACAGGAAGCACATGGTCAAGTTGATATAAAATTCAGTTATGTTGTATCCTGCCAAATATATGGGCAACAGAAGCTGCAGAAAGCTCCAGAGGCAGCTGATATAGCTCTGTTGCTACAACGGTATGCTTTCAACTTGGTTTTGTCTAATATTCTCTCTGCATATAGGCCTGTGTTATAAGTATTTACCATTTTTTGGTGCAAGGTTTCTGTTGTATTAGTGCAAGGAGTGATTTATGTCACCCTGTGTTCGTGTCTCGGAACATATGTGCGTCAAAGGTTGTGTTATTCTCAGTGCTTGGTTTAACTTCATCATATGAATTAGATCTAGCTTACAATTTGTAATTTAAGTTATGTTCCTTGTAGGTGATCTAGTTATGGTCTTTGAAAGGGTTCTGAGGATATATCCAGAATTTCAGATAATTGAAGTGAATACTTTTTTAGACACAATAAATTCTCTTGAAAAAGTCAAAATTGTGTGGGTGTCTTCATTTTGAATGGATTTCATGGCAAAGACAAGCATGACTTACCAATATACCTTCCCCAAATCAAAATTGGGGTACAATTAGACTCATTACTGTTCCTAGCTTAGGTTGGAGGGTTTCTTTTTTTTTTTTTGGTAGTTAGGTTTTCTGCTGTTGCCCTTTAAGATAGCATTGTAGAGTTGGTTGTACAATTGATCAGCTCTTTTTTAAAAAATGAAACATAAAATACCAAGTTTAGGAAACAAAGTCTCCTTACATGATGCTTCTGATGGCATTAACATACCTGAGATAGGGATGCTTGTGTCGGCAGTAATATAATATTATTTTGATATTTTTTTCTCAAGCTTTCATGGTCTCATTGCGAAATACTTGTCAAAGGCATTGGTTTTGTGGTATTAAACCTCGTCGAGAAAAGTTGACTCTCCAGTAAATCAACAGATACATCGCTCCTCAAGTTAATATAAAAATATCATTACTCTAAATCTTTATAACAAATTAGAGTTATTTATGACGTTATAACATGAAGCAACTAGCAAGTTTATTTTGAGATATCAGGAGATTATTAAATAAAACTTCAATAATAATAATAATAATCTTTTAATGCTCTCCAAGAAGTTAAGTGTGGGGTAGCTTTATTGAGAGGTTCAATTTCGCAACCAATTGAAGATAAGTAGTGTTGTCGATCTCTGCATCCAAGTACATGGAGATTATATTGTATACAAATTCACAAACAATCAAAATTAATTTAACTAGCAGACAGATTGCCTGTGACAAACCCAATAGCGATACTAAGTGAGCATAACAAATAACAACCATAGTATGGAATTGTTAAAAGGGATTATAGGAATTACGATAGGATTATAAGATGGATTATTAAAGAACGGTTCTTTTCTAACAAGATTTATACCACCTTGGAACTAACCTTTATTCGATGTTGTTTCATGACTACATGAGTTCTTACATGTTATATGTGTGTGTGCGCGTGTTTACATGGATAGTGTGCAAGAAAAAAGTAAGTAGAGTTGGTTCAATTATAATGTACAGGCAATTTTCTTTTGGATGTTTTATACTCTTGATTTATTATTGACAATGAAGAAACAAAATACAAAAAGGAAAAAGTTGGAGAAAAAAACAAACTGAGTTACACAAGTAAAAAATTGATTTTTGAGTTCATGAAATGCATAGTCATATGTTTGAATTGAACTAACTACCGTCTTATATCAGGTATGATGCGCTTCGTGTTGCTTTCATACATGTGCAAGAGAGTCCTCTAGCTGATGGAACATCTAAGAAGGAATTTTATTCAAAGCTCGTTAAATCTGATGCATATGGAAAGGATCAGGTTGAATTGAATTTGTTTCTATTTCCATGAACTACATTTGAACTTTTGTATTTTCTTTGTCGGATCTGATAACTTTATTTCCTAGTAGGTTCTTGCCTGTTGGCTTTTGACTGATGCTTATAATATTTGATGTGTGTTTGTCAAATGCATCATGGTGAATACTACTTGCTACCATCAAATCAAAAGATACTGAGTTTATTTCCATTTAGCTCCTGTATCTAGATCCTTTTGTTGTATACGAAAGCTGAAAAACTCATTAGTTTAATGGGCTTGAGAATGACTTGAACTTTTCATGCATCGAAATTAAGTCAAGTAGCTAGTCAAGCTTCAAATGGTTTGGCTCGACATCACCTGTAATCACATTTATGTAATCTCACATTGTAACTTATCTGCTTCTGCATTTTCTAGTGCAGTCTTACACTATTTTTCTGTTTCCATATATGTTATGTCTTTTTGGAGTTTCTGAATATTTCTTTTCATATACAGGAAATATTTTCTATTCAACTTCCCGGTGACCCTAAACTTGGAGAAGGGAAACCAGAAAACCAAAATCACTCTATAGTTTTTACTCGTGGAGATGTTGTTCAAACCATCGACATGAATCAGGTAAGTTCGCTAATTATTGTTTGGAAATGTAAATTTCTTAAAGTATTTTTGTGGACCTGTGGTATAGCATTAGTTGTCTTTCGTATGAAAATACCTAAGTGTGTTTGTGAATTGTGAGAGATAAGGTAGCAACAAGGTGCTCTTAAAGTATTTTTGTGGAATAGTATTAGTATTACATGTTGCAATGGGTTGGAGTCATGAATGAACTAGAGTCGCCTGGTTACAAGCTGGTTTGATTGACAAGGCAACATCACTTTATACTTGACAGATGATTGGGTTGGGTTTGGGTCACTTGGATTGTAAGCATGTTGAGCTTGGATTTGAAGATTAATTTGAGGCAGGGTTTAGTCAGGTTTCCATGTCCTTTTGAGAATTGTAAGCCCTACTGTTAAGATAATGAAGGACTATTTGTCTTAATTAGAGTATTTTCATGCATAAAACTATGTGATGTTTATTCTGAAGTGCTCCATCTAGGCACCTAGCACGTGCATTTGTCCTAACTTTCATATCCCCAATGGTATCTCGGTTATGACTTATATCTTGGCACAATCCTGATTCAATATATAAATTTTCTTGTAATATATTTTGTAATGGTTATTTCTAATGCAAAGTCAATACATTTGGTTAATCATAATCTTTATTGATTTGACCCCTCCATTGTGTTCAATCTTTTCTCCATCATTTGCTTTTGTCATGTAAATTTTTCCTCGCAATCTTTTGGTTTATCTGTTCTAGGATAGCTATCTGGAGGAAGCAATGAAAATGAGAAACCTCCTTGAGGAGTTTCAGAGAAAACATGGTCTTCGACCTCCTACAATTTTGGGCGTAAGAGAACATGTTTTCACTGGAAGGTTGGATTCTCTCCATTCCTTCTCTTTCCCTTTCTCGTTAAGGGAAGCCCTTCGTTCCTTAATGCTAACTTATATAATGAGTAACGACATAATGCAGTGTTTCCTCGTTGGCTTGGTTCATGTCCAACCAAGAGACCAGTTTCGTCACTTTGGGCCAACGTGTGCTGGCAAAACCTCTTAAGTATGTACATGGACATAGCCTCATGCAAGCCTGCTACTTCTTTGCTCCACTCATTCCAGTGTCTCATGTAATGTCTGTTATTTCTGTTTTGTATTGAAATCAGTAGCTGAAGGCTCTAAATGAAATCTTGCAGAGTGCGTATGCATTATGGGCATCCAGATTGTTTTGACAGAATATTTCATATTACTCGAGGAGGCATCAGTAAAGCATCACGTGTTATCAATATTAGTGAAGATATTTATGCAGGTGAGTTTTGACAATCTTAAAACTTGTTACAGGATGATTAATTTGATTCATTTGCTTCAAGTTTGCATCCTTCTATTATTGTGGTGGCAGTTAGGCCTTTCCACATTCATGTTCTCAGGGCTCTATTATTTATTTATTTTTTTCCTGGTGTTCTGCCTTCCGCTTGTTGATCTGTTCTCTAATTATTGCCTGAGTTTATTACAAGAGCTCAAAAAAAGACTTACCAAAGAACAGTTTGCTTTTTCTGCTGATGATTTAAATGTTTTTTCCCTATGTTTTTGTCTCTGCATTTAAGTGCTACGTAAGGGTGTTACCAGGAAATGCCTGGAATTGTATTATTTCTTTTGCACCTGCATCAGTTCGCTTACACCTCTATTTGTAGGGTTCAATTCTACCTTGAGGCAAGGAAACATCACTCACCATGAATATATTCAGGTTTACTTGATTTTTTATTTTTTATTCATCAAATGAAAGAATAGTTTCTCTGGTTGTCCTCATATTCCTCATCATTAGGTTGGGAAAGGGAGAGATGTTGGATTGAACCAAATTGCCTTGTTTGAAGCCAAAGTTGCTGCGGGCAATGGAGAGCAAGTATTGAGTCGGGATGTGTACAGGCTTGGACAACTTTTTGATTTCTTCAGAATGCTGTCTTTCTATTTCACAACTGTTGGTTACTATGTCTGCACAATGGTAGAGATGTTTGATGCACTGTACTATTGGTAAAATGAATTTTTGCTGGTTGAAATGTGCTTTAACTCTCATGTACATCTCCACTTCAATGCAGATGACCGTTCTAACAATATATATTTTCCTTTATGGAAGAGCATATCTGGTAACATCTCTTTTAATCATCGCATAAATTTCTTCTATTCACTTGTTGAATACTTTATCTTGCCTCTACATTTCATTCTAGTAATCAAATGGGTTGTTTACCTAAATGTCTACTATTGTTATTGTAATCAAATCCGCTAAAGGAACAGAATATTTGTATCTTTTGCAGTTTGCGTTTTAATATTGGGATCTGAATGCTATATTTGAAAATATAAGTTTTTTAACCATCTTTTTGTTTCTTGAAGAAAACTGAAGTCCTTCCATTATTCTGGCATGTTGGGTGTTCTATGACCCTGATGTCTGAAGTACACTGCTCTGCTTTTCTTATAACTCAGGCATTCTCTGGACTTGATAGAGCAATTTCGCGGCACGCTAAATTGCTGGGTAATACTGCAATCAGCGCTGTTTTGAATGCTCAGTTTTTGGTCCAAATTGGAGTTTTCACTGCTGTTCCCATGATTGTTGGTTTTGTACTTGAATTGGGATTACTCAAGGTATGTCTAATGTACTTCAAAATTTATTAAAGTTTTCTTATGCATTTAATATGAAAGCAGAGAAAGCAGCACATTTATTGGGTATCTGCTCATCTGCTGTGGATACTATGGTATGTTAGCATAAAGAGGTATTACATTTATTTGGTCTGTCCCACTTTCATGCATTTGCAGGCTGTGTTCAGTTTTATCACGATGCAGCTTCAGCTCTGTTCCGTCTTCTTCACATTTTCATTAGGGACCAGAACTCATTACTTTGGACGTACCATTCTCCATGGCGGGGCAAAGGTACTTAGTCTACATATTTCATGAATGAATTCCATCTGCTATAAACATGGGTTGAGTTTTTCCTCTTAATGTAGTAAATAGAATATAGTTTACTAAAGGAAATTGGGCAATAAAATCAAATCTTTACTAGTACCCTAATAGTAACAAACTTCTAGAACAAAGATGGAAACTACTAAACCAGGGATAGAGTCTTCCAACTCAATTCCAATTGAGAATGAGTGGATGAGCCCCTATATCCCATATAAACCCGAGGAATCCCACAATATTTCAGATGCGGATCTCAATACACACCCCTCGAGATAATATTCATCTAAAAAATGAATTCCACAGTCAAGATCAACAAAATACCATTGCGGGTACCCATGCTTCTGATACTATGGTAAACAACGGATAGGAAGTTCCAACCAAAACCAATTGGCAATGGTTGGAGTAGCTTCTATCCCATATAATCCTGGGGCAATCATTTACTTTTTGATCATATAGTGTTGCATAGGTTTCAAGAGTATATATTTTCTAGAATAAAAATATCTATATAGTTCTTATCTTATGCTGAATACTTTTGCAGTACCGAGCAACTGGAAGAGGTTTTGTTGTGCGTCATATCACATTTGCAGAGAATTATCGACTTTATTCAAGAAGTCATTTTGTAAAGGCGTAAGCAACTTTTCTAACAATATCTATGTGCATGTGCGTTGCAAAATTTGTATTCTTGTCATTCACACCCCTACTTAGATAGGGACTCAAGGGTAAGTTTGTTGCAAGGTTCTTTTAAGCCGCTGACAAACTGGCTAACCCAGTATACCCCCATGTGCTTCGTCATTTTTGTCCGTTTCATGCACTTTATTCAGACTGCAAAATATTTCAGTGTTAATGATTACTTCTCCTTTTCAGGTTGGAAATAGCACTGCTTCTTATTGTTTACATTGCCTATGGCTACTCAGATGGAGGTTCTGTTTCCTATGTTCTGTTAACTTTAAGCAGTTGGTTTCTTGTCGTCTCTTGGCTCTTTGCCCCATATATATTCAATCCCTCTGGATTTGAGTGGCAGAAGTAAGTTATTTCACTGCAAAAATACTGCTTTTTTCCCTTTTTCGTCCATTTTTTTTTTTTTTTGGGGGTTTCTCTTGATTCATTAGAAGCAATCCTGCGATGTTCTAGGCTTTTATATATAAATCAATCAATTTCAAGTTGGGTTCATGGTGGTGTAAAACTTTCAAGCTCTATTGTACAGGACTGTAGATGATTTTGATGATTGGACCAATTGGCTTATGTACAAAGGTGGAGTTGGTGTCAAAGGAGATCACAGCTGGGAATCTTGGTGGGTTGAAGAACAGGTTAGTTCCTTTGATCTTGTTGACCAGTTAAATCATTAAAGTTCTAAATTATAAACTGAATTTTTTGCTATCATTAAATAGATGCTCTCTCGATTTGGATATATTTGTGGTTTTAAAAGAGAAAAATAATTCGTAAATAAATGTCGCTTTACAAATTTCAAAGATGACCGTTTATGTTTTCCAATTTTATTCTTACTTTATCACTTAAACATATTCACGAGGCATAACAGAATGGTAAATACTATACAGTAGTATTTAAGAAGGGTTTTTTGATATTTCCATGAAAAATCTTAGTGAGCATGTCCATGGATACTTCTAAAATGGGGGTGCATCAATTTTATGGGTTTTGCAGTCTTCTGATGATGAATTTATCAATATCTTGAAACCAGTACTTCATCCTTGAGGACCAACTATACATATGCATGTGGCTTGAAATAGACTGCCTCGGTATTTTAAAACTAACTAGCAATTTTTATTTTTTTCCTACAGATGCATATTCAGACTTTTAGAGGTCGTGTACTCGAGACAATTTTGAGCTTGAGATTTCTCGTATTTCAGTATGGTGTTGTGTATAGACTCCGTGTTGTTGAACACAGCACGTCCCTTGCGGTATACTTTCTTCATTTGCTTTTCTATAAAGTATGTTTTGGTACCAAGTTTTATTTTGCAAGAATTCATTTTGGAATATCAGCAATGAATGGACCCTAGTACAGGAAGGCCAACAACATTATGAAAAGTGACATGGATTAAAACATTCATCATAAGTTGAATTTAGAAAAGTAGAATTTATATTACTAAAAGATTTATTATGTTCATGGTTCTTAATATAGTTGTTGCTGGTGAAACCATGTACTATGTTTTACTTGAATCTCTATTTCAATATTACCTTTATTTTTCAATCCTTGAAAAATGCTGCTTTTGGCCATTAGTTTTGTTCGTTCAAAGGACAATTGGTGTTTATACAGAACAGAAATGATACTTTTGACAGTACAATATCTTCTAGTGACACTGATTCTTAAGAGAAAAGCTGGGGATAATACATTTTATCCACTGGTAATATTGAAATATGAAAATGAGGAACGGAAACGGAAAGGGGGACGGACTTTGTCTCACCATGGAAAAATGAGTGATGGTTGAAGTTTGACTCAATAATTTTGCTGCTAGATTTTGGTTCCTGTAGAATTGCTCTATGTTTCAGTGCGTTCCATTTCAGACTGATTTACTTTAATGTCTTAGGTCTATGGCTTCTCTTGGGTTGCCTTCGTAGGATTCATTCTGATTTCTAAGGTTTGCCTTTTCTGTCACTCCCTCTTTTTTTGTTTTTTTGGTGATCCACTTATGTTTGTAATGTAGTGTAGCCATCATCTTGTTTCTCAGGTGTTCACATTTAAGCCCAGGAAGTACACTAATTTCCACCTCTTGTTGCGGTTTGTGCAAGGGGCTACAACCATTGGACTCTTCGTCGTCCTATTCTTGGTTTTGCTGTTCAAAATAATCTACATAACTGACTTGTTTGCTTGTATACTTGCATTCATCCCTACTGGATGGTTCATTCTTTCTGTAAGTCAATAAAAACCTTCTGGAGATGGTCAGCCATATATATATATATATATATTCTCCAGACACGGAGATTATTATTACAAGCAATAACGTTTTCTATTATATTTTTGTTTAATGATGCAGTTGGCAATCACATGGAAGAAAATAGTGAAGAATTTGGGGCTTTGGAATTCTGTAAGAGAGTACGCGCGAATGTACGATGCCATGATGGGCATGATCATCTTTTCGCCCATTGCTTTGTTATCTTGGTTCCCATTCGTATCAACGTTCCAGTCCCGTCTGCTCTTTAACCAGGCTTTCAGTCGAGGTTTGGAGATCTCCCGCATCCTTGCTGGGAACAAAGCTAACATGCAGATGGACTCTTTTTAACTGTATTACAGTTTGCACAGCAATACTGACTCAACGCATTCCTCACATTCATCTAACGACGCACTTTTTTTTTTTTTTAAGAGTTCAATTTTCAGGTCTAATTTGCAAAGAACTAGCTTTCACCATGTCTGTGGTGGTGTTCTGTTCATCTAATGCATGTATGCCATATGATATACGTCTCGACGCTTCTTGCAAATTGCATAGGAAGAATCCCAGGGGCAAAAATTAGAGTTATTATATAGCAGGGATTATCTGATGAATGTTGTATAGGCATAATAAGGTAAAGAAACCCACAAAAGTAAACCCCACACATAAACGTCACAGATTTAAAAAGTTAATTGGTATGAAAATGGTGGTGAGAAAGCAAAAGCTAAGGTAAACTAAGCTTAACCCAAACAGTAAGCCACAAAGCAAAAACACAAACCCCAAAAACAGCAACACATAATCACTTACATTTTCCAGAGAACGAAGATTCACACGACACAAGCACCCTGAGAATGCATGCAACATGCCATAGCATAATTCATCTTCGTCTAATTATTTTGTTTATACTAAAGATTGATTCATCATGATGAAAATACAGTTAACACAGGGTTGTCACCAGTCAGGTTGCCCTGCTCAAGACAAATTGTGCCATGTTAAATTTCTGCTTTTGCAGCCAATCATCAATACTTGTCCAACATGAGATGAAGGAAAGATGAAGAAGGAAGAAGGAGAAGCAATGGCTGACCTAAGTTGATGAAGAATTGGCCCAATGAGGAGCCGTAAACACAATCATTCATACCCTCAAATCAAAAGTTACAAAGATTACGCTACCTCTACTCCTACATCGTCCACTATCAGCCATGTTAAATTACGAATCTAACATCACCCCTTGATCTTCTTGGGAGAATGCCCAGTTTTACGCTTGTGACGACTGAAATCTGATACGAACCGAAATGTCTGGCCACATCCTGCCTCGGTGCATACATAAGGCCGAGCCCCTGTATGAACTCTAATGTGCTCAGTTCTAGCCCAAGCCCACTTGAATGTCATCTTGCAGCCCTTCCAAGGACATTTCAGAGGGCGGTCATCCATGTGAACGCGTCGATGCTGCACCAGATACTTGTGAGAAAAGAACTTCTTTCCACATCCCTTGACTGGGCAGATATTCTTTTTGTGCATAGCAAGCTCGTGCTTCGACCCAAAACTCATTGCGCATCCCTCCATGTCACATTCGTACTCTGCTTCCTCATCTCTGATCTTTGCCTTGTTGGAGCTTGGAACTGCCTTAGTGGCTGGGCCTTTCTTCATAGTTGCATCCTTTTGCTGCTTCTTTTGTACCGGTTTCGCTTTAGTTGACTTGGACCCTGAACCTTTACTAGGCTTGGCTTTTCTTTTTCTTAGGCGTGTACTGGGCCCACCTTCCAACTCATCGTCACTGTGCTCGCTTAACTGTTTCTTGCTTCTCTGTTGGATTTTCAGAGGCTCCGGGGTCTCCTTTTTCATTTCCCGTACTCCACGCTTATTCTTAATAATGCGCTTCCAAGTGTTACTAAGTGGAAATTCTTCTGAGAACTCATCATCTGATTTTTCGGCCTCAGAAATGTCATTCTTCAATCTCTTAATTCCACGCTGGCCTTCAGCTTGCTTGCAAGAGTCACCAGCGTGCATTTCTTCACAAGATTCATTAAGTTTTTCAGTTTCGGGATTCTCCTTCATTCTTCGGGATCCACGCTTTCTCTTGTATTGTTTAAAGCTGTCATTGACTGAAAATGCAAGGGTAGTAGCTTCAATTGCTTTTCCAGCCTCCCGTGATTTCTGTTTTGTGTTTGAGCTCCTTTTCGCACTATTTTTTATCGTTCTGGCAGTTCTGCAGATCACAGATGCTATCCGAGCTGCTCGGTTGCCCTCTGATGGTCTCTCACGATTCCAATCAGATCTTACCCAGGTAGCAATTGGTGATTCCCATTCTGTTTCCTGCGAATCCTTGTTGACCAATAGTGGATGAGCCTGATTGGACATCCAAACCTTGCCACACCATTTCCCAGCAACAACTATCTTCTTTTGCCTTCCCAAACCCCTTATTTCCGGCTCACTCATCTGACTAGAGTCATCTGTTGGAGAACTGCGCCCAAATGCACTGTATATAACGGAGTTGTAATGCATCTGCTTACTGTAGAGCGCAGAGCGACTTAGATTAGCACTATAGAAGAGGTTAATTCCCATTTTCACTGCCCAGTCTGCATTGCCATGAATATCATTTTCGCTATCTAAAGCCAGACGAATGATTTCTTCATCCTCTTCAGTAGCTTCTCGGAAAGAAACTTCACTCCATGGAGAATCACAGTCCAATTCTTCCGCAACTTTCTTTGCTTGTGATTCCAACTTCGGATAGTCTGCAAACATTACCCGACAATAAAATGCCACATGATGTTAAAGTTACGTCAGATGTCAGAAGACCAAACTGTCGACTCAAATAAAAATAAACCACCAAATGCACTTCGTGTTTCATTCAGGAGAACATTTAGGAAAAAAAAAAATTAAATGAAAAAAAGGCTTCAGAACACGGATGCTAGAAAATCGAATCATGCGATTTACAAAGACCTCACCTGGATGACAAACAAGAAACACATGAGCCCCGCCAATCTCACTGAGCTGCTTTTCTACTTGTATTGCATGCTGCAGGCAGAAGACATGCAATCGAGAAGAATCTTCATCAGATCTTTTCGAGAAAGGTCTAATTGTTTCGGCTAACTGAAATGTCAAATCAGCGCTAGACGGTGCTTGAGTCTTATGGATTACAGAATCCGAATCAACCACAGTACAGTTGTTCGTTGGAGACCCATCGGGTTGGGGATCTCCATCCTTACTTGTAGCTACAGTTAGTTCAAACTTCATATCAGAATCAGACACAGGCAAAGAATTTTCCTTCCCGCAATTTACGAAATCAATATCATCTCCGGCATGCCCAATTTCTGGATTATTACTATCATTAATTCCACCGCTTTTGTCAGGAACAGCTTCATCCTCAGAATCAGAGGAATAACCATACTCTAAAGCTAATAGGCCGAGTGACGAGGGCTCTTTCGGATGGGAAACCATGTCCATGCTTTCATCATCCGTTACATTGCCAAGTCTGTTTTCTTTATACACCATTGCTGCAAATGAACACATAAAAATAAAGTGCACTGTGCACATAAGAAATCACAGCCGAGTTTGGTTTGTTGAGTAGAGAAAGAAAGTAGCATCCTTGTGCACCACTAAAGTACCATAATTAGTAAAAAATAATAGTAATCAGCTATTCAGTTCTTTAATGAGAAACTCAAAACTCCTCGAGTCTTTTGCATGTATGTTCGTTCATCAACGACAGATACTTAGAGATTGTTCAACAGCCATACTGTCATTTTTAGCTTTTGGGCACATGCCAGTTATAGAATAGGTGCTATATTCCCAATAGATTAAGCAGAGAGCATAGTTATTGAAGTTCATTGATATACCTGTACACAGTTCTGGATTAGGAGATTTCGTGTCATTGAACGTGCTGCAGTCAGCTGACATTAAGTAACGAGCAGATGCTTCTGTCGGTTGAACAATAGCAACACATGAAAAGCACAATATCCCACAAGTGACACATGAAAACAGTCCCTGCTCACATTGAGAAGCTCTTCGTGTTTCTGGGTCCATCTGCTCAGCTTCGGAAACTTTACTCTCACTACCGCTAATGCTCCAAGAAGAAATTGTCTTCCTATTCACAAAATGTTGCCTGGCTTGTTTACTTCCCAGATTCTCATAAGTACCACTGGCGCAAGAAGTCTTCAACTCAAGATCAGGACTGCACAAACTTGGGAACAACCTAGATTTGGTCATTGACTGGAATCCACTAGGATGATCAGAGCGATCCAACGAATTTTGTGGAAGAAGCACAATAGATGATCCTTTTCCAAGAATATGAAGCATGCCATTATTTTGCATCATATCTTGGAAAAATAATTCTTTGATCAGCATTTCTCCTTCACCCTTCTTTCTATCCTTTAAACGGGAACTCCTGGGCTCCACAACAATACTCTTTGGTATTCTGAACAAACATGAACAGAGTACGATGAGCCTAGTCATTATGTTGTGATTATAATGCAGAACTTTACAAACATTTATCATGCACAGCTGGAATAAGAATACAGTTGGGAATGCTCAGGCAAATCATATGAAGGGGATACACCAATACCACCGTATTGGCAACAAGAAGAAATCTCATATCAACAAATTAAGGATGCATAAAACTGTCACTTAAAGAATAATCAAGCCATTGTACATACGCAAACGGAAACATTTGACAGGACAGGGAAAGATACTCAGTCTCAAAGAAGCCAAGAAGGCTGAACCAGCGAAACCTGTTTCCAATTTGCACAACAAAGAACACAGAAAAGCAACTGTTGATATTCTACAAACATGTTTAAACATCCAATAACATCATCAATAAATTTCCACAAGGTAGCCACTTCATGAACATTTGAATTTCACAAAACTCACTATTCAAATAGAGACACCCCACAACTCTAAGCTTCATCCATACTTGATAAGCGAAAAGATTCAGTGTTTCAGTCAGTAGAATTGTGAGATAGGTTATGCTTATCATATGAGATAAATCCGATATTCCGATTCTCAGCATATTTCTTTCAGTATCACCACAGTTACTCTAATCAAATCTACCTCGGTAACTAACGATATGACTTCCATATGAAATAACATTCTAGATTACTTCCCAATTGAAAGGAAAATACACAAGCAAAGCGTAAAACAAACCTTGAACATAAAGAAAGTGCAAGATCATATAGCAACTGGAAGTGTGACACCATTGGAGAACAATTAGTAGCTGCCCTACGGATTGCTGCTTCTTTTGCAAACCTCAACCATTCAGGGGTAGCAATATTAGAAGCCTCCCCACAATTAAATCCTAAAATGGTAAAAGCATAATATGCAGACAAAATAAGTATATTCATTATCTAAGATATTGATATTCAATAGGAACATTTTGAGGTTTAATAAAAAGGATATTGAATGCCATAAATGTCTTACCATGACTAAAACCGGAGTGATAAGCTCTTGGAAATGTGACAACAAACTCCCCAGCATTTTGGACCAGCCTAAGTAAATAAATTCATGAGAATATGAGTTGATTTAGTATAAACCGAGACTGGAGAATTAAATACACAAAACCAAAAGGGTAACAAAATAAGTAAAAAGAAAATTTAATTATTTAAGTACAGTGAGCTCTAAAAGATAAAACCAACAACGTCCAAAAACATGCCAGATTCTCAAAATGAAGTTACAGGCATGCCTACATACTATGTTCCATATGTTTCTTCTCATAAACTTCACGAAGAGTGATAAACTCAATATATCCAATCTCAATGGGACAACAAAGTCGGATGCTAGCACAACCAACAAATTCATGAACAGCATTTGTTTATGGAAACCAAGCAATATCGTACTCTGTGACTGTGATACATAGGATTAATATAGCATAGATATAACCAATCACCTGCAGCATGGAACACCAGCACCAAGAAGCACTTCAGGTGACATGACGGTGGTCTTCTCACCAAGTGTAGCAAATGTAACTGAAAAGAAAATATTAACAATGAGTTAGTTAATCACAACTTCCAACATCAGACATGCAGAGAAACACAAAACAAAGGACATTCGTGGACCCAGGATTTATGAAGAAACTTTTGTAAGAGTAATCCATATGCAGCAATAAGAATTAAACAGTGCTCTTATGGTTATTTCCATCTTTGAGGACAGATTCTAAGCACAATTCTGTGGTTTATTTGACAGGGGACTATGGATCGATTCAAAACTCAACTCTCATGCGCTGAATTAGGAATTTAGATGCCAGGAGAAAATTAGAGACTCAGGATTTTATAAATTGTTTGCCAAATTATTTGGTGAACAATGACAAAACATGCAATTTGTAGGCCCGGAACTCCATCTATATGAACCACCACAAAAGTTGACCTTACAACTGAATTGTGCTTCAGGTAAAGATGCTATACAAACTGTAAACCCTACAAAACAGCAAAATAGTGTTTCTGGGTAAAGAAGATATGGTTCACAAACCATAAACCCTAATGCCTATTCTGTAAGAGCAAAAAGCCACTTCTCTGGTAGACAATTCATGTTGAGAAGGGATATTATTTGGCATGATGACTTTTTGCATTTCACAAGATATTCAACACTAACAGCGGAGCATACAAAGTAAAATAAGAATCTTTATATATACTTCATGCTCAAACTTGTAAGAAAAAATAGTTATAATTGTGCAGTAGGCAGAACCACAATCAGACAGCACTCTGTCTCTGTACCAAATCCTCTGTTATACGTGCCAGTTCATCAAAGTATGTCAACTTGTTGCTATTCAAAAGTATTTTTCCATGCTATTTTGTAAGTGATATTAAGTCTAGTAGAACAATAAATGACACCATCAAACGAGGTTAGCATATATGCAAAGACTTCCAGAGAATGCATTCAAGATATAGCACCCAGGAATTGTGACATTTAAGAATGGTTCAATTTCTCTCTTGATGCCTCCTACATATGAGCATTTTATTGAACAAAACCACAGCTGCACTTCAAAACAAATCTATTATCAGACTAATAGGTATGGCCAGATACCAGCGAGGAGCAGAATTAAAAGACGTGATGGGCAATGCAACAGTACATTGTCTGGTTTCAAAACACTGAGGACAGTTTTCTTTTGCACATCTAGATAGTAAATACAATTAAAGACTAAAGGCAGGGTTGGACCCAGCAAGAACTAGAAAGGGCTAATAAAAACATATTAAGGGCAATAACCCACTTCAGTTAAATCAAAAGCAGCGGAAAACAAGGTGCAGTGTGAATAGTCAAATACTCTAATGGCCAATAGTAACAGTGGATATTTCTGTACTGAGTTGCAGCAAATAATAACAATTTAACAAGGGAGAAACAATTTCCTATACAAAATATGCCAATGCTAATGGAAAATGGAGAGAAGGCCGCAACCTAACTAGGTCAAAAGATGTTAATTCGAGGGCAAAATTCGAACTGTATCAGCTCAGCTAAACAAGGACCTCAAGTATCCACATCAACCATGCCCTGTTCTGCATATTGAATGTATAAAAGAAGCAACTAAAAACATCCCACAAAAACTAACTGGAGAAGCTTAACAATACATCTAAACACAGCATGCTTCAGAGATGCAGCATCCTAGAAACGTAAATTGGGTCTTATCCAATTTCAGATATCATCCTACAATTCCAGTTATCTAAATTTTGTTGGGGAAAGAAATATAATCTCAGCAGACAACATAGAATGCCCGCTATTGCAATCATAATCAGTATATAAGCATTTTCTACTCCAAGCCTCTAAGTCTCCCCCGCATAAGAGTGTGGTAGTTCAAAAATAGAACTGTCCGTAAAACCCAACACAGCATCCTTCATATATTTTGTGCTACACTATCATAAATTAAGTTTTAAGAAAACAATGGTATACACAAAGACTTGAATGCAATGCTTCATTGCTTACCAAGAGGGTTTCTCTCTCCACCATATCCATGTTCCCTTATGACTTCTTCAAAAGCCACAGCGGCTTCCCGTGGCACACCATACCATGTCTTTCCCGCACCCATATGCAAATAATTCAAGCTATGTAAGTCATGATCTTCTACGTGCCAAGCAAACCAGCTAAACATCATTGCAACATAAACCATGGGCGAAGTCACTCCGGGTATTTCCTCCTTCATGAACCTCAACAAGGACAAGTTCTCCCTTGAAACTCTCCTCATATTCCACTCACTGTCCCCCAAAGTAGCCATACCCTCATTCTTCTTTCCACCACTCTTCACTGGCACAAAAGCCGATCCCGGCATGTCATTGGCATACTCCACAGTGAAGGGCTTATCCACCGTGGCATTCCAATAAAGCGCCTCAATGTCCAGCGCACTCAAACCCTTCTTAGAATATTTCCTGAGGTAATTCTTCTCAAAACTCCTAGCCTTGGCTTCAAATTCAGTGAGGGTATACCTTTCCCCACTCTGCCACACGGGCTTCTGCACAGGGCGGTGCTTCCTCGGACAAAACCCGATCTGCTGCTGCCGGGTGGTGAAAGTGGGGCCCGATTCCGGGTCAGCCGACCGGGCAAGAAGGGATTTGTTCAAATTAGAAACAATAGTCTTCTTAGAAGCTGCAGGCACCGGAGGGACTATCTTGCAAATACCATACTTGGAGGCCTCTTTCTCTATCTTGAAAATGTACCCAATTGGATCTCGAAACTCCGCCGGAGTCGGGTGGTACTCCGGCGCCACCGGCATAGATTTCAGCCATGAAGGCACCTCAATATTCCCACCACCGCTTACCTCTGCAGCCATCAATTTTTCAACTAAAAAATTAAACCCCGACAAACCAAAAAGTCACCTCAGAAACCACACCCCTACACACACCCTAAGAAGCACTTGCTAAACATTGGCATATGCATGAGTGTACATGTGAGATCTGGTGTGTTCATGTCGGAAGCATTGCAAATAACAGAGCAGTCAAACAATAGTCCCTAAAAAATCCCCCTTTTCCTCTTCTTTCATTTTTCTCAAGTGACCCCCCTGCTGGGTTTCTTTTCTTGGGCTTTTCTAATTTCTTGCTATTTTGGTGGGTTTTGCTTCCCTCTGTTTTTGGGGCAGGATATGCACAGAGGAAAGTGAAAAATGAAGGTTAAGACTGAGGTCCGAGAGGGGAGAGTAAAGGACTAAAAGGCTAGACAATGCGAGAGCGAGGTGGGTTATTATACTATAGTTATATATAGTATATTGGTCGAAATATAGCTCAATTCTCAAACGGTGGTGGTATTGAGGAATACGGTCCCCTGGTTTTGGCATTCAATTCACTGTTTTACGGTTTACAGACACCACTGCCTTCTTTTCGGTTTTTCATTTCCGAATTATTGCTCTGCGTGTGTGTTTCTTCGCGAATTACAAGGAACCAAAACCCGCAGTAATTTAGTATGCAAGAGCCAAGAGGTGGATAGAATAGATTGGCGGTTTGGGGTTGCCGGTTGGCCCGTTTCGACAGGATTTATTTAGTCTCTGAAATTTCAATTACATCCCTCATCTGTTTTGTATTACACTTTTGCCCAAATAATACTTTAGTAAAGTTTTTAATACTAAATGGGAATGATAAAGAACATAGCCTATAGAAAATCAGTTGATTTGCCTCAAACTTTTGGACAAAGCTACAACAGGCTTTTGGACCAAGTCCTTGTTAGGCATGATCATCTTGGGCATCTTGTTGTAGTTCTGCACAAATTCTAGACTTCCATTGAACCTTCGAACAATGTCCTCTTCATTTCTAACGTCTTTCTTCTTAATGGCATCTTGAATTTAGAGCCTCATTTTTGGGGTGGAATGATCCCAAAAATCTTCAGTGTTTAACGGGGGTGCGTCCTGATTGTTTTAGGATAATTCCGAGCCTCCAGATTCATTCTTTTCTCCTCCTCCTTATCATATGCTTCTCCCATCTCTTCATCCTAATCTACTTCATTGATGTTTTCAATTGCATTCTCATTCTGTCCTAGCATCTCAGCCATTTCAATTTCATCGTTCCTTGGTTCATTCTCCATTCCATCACGTGCGGCAGCCTCTTCTATTTGTTGTTCTAGGTCTACTCCTTCTTTCTCATTTGCTTATGACCCAATAACCAGATTTGTGGTTGCTCCTCTCACATCTCCACTTATGTCTATCATTTCTGTATGCTCCACACTGGTTTGCCATTGAATTGGCTCAATTGTAACCTGGCTCTGCAGCATCTGGGATTATGGCCTCAGATATATCCTTTTGTTGAGGTACCTCGGATGAGGAGACTAATCGATTGATGATTGCATCCAGCACGGTTCAGTTCTTCCTTATCTCCTTGAACGTGCACATTTTTCTCGGTGAGATGCTCAATTTGTACCTACTTTGATGTTTGGTGGGTGCAAGATCATTCAGTTCATTATTGTGTGTGTTCACACGTACATCTCTTGCTAGAAACTCTTTCTAAGCTTCAAGATCAATCTCTCCTGCATCCTGATCTATTACATTTACTTATAGAGTGCAGAATGGCTCTTGGTCAGATCTAACTTGTACTGCGAACTGAACATTGATGCCAACGTGCTCTTGTACTTTAACACCGTCTAGAACTTGTTCATTTTCTTTTCCTTCGGGATTATCCTCAATGAGATCTGTTATTTCTTCATGGAATCTGGTATCACCACATTTATCTTGCCCTTCCTGGCATTCTTCTTTCTTCTTCTACTTGTTGGACTGGATCTTCAGCATCCTGGACATCGACAAAAGGGTTTTCAGTTACAGGAGGAGGATTGGCGGCTTTATTCTGCTCAGTTGTGTCTTCCTGAAATGGATTTAACTCGTGCACATATTGTTTCCTTGTGTCTGAGTCAACTTCTTTCACTTCATTTTCTTCATCATCGGACTGCCTCTTAAATCTTGTTATGAGTTGCAATCCTTCCATAATTCTATTCAGTTATCTCACTGTCAGATTATGATTTATCCATGTCATACATTCCAAACTAAGACTGCTGGATGTGAAATTGCATACTGTCAGTGCCATGGATCATAGGATACATTCTTGCAAGATTGACCAACAAACAATGAATTAATTGATAGGGAAGAAAACCAACGATAGAAGGCAAACAAGCCCCTAAGTCCTGCCCTCACATCCTCATTAATTCAAAGTGTTGATTGTAATCCTCATGGAGTGCTTCAAATCCAAGAAGATGAAGGTTGCCGAAGAATGAGCATAAGTGTGTGATCGTTTGGGGTAAACTTGAAATGAGATGCAAAGAGTTTATCATTCAACAAAAGATAACCAGTTACATGTGGTTTGAGGCCTTATATATACGGCCATGTACATGGAATTGAACAAGGTTTAGAAATTGCTACAAAATAACCCCCTTATGCGAGATAGAGGAATCTATTGCACAAGACATTGTGCTCATGTGCATAAGCCATGGCTTACGGCACAAGGAACAAAATTTAAGTAAAGCATTTTGGAGTGCACTCTTTCGTCAGCACATAAAGGTTGACTTTTGGAATTGCTCTTTAATTTTACTCTTGCACTTGATCCATGCTTTAGTCCATACTCTTGTGCTGGATCCATGTTTTGGTCCAAGCTCTTGTGTTAGATCCATGCTTTAGTCCACGCTCTTGTGTGAGAGGCATGATCTCATCCAGGTTTATATTTTAGCCACTTGAATGTGTTTTTTGTACTTCTGTACGAGATGGTCATGGATCCAGAATGTGTCTCGCGCGAGACACATGGATCTAGAACGGAGTGGCTCTCGTCCAGGCTTCATCTCTCCATTCCTTCCTACAATATTTAATTTATTACAGGTATTGGTTTAATCATGAAAAATACTAATATACTAAAATAAAATATCCTTTTTCGTCCACTCACTCTTCCAAGTCTAGGGAACTGGACTCCGGACATCCAGGTTGCTCGAACTGCAAAAGCAAAGTTGTTCCGGATTGGACTATAGGTACTTTACACAGTTCTTTTTCAAAATGATCTTTCAGAAATTCAGCAACGCGGGATGTGAACTTCTTTGCTTTATTCTGGGAATATGGACCTTCCGGAAATATCATTGCTATAGTTCTGGCTTCCATGCCAATCAGTGTAAGAAATTTTCTTCGCTTGTGCCCTTTTCCAACACCATTCCTCATACATGAGACATCTTTTCAATAACACTTTTATATTTTCTACCAGGAATGCTTGTACTATCTTCTTCTCATGGGGTGGCAATCTATTAACATTCGCACTTGGGTATTAATCTACTAAGAGATTAGCATCCCTTTATGTCATTCTGCCTATTGAATGCCTCTAGTAGTCTTCCATGGCTGTTAATCCTTCTTTCTTCAAAACATTGTTGAAAATTTCATTGATCATTTGTTGAGGCTTCTGTTTATATTGAATCATTTTCTTGCGATTGTCCCTATAGAACTATATCGAAATAATGTGTCCAATGAAAGACACCTTGCTCAGCAAAAACTCGCATTTTGTCAACTTTGCGTACGATTGGTGATTCATAATATTGCCAACACCTTCTTTAAGTGTTCTTTGTGTTCATGCTCCCTTTTGGAGTACACTAGAATGTCATCCATGGACACCACTATACAAATATCTAAAGCTCATAAAACACATTATTCATCTGCAGCCCAACTGGTTAACATCCTTACCTTGAGGTGGATGTTAAAGAGAGGTTGTGGGTTCAAATCCCACCTCCAAAAACCCACCATGGGGTGCTTGGCAAGAGCCCTAGATACACACATGGGGAGGGATTGGGGTGCATGATCTGTAGGTCCAGCCCGGGGGTAGGGTTGTTAGATACAAGTGCATTGTGCATCCAGGCCTCCCGCCAAGACTCATGAATATCGCTGGAGCGTTCGTTAGTCCATAATGACATTACAATTAATGAACCTTGAATAATAATCACAGTCTGTCTCATACAATCCCAATCAAGACTACGAAGACTGGCACACGGGTTTGCATAAATGATCGAAAAACACCATGAGGCGAGCCCTCTGTTAACTCTAAAAGAAGCCATCCTTGGACGGATGTCAATGCAGGAAAATGTAAAAGGAATCCCGATAGGGGCCAGGACCCAAAAGCCTCCAGCTTGCCCTACCGGATCACAAACATAAATCACATCATTATCCAACTTGTAAAAGAAAACCCTTAAATGATCAAATAAGCCTCTGGGCTCCAAAATAGCAACCACTGAAGGACGAACTGATCTCAAGCTATTGGCAATGTGGCGTTGAGTTTGCATGGAACCACGTATATTCCATGACAAGATAGTAAGTTCTCGAAACTCTATCATTAAAATGATTATAAATGATAAGAGAATAGAGAAGACCTAATTATCCTCCCCTGTAGCCATTGCCATATCGTTCACAGCCTCCACTGTTTGGCCATTAGCCATCACAACATCATTCTTAGCTGTTTTCTCATGATTAGTGTCACCAACCCCTACAACCTCCACTGATTGATCTGATCCCAAAGCTTACCACTGATTGCGATGGTGGAAAGCTAAACTGGAAAGCTAAACTAATCTGATCTGGTCCTAAACTGGAAAGCTACGGATGCTTCGATAGTGGATTTAAACTTCCCCTAAACTTACCAGTATCTCCATTAAGTAAGTGGGCAAACTTAGCTGGAAAGTTTAAATCCACCATCGAAGCATCCGTAGCCATCTTCGGAGTTTTGTGGTCCTCTTCTTCCGTGCGAATCCTATTGGCGCCATGCAGAAGGCCTTTTTTCATGTATGGCGGGTTTCATTTTCGAACTGCCCCGAGGCTTCAAATGTCCAAGAGCCTCGGTCCCTTAACTTTATGCTCAGCAAAAGGCTTATCCACACTATTATTTGAGAGCCCATTAAATTTAAAATAGAATTAATTCTCTTGGGTAAACGAGGTTTCCGTCTCTTGACTACCATCCACTCCCCAAGACCCGAGTTTTCATTAGCCGAAGGTACAGAAGATATTGAATCTTTGCTAGCCATATTTGAGCCTTTCAAATCTTGCGCTTCCAAAGAAACACCCTAATTGGTTCCCAAACTTTCCTTAGAGGGAGGATATTCATTCATAGATTTCAGCCCTTCCGGATTTCCAGGATCTTGAGGATCTTTCCCAATCTGAGTATCCCCCGAAGATTTCCCAGGCTGGCCGGCAGGCACAGACCTCCCCGGGCGACCAGTCTCCGATACCTTCTCAGTCTGTCCAATTTCTAATGCCACCACAGATTGGTCCTGCACCTCGGCTCTGGGCAGCGATCATGCAAGTGACCAAACCGGCCACACTTCATGCAAACTAGTTGTAAACCCTCATACGCAACTCTGACTATTTCCCCTTCAATTTCAACAGATCCCACTAGCGGTTCATCCAGATTAATTTCTACACAAATCCTAGCGTAGCGTGCTCGAGAGATGGATCTCATATTCTTATCTATCTTGATGAACGAACCAATGGACGATGCAATAACCTGAAGAGAGTTATCCTTACAAAAAATCCGGCTTGAGATCGGGAAATCTTACCCATGTTTGGATCGTATTAACTTTCGACTTGGCCAGATTAAAACTTTCTGTCCAACGTGAGATCGCCAGGCAGAGATCAAACACCATCCACGGCCCACCGGTAAGGACTTTTTCACGGTCTATAGGTAATGCAAACTTAGCGAAGAACACCCCATATCCCATGTCTAACAAGTCAAAATTACCCGCCAACTTCCACGGGTTAACTTTTCCTTGAGAGTATTAAACCCTACCATTGTCCCCCAAATCTTAATGACAAGGATATCTCTCCAAGGGAGATACAATTTGTCTAACACAGATCTCTCAAATTGAATTCTAGGGCACCTTCGACTAGGACCAGCCCTATCGATAGTTGCCAGCTTATCCTTCAACCAGTCACGCTTATCTATCTCAGGCGTCGGAGACGGAAAGGAACCCGCCTGCAGCACATCACAGAAGGAGAGGGGAGGAGCAGCCGCCAGAGGAGAATCCTGGGGGGAGTCGGATTAGGAGGGTCAGGAGGAGGAGGATCGGGAGAAGCCATTTTTTTCCAATATACTTTTGAATAAGGCCTTGTGTTAGTTTTTTTAATTATAAAATAATTTACAAAAAAGAGTATCATTAAAAAAATAATGTTAAATAAAAATAATTCCAATCTAATAAGTTATACTATTTCCTTTTTCATCTCTGCTACATAATGAAATTAATTGAATTATTGTTTAAGTGACAAAAAATGCTAGTTATTATATTTTATAAAGGGATAATAATTAAAATATGCAAGGTCTAGTCGCTTAAGCAAAGTCTCGGGTTTCAACCTTGTGTATGCAAAAAACTGCTTTGGGAGAGGGGCTCTTAGTTGCCCTTGCAGATCCCCGGGGAATTAGTCTTGGGTCGAATATGGCATAGGGATACCTTGTTTCACAAAAAATAGACCTCCAGAAGGACGCCCGTCAGCTTTTCGTCCTCGATGTTTTGATTTAGGAACAATAGATCACTAGAAGGATTTCGGGCCTGAATTTTAGGCCAAATGGACGGGAAAATGCTAAGTGCTGGTCGCGTTATATACACGCGCCACCCGGTGGCTCAAAATTGGAAAATATCTACTTCTGAAGGTCTATTTTAGTTTTTTACTCCCTCCGTCCCAGGCAAGATGTCTGGTTTGACTTTTTCGCACTGTTCATTGTTTAACTTTGACTCAATATTATTCTAAGTATATATTTGAAAATAATAGTTGAGTTGGTCTTGTTAGAATCGTATGATGATGTAGTTTTAGAAAGAATATATAATTCACATAATTTTCATTGTATATATTTTGAGATATTAACAATTGAAAAAGTGTATTGGATTGTGTGCAGAAATGAAACAAGCTTAAATGGGACAGAGGGAGTATTTGTTTATTTATTAATTAAAATAAATAATATTCTACTTGGCTCATTATTTATCCGACTTTCCCTTTTTATCCATCCCAATATTTTTATCTCATTTTCATTTAGAAAATATTTAAATACTTAATTAGCAAATCTATACCTTCACATCACATAAATTACTAAATATATAAAAATTTCAAACCCATTAACATTAATAAATTTCAACGACAACCATCACACCACACATAGATAAATGAATTAAAAATTTAAACACATTGCAATCGCATCACATGAATTTTTAAGTTAGCATTATTTAAACATTAATATATCTCTACATAAAATACTAACTATCCCCACATATAGTGATTTAAACAGGTCGGGTAGGGTATGAATTGAAGAATTTGTAATTAGTTTTAATTTTATATTTTTATCTATGTGCGTTGTGATGGTTGTACACAAAAGTTTATTAATGGTAGTGGATTTGAAATTTTAATAAATTTATTTATTTATATAACGTGATGAGGTTGGTTTGCGAATTACTACCATTGTTTTAAATATCCCCGAAATTTCCACCGAAATTTTGGGTTTCGGGACACCCCGAAGCGAAATTTCATATGCAATATTTTTTTACAAAATTTCCATCGAAATTTCGTCCGAAATCCGAAATTTCCCGAAATTTGACCGAAATTTCCTGAAATATTCCGATTTTTTTTAAAAAAATGTTTTTTTTCTAAATTTTAAAAATATATTTTTTAAAAAAATTTAAAATTAAAATTTATGTGTCAACCCATATTGATGATGTCATCCAATTAAGTTGTTTATCAATTTTAAGTCTCTTAACAATCAACATGGTGCATGATATCAATAATATTACTAGCATATTATATCATTAAATGAGTATTGTTAGCATATTACTAATTTATATAGCAACAGAGATGAGAAATTTTGAAATATCTTCATTTTCATCATCTCAAAAATTCGAATTAGTTTTCTCAAAAAATTACAAATATCTCCGGAATTTCCCCTAGAATTTTAAATATCTTCGAAATTTCTCTAAATTTATATGTCCGATATAGATACCGAAATCGATATTTAAAACCTTGATTACTACATCCGTCCCAACTCAAATATCATGTTTAACTTTCTGACACGGTTCATTGTTCAACTATGACTCTATTTTATTGCAAGTATATATATGAAAAAAAAAAAAATTCAGTTATGACTCTATTTTATTGCAAGTATATATATGAAAAAATAATTCATTTAGGTCCTAGATTCGTCTAATCGTATAATTATAGAATATATATATTTTCATAATTTTTACCTGTATACATTTAGATGTATGAACGATTAAAAAAGTGCATTTGATTGTGTTAAAAATCAAATATAACATTTTAATTGGGACGAAGGGAGTAATATTTAAATATTTTTTAAAATAAAAATGAGACAAAAATATTGGGACAGACAAAAAAGTAAAGTCAGACATAAATTATGAAACAGATTGAATAAATAAAACTAAAATTGGCCATCAGAATGAGATATTTTTCAATTTTGGGTCACCTGGTGGCGCGTCATGCGTGTATATCACGCAGCCCGCACTTAGTATTTTTCCGTCCATTTGACCTAAAATTCAGGCCCGAATTCCTCCTAGTGATAATTTCTCCTAAATCAAACATCGACAATGAAAAGCTGACATACCTCCTTCTGGTGGCTTATTATTCCCCTCCGTCTCATAAAGTTTGGCTCGCATTTCTTTTTGGGGGTGTCCTACGAAGTTTGGCCATTTTCTATTTTCAGGTAAATTAAATTATTTGTTCTCAAATCCCATTAAAAGTGTTCACTTTTACTATTCTGCACAAGTTCTAATACATTTTACTTTTCTGCACAAAGTCTCTTGCATTTTTTAAATTCTTAATATTAAATAATTGATGCAAATAAAAATTGTATAAAATATATACTTTAAAACTACATTGTTAAACGATTCTAATAAGGTTATACTTGAATATTTTTTCTCTAATTATATCATTACGATAATATTAAGTCAAAATTAAATAATGAACAGTATCAAATTTATTAGAATCTTAAACAGAAATACACATACCACTTTAATTATTAAACCCCACTATCTAAATTACCATGTTCAAAAGAAATGAGCAAACTTCGTGGGACGGTGGGAGTATCTCCTTTATAAATATTCAGAACTCCATTCATATGTATGATACTAATATTAAAATGGGCTACTACAAGGGCTTAATTAGTAATTTTGAGTTTAGGCTACTAAAAATATCAATTATCAAAATAATCACTACAATGGCAGTACATTATAAAAATATGCCAAATAACCTTGTAGTGACCTATTTTTACAATTCAGATATAGACAACTATAATGTTATTTTGTTTATTTTTATAATACACCTCCTTTGTAGTAGCATATTTTGATAATCGGTGTTTGCAGAGCCTAAAATCAAAACTAAGTATTTGTATTGGCCCATTTTAATAATTTCTTCTGTTGAATAGCCTATGCCGGTTGGGTATCGTGACTCCAACCTTCAGGTTAAAGTGCTTATCCATTGAGTTAAGTTCTCATCCTCGGCCTATTTTAATAATTATAATCTTTATATTTTTATTCTTAAACGATAATTCAATTTGAGAACTTTTCAATGTTTATCTCAAGTTACGACCAAAATTAGGTATCAATTCTAATGTACCACAAGTAATTAACACATAAAACCGTCAAATAAACTTTTTTTCGTAGGTTTCTCTCAAGTATACACTTTATCAAGATGACCAATTTTAGTAGAACTACAACCATAATCACAAACGGAATACCAAATTAACCTTTTTCTGTTACATTTGCTTAAAATATCTAAATTATAGAGAAACACACAACCGTCAGATATAAAACGGTGGACCCATAGACACCGTTAATCATCTATGCTTGTGGAATAAAAATCAACCACGTAGATCTGCCTTGAGCATTACACCAACTACAGGCACATTCTGGAAGAAGAATATTCAACAACAGGCCAGGCCGGATTCAACAAGTTAACCAGGCCGGCCACTACCTCCTCTTGTTCTTGCTTCCGATCAACAGGCACGTGTAGAATAGTATCCTGAAGAGGAAACCCCACGCCACCGTCACCCACAGGCACTGCCATTTGCTGAGGCCGCTCATCCCCTGCCGCCGGAGAATGTCCTCACCATTTGTCACGCACGTCGCCGCTGTTACATTCACCCCTAATAATCTGCTGATGTTTCCCAGAACCTCGTCGATTTCCGGAGCAGGATGAGATCCCATCGCTAGTGGCGTCCCATCGAACACATGAACGCCGAAGGCGAAGCACTTTGCCGATCCGTGAAACTCGTTCTTCAGGACGGCTTCGTAGGGATACTTGATTAAGGAGATGTAGTGGAACCAAATCCAGTAATTAGGGATTCTGTCCGGGTTGATGAAGAAGCCGCTGAAGAGCAAGGAGTGGCCGAGGAGCGCCACGACCACAATGTACCCGAGGATGACCTGCGGGACGATGGAGGAGAGGAACGTCACGAAGGAGTTCCCAGCCCAGTAGGAGGCGAAGACTGTCAGAAAGTAGAAGAGGAAACTGCCGTCGAGCCCCACGGCCCAGAAAGTGACGACGGCGAACAGTAAAGAGAGAATTAGAAGCACGGGGAGGAAGGCGAGGGCGAGGGAGAAGACGTAGGAGGATCTTCTGTAGGCATTGTAGGCGGTCTCCCTCATGAAAATGTGCCTCTCCTGCAGGAAC
This sequence comes from Hygrophila difformis, assembly GCA_030278955.1. NCBI lineage: Eukaryota > Viridiplantae > Streptophyta > Magnoliopsida > Lamiales > Acanthaceae > Hygrophila > Hygrophila difformis. The sequence goes on from JAOANR010000001.1 coordinate 72,701,833, forward strand.
ATCGGCAACGTGTCGGCGCACGTGTAGAACGTGGCGGACGTGGCGAAGGCGAAGAATCCGAGCCTTTCTTGAACGCCTTTTGGGGAATCGTCGAGTTTGAGGAAGACGGTGGCGAGGATGAGTCCGGTTGTTGTGATCGTGGCGACGCGGAATGAGAACATCTTTGGCGTACGGTACAAGTTGATGAATGATCTTTTCAATAAGACTGCTAATTCGATCCAGGGAGGGTTTGCAAATTCTGGCACTTTTGATGATGACGCTGATTCTGTCGCCGTGGCATTCACCACAAAATAGAAAATGGGGTTAGTGACACATAATTAAGCGTAATTAAAATTAAAATAGACATTGAAAATTAAATTAAAAAAAAATATTACTACTAAACGCGCAAATAATGGTTTTTTTTGGCTTACCGTTGGATATACAGACTGCAATGGCTTCTTTCAAGGGTGGTGTTAATTCGGAATGATAAATTTCCAGTTCATTGTTTGAATTCTGCCACGATTTGTTGAATTCCACAAGGCTTGTAGTTCCGTCGGGTCTATCTTCCAATTCACGGATCAAATCCATGGCATAATCTGCCCAATTGTTCTGACAATCGGGGACTGAATGCCCAAACTTGGAGAGGAACAAGGGTAGATTGGATGGAGTTCCACTGTAGACAACATTCCCGTGGGACAAGAAAATCATTCGATCAAACAATTGGAGAATCCGGTGGCTCGGTTGATGTATGGACATGATAATAATGCTGCCCGTCGCCGCAATTCTTCGAAGAACCTTCACCACCGTGAAAGCACTGGTCGAATCCAGGCCTGATGTCGGTTCATCCAGGAACAATAATATCGGGTCGTGAATTATGTCGACACCAATGGACACGCGCCGCCTCTCTCCACCGGAGACGCCGCGGTGCTCTTCGTCGCCGATCAACATGTTGGCGGCGTTCTGCAGGCCGAGCTGATCGATCATTGCTTGGACGCGGGTTTTCTTCGCGAACTTGTTGAGGCTTCTCGGCAGCCTGAACTCCGCCGCAAATGTTAGGGTTTCTTTCACGGTAAGCGTGGGGAACAGCAGATCGTCCTGCATCACGTACGCCGAGATCGCCTTCTGCAATTTCGGTTCCAATTTCTCGCCATTGAGAGTGACGGAACCTTTCAGGCTTCCTCTGGACATGCGGCTCGCCAGGGCGTCGATGAGCGTGGATTTCCCCGACCCGGAGGCTCCCATCAGGGCCATGATTTCGCCGTCGCTTGCCTGCCCGGAGACATCACTGAGAATTGTCTTGGAGGAAAGGGGTTTTCGGGAATTTCTAGGGTTGAAGAAGGCGGCGACGGAATCCTTTGGCGGTGTTTTGACGCTGTAGGTGAGATTGTGAAAACGAAGAAGAAAGGGGTTCCTGCGACGGGGGAGTAAGAGGCTGCTATTGGATCTGAGGAGCTCGGCGAGGGTGAGAGAGGGGGATTGATCAGCGGCGCCATGGCCATCTTCTTGAGATGGGAATGAAGAAGAGTGAGCTGATTCTGCAACTCTCCACATGGGGGTTTTCACGGAAAAAATGATTTTTTAGTCCGTTATCTTTTAAAAATATCCAAATTGGTCCGTTAGAAATTTTTTGCCCCATATGGTCCGGTACATTTACTAATTTTATCCGATTTGGTCCTAATTACTTAATTATGCTAAACTTGTCGACGTGGCACCTGTTTAGGGATGTCAACTTTACCCGTAGGGTCGGGTAACCCGTCGGGTAATCGGATATCGGGTAGGGTAGTGTAGAAATAATCGGGTAACGGGTAGGGTATTACCCGAAACCGAAATAAATCATATCGGGTGCGGATAGCGTACAAATTTTATATATTACCCGATTAAATATATATTTATTTATTTATCTATATATACTTATATATATTTAAATTTATATTATATATTGAGATATATTTATTTATTTATTTATTTATTTTTATATTTCAAATTTATTAACGTTTGAGATCTGACAGTAAAAGATTTATGAATTTTTTACTGAATATTCTTAAATATTACAGTATTTATTTATGTTGCTTTAGCGGTTTCTTTTAAATATTCTTTTAAATTTTGTTCTCGTGCAATAATGAAGGTTTTAATTATTTTTTTATGATGAAAAATAAGTTTTTCCTTTATTAAAGTTGGGTCAGGTAGAATCGGTTAACTAGGTAATATTTAAGATTTTGGGCACCCGTTTACCCGCGGATAATCCGCATACCCGGCGGGTATTACCTGATTTCTACCCGATATTTAATTTTAGGGTAATAGGGTAGGATAAGGGTAGGATAATTATATTATGGGTAGTGAGTGAAGGTGGTCTACCCGTACCCTACCCTACCCGTTTACATCCCTACACCCGTTTTCAATATGATGTGTTATGAGTTGGGACCGTGAGTGCAATTTTCTTCTGCCAAGCTGGAGGTCCTATTCGATCTCTTCTGTGCCACATCAACAAGTTTAGCTTAATTAAATAATTAGGACCAAATCGGATAAAATTAGTAAATGTAGTGGACTATATGGGATAAAAAATTTCTAACGGACCGATTTGGATATTTTTGAAAGATAACGGACTAAAAAATTATTTTTTCCGGGGTTTTCACAATTAATGTTTTACTTCGATGTGTTATGTCGTATATAGAGGTTCACATATATAGAAGAGGACGAATTGCCAAATTCGTCCTTTTTCTTTTCCAATTATTCGAATTATTCTAATCCTTCCTTTACTAATTTTTAATCCAATATAGCCCTCTATATTTTTTAATTAAATCCAAAATAGTCTCTTCTTCAATTAAGCTTCTAAATGACTTATAAATAAAAGGAGTTTAGCATTTTAATGTCCAACTAATGAGATCTTTAAAACCCAACCCAACCCAATACTTTGGGTCTCGAGTTGAAACCCGACGTGCATCCCTCCAAACCCTGGTGAGCAAATTCAGGCCATTTCTATAGAGAACAAATTCGACAGCATTCCAGATTCGACATTAATTTCGCACTCCTTTCGGAAGAAGCCCTCCGTTTCACAACAAAATGTTGGTAGGGAAGATGTTGACAGTGAACTAACCTGCCCCATTTTGCCCTGTGGCTAAGGTTGGGTAAATTGGATTGACAATGCTATGGAGTTAAAATCGGAGAGACCCAGCGGCATGGAGGTACCTGTTGGGGATGACGAGGACAGTGAGGTAAGAGCGGGCGGTGAGATCGTCGATGAGGACGGTGGAGGAGAAGAGGGAGTTAAAATCGAAGATATCGGGGTGGCTGGAGAGGAGATTGGTGATGTTGAAAAGGGAAAACCGCTCGAGGAACTCGAGGACATGAAGTGGAAACAGAGGAGTTTGAGAGTGGTAAAATTGGGAATGTGGAATAGGGCTGTCATTTCTGTGTTGAGAGCCAGGGAGTGAGAGCTGAGTAGAGACACTCACACACAGGGACACTAAAATAGCAGGGTGAAGGCACTGTATTGGTTTGTGTTCAAGGATCCGATGACATGAAAAAAATTAGAAATGTAAACTCATGTTATTATGAAGGTTAATTGAGAAAAGGACTATTTTGAATTTAATCAAGAGAAGTAAAGGACTATATTAGGCTAAAAATTAGTAAAGGACGGATTCGGATAATTGGCAAAGAAAAAGGACGAATTTGACAATTCTTCCATATAGAAGATGGGAGACGGGCAGATGGCTTTGGGGCATGTGAAAGCTCTATATATGTAACAGCCGAGAATTTGTTCATTAGGTCACAAGCAACCTTAATATGATACGCAACTTCGGGGATGAAGTTGATTTTTAAACGGGGTGGATTGTAATACCCCATAATTCCATATTTAAAAATGTATTATTTTTACTATTGCTTATTTTCCTTTTTATCAATATTATAATTATTATTCTACCAATAAGATATATTGAATAGATGATTGTGTTATCATATTCTTACTAGACCAATTTATTGTCAATAGTTTTAATGTTCCAATTTATAATTAATTAAAGACCATTGTATATATATATATTGCTAAATCTATTTTATATGACCACTCTTCCCATTACTTGATAACATTTCAATTGGTTTCAGTTTATATAATTAGCTATTAATATCCACTCAATTCAATTCTCATCATTTGTTACCATCCCTACTACTCATACTACTACTACTACTACTATTATTATTATTATTATTATTATTATTATTATTAGGAAATTATAATTGGGACCCACAAGTAAGAATTGGTATTAGTAATGGTTAGGAATGGTAATACTATGTTTCAGCAAAATCTAGACTACTTAATGAGTGGAGCCGTGGGTCAAGGAGTGGGAATGGATCTTATAGAAATCATTTGAAAGCTGTTATGCTCACAGCAACTTAATGATAATTATTCTCATCGATGTTTACAACGTATCAGCTCATTCCCTTGAGCGTTTCTGCCGAATTGTTTCCCCCTAATTATACCAAATAATGAGAATTCATTAGAGGACTGCAACCGTTGCTGTAGATAAGAAACCCATTCATTATTTCAGTCAAACACTCTACGCCTTATCATCCCCTTTGGGTAGAAATCTGATAGTGTGTGAGCGGGCAGACCTAGTTCCAAGTCCTCCAGATTTCCGAATTCCGAATTCTAGTAAGTATAACTCCATTCTACCTCTCTTCGTCAGCCCCGATTGGTATCAAGATTATAAGATTCGGATCTATCCTTCCTGTGTTCAAGGTGGCAGTCACTAGAGTGAACTTCCGGGATTGTGGTTCAGTTTTCCCATGCATAGAAGACTATACAGTAGGTATGATTATTTCTATTCAATATCATAAGTCGGATTGTTATTTAGAATCCAAACTAAACTCCCGACGTCACTCGCCGAATCTGTAGTAGGTCTGGCATTCCTGTGTGATTCTCAAGGATGGTAACAGGCATCACTTTTGAAATCCTCCAACAATCGAGATGTAAGTTAACTCTCATTATATCATGTTTTGGAGATCCCAATCCTTGGTTTTTAAGTGTATAAATTCGAAATCCATCATCCTCACTCAATTTGCAAATCTGACAGTTTTTATTCTCTGCAAAAAAAATCCATCTTTTTGGACCATTTCGGTTGCTTATTTTGAAAAACGTTCTTCATGAACCATAATCCTCTATGTCTTGGCTATCTACAGTCCAATTTTCATAGCAATCGCCTTTCGTTCACATTTTTAAATTAGATCAAACTTTCTGCTGCGTATGTAGAACTAATATTTTGAATTGCTGGTGAAATAAAGTATGTTGGTTGTGTATCATTTAACTAATCTTCTCGTGGATTATAATGTCCTATATTCTGAAGATATATAAATGAGTCCATGATATTTTAAGAAAACTCTATGTATATTTTTATGCTGTGAAAGCATGATATTTTTAAAATATATGAAAAACGATTTTATGAACATATGAGTACATTGGCTATGACCATGGATTTTAGGATAAATGATTTTACGATAAAATCACTTGAAGTATATTTTGGCAATGCCAAGAGAAAAATATGTTTTTATAAATATATAGAAAATTTAATTTTGACAAGTGAGTATTTTAGAAATATGAATATCCGTGAAATTAAAATATTGCTCATGGGGATCCATGAGTTGAGAGATCTTTGAAATATGTGTTGTTTGGATATTCATGAGATTTGAGAAATGAAATAAGAATATTTGAAAAAGTTAAAATTTTAAATTAAATAAAAAGTTTATTTTTAAACCATTAGACTAGATTGAGTTTGATGCCACCTGAGATATTGGAGGGTATATGTGCACTTGGCGTGTGCTGTAAAAGCCGCCCCCTCTTGCCATGACGGCTTTGAAATATTATGCATGTATGAGTCTACACTCTTAGGTGGATCCGTATGGGTTGCCTAAGGCTCCGGAGTGTGTCTGTGTATGAGTCCGCTGCATTGCATCTGTGTTGAGATTGCCTTGCAATCGTGAAATATTGTTGAGATTGCCTAGCAATCGTGAAATATTGTTGAGATTGCCTTGCAATCGTGAAATATAATTTTGTGGTGTCCTCTTTCTAGGACAATGGAGAAACAAATATTATTGTGGTAAAGTATAGCTTATATTTTTAAATTGAAATATGTAAATCTTTTAACAAGTACTTTATTATATTAAGCTAAATTTAAATTATACTTTAAATGAGTCAATCCCATTTTAAAACCCATCACTTGGTGTGGTGGGGGTTGACTTACTCAGTACCTTTTGTACTGATAAATATTGTGTTATTTCTTTTACAGATATGAGGAGAAGGCATCAAGCATATGCATCGGGAAGGGGAAAATATTTTATCAAAGACATGTCGCACATTTAATTATTTGTTATTTTATGGACATGTACTTTCCTTATTTTATTTTATTTTCCACAAGACAAAGATAATTACTTAAATAAACCATCGACAAATAACTTTTATTCCGGAATATATTTTTAAGTAGATTTTATTTTAAAATTTTGGTACAACTTAGCCTTGCATCTTTCAAGTGAGCTCGAAATGGTTCGCGTCTTGCTTGGAAGGTGTGGCGGTGACATCCTAGCCTGGGTTACCAAAACCGGGGTGTTACAAAGTGGTATCAGAGCATGGAAAAGAATATTTTTTAAATTACATATTTTCGGCCCGTTATAGAGGCCCAAAAACTTTTAAAGAATTGTTTTTAAATATTATTTCCATGGAAAATATTTATAAAACTCCATGGAAAATAATAAAAAAAAAACGCTTTATTATGATATATTTTAAACAATTGCATGAAAATTTTTCGGGGGATTCATATGCATACATCTCATGCATTGTTATTATTGTTTGTAGAACATGTTTCTTAGATTGCCTTAGTCTTAGATCTTTCTCGCCTCCGATATACTTAGCAAGTTCGTCTCTCCTCTTTGCCCGATATTATCTCGTAGAATTATTCTGGACTTGTTATGCTGATAAGAAATTCAATAAATCCTTGAGGAGGATTGAAATTTTATTTTCCTTGTCTATATTATTATTTATATCCATCATTCTGCACTTATCTATTTTCTGCCTTTCTCGTTCCTATTATGTAGCTCTTCCCCTAGACACTATGTTATGACCTATCGAGCAACCTAGCATAGTATATGAGTTTTGGTTGCACTTGGACCTTTGGATTGAGAACAAAGTTTTGAAGATTAAGTTGGATCAGAACCATGACAACTAAGCTAATGCACATGGCAAGGGTACCATGTTTAACCATTGTCCGAAGGATGCTATACCTTAGAACCATTTGAACTACACAACTTCGAGGACGAAGTTGATTTTTAAGGAGGGTAGATTGTAACAGCCGAGAATTTGTTCATTAGGTCACAAGCAACCTTAATATGATACGCAACTTCGGGGATGAAGTTGATTTTTAAACGGGGTGGATTGTAATACCCCATAATTCCATATTTAAAAATGTATTATTTTTACTATTGCTTATTTTCCTTTTTATCAATATTATAATTATTATTCTACCAATAAGATATATTGAATAGATGATTGTGTTATCATATTCTTACTAGACCAATTTATTGTCAATAGTTTTAATGTTCCAATTTATAATTAATTAAAGACCATTGTATATATATATATTGCTAAATCTATTTTATATGACCACTCTTCCCATTACTTGATAACATTTCAATTGGTTTCAGTTTATATAATTAGCTATTAATATCCACTCAATTCAATTCTCATCATTTGTTACCATCCCTACTACTCATACTACTACTACTACTACTACTACTATTATTATTATTATTATTATTATTATTATTATTATTATTAGGAAATTATAATTGGGACCCACAAGTAAGAATTGGTATTAGTAATGGTTAGGAATGGTAATACTATGTTTCAGCAAAATCTAGACTACTTAATGAGTGGAGCCGTGGGTCAAGGAGTGGGAATGGATCTTATAGAAATCATTTGAAAGCTGTTATGCTCACAGCAACTTAATGATAATTATTCTCATCGATGTTTACAACGTATCAGCTCATTCCCTTGAGCGTTTCTGCCGAATTGTTTCCCCCTAATTATACCAAATAATGAGAATTCATTAGAGGACTGCAACCGTTGCTGTAGATAAGAAACCCATTCATTATTTCAGTCAAACACTCTACGCCTTATCATCCCCTTTGGGTAGAAATCTGATAGTGTGTGAGCGGGCAGACCTAGTTCCAAGTCCTCCAGATTTCCGAATTCCGAATTCTAGTAAGTATAACTCCATTCTACCTCTCTTCGTCAGCCCCGATTGGTATCAAGATTATAAGATTCGGATCTATCCTTCCTGTGTTCAAGGTGGCAGTCACTAGAGTGAACTTCCGGGATTGTGGTTCAGTTTTCCCATGCATAGAAGACTATACAGTAGGTATGATTATTTCTATTCAATATCATAAGTCGGATTGTTATTTAGAATCCAAACTAAACTCCCGACGTCACTCGCCGAATCTGTAGTAGGTCTGGCATTCCTGTGTGATTCTCAAGGATGGTAACAGGCATCACTTTTGAAATCCTCCAACAATCGAGATGTAAGTTAACTCTCATTATATCATGTTTTGGAGATCCCAATCCTTGGTTTTTAAGTGTATAAATTCGAAATCCATCATCCTCACTCAATTTGCAAATCTGACAGTTTTTATTCTCTGCAAAAAAAATCCATCTTTTTGGACCATTTCGGTTGCTTATTTTGAAAAACGTTCTTCATGAACCATAATCCTCTATGTCTTGGCTATCTACAGTCCAATTTTCATAGCAATCGCCTTTCGTTCACATTTTTAAATTAGATCAAACTTTCTGCTGCGTATGTAGAACTAATATTTTGAATTGCTGGTGAAATAAAGTATGTTGGTTGTGTATCATTTAACTAATCTTCTCGTGGATTATAATGTCCTATATTCTGAAGATATATAAATGAGTCCATGATATTTTAAGAAAACTCTATGTATATTTTTATGCTGTGAAAGCATGATATTTTTAAAATATATGAAAAACGATTTTATGAACATATGAGTACATTGGCTATGACCATGGATTTTAGGATAAATGATTTTACGATAAAATCACTTGAAGTATATTTTGGCAATGCCAAGAGAAAAATATGTTTTTATAAATATATAGAAAATTTAATTTTGACAAGTGAGTATTTTAGAAATATGAATATCCGTGAAATTAAAATATTGCTCATGGGGATCCATGAGTTGAGAGATCTTTGAAATATGTGTTGTTTGGATATTCATGAGATTTGAGAAATGAAATAAGAATATTTGAAAAAGTTAAAATTTTAAATTAAATAAAAAGTTTATTTTTAAACCATTAGACTAGATTGAGTTTGATGCCACCTGAGATATTGGAGGGTATATGTGCACTTGGCGTGTGCTGTAAAAGCCGCCCCCTCTTGCCATGACGGCTTTGAAATATTATGCATGTATGAGTCTACACTCTTAGGTGGATCCGTATGGGTTGCCTAAGGCTCCGGAGTGTGTCTGTGTATGAGTCCGCTGCATTGCATCTGTGTTGAGATTGCCTTGCAATCGTGAAATATTGTTGAGATTGCCTAGCAATCGTGAAATATTGTTGAGATTGCCTTGCAATCGTGAAATATAATTTTGTGGTGTCCTCTTTCTAGGACAATGGAGAAACAAATATTATTGTGGTAAAGTATAGCTTATATTTTTAAATTGAAATATGTAAATCTTTTAACAAGTACTTTATTATATTAAGCTAAATTTAAATTATACTTTAAATGAGTCAATCCCATTTTAAAACCCATCACTTGGTGTGGTGGGGGTTGACTTACTCAGTACCTTTTGTACTGATAAATATTGTGTTATTTCTTTTACAGATATGAGGAGAAGGCATCAAGCATATGCATCGGGAAGGGGAAAATATTTTATCAAAGACATGTCGCACATTTAATTATTTGTTATTTTATGGACATGTACTTTCCTTATTTTATTTTATTTTCCACAAGACAAAGATAATTACTTAAATAAACCATCGACAAATAACTTTTATTCCGGAATATATTTTTAAGTAGATTTTATTTTAAAATTTTGGTACAACTTAGCCTTGCATCTTTCAAGTGAGCTCGAAATGGTTCGCGTCTTGCTTGGAAGGTGTGGCGGTGACATCCTAGCCTGGGTTACCAAAACCGGGGTGTTACAATATATGTTACACATACATACTCCCTCCTCCCTTTGTTCTTTTTGTTGTAATATATTTTTTGTTTTTGAGTGTTTCAGCATGAATGTTCTCGAGTTCGAGCCTGGTGTATGCAAAAAACTGCTTTGGGAGAGACACTCTTAATTGCCCTTGCAGATCCTCGAGCGATTAGTCTTAGATCCAATGTGCCTAGGGATACCCGGTTTCACCAAAAAAAAATGAATGTTACATTACCATATTTAGAATGTTTTTAAAGTTGTAACACTTTCACTAAAGCACTCTTATTCACTTGCATTACATCTTGTGCAATTTCCTTATGCTACACTTAAAAGAATGGAGGGAGTACTTATTTTTGGACTTACTTTTATTAGAGTTAATAAAAATTTTAGGCCATCAAAAGGAGTCTGATTCACTTTTGGGCAATGAAATATTGCATATTCGGATCTAGGCCACTAGAAATCCATTTTGCTCGATTTTAGTCCATCCAAACTTTTCAAAATGTTAACTAACCCTACCAATTTTGTATTATTACATTTTGACCCCCAAACTTTATTTTTTCATCTTATTTAGTCCAATGGTAGCCCATCATGCTTCCGGTAATTAAATTAAGCACTAAACTTCATACATTGGGTTTCACCGCATTGCTGATGGGTTTCCTAAGTTCTGGAATTTTACGGACTTACTCCAACTATGCAACCACAACTGATGGTTCACCGATTCTTGGTTCATTCAATAACAAACAACACAATCCTATTTTTTTCTGCCTTAAGACATAAAAAGATGTGGGTAAAGGGTTCTAACTATATTATCGTAATATTTGGAATACTGAAAGCTTGGATTTTATTGAAGAAATATTAAAAATATTATTTAAACATAATTTCTCCTAATGGAGAAGAAAGACACTTAGCTCTCATGGAGGATGCAAGACTCTAGGGGATGTATCCCCATACTTTACAGACACGAAAGGAAAATTTGCAAAAATTGGAATATTATAAAAATTTTGAAGACTTTGGAAGATTTTTCGATGCCTTCCATCTGCTTCATATTTCCCTATTTATAGCCGCCAGCGGACTTCAATCCCGAATTCCAATCTTCCTACAATTCCTTATGACATCATTGCATTCGTCACATGGCATTAAATTTCACCAGCTACATTATTGTCCTTCTGGAATTGTTGCGTTTAGGTAGTTACTTTGTCAACTCTCCACCATCCTTTGTCGTCCATTATTTGCCAACTGTCCTCTCTAATTTCTAGGCTATTTATTGTGGGGTATTGCAGACACCTCTTTTTCTCTTATATTCAGTTGTTCTCACTTTGATTTGTGAAAATTTGTTGGACGTTTCTTCCCTTTATCCTGTTCGAATCCGAATTTCTTTTGACTTACCCGGATCTTCGTATCGAATATGGATTTTTCCTATTCTGCGCAATATGGTCATCTATGATTATCCCATTGGTCAACATGCATCATATTGCGTGCTTTCTTTTCTTGTAGACTCGGTTGATGCCAACTTATTTTCCCAGATGAGTAACCTCATCTTTTCGAACGAGGTTTTTGCAAACTCTGTGCATTTTCTTATTAAAGAATTAACCAGGAACGATCCCCTTAAATTGTTTGAAAATATTTTAAATGGATATTTAACCTTTTCCATCTCTGTGAGATAGATCCAGAATCACCATGCTTATCTGGTGGAGATCTCATCTTCACTAATGGAAGATATCAATGGTATCTTCTCATCAATAGACTTGACTCTGTTGAAGGCTATCATATCAGGTCTTTATAATTTAATAAATTGAAAGACCAAATAAGAACCTTTCCCAACGATTTACGGTGATGCTGATATGAACTTAAGCTCCAGAATATCTTATCTTTGTAGGTACGGGTTGTTCTACCATGATTCATGCACTGCGCCACTTTCGAATCTCTTCTGGCTTCCATCCCTCGAGCATTCAGACCCTTTTGTATCTTCCAGATGTCTCGATCACCGTCCTGCTGGGGTTAATTCCCCTTTTAGAAACTAGTTGTTCCTATTCTCCTTGGTAGTCCGGCCAGGCCGTAGAAGGGGTCTTCTCATCTAAACTAAACTTAAAAATTCCAATCATTGGCCTAAGGTTAATTTCTTTCTCTTTTACCCCAAACATAGTGGGTTGATTTGAGCCTTCGGGAATGTGACTATCCTCTTGCTCAACGTTTACTATTTTACTGGTTTCTGGTACCGATTCCTTTGAAGCAGTGCTTGAATCTGCTTGTCCATGTGTGACCACCTTAGTGGTGTATTTCTCTTTGTTAACCAGGGAGGTTGATGCCTTTCTGATTGTCCCTAGTACTGATTCTCATAGCATTGTCATTGCCATATGGGGTATGTTATTGCGGACTATCTCCACATCGCTGTTGTATTTGGCCATCCATCTTTGCATTGTATTTACTGCCGTTTTGGAGTAACGCTTAATCCTCTAGACGGAAGACGGGACGAGGACAGTCCCAAAGAATGCTAGGAACTAGAGCGTCACGAAAAATAAAAGGAAAGTAAATGCATGAAAGCGGTAAAGAAATCAGTAAAGAAAGCATTAAATAAAGTGATAAAGAAAAGTAAGGTTCTGGAAATTCAAAGACAATGTATAAAATTTTAAGTGGTTGAGGAACCCATATTACATCTTAAGTTCTAGTATCTATACAATGCTTGGTGCCTGTTCGTGAAGAGGCACTGGTTGGGGGAAGAGATAATGATTAAAATTCAAACTAGATCATCCCCACCTTTATTCTGGATCTGGCGCGGATAAGGCTTCCGCGAGAATGAGGAACGCTCTTTTGCTCGGGGTGACATCACCTCATAATGTTTCGGAATCATTTCATTTGACTCGTGGTACTCGGGCAGTTAGCGTGCTCGGGTCTTGCTTTCTCCAGATTGCGCCTTTATTCAAGTAGATAGTTTGCTTGGTGTGAGCGAGAAATTAGCATAATTAGCATAATTAGCATTTAGTATGATATTGATTTCATTTCCTTATTGTTGATTTCTTGTACTCTATATTTACCATGTTAATGCTAATTATGTGTTGAGGCAAATATTCCCTCCTATCATGGTATCAGCCTAATCTTGGCATGAAACCTTCTACTGCCCATTAATTTTTTTTCCCTCTCCGTTTCTGCTCCAGAATTTCCACCGTCCTTTCCTCATCTCTGTCATGGCTGCCACTGCCGTCCTAACCCTTCCTCTTTCCACAATGATTCACATGGTAAATATTAAGCTTACATCTTCCAACTACCTTTTATGGCACGCTCAAATTGAGCCTCTCCTTTCAAGCCAGCAGTTTATGCCTTTACTGGACGGCACTGCTTCCGCACCAGCAGCGACCATTCAAGACGAAGCCGGTAACCTTGTTCCCAACCCTGATTTTACTCAGTGGGAGCAACGTGATCAAACGGTCAAACTTTTCCTTGTTTCCACACTTACGGAAGAGTCCATAGCCATTGTTATAGGTTGCAAGACATCCAAAGCTGTATGGGATGCCCTCTCAAGCGCCTATAGCCATTGTTCTAAGGCCCGCAAAATCAGTTTAAAGGATGATTTACTCTCGGCAAAGCGTGGCGATAAATCTGTGGTTGAATATGCCCGTATTTTTAAGTCACTCAATATCAATTGACTGCCATTGGTAGACCGATCGATGAATCTGATAAATCTCACTGGTTTCTTCAGGGCCTAGGCCCCGAGTTTTCAAGTTTCACAGCAGCACAGATGGCCCAGGATCCATTGCCTGACTTCTCTACTCTTTTTGCCCGGGCACAAAGCCACGAATTATTTCAAAAATCCCTTGATCCAACTCCTCAATCTCAGATTGTTTCCCAGGCAGCTTTCACTGCAGTTTCTCGCGGTCGTGGCAGAAATTCTGGCGGTTATCGTGGCCGTCGTTTTCATAGCAACAAAGGTCGTGGCAGCAACCACAGTCCCCATAGTGGTCGTGGTGTCAATCGTCGTAATTTCATTCCTAGATGTTTTTTTCTGTCGAGAGACAGATCATGATACGTTTGATTGCCCTAAGCGATTTGATCGCAACTTTGATCGCTCCTGTCGCCCATCTACCACAGCGAATCTTGCAGAAGCATTTTCTGTCGATTGCCATGTCTCACCAACCACTCAGTCTGATTGGTATGTGGATACCGGAGCCTCAGCTCATATGGCTGCAAATACCGGAGCCTTAGCATAATTAGCATAATTAGCATTTAGTATGATATTGATTTCATTTCCTTTTATTGTTGATTTCTTGTACTCTATACTTACCATGTTAATGCTAATTATGTGTTGAGGCAAATATTCCCTCCTATCACTTGGGATGACACTCCCTCGGGGTCCATGGGCTAGTCTTGGGATGTCTTTCTTCGTTTAATCCTGGTAATTGGGCGCTTATGCGAATTGGTCTGGATATGTATGTAGGCCTTATTAACACATTTTTAGGTGTTAACAAATTGTCCCTGTTTTTCATTAGAATGCTTGGCCAAGCCTTGGCCTTATCCGCTGAAAAAGTCACAGTTCTCCTTAGCTCGGGGTGTCAGTTAATGATGGCTCCCCGTCATTCTAGGAGATCTTGAATGGACGTCAGTTGGGATATGCAGATTTGTATCTATTCATTCTTGGTAACCGATAAAAATGTGCCTTTTTGAGGCGGTTTACGATGGAAAATGATGTGACCATTCACTACGAGCGGCGGAAGTTATGTGCCATTAGTGGTTGTAACGTCTTCTCCATTTCTGGCGATACCGGCCATTTTCTGGATATAAATACCACCAAGGGTCATGCTTTGCCCATTCAAAACATGGCCTCTTCTGCTTGCTTTCATGTCCTAGAATTCTCGTCTTTGGCTTTCCAACCCCCTTTCTCAGAAAATATGTCTTTAGCAACTACAAGCTGCTCGGAAAACATGCCTTTCGTAAGAAAGGCCGTATAGGCATCGTCTTTCTGGAATGGCGTCCAGGCGGTCAAACCTGCACCAGTGGTAAAATGAATGTCTTGATACACTATGGTGGGATGCTCACTAGTGTAGCCGAGGTGCCTCCTCGTAAGGCTTGCAAAGCTCGAGAAGAGCTTTCACAGTCTTTCCAGAGGCCTGCTCCTGCTGTGTAGCCCCATAGTCATGGCCTCTTGATGAAATTCTCTTAATCATGTGCTCGTGTGTTCATGTTATCAAGGATTGGCATCACCAGGTTGGGTCCCTACCTGAGTGGCGATTCTCAGGTTTTCTGCAAGACATTCCAGGCTAGATTCTCTGAGCTTCTGGTTACTTTTCCTCACAGTGACCAGGGAAGATAATTGATTCAGACAAGGAGTTCTCATCAGTGTGAAGATCCTCAAAACAGACCCGTTCCGCGATGGACCGCGTAGTCTTAGTAGGCCTATTTTGTAGATCTCTTTCTTCCTTTGTTTACTCGGATAAAGTATTATCTCAAGCAGAAGGATAATACTTTTTTAGATATCTAGCTTTGATACTTTTTATTTTAATTTGGATGTGACTGCGGGAGACATAGGGTACTTGGTCCTGCTCTGGTGGGACGGGCCAGATGTTGTTTTCCACCTTAAGAAAATAATGAGCCAATACGAGTAATTATGAGTTTAAGGTATCATAGAACTTCAAATCTTTAAGGCATGTTATTCAGATCGTAAGTACCTGTCTAAAAAGGGTACATGATCCAGAATGCATGGGAATTGTGTAACATAAGAGTTTATTCCGAACTAAGATCTGATCACTCAAAAAAAAAATTGCAAGTTTAGTAAATTTGAATCTTCACTGAACGATCCGATTTTACTAAAAATTACTGCAACTATGGCAACCGTGCACTTTTGGTGCACAATCTTCCACAAAAATATACTACACACAACCACACACTAGCACAATTTATTATAATTTGAGTTGCCTTAATAAAATTAAATAAATAAATAAATCAAGGTAATGGAATTTTCAGAACAAAACTGCATTTCAAACGATGTACAACCCGGGCCAATTACAATACAAAGTCTTATAGCAGTATTTGATATAGTTATGTACTCGTTCTTTTTACTCGACAACTGCTCCAAGAAGAGCTTTCAACAGTCGCAAAGGGATAGAACAGAACACACAAACCTTCCATGAAATGTAAAAATGTAAGAGTGAACTTCACCACGAGATCAACAGGCAGTTGTCCAGCAGAAGCTCCCATCGGTATCTGGACTTGAAAGTAGATCAAAAGTTTTCCCCATGCTGTCCTTTAAAATGGTTATCTGGCCTTCTTTCAGCAGTATATCTTCATCAAGAGTTTCTATTTTCTTTTTAAGCATATTGATTTCGCCATTCAGTAACATGTTCTTCTCAGTGTACTGCTTAACCTCCTCCCACATCATGTCTCTTTCATCTGATACTTTTGGCAATATTCCTCTAACTATTGTTAGTTCTTTCTTGCATTCTTGCAAATCACACTGAAGCTGGTTGATTGTCTCATCCTTTTTTATCATCTGAGAAATGACGAAAGACACAAGTTGGTGCCATACAACTGAGGAAAATGATAAAATTTAAGCCAGAAAATGTATAATATTGCATGTCAGCCAAAGCATAAACACATTGGCTTCATATGGAATCAGACAGCTACAAGAAACTTCACCTTCCTCAATTTCATTTGCTCAATCAATCACTTCCCTGCATCAAGGTAGACTAAAAGATGCTTATGAAGTGGCTACGTATGGAGGCCCGAACGTTCAAATTTCAAACAGACATTTCTGAACAAGATCCTTATCATCATAATTAAAATGACATGAGCATGGAAACAAGATGGATGAAGCTACTTAAAATCCCTTCATATACTCACAACACAGCACACACATTTATTTTAGATACTAAACGTTGTTTGAACCTCTCTTGTAATGAGAACGGCCACATGATGGTAAAAGTGTCAAAACCATGTAAAATATCAATTTCATCCCTAGAATCCTGGCATACTACTAGGCACTGCAATAACATAAAATCTAAACATGAGAGAGTTGTTTTTCCCTATTGAGGAATTCTATAATGCTTTTCGAACCATCAATTTTTTTCTTAGAATATGATAATATAGACTCAGCCAAAGCTTATAATCAATAAGTACTTAAAAAGATATACAGGAGATTGGATGGATGGTTGTGGCATTGCTGGGGTACCGGAATGATATTTTTCTCAAGACTGTCCTCAATGCTATTTCAATGTTGTGGTAAATTTAAAGTTTAAGATGATGAACAGTAAGAAAATAAACTGTTAAAATAAAAATTCAGCATTCCCTATTATAAATCATTAAATATTCCTTGAAATTCAAAATTCAGGATGTCCTAATCAATCATGATATAGTATATAATGTTAGGATAGTAACCATGCCAGATTGATGTAACATATATCAAAGGAGTCTGGTCCAATATTTAAAATCAAAGGCTTCTCTCATGTCATGGCCATGTAATAATTCCTGGATATTTCATAAAATTCATAGATGCATATTTGGTTGCATAGGAGAAATTAATTTTGGACGGACCTTAAGCTCAAGTTCTTTCATATTGTGGTTTAAGCAAGAGTAATCATCAGCTGCACTTTGCACTTCACATTTAAGAGCATTGTTGCATCTAACAGCTGCAGCAAGTTCTGCTTGTAGCTGCTCCACGTCTTGCTCCTTGGAATAAAGCTTCTCATGTAATAAACTGGTCAACAAGGTCTCCGCTTTCAACTTTGATTTGATTATGTCCTGATAGGTTCACATCACAAACAGTAAGTCAGAACAGTATTTGTAGCATGGTAGAATCTCATTCTTAATGGATAATGAACTAGTAAACATCAGGTCCTACCTCTGATTTCTGATCACTATGTTTCGTTGATTCATGTGAGCCAAGGATCGAAGGATCCTGTCCCACTAAATAGGATTTCTCATGCAACATATCAGATTTCTCCTTAATGACATTGGACATGGTCTTCAAACTTATTACTAAGTTTTCAGCAGCCCGCTCTAGACCTTTATTCTTCATTTCGCATTCAACAAGAAATTGATGGCCATCTAAAGATGATGCAGAAGTTATTCTCTTGTTCATTTGAGGAAAACTTGTTTTGACAAATTCAACTAACCTCCTGCCAAGTAAGCTACTCTCCCTAAGCAATGGAACCATTTGATTTTGCAATAAACTAATTCGATCATTTAGTTCTTGATCCAATTTGAAAGTTGCAGATGAACCATTCTTGCCATAGTTTTTCAGACAGTTGAGTAAATATATGTTCTCATGGCGAAGTGAATCCATTTGAACCCGACACGATTCAAGCTCCTTTCTCAGTGCATGCTCCACTCCAACCAGCCGTTTCTGCTCTACTTGTACCTTTAATTCAAAATCAGGATTCTCATTGAAGTTTTTCTTTCCAAGTTCCTCACAGAGAAACCGTAATCCCTCAATGGTCCTCTCTTGATCATTGTTTGCCCTTTGAAGTCTACTGGTGGCTTGGTATAAGTCAGTGCATTCTGCAACCTTCTCCTCATAGTTCCTGCAGATGCTATCACGGTCTTCCTCTGTTGATCTATTTCTGTCTTGCAACTCGGAGACAGTTTTCCGCAAATAATGATTATTTTCACTTGCGTCCTTAGCTTGAATGGATAACTCAGCAACCTGTTTCTCCAGGTTCAGAATTTTTGATCCAGTATCCTCTTCCATTGCACTGAAAGAAGATACTTCTTGCTGAAGGCAAACATTCTGTTCTGCCAGTTCCCTTACTCTCTCCCGAAGTCGGAGTTCTTCGGCCTCGCATTTATCAATTTTGATTGACCACTCAGCTGATCTCCTGTCCAATTCCTTCTCGAGTGATAACTGTAGCTCATTCCTTTCCTTCTCAAATCTCTGGGTCACTGAATCAAAATCAGCCTTTTGAAATTTGAGTTTTTCGCGAAACAAGGCTTTTTGAGCAATCTGGTCTTCAAGCACTGCAGAAACCTCTAGTGCCATGCTTAACCTTTCTTCTGCTAAACTTCTAATTGTTTGAATCAATGCTGGCATACTAACTCCTCTAAACTGAAGAAAGTTCTCTTTTTCTAGTTCTTCCGAGAGAATTGCAGCTCTGTCCTCAGCCTCCTTGAACTTTTGAAATAGTTCGGAATCAGTTTCTATCATAGCATCATCATTTCCTGCATCCCTGTCATTCTTGACAAAAGAATGTCTATCCTCCAATACTTCTGCAATTTCTTCTTGGAAAGATCCAACATTAGTTTCGGTGCGCCAATCAATTGAACGATTTTTTGGAGACACATCATAACAGTATGAATCAGAATGCCTGTTCAGAGAAACCCCATACACATCTTCAATGGTGATTGGATTATCATGTTCCAATCCTTTTGAACTCATCTTAGGGAAAAATCGAGATTGAGATAGTCTTTCGACCACATGTTTTGCTAGTTTCCTGGGGCATTGTTGGCAGTACTCAATATCCCCATCATCGGACGAAAGTTGAGGTTTGGATACTTCAGTTTCTCTGGCAGAATGGGATTTTGGTTTCTGTTTTCTAGAGACATGTGAAACTGATGAAGCAAAATGATATTTTGGTGGTCGGTTTACCACAGTATTTCTATTTTCAGATTGATTGTTTCTCAATAACTTGGCTTTTAGTACACACCTATCCTCTTGGTTTTCTCCATCAATGTATCGATCCAAAACTTTATTTGACACATTACTAGAACAGTAGGAAGAAACCTCTGATAAATCGGAATCATCCCTGGAAACAACATAATCATGCTCATCAAATCTCTTTCCAATCTCAGCCACAGTCGCATCAATGTATTTTTTGCAAGATTGCTTCTCAGGAGTGAGTGTCCGGAAACTGAATAAAGACAATTGCAAAGCAGAGGAAAACACTTCAGCATAGATTCCATAAATAACTAAGCATGATCCTCAGAATAAATGCTACAAATTAACTGACTTACCGAGCAGATTGGTACATTGAATCCTTAGAAGTAGTGCTACAGGGAGAACCCACTGGATCACCACAGTTCATCAAGCCCTTTCCAGTGTGATAAAGAGATCCCGATGAGAACGATAGGCTTCTTCTTAAACCAGGAGTGGCAGCAGATACCTGATCCTTAGAAGTAGAACCATACTTGTTCTTAGTGGGCTTCACCTTCTCCGGAGCTCTTTCCCAGTAAACATTCTTATCCGTCGTTGATGGAGAAATTTGATTATTGTTAGCATTGTTAGATGAATGTGATCTGAAAAAGAAGAGCTTCTTCATCTCTATAACTTCAAACTCCAAAAACAGCTATTTATTGGACAACTTGAACAAAAACCTGCACAAAAGAGAGGAAAAAAATAAATAAACTATAAGTAAATAAACAAAATGAGCTCTATTTATATGTCAAGCATATTATTGCCCAATTTTGGAACCAATTCCAGAGAACATCTTTCATATATCATGCACGCCCTTTTCAAGAAATGATGATTGAACATACCATTAAGAAAACACATATATCTGAGCTCGAGAAGGATCCAAATGCGGATCAATTCATGTGTGAAAACACTAAATCATGCAGAGAAACATATCCACCTATTAATTTTACTAAGGGAAGTGCTGCTGTATAGCTTTCCAGTAAACTACTACACTAGCAGCAGCAGCAGCAAGTCATCAATAAAAATGTTACTCTAGAGAACCTGATTATCAGCCATCTAGACAGGAAATAAAGGTGATTATATTCTGTCTTCTCAGAAAACTCTATTCAATCAATGCTTAGTAAGACGTAGTAAAGCCATAGTTAGAAACATCAGAACAGTGAAATCAAAAAAGACAATTAAAGCAGGTTCTGAGGGAATAGAATAAATAAAATTGGGGGGGGGGGGGAGGTAAATCTCAACAGGGTGCTGAAAAAATGTGCAGTTCATGAACTGTACAAATTGTAGTTATACAATATTCTTACATCTACTAAAGTATAAATAATACAGTGTGGCTTTCTGTAATGATTATTGTCACTACCTTTATCATTTGCGGGAATCATGAAACTACCATGCCCTAAAAAAGCACTACTCGATGTGTTTATAAAGCATCATTACTGACAGCATCAACTATCAATGCCAGTACAACTAATTGCTCAGCCTCAGAGACCAATCTACCTTTAATTCCTCAATTCCCTCGTGAAGTTTTAACGTGAAGTTTTAACGTAAAGTTTTATCATAGTTATACAAGTTAACATATAACTACAAGTTAAAATATAACAAGTGAGATCTTATTAGATTCGTCTAGTAGTTTTTAAATATCAAACTTTTAGAATTTTTATTCGTATGGAATTTGAGTTATTAATGATTTAAAATGTGCATTGGATTGCGTGCTGTGAGGGTCCGTAGCAAAAAAAAAAATTAAATAAAATAAAATTCCATAAATAATCTGTACACAAATTATAGCTGTTAATAATAAGTACTTCCTCCGTTCCTTTTTAATTGTCACGGACCCACATTTCACACAATTCAATACACATTTTTAATAGTCAATAACTCAAATTGCATACAAGTAAAAATTATGAAAAATTAATATTCTAAATTTATGCGATTAGACGAATCCAACAAGATCCAACTTGACTATATTTTATTTTATATAATTGTATTAAAAAATCGAATCAAACTTACTCAATGAACAGTCTCAAAACCCCATATGTGTCAATAAATAAGGAACGGAGGAAGTATTAAATAAAAAGCCTTACACAAACAAAATATACTCCATAGTACTCCCTCCGTTCCAAAATAGTAGTCCTTTTAGAGATGAAAAATTGTTCTACAATAGTTGTCATTTTGGGTATTTTTATGAAAATTTTCCGATATTACCCTTTATTCCCCAATGATGTTCATTCTCTCTCCACCCAAAGTAGTAAGTGAGAGGGTAGAAATTGAAGATTATGTGGTAATAATTATATTTCTTGGTTTGTGTAATACTAATATTTGCTAGAAAGACGACTAAAAAAGAACGGAGGGAGTATAACTTTTCCATTATCATTTTCTTCACATTGTTTTCATTTCCAAAACGGTCTTAAATATTCATGAAAAAAGAGGAAAAGAGAAAAGAAAATGAAAAAACCCATTGTATCAGCGGTGATAATACGAAGCGATGAAAAATATATTCACATTCTTCTTGCGTGCCAAAAAACAAACATGAAATTCAATCGGAAAAAACAAATTGCTTACCAAAAAATAATAGAATTGAGAACGATTACTTGCTACAATATTACAATATCCAAGACACAATTAATAAACAGTAGGCAAAAACAAAAAAGAAGCACGAAATTCACCATGAATTACCATAAATCGCGAACAAGCTGAAAACAAGCACAAAGCTAATACCGAAATCCACTTAATATCTGAATAAAAAGAAAAACGTGAACAAGATTATCGAATAATTGGAGAATGCACCCAAATTCCGCGATGGAAATAGCTTCTCCCGCATGACAGTGTGGAATTGGGTGGTGGTTAGTGGCGAACCGCAAAAAGTTTTGAAAATTTCGATGCAGGGCGCGTAAAGAGTAATGGTGAAGACTGAAGACGGAGGAGGAGCGTATCATTTTGTCTCCTAATGCGTTCTTCTAATAAGTGAAGAGTTCCCGGGTGTTGCATCCTGTAATTGAATCAACGGTGAGATAAGCAATAGGATCTCGAGTCCAGGAGGATTCTCATAAATAATCATTTACCACCACCTCCACTCAATGAGTCTTGACTGACTAATCTAAAACCGTTATCCAATATTGAAGGTGACTCTTTCAAATCGGAATTATTCTGTATATATAATTTGAACTCAAAATTTTTATTTAAAATGCCAGAGCTTTATAAAGTATATTTGATCCACTATCGCGGTTCTTGATTCGGAGCAACACTATGCAATATTTATTGCTCTTACAATAATTGCTTGGATTGACATTATTAAAGTTGTTTTTCAACGGAAATATATTTGGATGAATTGTACTTTTGATATATTATTAAAATTACTAAAATGGACATAAATAATGTAATGATATTTATAATATATTTTATTTCCTTTTTAAATGGGGACATTTTTGTATTTTTATTTCAAAATAACTTCTCCTTTAAAAAAAAATAACCCCTACCTACTTTGAAAAAAAATTTAATTTTAACTTTTGCTTCTCCTTTTCACTTTAAAAAAAGTCAAAACAAACAGTTAAAAAAATTCAAAAAAGAATTTTTGGGTGAAGCAAAAGTCAAAAGGAGAAAAAATAAGCCAAAACAAACTGGCTCTTAATATTTTAAAATAATTTAAGTAAAATTATACTAAAATACTCCCTCTGTTTTTTAAAGATTGTAACATTTGGAAATTTGGTATTGTTCACACACGCACTTTAACTTAAAGTTTTATCATAATTATACAAATTAAATTGTAGCCAAGTGGGAAGATTTGTCTCGTCGAATAATTTTTAAATATCAAACTTTTAGATTTTTTACTTGTGCCGAACTTGAGTTATTAATGATTTAAAATGTGCATTGAATTGCGCGCACTCTGGGTCCGTTGCAATTTTGAGAAAAGGGGAGTATATACTTTAAAATAATGTGATGAGATTAACTCAGTAACACTCAACTTAATTATATTTTTTATTAAAAAATAACTTAATTATATTTTAAATTGTATATATTGGAATAAAATCGAATTAAAGAAATAATTGATAGAGACTTGACCTAGTGGTCATGTCACTTCCAACCTTACGGTTGGGGGTTTCATTCCCACACAGCCCGCTATTCCTCTCATTTATCCCCTTTTCTAATTTGTGTGGTTTGGGCTCCCATACAAAATTCTTACAAAGTAAGAATATTCTTACATAATTTAGGTACGTACAACACACTATACAAAGTAACACAATTTGAGGATGTAAACTTGAGCAATACATTGCTACGCCCAATAATAGCTGCTATTAATTCATTTCCCATGTATAAGATAGACACATCTTCAACTTGCTGAAAGGTTTTGAACCAACGAAGATCTTTACGAGCATGACTTGTAGCACCGAAATCCACCAACCATGCAAGATTATCATCCTGCACATAAAAGGCCACATATTTCAAATTTAAAGGAACATAATTATTGATTAAATCAAAATTATCATCCAAACACTGACATTGGTTTGGAGTTTGAGTGTTAGGCCCATTTCCACCACCAATCATATTTTGCTCATGTTTATTTTTTCCAACACGACAATCCTTTTTTAGATGTCAAGGTTTGTCACAATTCCAACAAGCTAATTAAACTTTTGTTGGATCCTTTGTTATAATTGTTAAAGGGCCGCTTTTTGCCTTTTCCTCTGTCATTAGAGTGCTTTGTGTTCTTTGATTCCTCAACCATATGAATGGAAGAGGGCCCAGGAACATCTTTCCCTTTTCGCTTGTCATTTTCTTCCATTCATAGAGATTTCTCAATGCGAAAATGACTACCAAGGATAATACTTCCTATTTATGTTTCAAAGTATGTTTGAAATTCTTCCAAGGTGGTGGAAGTTTGTCAATAATACTTGACACAACAATGGATTCATTCATTTTCAGCCCATATTGTGTAAATCGTCCCAAAATGCAAAGAAGTTCATGGTATTGTTGCATTACCAATCTAGAATCGACCATTTTGTAATTATTAAAATTACTAACCAAGAACTTCTTGCTTAAGGCATCCCGATCCTTCCCAGTAAAATGCGGCGTGTTCGAATTCTGATCGCTTTTACACGAGAAAGGGGGGACCACCCTCTAAGCCTAATTCAGCCATGTATTTGGATTCAATAGAATCTCATAATTCTTTTGCGGATTTAATAATTTCATAAATATCAAATAATGCACCAGACATACCATTTAGGATGTGGCCACGACAAATGCAGTCATCATTCTCGCATCTCATGCGTTTCCTATTGTCTACCAATGTTTCATCATCTTCATTCTCTTGACTGGTAGGCACAAAAGTGCTAAGAACATACACCACCTTTAAAGTTATGAGAAGAAAGTGCATATTCTTTTGCCACCTTCAAATTTCATTCCCTCGAACTTGTCCAATTTGTTGAACTAGCTCATCATGTCCCTCAATGATTCAACCATCTCTTTACTGTAGAATTACAATTTAAGATTGTTCGAGGATATTGGAATATAGGGCCACAACAATGGATGAACTTGTAGAACAATTGTGGAGACGAAAAGTATAGGAAAATAATTTGGATATATTGTTTGGATCGTGATGAATCACTTTCTTTAACTTGAATTTTGCCCTATCATATCGCCAAGGGTCGAAATCAATTGTAGGATAATCCAACAATGAAAAACTTGAATTTTATGGCAATAAATTCAAGAACAATTTTGAAGGCTTTGAATGTATGAATTTGTGTATGAATAATAAGCAAAATGATTGCAATGTATTAACCTACATGACAAAAAATCGTCCATGTATAGTTAAGGAGTTAGGGATGAAAGGGTGAACCAATTCATGAACAGGTGTAACTTTTCATTCAAACTTTCGCCTGAAGGCCATTTGAGACGCACATGTTCTTCTGTGAGCGTAAAACAATAGCGAAAAATTCTAAGTATTCTGATAGGCACACAAGTATGCACAAATGAAGTTTTAGGCACACTTCTTCATTCATGCACCTAACCAGAAAAGTTTTGGCCTCAAATTTTTTCTAAGACATTGAATTCAAGACGACGCCTAAATGAAAATTGAGACGCACTTCATCATAACTGTGTCTCATTCAAAATTTTCCAAGTTTTTTAAAATTATTCCATTATCTTTTCGTTCACATCATTTGAGAATCCCCAAGCCCTCAACATAGTATTAATTATCAAGACCAAACGAGTTTGCACGCCCACACACAAAACTCATTTTAGCTCAATACAACTCAATTTGGGTCCATTGTAAATTTAATTAACTAAAATGCAATGATGATAATTAAACCACCAACATATTACTGGTGGAAAATAGAGGAGTCACCTTTTGTTGATCCTCTAAAAAGAGGAGAAGGTGGCCATCGTAACCTAGTGACCCGCTAGACTCATTTGCCGTCCATGACATGAGCTTGCAAGCTTGGCTCATTGGCCTTAGTCATGGGGCTTTCAAGTTCAAGGAGATATTGGGCTTGTAACATGCTAGAGTCATGAGAATATTTGTGTTTGGCCTTAATTTTGTTGGGTTGCGGCTGTTTAAGCCAACATGGGATTGGACTCTTATTTATCTTATTTGAATTAATTAATTTTAACCCTATTAGCTTAGGTCCAACAATTCCTTGCTTCGGCCCAACTAACTTCAGTCCGCAGATTGCTACCGTTGATCGACCTATTTCCGATCAGATTTTGTTGACGCGATCGAGGTTCATCAATGGAACTCCGACAAACTTCTGGTATCCTATTCAACTTTGATTAGCTCCTAATCGTCTGTTATTTCTTCTTGCTTTTTTTTTCACAATTAATTATTTCGAATGAATTGGACTTTGCTTCGAATAATTGCGTTGGGTCATCTATTAGTTGGGTTGGTCCAGACATCCCTGTCAGCATGGGCATTCAAATCGAAGCGTTGACGATAACATTGACAACGCGAGTATAGACCCCAAAGCAAACTAAGAGTCTCCAAGAAGAAGTATCCAGACTGCTGAGCAAGCTAGATGAAGACTAGTCTCAGGAACTGGACTTTTGAGGCCGGAAGAAAGGAACAATTAATATTTCTATTTTTTAAATTTTTGGGGTGTCATATGATCAAGCCCTTGATTCTCAATCTTATGATTGGGGGGGTTCGACTCCCATTGATCCATTGTCTCACCATTAAATTTTTTTTTAAAAAAAATTAGCATAAAGAAGAGCCTTTGGGAATAAAGATGATTTTGCCATTATGTTAGGGGATATTAGAAAGAATCCAATAAAATCTTTTGAAAGATAAAGGGTCGTAACAATTTGTAAAGGTTGGCGGATTAAAAGGATTAGACATGAAATGAGAGGACAATGCTATTATATTTTGGCAATATTTGGAAATAATTAGAGCTTAAAGTTTAGAGTTTTTAGTTTGGAATTATGGGAGAAAAACAGTTTAAATTGATATAGTATTTTTTTTTGGATAACAAGGACGCATGCAAGCGTCAGGAAAAGGCTAAATTGATATAGTATTGAATAATAATGTTTGTTGTTAGAGTTTAAAATTAGAATTTGATGTTGGAGTTTGAAAAGTTAAAAGTTCGGGAGATCAGTGTTTAGTGTCAAGAGTTTAGAAATTGAAATTTAGTGGTTACCACAATTAATGTTTACTATATATATATATATAAAATTTTAAGCTATTTTATTTTAAAAATTAAACTCTAAACGGTGAGAGTTTTTTGTTTTGTTTTGTTTTGTTTTGTTTTGTTTTGTTTTGTTTTGTTTTTTTTTCAAGTTGTAGCCTTTGATAGGTGTAGGGGTGATATCGAGTCGAGTAGTGGGTACTCGAGCTTGACTCGACGATATTTTTGAGCTACTTAAGCTCGAGCTCAAATCGACTCGAGCTCGAGCTTAAATCGACTCGAGTTCGAGCTCGAGTATTATTATTTTTTTCAATCCAGTCGAGTAATCAAGCTATTGGAGCATTATTATTATTATTATTATTATTATTATTATTATTATTATTATTATTTCGTTCTCGTGCTCGAGTACTCGAGCTTATCGAGTATTTTTATTTTTTTTTGCATTTTTTCCTTTTGAAATTTTAAAAAAAATCTTGACTCGATTCGACTCGAGTACGAGTACAGTACATTGATCAAGCTCGAGCTTGCTCAAGCTTGATACTCGAGTAATCTACTCAACTATTTGACTCGTACTCGAAAAATTCAAATATGAGTCCAGGTTTTCAAGCCGAGTCCCGGGTGGAGTAGCTCAGTTCCTTAATCACCCGGTTGAGTACCAAAGTTACAATATTGTTTAAATTGAGGGAGTAAAGTGCAATTTGATGGAATATTGAACGACCAACAATGTAGCAGTTGTAGTGGCAAGTGGCAACAAAATTAATTTACATTTTCTATGCATGTTTACTCGCAAACAAGAGAGTCTATAATTCACTTTGCTCCCAAGTTCCAACCCCTTCGCCAGCTGTATTCCTTCTTCCCTTCTCCACCACCTCCTCCAAGACCTTCACGCGCAGCCCCAATGCCCACCCCGTTCCTATCGCTACTCGATTCCTGTCGCCCCCGTCCTATCTGACCTCTTTTCCTCGTCCAATTACCAATTATTAGTTTCCTTTTCGGATTACACATCGCCCCTATCATCATGTATAGTCCCTCAAGAACCCCCGCGATCTCACGGTTGGGCCCCTCCTCCGCCTCCCGTCTGAGATCTTCCTCTATGAAGAAGCCGCCGGAGCCGCTGCGCAGGGCCGTCGCCGATTGCTTGTCTGCTGCAGCTCCCTCTCACATCGAGGCTTTCAGGACGTTGCGGGTATGGATGCGCTATCCTGCATTCTATTTATTCATCTCGATTTTTTGTTTGAATGCAGTTATTTTGCCAAGTTTTGGATGGGTTGTGTTTTGATATATTTTGATATGTTATTTATTTATTATTTTTTTTAAAGAGTATATGTTCTGTTGAGGGTGGATGTTAGGAGGTGAAATTATTTGGGCTTGATTGAATTCAGGGGTTCGACTATTGACCTAGAAAGTTTCAATTTGCGGAGTGTTTATGTATTATTTTATGTTCTTTGTGTTGAGTGACAGGCTGACAGCATAATTTTTATGAAAATTTTTTATTATGCTCGTATTGATAGGGCAACCAAGATGTTGGCCATTTAGCTATCTCTCTACTATAATGATGTAATAGAATATATGCAGTCCACATGTGTGTGTTTGCGCGCTGCCTGGTGCTCTGTCAAATGTTTCAATTTGCGGAGTGCATATGATGTACATATTTGGTTTTGTGGGATTATAGCTCAAGCATAATTTACTTCTGGCACATTCAAAACCGAACTGGTTACTCATGTGAATGCTGTTGTGTAGAATGAATCTGTTTTTCAATGACAGGATTACTTGGCCTCAAGTTCTACGGTTGACTTGGCTTATGGCATGATTCTAGAGCACACACTTGCAGAGAGGGAACGCAGGTACTTTTAAGAAGTGGGTGGCGATGCTTCCCTGTTATCACTTCAATGCTGCTTTCTGTTGGCAGCTTATGAACTAATTAATTAGAGCTTAGCCATCTAACGTCTCTGATTGTGCACTTTTGTTATTATACACTCCCTCCTATTCATAATACAAGACTTTCTGGCACGTTTAACTATGTTCTAAATGGATTATTATTTTTTTTTCATTTCTTAATAATAAATACAAATACCCTTATATTTTCTTTTCCACCCCTATCATTTGTACAGCTTTCACACCTGTAATCTGTACAGTTTATTAGGGGCAAATTAGTCAAACAATTTTTTTTTCTTTTTCTCTCATTTGTTATTTCAAAAGTTAGAAAGTCTTACATTAGAACTGGAGGCAGTCTGGTTTTGTTCCTTATTCCTTGTTTTGATGATAAATGACTTTTCTTCTTAGTCTCGTTGTTTATTAATGAAAAACTTGCTCCGTTCATTGTAAAAACAGTCCTGCTGTGGTTTCAAGGTGCGTGGCGCTTCTAAAGCGTTATCTTTTAAGGTGATGTTTTCTTATCTTTGGATTATTCCTTTATCGATAAGGCATCTGAATTTTCAAGCAATGGCAGGAATATTGTTTTTGATGGAATGTGCAAAGGCACGATTCCTTACCAATGGTGAATGTATAATTTGGTACTGTTGACAAATTGAAAGATGAAATTTTCCTTTTAGGCTTTTCAAGCTTTTGGATTGGTGAATTTGGTGGATATAATTTTGCAAATAGGAGATTGAATATTGATGGATAAATTTGTCCATTTTTGAAGCAAATTAATTAATTAACTTAGGCTTTAAGTACACATTAAAATGTTATGCTTTAAGAATGTTGCAAATGAGTTGCCTATTTTACAAGTTCTTTAATGTATTGCAGATACAAGCCCAGTGAGGAGACATTAGTACAGATTGATCGGTT
Organism: Hygrophila difformis; assembly: GCA_030278955.1. NCBI lineage: Eukaryota > Viridiplantae > Streptophyta > Magnoliopsida > Lamiales > Acanthaceae > Hygrophila > Hygrophila difformis. The sequence goes on from JAOANR010000001.1 coordinate 72,732,013, forward strand.
TTGCATTAGTATAATCGCTGAGTGTGATGTTGGCTCTTTCCGGAAATTGGCACCATGGTCACGTTCACTGGGACAACAATCTGTGGCTCCAGTGCCACCAGTAAATGTAAATCCTTTGCCTGTGTCAAGTTTTGCGTCTGGGGGACTTGTGAAATCCTTAAATTATGTTCGCTCTTTAGTGGCTCAACATATCCCAAAACGTTCATTCCAACCAGCTGCCTTTACTGGAGCTGCACCAGCATCAAGACAAGCATTGCCATCCCTGTCATCTTTATTGAGCAAATCATTCAATTCCCATCTAAGTCCAGCAAATGGCAAGGAATCATTAGAGAGCAAGGACACATCTGTTACGTCTGTTTCTGATACTCCAATTGCCGAAGAAATTGATGAGCTTGGAGATCTAGAATTTATGGCTCTTGATGTTTTCAAGTGGCGCTGGTGTGGGGATCAACAGTCATCAGTTCTCTTGCCAAACAGGTCCTCTTCTATTTGAGCTGTTGTTCTTTACTAATTACTTAAATGTGTTTTTGACATTTTCTCCATATCCGTTAAAAACCTTACAGTGAGCAGATTCTGAATCTCCAAGATATGCACACTCGTAATTTTCTAGAAGTAGGTGCTGCAGCTCTTCTTGTCGGGGACATGGAAGCTAAAATGAAGGGTGAAGCTTGGAAATTTTTTGGGAGTGCAGACATGCCTTATCTTGATCAGCTGTTGCAGCCATCATTGTTGACTACAGTTACCAATTCAAGTTCAGCTTTTGCCCATTTAAGAGCAATCACTGCACTGAAGCGTACAAAACCCGGGGCAAATCAAATTTGGTATATTCTGAATTCTTTTGGTTTTCTTATCATTTTGGTTTCATTTGATGTTCTTCCATTTGTTTCTCAAACTGCTTGGCATCTTCTTTTGCACAATCAGCTACTCACAATGTAATGATTAAGTTTCGTAATAATTGTGTTGAGATAGCATTTTTTCTAGGTTGTACAATAAATGTTACGGGTGTTTGGCAATTGTTCTTTCAAAGTGCTTTTAGCATTTTGAATAGCATTTTGTTGTTCAAACCGCTAATAATAGTGTTTGGTAATTAGCTTTTCCTCTTTATCTTTTTGAGGTTTTCAGTGCTAATTTCACAAAGTTTGGTAATCAATGTTTTAAAATAGTAGTTTTTAGCCTTGGCAAATCAGAACTGAACTGATAAGCTAATCAGGTAACTGTTATTAGCTCAGGTCCAATGACATTTTGACATCTTACGTAAGTTTATTTGTCTAATTTTTTGAGAACTCTAAATAAAACTGGACACCTCTTTATTTGTTTGATCAGGACATGGTGAAGTTCATGCATTTAGATCTCATGCTATATAAAGCTGATCTCAAGCTATGTACATAAATGCTGCAACATTGTATAGTGGGGGTTTAGTAAATTTGATTTTGTGTTATTCACAAAATAAACACTATTGTTTAAGATTCCTGGATAGTGCACATGGCTCTGTGCTTTGAATTAAGACAACTACATCGCCTGTGCTGTCCTATCACCATAACATCATGGACATCAACTCTCATGAGTCATGACACAAACACATCCAAATTAGGATTTTCATAGTGTGGAGCATTATTTGTGTTGAACTCATGTGCTTCAAGTCTAGAGTTGCTCTTTGCTAGAGTAGAGTGGGATATGTGATCTTATATCATTACCTTAGTGTTCTTTTACTAATTTGGGTGCAGTAGGTTGCTTTTAATCAAAGATCAATTCACTGCAATTTTTTTCAGTGTTATGCTTAGGGTTCCTCATATTTAGAAACTTCGCAAGTTCTTTATAAGATCTTGTATCGTGATTGTTGCTTTCTTTTATATGGCTCACTCCCCTTAACTCTGGCCCCTGTAAGTCTGGCTGAAGGAAAGCCATTTTAAAGTCCAGGGGCATCTTTATTTGATAAATACGTAACGATATTGGGAAAGCTGTGTCGCTTTCTGATACTCCATGATTATATAATGCAGGATTAGACATTTTACGTTTATGTGAAATTAGTGGAAATGTGACTATGCATTATACTACTAATAGAGAAGAAAAGGTCAAATGTTTAAGGTTTTTATTTTTATTGTATTCATATTTTCTGAACTATGCATTTGTTTGGAGGATCCTCATCAATCAAATCCCACTTTTCAACTACGCATGTACTGTAGAAACATACAACAGAAGTATAGATGTACTACATATTTGTTGGGGGATGTTCTCATCACTAAAAGTCTAAAACCCCTCTTTTCTGAACTATGCATTTGTTTGGAGGATCCTCATCAATCAAATCCCACTTTTCAACTGTGCATGTACTTTAGAAACATACGACAGAAGTGTAGATGTCATACATATTTGTTTTTTTTTTTTTTTGGGGGGGGGGGGGGGGGGGGTGGGGGCGGGGGCGCTCTCATCACTAAAACCCCTCTTTTCAACTACGCATATGAAGTAGAAACATGAAGTATAAAAGGTTTTCAACCTTCCTTTCTTCATACTTCATAGTTTCATACGCAGATTATCTCCTATTGATTTCTTTAAAATAGATTATCTCCTATTGATTTGGATTGGTCTCTTTGATCTTGTGTTCGTTCTTTCTTTCCCTTGTTTTGCTATTTGTTTTTGGATTGGTCACTATAAGTTTTTTTTTTTTTGGTGATCATCAAAAAGAAAAACTTATAGCAGTGCTAGTATTCATACATTTATGTTAGAATTTAGAATCTCTTCCCGTCTCTGCGTATCTCCTATTGTGAATAGTTTTTGTTTAATTTATGTTGATGAAAACATAAATTTTAAAGGTTCATGGTCCCCCTTCTGTTTCATAGACGAGCTAAGCAAAGCCCATCAGTTATCTAGATACGAAATTCAGAGATTGCATCTTACAGTGGAAATCCAGTTCATTATGTCTGAAATTTTATTTCATTAATGCTTTTGAGGTGGGTTTTAGGACGATTTGATAAGTATGCTGCAACTTTCAGGGAGGATCCCCCACTGGCCACCTTTCGTCCGCGTGCAAAACCACTTTTTCACTACCGGCATTACAGGTAAACTCTAAAAAGTTTCTTTGCCTTCTCAAGCATTTGAAAATTGTTTGTGCTTTTGTCTTTGGCTGTCAATGAATTGACTTGTAGTTACCTACCAAATAACTTTTCTACCACATAAATGACTGTTTTTAGGAAATTGGCTTATTTTAATATCCATTTTAATGTATGTTTCCAAATTAAAGAAAAGAGGTTTTTAGTCATCACATATTCGTCACATTTTTTTCCCCTTTTGTGTGTGTTTGGATGTTGAATTATTTTCTCTCTTGCTTTTATTCTCCTTCTGATTCGATGTTCTTTATGAACCAGTGAACAGCAGCCATTGCGATTAAATTCCGTCGAAGTATGTGAGGTTATTGCAGCTGTTTGCTCAGGGACCTGTTCAACCAATTCCAATCATTTGACAGTCTCAGGAAAATTAAGACAAAGTGGAAGGCCAATGGATGTTGCAGTTAGCGTTCTTGTCAAACTTGTGATTGACATGTATGATTTTGTTGCGTTTGTGTTTATTTTATGAATATTTCGTAAAGGAGTGGCAAAGAGAATTCTTTTCTTTCTGTGTTTTTGTTGGGGGTTATACATATCTTTTTATTTTTTTTATTTTTTTATTTTTTTATTTTTATTTTTTATCTCTCTATAATTATGTAGTACTGTTGCAAGTCACATGCCCATGACAATGTCTCCCTACTACTCCACTACTCAACCACTACTCTGCTAGTCTATCCTATAAGTGACTCCGTGTACTCACACACTTTAGTGTTCAGGTGTAATAGTGAATGCTCTAGCTTATTTTTACAGCAACTTTGGATTAAGAAAATACCCAACTATATATATATATATATAAATATATATATTTTTTCTTTTTCTATTTCCCATGCTATTCCTGTAGTTTCACAATTGTTTTGATAACTCAGTTTTAGTTGTCTGGTTTTCTGTTGCCAGTTAATGTCTTCCATTAGTTGACTTAAGAACAAATTCCATTTTCACTTAAATCTTGCTGTAATTTTAATTTTATTACTGTATACATTAGCCACAATCAATTTATTGCCCCAACCCTCTAGTAAATCTTAGTAATGGTCAAAGGTCATATTTGTAAATCTTGAAGTCGTAATCATGGACCAGCAGTAACCGAGGTTCATATGTACAGGCGATTTGCTTCACTTGAACTGACTCCGGTTGCTAGTTTGGTCTGTGAATTGGCAAAAAACTAAGCTTAATGTACTGCAAACTGAATTGTTTTCCTGATACTTTCGACTGATCATCATTTCTGAACTGTTTTGCAGGTATGTTTTGGACCCTGAGACTGCTGCTCCCCTCACTCTATCCTTACTAGAGGTGCTACCTATTCCTCACATGCTTTTGTGTTAAACATGTAATTGATCTAATTCTTGTATCTGAAAACACTGTAGGACATGCTCAATTCTCCAAACGTGATGTCCAAAACTAGAGCTTTTGATTTGATTATAAACCTTGGAGTGCATGCCCATCTGTTGGAGCCTCCAGCACCTGATGCACCCACTGCAATTGATGAACAATATTCCCAAGAAGCATATTTTGATAGTGGAACTGAAGTTTCTTCACATGGAAGGATAAAATCTGATTACTTTAAAGAAATTGGAAATTCTTCTGCTACTGATAAATTTGAGTGCTGGATTTTGGGTATTCTGTTTGAGGTTCTTCTTCACCTTGTTCAGGTAAATCAGAGATTGCTGTTGCTCACTCAATACATGCTTCAGTTATCGTCTTTCTATTTTGCCTTTTTGAATTTTAACTGCTTTAGTTCAAGTTGGTGACCCCTATTAAAACTAAAATTGATATTTGTAATTCTGTTTGTTAGAACTAAAGGACACGTTTCCTCCCCTCATGTCTACATTGAAGCAAAAACATCGTTCCATGGTGGATAATTTTAAAACAAATCAAAATAATTAATAAATACTTTCCTACTTAATGGGTTCCTAGTAATCTCCTATCCCACTGAGATTGAACTACCGAAATAAATACGAGTACTAAAAATTTGAGCTTGAAAGTATACTTTCCTCTATTTATTGAAACTAACCAATTAAGCTTTTGGCATTAGAAGTGTCTTTATTAATGGGCTATTCACATGTATTTTTTTCCCCAAGACTTTTTGTTGCTTCATACATTGAACATGATGAATGATTTCTTTGGCCAGACCCTTCAATTAAGATAGCTATAATAGCTTTTCCGATTCTTGTGCAAGTGCTGACATTTAGTGGGACATTCTAATATGTATTTCAACTTTCAATTGATTTTTGTGGATTGATGTGTCCGTCATGCCATTGCTCTTTTGCAAGATTTAGTCAGTTTACAGTTTTTTTTTTTTTTTTTTTTTTTTTTTTTTCCTATCCCTTTGGCTGTGGTAACCCTTTTAATGTTTTATTTCGTTAATGTATGATGCCTATGAGCTTGCAATTTATATTTGTTATGCGAGAACCACTTTAATACAAACAATCATTTCACAGATAGAAGAGAAAGAGGAGGCTGTCTGGGCTTCTTCCTTAAGCTGTTTGCTGTATTTCATTTGTGATAGAGGAAAAATTCGGCGGAGCAGATTAAAAGGACTTGATATTAGAGTAAGTCTACAACCTTGTCTTAAATATACTGTTTACAAAACAAATATTCTCTGTAAACTCAGCTTTATATAAAGATTTGGATACCTTATTTATTGAGAATGATCTGCCTATGACTAAACCAGTTACCTCTGAGATCTAAGTATACTTGAGATGGAATATGTGTTTAATTATGAATGTGTTCATCTGACTTGGAATCCCTTCAGTAAAGAAAGACTGACAAAATCAAAATTATATCAGAAAGACCCATTCCTGGGTTCCGTAGATACTACGCGAAACCATAAAATGAAGGCTGTATTTTATGACTGGATTGGGAAAGAGGCAGGACATGGCCTGTTCTTGCACATAACAATTACCTCTTTTTTTTCTTGGCTAACAATTTTCTCTTTTTTCTTTATTCACATAACAGGTCATTAAGGTACTCATGCAGATTAGTAGAAGAAACTCTTGGGCAGAGATAGTTCATTCCAAGCTTATCTGTATGATGACAAATATGTTTTATCAAGTGCCTGAGGAATCTGATAAATCTGATAGACTTGTTCCAGCTTATCCTTGGTTTCTTGTGAAGCAAGTTGATCTGATTGGAGGCATTGACTTTATCTTTGGGGAGGTACTAGTCTAATCGTTCCTGCATCGTAGAGCATGTTTAAAAGCAAAGTGACTGCTGGAAATGGACGTAGAAACTATAAGAAGATTTATTTTTAGCTGCTATATCTTTGCCTAGTTTTACGTGGTGTTTTTGTCTATGCTATGTTGGTGCATTATTGAGAAGTTACCCTCAACATGTATTGAATAAGTCAGGTTCATTTTAATGTTCTTGAGTTGTTGGATGGCATGTTACTCTATTGTCATACTTGCAAGTAGGTTGAATAGTAATGTGTGCGAGAAGTGATGTCTTATAGATGAAGCACAGCAATGCATAACTTGAACTCATAAATTGATCTTCACTACCATAACAATCATTGTATCTAGTACTTCTGTCTCCATAAGAAGCTCATAGATTAATCTTTTGTACTTTACCCCTTTTAGTTGTATCTTGTCATGTTTAATGCTCTTGTGGTGGTATTTGTGAACCATTCAGTAGATGGATAAATCATATATTATCTTTTATTTATTATTATTATTATTATTATATTATTATTATTATTATTATTATTATTATTATTATTATTCAATACAGTACTAATTAATGATGATGTCTTAGTCTCAATCGTAATCTCAACTATTTTGAAAATTTGTGTGGTGGTTGTGCAAATGCAGCTGGTGCTTTCAAACTCAAGGGAAGAGAGGAGAAATCTATATCTGGTGCTTTTTGACTATGTGTTACACAAGATAAATGAAACATGTATACTTGCTGGAGTTTCAGAATACAGTGATGATGAAGTTCGACCTATTGCTACCTTGCTTGTGCTTGCAGATGCACCTGAAGCACTTCATATTTCCGTCAAATTGGGTGTTGAAGGTATTGTGGAACTCTTGAGGAGATCAATTTCTACAGCATTATCCACATATCCCAATAATGATAGGCTTTTGATGGTAAATTTCTCTATATACTGGATTCTGTCTGTGCTTAAGTATTTTAATTTTGCTGTGATGAAGTTCTATGATAAATCACATATGTATTTAGCTTCATTTGTTCAAAAGCAATGGAAGGTCAATGACTGCATTTTTCATTTTTATTAAACGCTCATATCTCTGTTGTCTTGCGATTATAATTGACTTTTGTCTTTCTTTAGCATTGGCTGACATTTTTAGTGGTGGGCGTTAATGGCGGTAATTTCACTCTGTATTTCCATTTATTACATATCCAACTCAATAATTTTGTTGTAATCTTTGTATTTCTCTATATTTTATTTTATATTTCGCTGCACTGTCAGTATCAGTTGCTTCACTTGCAATAATATCAGTCTGTTAGAAACACTCTTTCTTACATAGTTATTTTTTTCATTCCTCAGTTGTCTCATCAACAAATCTTTGTTGATTATAACAAACTTTTATTCTGTGCTTGTAGGATCAACCTGCCTGAAGTCGATAAATTGAATTGCATGAAATGTACACGAATGTCTTATATCTATTTTATTAAGAATGAAACATAGACAACTCAAGCTTTGTGATTGATCAAATTCTCAATCATAATATTTGGAAAACTCACTGCTATATTTACTTAATTACTGCATCTATTCAGCAGGATTAAAGCAGTGACTTTTATTCTTTATACAATAGTGACTTCATGTCATGTGAAATTATATTTGATGTAGTCTAACTTTGGAATGAATCAGCATGTCGATTTTTCCCCCCTTTGAAGCAAATACTATGCTTTATAAAGAAAAGTTTAAGGATAATTTTGACAAACTGTGGCTGTGATTATGCTCCTCCTGCAGCTATTGGAGAGGATAGTAGAGAGTTTTGATGTGGTTATAGGATCATTTACGCATGTGGACAAAGAGTTCACCCATATGATTCAGATCACAAAATCATTCAAATCTATTGAAAGCATTAGCAGTATTGCTGCGATGGACGCACAGCTTGCTTGGACCACTTTACATTCTCTTCTTCATTCTGAGCGGAAGTCATATCGACATCATGGTTATTTATGGTTGGGGGACTTGCTCATTGCAGAAATCAGTGGGGAAGGAGATCCGAGTCTTCAAAGCATTAAAAACTTGGAACAGAAAATTAAACTTGCTGCTGTTAATGACTATTCTGGTTCTTTAGATGTTCCTTTACCTGTTTGGCTGATGTGTGGGCTACTCAAGTCAAAAAATAGCAATATCAGATGGGGCTTTCTGCTTGTTCTGGAGAGGCTGCTAATGAGATGCAAATGTTTGCTAGATGAGAAAGAAGCCCAAAATGTAATGGGTAACCGATCTTCTACACACGTGTTAGACAAGAGTCGTCTAGAGAAAGCAAATGCAGTGATAGATATCATGAGCCGAGCCTTATCCTTAATGGCTCTAATAAATGAAACTGATCGAATGAATATTTTAAAGGTAATCATTTTGAGTGTTATTTAAGGAAATGTGTAGTATTCTTGTTGCTTCAACTCTTCTGTTTAGTTTACACTTACTTGTCTGGTATCAAACATCTTCATATTCCTTTGTGATGCTGTATTTGAACTCGCAGAGATGATGTTATTTTTTCTCTTAGTTGCTTGTTTGTCCTCAGGTTCTCAGAACTATATTCTTGTCGCCTGTTCTCATTTAGATGCCATTATTTTGTATAGTAATAATGTTGGCAATTTAAGAATATTGTGTTGGTGCGAAGAGCATTTCTCCTCTTCTTGAAATTTGAAAAGAAATTAAATGTACTGTAGTATTAAATGCAGTATCTTTAAAAGCAAATTTCGAGTGGATATGCTGCTTTGTGACTTGGAATCATGTACTGACTTGATTTTGATTAGTAACAGAAACAGAAGCCTTTGCGTATATTTGATTAAATAACAATTATTAGCTACCACAGCATGTCTCGGTTGCCTCAGACCATGATATCTGTTAAGTGCATTTTTATTGATACTGATATTGTTACATCATCCTTGAAATTTCTTACACCGCTGTTTTCTTTAAACATGTACCTCTAGATATATTGTTATTTCATCCTTATAAAATTTCTCACACTGTTATTGTCTTTGAATTTGCATGAACAGATGTGTGATATTCTATTCTCCCAACTGTGTTTGAAAGTTGTGGATGCAAAATTACAGCTACATGGGGATAAAGACTCTAGTAATACAGAAAGTAAGATGAAGGGTGTTGGAGCAAATTCTTTCTCCCTTAAAGAGAATAATATAAGACACAGTGATGTCATTGGAGATCCTAACAAACTCGCAAAAATTGTTCACATTCCAGCTCGTGATACGGCATCTATGGCGGCATTGCTTCTTCATGGACAAGCTATTGTTCCCATGCAATTAGTTGCTCGTGTACCTGCTGCATTATTTTACTGGCCATTGATCCAGCTTGCTAGTGCTGCAACGGATAATATTGCTTTGGGCGTCTCTGTTGGTAGCAAGGGAAGAGGGAATCTTCCAGGTGGCACATCAGATATAAGAGCAACATTGCTTTTGCTTTTGATCGGTAAATGTACAGCAGATCCTGAAGCTTTTGTGGATGTTGGTGGAGATGAATTCTTCAGGCAATTTTTTTAGCTTTTGACCTTTTTGTTGAAAACCCTTGATTTCAATTGTCTCCTAATATTATGCATGTATATCTATCAGGGAATTGTTGGATGATACAGATGCAAGAGTTGCATATTACTCATCAACCTTTCTTTTGAAGGTAAGCATTGAATCCCTTTTACTGAAGCTGATGTGTTATCCTAATGTATTAATGTTGACATAGAGATTTATTTCACAGAGAATGATGACAGAGGATCCAGAAAGATACCAACGCTTGCTACACAGTCTTGTTTCAAGAGCTCAACAGGTGCAATTCGTTTGATGTTTGGCTGGCTGTGGTTTTTTTGTTTGTAAATTAATCTTCATTATTATTTTGAAAAGTTGTGAATCATATCCTTAAAGCATGAATGCCACCAGCAAAAGCATTTTTGCATGGTTTTATACTTTTAGGTGCAAAGTAAATGCCAGAAAGAGAATATGGTAGTAATGTCTCAAAAACTAGTATTATACCATCTTTTATTGTTTATTTGAATAAAATAGGTTCAGTTGATGATAACATAGCATGAGGTGATTCTAATTTATTGCCATTTTGCCAGTATCAATGGGTTGTCTATTATCTTGTACTTAAGGTGGCATAATCTGGTGATGGATAGTTATCTCAATTCCCACACGAATTGACCTAGTGATGACTGACCCTGAACCCACAAGTATCCTTCATGAGTTTCCTGGGAAATCAACTGTAAACTTGTTGGAGCATTGCAGAGTCGGTTTTGCATTTTGTTTGCTTCGCATCCAATCTTCATTTGCTGAAGCACATTACTTTTGACACTTATAAAGGCCATACTCTTTTCTTCATCTCTTGAATTTGAAATATACAATCTATGCATGTTTGGGCTTAAGATGAATGATTTGAGCACTAAAAAAGTCGAGTAGTTGCATCAGCGCTCAAAAAGTCAGTAGTTTCATCTCTCATCATATCCTTATGATTTTCAAAGTTGATTTTTGAGGGAGAAATCTAATAAAACAATAGAACCAAAAACCAGATGACACAGTAGCTTTTTAGCTACTAATGTTTTGCACAGGATGGTTCAATAAAATGTTCAAAGACAACACTTGTGTTCCCTAGTTCTAAATTTCAAACACTTTTTGCATGTATGGGCCTTGCTGGCTGACATGTCAGAATTTGAAGATGCTGTTTTTTTACATTGCAAAGATTTTAATCCATGATCTTCCTTTGCTTCTTTTTATGTGCTTAATTTCTCATCTTGCCTGGTGGTTTTTTGTATAAAACACAAGAACCTAGAATGTTTATTTTGGTTAATAACATGTTACGTATCATGTGTAACTTGGTTTTGATGATGCAGTTTACTTGGCAGTGCTTATGATATTTTTTTACTTGTTTACAGAGCAACAATGAAAAGCTATTGGAAAATCCATATCTCCAGATGCGTGGCTTGCTTCAGCTGTCAAATGAATAGCTCTCCTTTCTGCTCTCAGCTGTTAATTGAGAAGCTACCTGTTTGTTTGACTAGTATAATCCGAGCATCTGTTTGAGTACTCCTGAATTAGAATGTCTTACTGTAGCTGTTCATGGTTGAGCTGTGAAACGGCTGCTATTTGTTTAACATTCTTCGAATGAATTTGAAGTGGAGTATAATTCAACCAGAGGCCAGATTGAATTCTAGAGATGTTCCTGCAAACTGGCCTTGCAGAGCTTTTCTTATAACAAATATGTTTCATCCGAGAACTGTGCTTCCAGAGCCCCACTTAGCATTTGTGTGACGCATTGGTTTTTCAAGAAGAGACTGAAATGGCAGCACAACAAACCGACAGAGCTACTTCTGAATCTAATGCGTAAAAGACCTTGGCTTTGAAGACATTATCAGGTACACATTCCTATTTTCTGTTTCCGATGTAAATTTTGTAAAACTCCCACATTATTGGTCCTGCACCTCAATGTTGTTTAGTTTATTATGGATTGTTGCAGTTTGAAATTGCATAGTGCTGTTTATATCAAGCTTAAAACACACACACACACGCACACAAAAAGAATGGCGTTCAGCACTTCAGTAGCACTTATGGATGCTGATTTTTGAACTTCTTCTGGCAGTATCTGGACATGTACACGAGGGACAACGACGAGTCTGTGAATTGGTAAAATCCATAACATGTCCTATCGGGTTAATTCATCTGGAATGCAATACTTTTGTAGACAATGTGACAAGAATAGGATTCTATACATTTCGTAGTTGGAAGCTCAAGCGGCGGCAGCATTAATTAATTGTACATACAATACTTTGGACAAATCGTTGGGCAATGTGTGTTGTGATACTCGAGTAGATTTTGTTGTCTCCAATTTTGTATAGATTTTGTTGTCTTTTGGTTCCAAGATAGATGATAGCTTTCTGCACTTCTCTAACATGTAATTAACCAATACCTATCATTGTTTGTGCAAAGTCCAAAGTTTTGCGTATGCCTTGTGTGTTTTTCTGCATTTTTTTTTTAAAAAAAAAATTAGAAAGATATTGAAGACAGATTGAACTCGTGTGCTTCAGTTATTATCCAGCCTTGCTCGTTGACATTTAACATGAACTTGGGTGTCAAGTTCAATTTAGTTTAATATGCTTTCTCAAAATAGCAGTGGGTATTTGATCCTTTAATGCAACATAGAGGAATGTATAACATTATACCCATGATTGGATTTCTTTTGAAGAATAGTAAAAAAAGAGTATTAAGCAGACGAAGATTCTAATTTATATTAAAATAAGATCAGGATGTATGAGAAGTAACCATACCAGAATGAATCAAATTAGATCCGGTACGTGCCTCTAAGAGCTTTTGAGAGTTCGGTTTTAGTTTCTCTACAAAACATAAAAAGTGTCGTTCTTTACATAAAGTTTAACTCCCACTGCCATTGCTTCATCGCTTTAATATTTGAACAAATAGTACCCGCACTTCCCAATTTTCGTGCTTCGAACTGGGCTGAGAGAAAGTTGCTCTTTAATCTGAATATTAATTGATGAATGTAAGCGATCCCATCCCATGAGACTCGTTTATGACCATAGAATTCCTTGCAGCGAGCTTTCCAAATGTGCCAGACTCGGAATCCTAAAATCCACGCATCTTCTTCTCCCACAATTTCGCATCGTCTAGATTGGATCCATTCTTGGATAGGTAAGGTCCAAAAAATATTCGTATCTAGGATTCCCAGATGCCAGACTTGGGCCGATAGATTCAGGGCAATCACGGAGAGCATGGATTCCGTTTTCAATTGCTCCATATTTCCGGCGGGCATCATCCGGTGAGAGGCCTCGTCATCCATTCAGTAGTTTGTTGTGGTTGCACAGCCATAAAAATGCACGGGCCGGTTGTGTACAAGGCCATCTCCAAATTACCTTCCATATTTGAAAGTTACTATTTTTCAATATAATTATTTTTTTTTTAATTTTCTTAAAAATTATATCTAGTTCTAAAAAATATTTTATATATAATTATATAAAATTTAAAACTTCATAAATAGCTGTGCAGAATACACCCCAAATCAAATTAGATCAGATCCAATGAAATGAGAACAAATCCTAAGTATATATTGATTTCAAGCAGTAAAACTGGAAAGTATTATGGTTTTGTCTCATGAAAGCATGAAGGGTATTGCATCGCGAGAAAATTAAGTGTAATGCACAATATTGGAAATAAACTGGGTAAAACAATTAAGTGGAACTTAATTATAAGTAATAAAAAGCAACTAAGGAAGATGAAGAAAAATACTTGGTTTAGGTATATAATTGATCAAATTTGTTTTGTAATGAATTATATACATAACTGTTACAGACAAAAAATACATCATATTATACCACACATTACAAAAAATTCAGAATACATCACATAAGTTCAAAATACATAACAAAGAAATTCCTAAAGAAAAATACATTATAGAAATTCAAAATATATCACAAATATACTAAAACACATCACATTCACTACCTGCTTAATATTAAAATTCAGCAATATAAGTGGATCCAAAGGAAAAAAATATTAACGGGTAAGAATGTGGACTTGTGGAGTAGTTAATAACTAACTGGAATTAATAAAAACTAATTAAAGAAACTTCGGATGGTTGTTTACTTGTCGAGTCGGGAAAGGCGGGATTTGTGACAGTATCTAGGTCGGAAGCCGGTACATGGAAGATTGCACTGGGAAGATATATAGGGCGGCACAATATTTTGGAAATGGAGCTGGAGAGGATTGCAGTTTGCGGTGTCATTGTGCGAGACCAAAGTGACTTGCTATGTCGGAGGATGGCGCGATGATCATGGATCGCAACATAGCAAAGATGCTCGAGCTCGTCCGCCCAGTCCAACATCAACTACGCGGAGATGAGGGAACTATTGGAAAGTCGGGTTGCACCATGGATCCGGGTGCATGACCTAATTGAGAGGCTTAACCGGGTGGCGACTGCTGGATGTCGCGAGAGGCTGAGGAGCGCCCGTACGAGGGGCAACAGTCAAGGCTGAAGTTGTTGAGAGATTGGACTGCGTAGAGGAGCGGTAGAGGGTCATCACGAGCCAATTAAATTGAGATGGAGCCCTTTGTACCATTACAAGTCAAATAAAAAAAAACTTCTAGTTTGTTATTCCCTCTCTATGAAAAGGTAGAGGAGGAATGCTTATTAATAATAGTATGAATACTATCCATTACTAGAACAATAGGAGGAAGAGTCATACCGGACTTGACTTACCTGCGTTAGGAATATGAGTGCACGGACATAAACAGTATCGTAAGCGTAAGTGCAAACTTTGGTTAACAGAGATCCAATCTACTACCTCCCGTCTCAATATTTTTGTCACGGACTCACCCGGCACATATACCACTACACGTTTTTAACGATTAATAACTTAAATTGTATTCAATAAAAAATTATAAAATTTTGATTGTCTAAAACTATAATATTAGACGAATCTAACAAGATCTCAATTGACTGTTTTTTCCTTATATAATTATGATAAAATTTTGAATCAAACTTAAACAGTGAATAGTGTCAGAAAGTATTTTAGTTCGTTCCTACATTACATTTATATTAGGTTTTGTCCAACGACCAATTGCAAGTTCATTCCAACTCGAATGGATTAAAAGTACGGGATCTTGTCTCTGTTTATGTCTGAGATTGGAACAAATCTTGTCCACCGGCGGGCATCCTTCGATTGCTTTTTTTTGACAGAATCAACGAACTGCCCACTGATGACTGACTGCATAGATGTCATGTATATATGAGGAATGATTTGTGACTTTTCGCGAGGGTGCATGGGTGGAGAGACGGTGCAATAGGTATCATGTTAACTGACCTAATTGTCAATCCGTGAAATTTTAGGAGGGAAGTAATAATTCCCCACATACTGTTAACGGTGAAAATTTGGGAGAAAAAAATCTCTCTTTTATTGAAGAAATTGGGGGAAAGATTACATGAAAAATAGAAAAGTACAGGAATTAAATGAAAGCTGTAAAGGAATTGGAAAAACGTAAAGCAGTAAAATGCAGAAAAACTCTAAAGAAAGTAAAGTGCGGCTCTCAGAGGAGTGTTGGAGGTTGTTCCGCATGTGGTGCCACGTTGCATGTATATAGTGGTGAGAGCCTTCAAGCTACGGACGCTCCATCTTGATCTCATCCTGATTTGTTACCTTAGATGGTGTGCCTCACTATGATTTGTTTCCGTGGGTAGTGATTCGCTTCCTTAGATAATGCTTCATTGCTCATTTCTTCTTGTATGAGACTCTAGGGTGTCCCGCTCTATTGACTGAAAGACGCGTCCTCTCTTTCAGCCCATTCTCTTCCGGGTCTTGAAGGTGCATCATCTCTTCCGGATATATTTCCACTGGGCCTTTGAAGATGTGTCCTCTCTTCCGAATATATTTTCACTGACTGGGCCTTTTGAAGATGCGTCATCTCTTCCGGATATATCTTCACTGACTTGAAGACGCGTCCTCTCTTCCGGATATATCTTCACGGACTGGGCCGGGCATTTTGGACATCGGATGGGCCTTCACATATTTTTTGTTGGGTTAACACATACATTGCAAAAGTTAATAATTATATGACCGAGCCCTTCTTGCTTGTCATATAGAAGTATAGTATATATCAAGGGTATAGCACAATTGCTTGCACAGGCTGTAGCTGCTTCTGAGGAACTAGAACAAAAAAAACATTGTCTATGGCGGCAATGTCCAAGCATCCCAATCTATCAACCACTTTCTCCATTTCAACTTTAATTTCACTTCATTCACCGCCGCATTATTCACGTCTCCAATTTTTATTTATTGGTTGGAACATTCATTTCTTCATTCACCCATAATTCCTCATCCTATGCCAACTGCCAAGGCTTCCAGAATTCTCCTACCATCTTCCTCGATCTGTCCTATCCATGAATTCAGCCACTGTGTCTATTTGTAGGTGATAATCCTGATTGAATGCATACAGAATATTCTTTAAATCCTCTAGGCCAGGTTGAGGGCAGATCTGCCTGCAACCTCTCCAGCAAAGAATTAATCACTACTGAACTCCTTTATTTGACTTCTGAGCATAATAATTCAGGATGGTGGAAATAACTTAGCGATGCATAAATTTGTGCTTTTAAATTAACCACAAACTACGGCAATGCACATAATATGCCGGTTAATGCCGGGTCGTATCCATAGGGAATTAAAAGCATCAATTCATGCTTGGTATATGTATTTAAATAAGCTTATGTTCTAGCGAATAAGAAAAATGAAAGTTGATGATCGAGTAAACCGTGAATCTAACTACAACGACAATAATCAAAATAATTCTAAGCTAATATAATAATGAATTTGTGCTTTCAGATTGTTTATCCCGCAAAAATATTAATAAAATTTGTTGTGAATTAACTTGATAATCGTCTCACAGTGCATCTCCCGATTCGATTGTGTTTTTTTTAAAAAAAAAATTAGTGCAAATTAATTGACAACATAATTAAAGATTGTAGAATTTAATGACCGCATACAATTCAGACAAATTGCACAGAATTTCCATGAATAATTAATCAACTAAGACTATGAAATAATTTCATTAATTAAATCATCCCGATCTTCCAATATATGGATCGAATCAAAATTTAGAATTTATTCCCTAAACAGGTACTAAAATCCTAGAACAATTAACTATTTTCCGATGTATTTTGATTATCCTGCAATATAGTCATCAATCCAATCCAAACATGTAAATTTCAAAAACATTAGCATCTACAATTTAGGAGGAATGGGAAGAATGGGAGGAATTCAATTCCATCCCATGACTCCTGTTGCCCATAAAAATTAAATCTGAATCGGCTGGAGAATCCATACAAAGGTCTGAATTGCACTGTGATATATGGTGCAACCCTACAACACAATCAAAACCTAATCTAATATAATGTTGAACTAATCTAATGAGTTGATGAAGAAATTGATGTGGAGATGGTCAGGACGTCAATGACTTTTAAAAAATGAGAAAAAATCGCCCAAAATCGACTTGGAAGTGCCTAACTCAATTCTGGACTACCAGTCCTAGCGCAACATTGTGCTAGCCAGAACAAATTAGCACAATTGACCTGACTTGCGCTAGCTTTGGAAAATAATTTTTGGTCTCTTCAGCGTTGGCACAAATTGATGCTAGCCTGGTATGCCTGGCGCAATTGCTCTTCCTTGTGCTAGATGGGACGATTTTTTCAGTGCTACCACAAACCCGTGCTAGCTTTTCTCCGTTAGCACAATAAGTCTGAATGAAGCTATCAGCTCCAAATTTCTTCTTGTACTTCAAAAATATCTTTCTTCACCAACAACCTACAAAAATCACATTTAAATATCTTTCTTCTTGTACTTCATTAGAAAATGACTTGGAAATGGCATAAAAGTATAACATCCAACGGAGGCTATCAACATCCTCACACTTAAATATCGCTCGTCCCTAGAGCGATGAAAATAAAATAAGAAAAAGACATTTCCAAGCATCCAATATAGTGATGTACACATCAACTTTTCAACAACGAAACATGGAGTTTACAGCCATTCAAATGCTTAAGGTACTGAAATTTCAAAAACTCAACAACTTAAATAATGCATAAGTCAGCCACATGATATCAAAAATAAGAAATAAGCATCAAGGCATCTATTTCACGTAAACCACATCACGAACCTATCAGGATTGTTAAAATCGCGATCCTGATCGTAGTATGGCACGATCCTACGATCCTAGCCATAAAAACGATCCGGATCGCCTTAGGATCGAAAATGCGTTAGGATCGTGTTAGGATCGGGTGAGGATCATAGGATCACTATGTGATCCGATCCTAACCTCTATGTTTTTTTTTTTTTAGTTTTTGTTTTTTTCGGAGCAAAATTACTTATTTTTTCTACCTCTTTATGATTTTAGTTATGCTATTTTTTTTCCACTTTTGTTTAATATATCTTTGCAATGTTGAACACATAATGGTTGAGTATGTGTCAGTGCTTAACTTCCATTGTATCATGAATAAGCACGCTTTTAACTATCAAATTCTTGTTCAAAATGGATATAAAATAGATATTTCCAATTCTAATTGTCACTAGTTTAGTGAGATAATTAACAATAATTAATTTCTAAAAATATAAATAACAATTTCATAGGATCTTAAGACCCGATTCGATCTTACGATATCGATCTTGCAAAGACAAAAACGATCCTATATAGGATTTTGATCTTAACAACCTTGGAACCTATTAATTAGATATTATCAGTTTTATATTTTTATTATTGAGTGATTTATAACTTGGTTACTCAAAAGAGAATATCAATATCCGAATTAATGGATGAGGCTTCAACATTCCTTGTTCATGACACTTTTGCTGAGTTGTATACGGTTGAATTTGAAAAGTTACTTGTGCCAGAGGAACGATGTGCCATTTTTTCAGATTTTTTTTTTGCAGTAATCATTTTTTTCCCTTTTAAGCTCTTCTTTTTCTTTTTCAAACATTATTTCATTTTTTTTCTGATTCTTTTAATCAACTCAACAACAAAAATTAAAATCCTCTCATATCTTTATGATTTTTAGCCACACTACAAGAATTCACAAGAAGACGACGAAATTTTATTGAAGTTGTCACCTAAAATTTGACCCGATATGGTATACTACATTTACTAATTATATCTATTTTCGTCCTAATTACCTAATCCCAAATGATTTGCATATAATTTGTTGACCTGGCAAAACAAAGATGAGATGTTGGCTTGGTGCTAACTAGTCTGAAAGATGTAATCTTCAATTCTTACACGCAGAATGATCATCAACATGTGCCTAATAAGGACACGTTGGCTTGGTGTTGGTGTGAGGGACACGTTTATTTCATCATCTTTCCAACGTGTACTCCTCCCTCACGTTGGACATGCATGATGTTCATTTGGTTCTATCGATAGAATCCCAACTTGTCTCAGGGGACACGCTGGCACGACTTATTCATCATGATGATCATGCATGTTGATCTAGGATTTCCTCATAGAATCCCAACCTCCATCACATGGATTATTCAAGAAAATAGCTACTCACAATCATGCCAAAATTCCCTACGGGAAATTAGGCCTAATAAGTATCGATTTGGGCTATTACATCACAACCCTATTCAGCAATCCCTAGTGGCATTTGAGGCCTTTCCCACTTATTCCAACTATTATATTGGCCACTGCAACAAGTCCAAAAGGGTTCGTTTAATGATTTATGTTTTGGGTCCTTATTCACCTTATTAATTGGTCGTCTTTTTGGACATGAGCACAATTAAATCTCAAGCCCACTTGATTCATCAATAAAAATTAATAAAATTAATTACGAACTAATTTATCGGGATGATAAATCCCTACGATCCATGTTAATTTGAGAAAATTAGAACTTTTTGGAGGTCATTGCATAATCTTGAATTTCCTTGCGATTTTCAGTGATATAGTCTATACAGCGACAAGCGAAAAATTATATTCATTTCAACGACATCTTTAAAAAGAATGAGTGTCAATATTTGTGGATAATTTGAAATACAGCAGGACATTATGCCATTAATTATATCAAAAGAAATTAAGAAAAAGGTTTGTACAAATTTGTTATATGATAGGCATTTAGCTATAAAAGTCACTAAATTCAAAAAAAAAAAAAATTGAATGATTTTGTTACTAAAATAGGGTTATATATATATTAATATATTTGACAATTTAATCATTTTTATTCTTTAAGCATTGGATATTTTTAAATGGTGAAATAATTTATCTTGACATACTGTATTGGCTATGAGAACTCAAAAACTGTATACTATTTCTAATATCGAAATTCGAAGGGGTTAGTGTGCAGGTGGTTGCACATGCAGCCACCATGTGTGTGATGTGGAAGTTGTGTTGTGTGATGTATGAAATGATGTATTTTGTGTGTTAGAAGAAATGTGTTGTGTGATGCCAAAAATGTGATGCTCAGAGATGTATTTTGTAATGCGAGATGTTTTTTTTGTGATGTCTGCATCTAAAGGCTCTTGAAAGGGTTGTATCGTAACCGGATTGTAAAAATTCGAACTATTTGACTCATCGCACAAGCTTTCAGAATACTAGTACATTGCATAATACTACTATGTTTTTTCTAAATTAATGCAGAAAGTAATAGAAAAATGCTATCATTACTATATAATGTACTCCCTCCGTCCCAATATAAATGACCCCTTTCTTTTGGGCACGAGAATTTAGGTAGTGAGATTTAGTAGTTAAAGTGGTGTGAGTAAATTTGACTAATTCATCCATCTAATTTATAATGGTTACATTTGACTTTTAACCATATTTATTATTTAACTTTGACTTAATATTATCGTAATGATGTAGAAAGACAAAAATATTCAAGTGTGATCTTGTTGGAATCGTCTAATCGTATAGTTTTAGAATATATATTTTATATAATTTTTATTTATACCCATTTTGAGATATTAATGGTTAAAGATATATAGGGACTTTGTGCAGAAAGTACAATTGTCATTATTGTGGTGTTTTTAATCATGTTTATGTTAATCTAATTTACTTAAAAGGGAAAGTGGCCACTTTTAATGGGACACCTCAAAAAGGAATAGTGGTCACTTTTAATGGGACGGAGGGAGTAATTAATAGAAAATAATAGAAAAACTAGTGTGATTGGAAGTGAGATAATTTTGGTTGGAAGCGAGTAAAGTGCGGAGGCATGCAAGGACGAAGCCAAGGCACAGCACTAGAGCAGGGACAGCACAAATTCAAAATAACCTCACCCTCCTTCCTAGCCGTCCATCCAGACAGTTATCATCCGACGGTCTAGATCCTCCCGGCCCCCTTCCTTTATATACGCCACACTGCACTCCCGCTGCAACCTCCCACGACGCCCTCTCCTTCTCTGCCTCCTCCTCCTCTACACTCACATTTACCGTCCTCTTCTACAAGGTATGCGTTTTCCATCTTTTTTCGATTCCAATTTCATTATTTTGGTTTACGGTGATCTGTTTGGAGGAGGACGTGTGTTAGATTCTTCCAGTCAGTATTTTTAGGTTTACTTTTCTTGAATGGCGGCCCAATATTTGCATTGGTATAAATGATCGATGATCTTGAAATTTCGCATTGTATACCCATCCCTTTGTGATTGAAACTGAAAAGTGAAAAGTGCAATAATATTTTTCTTTTTCGAATTTCCTGAAATGATTTTGAGCATAAAACCGTCTAGACCAGAATCTCAATCTGACGAAATCAGCAATTCTGATTATAATAAAATTTTTGTTATTACAAGTACTAGCTAGCATAAGATGGCAGATGCGGAGGATATTCAGCCGCTCGTTTGCGACAATGGGACTGGAATGGTGAAGGTATATGTGAAAATTTCATAAATCATTAGGTTTGAGAGCCCCGCCTGCATTGTTTTGGTAAAATGATGATCTGGTTTTTTCATAATTAGAAACCTTCTATGTTGCTCATAGGCTGGATTTGCTGGAGATGATGCCCCACGAGCTGTATTTCCCAGCATTGTTGGTCGTCCTCGTCACACGGGTGTGATGGTTGGTATGGGCCAAAAGGACGCATATGTTGGTGATGAAGCTCAATCAAAGAGAGGTATTTTAACCCTTAAGTACCCTATTGAGCACGGTATTGTCAACAATTGGGATGATATGGAGAAGATATGGCATCACACTTTCTACAATGAGCTTCGTGTTGCCCCTGAGGAGCACCCTGTTCTCCTGACGGAAGCGCCGCTCAATCCCAAGGCCAACAGGGAAAAGATGACTCAAATTATGTTCGAGACATTCAATGCTCCTGCAATGTATGTTGCTATTCAAGCTGTCCTTTCCCTGTATGCTAGTGGTCGTACCACTGGTAAGTTTCTTCTTCTGCATCTCAGAATTCAATCTATCTTGAGTGCAGATATTTGTTTTAGAATCAGAAATTGTCATCGCTGCCCTATGACGATCACCTGATTAATTGGCATCATAATTTGGTAATGAATTGCCTGTTTCTGTTACAGGTATCGTGCTGGATTCGGGTGATGGTGTCAGCCACACGGTCCCTATCTATGAGGGTTATTCCCTCCCACATGCCATTCTTCGTCTTGACTTGGCTGGCCGCGACCTCACTGATTACTTGATGAAAATCCTGACCGAACGTGGTTACTCTTTCACCACCTCTGCAGAGAGGGAAATTGTCAGGGATGTGAAAGAAAAGCTATCCTACATTGCCCTGGACTACGAACAGGAGCTTGAGACTTCAAGAACCAGCTCTTCAGTGGAGAAGAGCTACGAGCTCCCTGATGGGCAAGTGATCACCATAGGAAATGAAAGGTTCCGATGCCCTGAAGTCCTGTTCCAGCCTTCAATGATCGGTATGGAAGCTGCAGGGATCCACGAGACAACATATAATTCCATCATGAAGTGCGACGTGGATATCAGGAAAGACCTCTACGGTAACATAGTGCTGAGTGGTGGTACCACCATGTTCCCGGGTATTGCTGACAGAATGAGCAAGGAAATCACTGCCTTGGCTCCCAGCAGTATGAAAATCAAAGTCGTGGCTCCTCCAGAAAGGAAATACAGTGTCTGGATAGGTGGCTCCATCTTGGCATCCCTCAGCACTTTCCAACAGGTGATTTAACACTACTGCAAATCTATGTATCCATATGCATATACATTAATACATATATAATGTAATAACTGTGTTATTATTTGTATTGGATGCAGATGTGGATTGCCAAGGCTGAGTATGATGAGTCTGGTCCATCTATTGTTCATAGGAAGTGCTTCTAAGCAAAAAGCAGCAACAACAGAAATACTGTTAGAAAGAAAGGTACTATTAATACTGAGTGTATTGTTTTTTTGTCCCAACTTTTGTTGTTTTTTCTCCCCAAGAAAGTTGCAACTTAGCTTGCAATATCTTTTGCTTGCAAACCCATAATTCTACTAGTAGCTACAGTTTTTTCATTCCCTATACTTGTTTTGTTTCTTGGATTTTTTAATGGCTTTGAGAAGAGAGGAATCTTGAATTCTGGATGTTATTTGTAATATTGGTTGGTTTTCTTAATATTGATTAAGATGTTCTTTTTTGCTTTTCAACTATGATACAACACTGTTGATTCATTCATTTTGCCACTCAGTATATATAATAACTATATATATGAGTTTACACTAATATATAATTTATGAGTATTTTAAAACTCTAATAAAAATTTAGCTCAATTACGATAAATCCTTTTAAAAATTGAGTAATTTTTTCGTGCATCCCAAATCTTTTTATTTGGTGAGTTTACACTACAAGAGTTGGAAACAAAAGTAGACTGTAACCACTATATCAATAATGTTTAATTAAGTGAAGATGGTACATGGCACAATAATGTTAAAATGTTATGCTACTTTCAAAAAGAAAAATTAAACTTTATGTTTAAATTTATTTTATAAAGAAACCTTAAAACTTTTAATCTAAATAAATATAAAAAAATATAATTAAAAAAATGTATGAAGTATAAAATTATTAACTATAGTACAAAATTAGATCAATATTCAATTTGCAATAATTGAAGGGATGATATTGCAATTATTTTAATTGCAAAAAAATGAGAGAGGTTTGTGAATAGTAAAAACTCAAATTTGAGTATTTACTATTAGATGCCAACTCATTTTGAGTTATAGGATACCATTGGAGATGCTCTGAGGTTATTTGGAACTCCCCGATTGCCCATATTTTTAAAGGTCCTTCTTCTTTTTCAATTATCCGAATCAGTCCTTTATTAATTTTATATCCAATATAGTCCCCTACATTTTTAATTAAATCCCAAATGGTCCTTTTTCCTATAAACCCTCCAAATCACCTTAGTTAGCATTTTTAATCTTTTTCTTTTTGCCTAATGTCGGATTATACTCATCTCTATCCTCTCCCTTACATTGATGTTTGTGCATCTCATCTACATTGCCCAACCCAAATGCAAAATTTTTAATTCAATCAATCCCCGACACAAAAAAAAATGTTTACAATATCAAATTTAAGCTCAGATGCCCAAACTTTGAAAAAATAATCAAAACCCCTCAATTCGCCGGAGACGCCTTGATGCTCCGTGAATCCGCAGCGGAAGTCCGGAAGAAATTTGAGGAGAATCGCAGCGTAACTTCGCCCGAGAAGTCAAGCGCGTTTTGAATGAAACACGCGAGGCCTCCGATTTCATCTCAAACATGATATTCCAGGCGAAGCTCAATGAACGAGGCGGTTATGGTATGGCTTATGATGTTTTTTCACTCAATTTTATTAGTTCTTGGCGCATTTTTGACATGGTTAAATTATGCTTGCAACCTGTTTGTGGAAATGCCTGTGAAGTTCCATTCCATTGATCTCCAGTAGTGTGTAATAGTAAAAAATATGTTGCTGCACAGTGGTAAGAGGAAATGTAATTTTGAATTGGATTAAAAGCCTTTTGCTAAAAATTGAGGGGTTTTGAGCATCTGAGCTTGAATTTGATAGTGTAAACATTTTTTGGTTTTGGGGATGGATTGAATTAGGGTTTCGCATTGGGTTGGGTAAGGTAGATGAGATGCACAAAACACCAATGGGATAGGATGGAGATGAGTATAATCCGATGGATGGTCGGGTATAAGATCCCATTAGGCAAAAAGGAAAAAGATTAAAAATGCTAACTAAGGTGATTTGAAAGGTTAATTGAAAAAAGAACCATTTGAGATTTAATTAAGAAAGGTGAAGAACTCTATTGGGTATAAAATTAATAAAGGACTAATTTGTACTATTGGAAAAGAAAGAGGATCTTTTTAGCTTTTTTCCCTTGTTTGTTGAATGCCACTAGATTCACTTTGAGAGTGTGTCTGTGATTTTAAGTGTAGTATAATGTGACCTCAAAAAGAAAATTGAAGTATAAAGATTCCATACTCCCCAGAACACGAGCCATTCGTCTTCCTTTTTGCGTATTGCTCATTTTAATGCAAAAACATACTAAAACACAACGAATGCGAGACTATTTTCTCGAGATAACTCCACAGACGACGCGACAGCCACCGTCGCCGGGATTCAGCCCCCGAACCGTTGAGGAAGTCGAATTCCAACGCACCAGTTCCGTTGTGTAGAACAAGTCCGACAAGAAATTCCCCAAATTATCCGGCGAGAATCTCACCATCACCTCCAGGTTCTTCTCCCTGCCCAGCGTCTCAAAATAGCTATCGTAGAATTCGCGATACGCCGGCACTACTTTCCTCGAGATCGACACTTTTATCGCGTCTCGAAGCTTCGAGTCCGGAACCACCCAAGATATCTGTTTCCGGTACGCCGCCTCGAAGGCGGCGTAGAATTGTCGGAATCGTTCCTTGATTGTGTACGGCGAATAATCATTGACCTCCGATGGAAGACTTGCGAGGACCTTCCCCCAGGCGACGGACTCGTAATTCATGGCGTACAGATTCACCTTCGGCTGGAGTTTGGTTATCCAGTCCTGCCCAAGGAGGAATTTCAGCTCGGTGGTGCTCACTTTCTCGATCACGAATTGAAGATTGTTCGCTAGGAATAGATACGATAGCCCGCTGTCCTTGTATAGTTCTGCTTTGCTATCGAGCTTGCAGAGAAGAACCAGAATAATCCACGCCAGGCGACTCGATACCCCCGAGCCAGGGTTAGGGCTCTCGAAGTACGATTCAGGGAACGGCGACTGTGCCGCGCCTTCGTGGAGGATATCCGTTAGGGTTTCGCTGTAATCCGACAATTTACAGACGTATTCCATCACCGAAATCGTCATCGGGTGAATTCCGCCACCGGGAATCGCCTTTTTGGATGAATTTTTCTGCAAGGTGGCCACGAATTCTGATAGAATTGTCTGAATTGAATGGCAGAGCTTGTGCATAGAGCAGAGGGCTTGCAGTCTGATCGGCGACAGGGATTCGTACGAGAAGAGGGTTTCGGTTTCCGGCCAAATATCGGAGATCGCCTCATATAGATTCAACAGGAGGAAAATTTTGTAGGGGATTCGTTTGCTTTTGGCGACGAGCTCCGGGAATCTGAAGAGGTTGAGGGCTCCTTCCAGTGTGACATGTGCGATACATGTTTGTTTAATTGTCTCAGAGACGGTAAAAACATGATCGCACAATAATGCCTCGCCGCGGAAGAGTGATCTGATCGCGACCTTAGCAGCGCCTATCCACGTGTTTGCTTCATGTTCCAGAGCGTCTGGATCCATCCGGTTGATCTGAGATTGACTGTACACCTTGATTCCAAGGCGATAGAGTTCTTCCTCCACGATTGACTTACGGGTGATTCTGTATATTTTGCTGCATTCTCCACGGTATCCTGAACTGATCATGCTCTCTGCAATGACCCTGAGGTCGGACATAGTCCGTTCCACCTTAGACATCGGAAAATCACCATCTGATACAATTTGATCGCGGTATTCTTCTTCATCCGAATTCCCAAACGACAGGGACCGCGACAGGTGTGAGGATTCACTGGATATGGATTCGGGATTCAAGCACTCCCTGTTGGATGCCAGGATGTGATAGAATTCCTTCTCCAGGCGCTGCATAGCGACTTTCATCAGCTTGTTTGCCAGGACGAGCTGGCTTGAACTTGCATGCTGCACGACCAAGAAATGCATAGCCTTGCGCAGGCCATCAACGGACTTGACAAATTCCTTGGCCTCAATCCTGTTTTCTCGAAACAGAGAAGTGAATTTTTCCAGCGAGGCTCTGGAATGATCCCATTTTCTGATTATGGCCTCCGCATTTTCGATATTCTCGTGCATCATTGATGCAGAGAATGTGATGGACAACGCCAATGGAGGAGGATTCTGATTCAAATCGTTGTGTTTGGATGCAGGTACGAGGCTTATCATTGCTTTATTAGGCATATTAGGGACTGGGATTTCTTCAATTTCCATAGTATATCTGCCTGATTTATTGATCTATCTGTGCTGGTTGTTCAAATAAGTTGTGGTGCTTGTTTGATCAAATATTTGAAATATATATATGGAATTTGAAACTTGGAAGTTGGAACTGAATATGGAGTGACTGTGTGACTAATTTGTTTGCTTATACAGTATATAATAGTGGAGAATGGTGAAGTTCCGAACTGGGATTAGTTGAAGAATTGACTTTAGTGCGTGGGGCCTTTCATCTTATACACTTCTTATTGACCCAGTTTTTTAGTGGTTGTCTTTCATAATCATTGATTTGTTAATGTTAATTTGACTGAACCACTTGCTAGAACAAGATAGCAAGGTTGTTAAGATCGGGATCCTATATTGGATCGTTTTTCTCTTTGTAAGATCGGATTCGTAGGATCGAATCGGGATCCTAAGATCTTACTCCCTCCGTTTTTTTTTATCTTCTCCCTTTGAATAGTAGAAACTATTCATTAAGTAACGTTGATTTATCTTTTTATCATAGTTATATAAGATAAAACATAGTCAAGTGAGATATTGTTGGATTCGTCTAATCGCATAGTTTTAGAATATCAAATTTTTATAATTTTTACTTATATATAATATGAGATATTGATGATTGAAAATGTGCATTGGATTGCGTGCAGTGCAGGATGGGTGAAGTTAAAAAAAATGGAAGGAGTATGAAATTGCAATAATAAATAAACTCAATTATGCGTACTAATATTAATTCGTGAGTTTATGAATCTGGCAAGTTAACTAAACTCATATTATGTTTTTTTACACATTATACATAAAGAATACACGTTCTTAAGTTTAAAATTAAAGAAAATAAATTATTTTGACATAACACCCTATAAAAATTTTAGCGTTTAAGAGGATATGATCGTAAGATCGTAGAAGCGATTAAGGCAATATGACCATAAGATCGTAACATTCTACGATTAAGATCGGGATCTTATGCAGATCTTACTAATTTTTAGATCCTACAAGGATCGGGATCGTTTTAGAAATGTGTGATCGTAAAATCGTAAGATCCTAAGATCAGGATCGGGATCTTAACAACTATGCAAGATAGTGCAGTGTTCTTACATTGCTTTTATTATAAGAGACTTATGACTTAATGTTAATCTGAACCCTTAATTTCTATACATTTTAATTCCCCTACACTTTGAAAGGATCAAAAGTTGACTTCTAGCATCTCGCACAACTTCAAATAGAAGAAGAGATCTTTTACAAAAATAAATAAATACTAGTATAAGAGATCAGATAAATCTAATAAACATATAGGATTAGCTGGTGAGTTGTTTTATTTCTCTTTCAAATATCTTTTCCATTCAAAAATCATGGAGGAGCAACGTAGATAGATAGACACCTTTAATAGTATTTAAACTATGCTGTGAAAGTCAAGTCAACAGCATTCATGGTTTACCTGACTTACTACTAGGAACAAAAATAGCTGGAAATGAGAGCAGTCATTCCTTCTCCTGTAGTCAAGAAAACCTGCCAGTCTTGTCCTGATCTCTACACACCTACACGTATTTCTCAAGTCTTCTGCCAAAGGTTCCTCAGAACTTCAAAAGCATGCTCATCTTTGACACATCTTACACTCACTCAAGTTTCTTGCGTTCTTACCTTGTACTTTAATTCATTTCTAGAAGCTGTTCTTTTAGGTGGAATCAATTTTAGGAATATATAGATATAATAATATCCACGATAATGTAACACAGGTATTGTGATGCCCTGTAAAGTGTGTGATTAGAAGTTAAGAGCAATACAATATGCCAATTTCATTACAGCAAGACGTATTAATATATAGTGGGCCTGGTGGAGGGCTGGAACTCATTTGTGTGTGAATTATATTAGTTAACAATTCAGTTCTTATCGCGTTTAGATTGATTTAGCTGCGATGAGTCCTGATAAGAATATTGATCATGTTGCCCTTTTCATATGATGCTCTATTCCATCCCATGCTGTATAGAGAGATGACGTTTATGGCACGTTTGTTGGGAAGTAAATCGACAAATTATCTTAATCATCCAAAAATATTCAATGGATATAAAATAAAAAGGGTAAAATTGTTAAACATATAATATGACCCTATTTTAGTAACAAAATCAATTTTTAAATTTTTAGTTATTTGTATCCTTAAATATGTATGATATAAGAAATTTTCTTTTGCCACAATTAATGATATAATAAGATGGAAACAATTTTATTCATCTTTCCCACCCGTCCATCATAATGTATTATTTCTCATTTTGGTATTTCTAAATTGGATATTCATATTTATTACATCGAGTAGATAGATTTTCAAATAAAGAACGTTTAAATCAGATATTATTTGATAAAGTTAGAGCCATTTGAAGTTTATTGTATAGGTTTTGTCGTATATGCTTTGTCGCTGAATTGTATAGCCATGTTGCTGAATTGCATAATCCATGCCGCTGAATTGCATAGGCTTCGTCGCTGAGATGTAAATGTTGTATTACTTAAAATCGCAATAAACTTCAAATGACTCTAACTTTTGCAAATGTACTCAAATGTGGACGTTCTTTATATGAAATTCGATCCAAATGAATAGAATATCTCATCAAATTTTGGAAATTTCAAACTAATAAATAGCAGATTTTCATATATTGATATCGTTGAAATACATAGAACTATGTTGCTGAAATGAATACAATTTGTTGCTGACATGTATAGGCTATGTCGCTGAAGTATGTAGGGTATGTCGCTGAAACTTTTTATCCATGTCTCTGAAGCCAAAAATATATGATGCTCGATGTTATAAAATATGCTATTTTTTGTAATTGGATCTTTTTAAAAATCTGATAGAATATTTAGATTCATCGCATCGAGTAGATAAATTTTCATAAAAGAACATCAAAATCCGAGTTCATTTGGCAAAGTTAGATCCATTTGAAGTTTATGCAATTTTCAGTAACATGACACTTACATATCAACGACGGGACCTATTGAATTCAGCGACATCACCTCTATAATTCAGCGACATGACCTATACAATAAAACATATGCAATAAATTTCAAATGGCTTCTCAAATGTAAAGTTTGAGGGTCTAAATGAAGTAAAACAAAAGTTTATGGGGTTAATTTACTGTTCTAATAAATTAGTTGATCAAGAGAAATAGGGATAAGGTGGTTTCAATAATTTAAAAAGATTGTGACCAAAAATTCAAAAACGTGAAGTTAGTGACCTACTCCCTCCATTTTTTTTATTTGCTATGAATTCACTTGTATAATTATAATAAAACATTAAGTCAAAGCCTATGTGTGAATATTGTCAACTTAGTCAATGTAGCTATTAATAAGAAATGGAGGGGAGTATTTAAATTAATATCTTTAACATTTAACACATCATTTAGAGAGTGTTTGGATGAGCGTTTTAAAAAATGTTGCAGCATTTAGCAAACGGATAATTGTTGTAACAAAACGTGCTGTAGAAAATTAAGTATTTGAATGAGCTTATGTTATTCCAAATCGCAATAATCAGATAATCACTTTTTAAGTGTTTGGTTGTGTGTTTTTAAGTTGTAAAATTACCATAAAGGATATTGATAAGAAGTGGAAAAATAATTTGACCTATCTCAATTATTAATTAATTGAGGGATAATATGATAAAATCAAGTCTTGTCTACAAACGTAATTTTCTTGCAGCACCAAATTGGAGCTGCAGGAAAATAGCGTTTTGATTACTCCAAAAAGCAATAGATTATTGAAAGGTACTACATAAACATGATTAACTGATTATTTACGTTTCAAATTGCAGAAACAAACTCCCACTTAATCTAGCAATCCCACAACACACTTATCGCATAGCGGCAACAAGCAATCATCGCATCAGTCCAAAAAAATGAACCACTGGATAAATGTGTCTGAATGCGTGCATTTCTTAAAATATAAAAATAAAAATAATAAATAAAAAAGATAAATAAATAAGTAAATCTGAACATCCAAATATTCAAAAAAAATTTGAAAAATCATATCAATATCCAATCCATAATTTCCGGAAAGCAAAATATCGAAACGAGTATCAAACAAGGGTGGGATCGATCAGAACTTTTGTTCAACCAACCCTACTCAAAGTAAGCATGTCTCAAGTTTTCAAGTTTGAACCCTTGTAAATGCAAACTACTGCTTCGAGTTCGAACTCTTAAGCCTATAATAAAACTTAATTCACCCAAACCCATAAACTGATAATACTTCATATATAATGATCCAAGTTAGCCTAATTCTGTAGGTGCATAGTACTGCCATAAAAATATTGAAAAAAATATATCTATAATTAGATTTTTTATATGTGCCATCACAAAATTCTCTCATGTCATTTCACACTCATCCATCACAAAAGCCCCATTCCCATCGGACACTCACCCGCCATCACAAAGAGTACCTCTTCTAGAATATTCGGTCAGTACAAAATCTACACACCATAACCACTCCCTAGCTATAACGATCAGCGCTTTTAAATAATCTCCCCTTAAACAAATGGTTTTAATGTGTCAAATGGGTCTCTATTACATTGACGATGAATTATGCTGAAATCCGGGGTGCTAACAGTTTAGGGTCAAACTCAATACATAATTAAACCAAGATCCAACGATTAAGCATACACGTTTATTTCTCATTTATATGTGTTTTGCCTACAGCAAAAACTATGGAAAAAAAAAAACTAAAAACACATCAGCACAACATTAGTTCACGATACAAAATACTGGACAACAAAGCATCGCATCAAAGTTTACATCATACCTCATACATCACTCATATACAATTGAGAGTACAAACACAATTCAGCTCCACTTATTATATAACTGAAATGTTGCCACAATGTCCTTATGATTTCAAAAAAATTGTTATTCCTCCGACGCCAGTATCGATGTTTCAGTCTCTCACTACGTCCTTTCACAAAAACGGAACTTTTGAACCAAACAGCTGCAGTTTTCTCATGCTTCCTTCAATGGCCATTGTTCTGCTCACCTGCCTCAATTCCACGTCTTGTTTGGATCTTGTCAATTCAATTTTCGATTCCAGGGTGCCATACAAAGCAATCTTGCCAAGATTCAACACAGAGTGGATCAGCACCTCTTCTGCAACAGCAGTCTAAACATTGTCAGCTAGTTGGCTTGCGCTAAATTCCGAGCCAGAAAATCATTAACTGCAAGAGTTGCGTCTCCATGTGATACAGCATCTTCAGGATCCGGCATGTAGAGGGTTGATACAGAAGCCTGCACAAAAGAAATGCAACAAATTTAGAGACACTTTCACCAATAATGTGGTTGAAGAAACAAAATAGACACACTGGATTCATTAGACATGGGATTAGAAGTACTTTTTGCTTTGAAATTGAACTAGAAAGATTACCTTTGTATCAAGTAATGTCTCCCCGGAGCTATCTAAAATGAGGGATGCACCATGAGCCTTTAACCATTCAACGCATTCCTCCCATGTATCCACATCCTTCTCATCACTTACTTCGATAGAGGGAATTGATGCATGATTGAATCCTAAAATTTGGGATATATATGACACAGGAACTGTAGGGCGGTAGGAACGAGAGATGCATTTTACGGCTGCGTACCGCATCTTTTCAACATAAAGCTCTAAGAAAAGAAGTAATGTTCACTGTGTTATTCACAAGTTAATTGATACAAAGAAATATGGCAATTCGAGGCATATCATTATTAAATACTAATAGTTACTCACCCATAAGAAAAGTGTTAAGATTAGGTGCAGTCTTATAAAGTCGAAAGAACATCACATAATTTCCCGATGTGACAGCACTACGAACAGCAAGAGCATGTTTTACTGCTGCATTCTTCTTTGCATCAGCTGATAATCTGAAATAAAATCGATGGATAACAACAGGCATGATAAAATAACTAACATTAATTACATAATTGAAACAAGGATAGCTTGTGTATAATCATCATATTCCCCAGTAAGAGTGTTGAAAATCCCACGTCGGATAAATGAACCCCCTAACATGGTATTAGTCCGTGGTACAGACATGTTGGGTACGTTGCCGATCCAAATGGGATTCAGTGTGAGATGGGTGTGTAGAGTAAGCCCACATCAAGATCTTGGAAGCCCATCTAACAGAGGAACAAAGCATTTGCTCCAAACATGGCATATCATATCACTCACACACCATGGCTCCTCTCAAGTCTCCCTAGTTTCTACTGCCACTACCAAAAGACCTCTACTTCTTGTCCATATTAATTACATTTCAAGTATTACAAGGCAAGTCACATGAAAAGCCACTCCATGAGAGAGTTTCACCAATATAACAATTAACAATTGCATCTCAAAGTCATAGGAGAATCCGAATCAATATAAAAAGTCACCTCGTCCCTAATTGATATGGAATCAAGATGACATGTTCAAATTGATTGAACCCTTGATTGGCTTTCATAATTTTGCAATTTCAAAGGATCAAGACATGCTCTTCAATATATAAACACTAATGAAACATGATCCATGACACATAGACTTATAATAAGACACAGCGTGAGATTATAAATGAGACATTACGTACAAATCATTTTCAGCTTTACTTCTAGAAGATTAAAAAGGGATACCAAATTACCATTAAAAGATGTATGTATAGACCAGGAGAACAAATGGAGAAAAAAGACAATGGGACTCTTCTGAAGGAGAACGGAAAAAAGGAAACAACAGAAGGGGAAGGGGGAATAGAAGTTAACAAAGGAAAAGATGAAGGAAGAAAAACAAAAAGGAATACAGTACAATTTTACAAAGGATTCAATAAAAACATGTTTGAATGGACATGTCAAGACTGCTCATGCTTCCTTTTTCATAAACATAAAAGAAAATAATGACAGCATAAGAGAACAGATGAATTATGTCATGCATTTGTCCACGTACAAAGAACTCAAGGCAACCACTATAATTGCATTTGCACCTAACTGAAAACCAAACGCCATACTCTGACAATTCCACCATTTTAGTGCCCTAAATTGGCAAGATGTATACAGTAATTGCTTAATTTTCATAAACATAAAAGAAAATAATGACAGCATAAGAGAACAGATGAATTATGTCATGCATTTGTCCACGTACAAAGAACTCAAGGCAACCACTATAATTGCATTTGCACCTAACTGAAAACCAAACGCCATACTCTGACAATTCCACCATTTTAGTGCCCTAAATTGGCAAGATGTATACAGTAATTGCTTAATTTTCATAAACATAAAGAAAATAATGACAGCATAAGAGAACAGATGAATTATGTCATGCATTTGTCCACGTACAAAGAACTCAAGGCAACCACTATAATTGCATTTGCACCTAACTGAAAACCAAACGCCATACTCTGACAATTCCACCATTTTAGTGCCCTAAATTGGCAAGATGTATACAGTAATTGCTTAACTATAACCAATGTAGTGCCATTGCTTAATTTTTACTCATAATTCTCTGTTTTCAAATGTAGTTAGACAGTGCTCAGAATGGATTGAGTTACAGTATTTTCAGGGCATAGTCTATTTGATAACAAGAGCACTTGAAATGGCTAGAGTATTCGCAAAGATGTGATCTAATGAAGTAACATTAGAGGTTCAAATTCCATAACACTAGTCCAATATAAAGACCATGAAATTAAATCCGAGTGGAAAATGAAGGGTTTCATGAATATGAACTAAACCAATTCGAGAAACAAAGACAAACCTGGACATAGCAGACAGCAGGTCACGATTATTATTTGAGTGCAAAATTACACACAGTAAATTGTATGCTGCAAACTCCATATGGCTTCCTGGAATTCCTTCTGCATAGAGTGTTTTTAATTGCGATTGGCACTGTCAACCACAAGGAAGAACTTTCAACAAAAACAACCCCTAAAGGTAAACAATTCATTTATCTAGACTCAATTTAAATTAATGCAGTGATCAAAAAAATTTGGCACCATCACCAAACTATCACATCTCTTCTCTTTAAGTATTAATCTGGCAATTCAGATATTTTCCAGTTCTGGCCCATTTGTCTTTTAAATCTACATCTCTGGATGGATCCCTCAAGACATCCAAAAAGAATTTAAGAATACCATACTCTTAAATTTCAATTTCAAAATCGTGATATCCTATATTATTACAAAATGTTATATGGAGTAATCTTTTTCAGCCAATACTTCATCAACTGAGAAATACCACATCTCTCCATCCACCGCTAAAATACATTATTTCTCTTTCCTAAATCTTGTTGTGCAAACTGCAAACACAACGTAAAAGTGGAGCAAGTATTTAGCTGTATTATTCAAAGCCCAACTGCTGCAAGTATGGTGCTATTGTGCTGATTGACAAATGTCACAACCGAAAGGTCAAAACTCAATATTTGAGAAGTACATCATTTGCACCATATCATTACGACAATCTCATAAAAATTTCAGCTGCATGAAAGCATTCATACACCCTTTTAATACCTAAGATACTGTCTGGTAAACCTATTAACAATAAAGTGCCTCACTTACTGGCACTAGTGATGACAGTTGTGCATTCATTATCATTGAGTTACTCTAGTACCATAGTTAAATTATACTCCTCGATTCCAGCTAAGATGGAACTTTTCCCTTTTTTGGATGTCCATCTAACATGAACCCTTACTATAAATGACAAATTATAAAATGGAACTTTTTTCCTTTTCTGGATGTTCCATGCATCTAACAAGAACCCTTTCGATAAATGAAAATTATAAAATGGAAATTTTTTTCCTTTTTTGGATGTCCCATCTAACATGATCCCTTTCTATAAATGATAAATTATAAATTTTAAACACACGATTATCGAGAAATACAAATCTAGTACAATCATATCACATAAATAAATAAATAAATAAAAATTTCAAACTCACTATCAATAATAAATATCTATCACATCAATAAATTAATTAATTAAAATCCCAAACTCACTAACCATCACACAGAAATCCCCGCAATTAAACCACTAATCTTTCTACGTAAAATATTGTGTCACCCCCCAAAGGTTCCATGTTAACCGAGATGGAGGGAGTACTACCATAGTTGCTAATAATTTATTGCTTACAAACGATATATTGTTTAATATACCTTTAAAGCTTAATTGTTGAATTATATTAAGGGTTTGTTGCAATCTATACACCACATAGGAAAAAATATCCATCTATGTAAAACAGATGGCCTGAATTCATGGAATTGAGCTACACACTCAGTAACAGAATGATGAATGAGTGGATTGGAAAACACATTCGCTATATGGTGGGTCCACTCGCACACTTAATCTTTTGCAGAATTGCAGTGAATGAGGTTCTAAATGAGGTATTA
Organism: Hygrophila difformis; assembly: GCA_030278955.1. Lineage (NCBI taxonomy): Eukaryota > Viridiplantae > Streptophyta > Magnoliopsida > Lamiales > Acanthaceae > Hygrophila > Hygrophila difformis. Next base: position 72,768,521 of record JAOANR010000001.1, read on the forward strand.
GTACGTGTATAGTAGTACAATGGGACCAGTAAAATTTCTTACCGATTAACTTTTGGGGCCCTCTTGAGTGACTAAGAGCATGTTTGATAAACACAAACACATTTAAATATTTCGCTTAATGGTTCAAATCTGAATATCAAGTTACTTGTGTAATTAATAACAAAAAATTGGATTTGAATGGGACAGCAAAATGAAGTCCAAAATTAAGTCATTTGAGTGTGCTACTTATTAACAATGAATGTAACAAATAATTTAGAGTTCAGATACAAACCCACATTTGGTAAAATGAACCTTGAACATGCTACACACACGCACACACATATATACATAAAGGAAATCTTTAAATAAATGTGGTTGTATAAATTATTGTTTAGTAATTTGAGAGTATGGGCTACATGGCATGACAAAAAAGGTGAATATGTGGATTCTTCGGGTGAATTATGGCATGACACATGGTATTAGGGTCGGAGGTATGCAAGACAAGATACATTAGTCTTCAATCCCATCGTTAAAAGTTAAAACACGCAATAATGGTGGAAGGTGGCTCAGATGTGAAAAGATTGTGGCCGGTGAATAGATCCATCTTTGCAACACCTCGCATAGGCAATTTCATGATTTCTATATTTGGGGTTGGGTGTGCTTGATTTTAGTGGGGTATGGATATTGGGGATTTTATGTTGTTAAAGAGTAAGTTCAAGTAGAGATATTAATTCTATGGCTTAGAACTCTTTGTTTACAGGGGTAGGGTGAGCGTCTGTTGGATGGAGAACAAGAGTCAAAGCGAGAAGCCACATCAACGACTTGTTGAGATGGACATTTTTTGTGTGTTATCATTCTGTGAATGGTCGATGGTGGATGGGGAAGCCATTTAGTGGTGGAATTGTGGTGGGATGTCTGTGGCCCAAGAAAGAATATGTTCAAATTAAATTGTTGGCTGAGTGTAATCTGTTGTGGTTATATCCATTCATCCACGCAAATAACTAGATAACCCATCTAGCCAACAATTTCCACCATAACATATTCCTCCCCATGACCCACACAGTTCCAGCCAGAATTCTACAGCTAAACTAATTCCTCACCAACCGACAACACACCTATCTTGTGGACCATATTGATAAGCACCTAAATGACAAAACAAAGCAACTCCCCACTCCAACTCTAATTCAGAGACACCCACCCTAGCCCCTGCGAACAAAGAGTCCCAAGTCTTTTCAGTAAATTCCTCTACTGCAACCCACATTCTAACATCATAAGCCCTAATTGCCTCCATTAAGGTTGTACAAATGCACACTGATAGCTCCACAGAAATATTATGTTTTTCGTCCACCCATTCATTATTCAGTCCAAGCATGTAGCTCAATTCCCACACACTTGGACCATCTGTCCTACACAAGCAACTTTTTTTCTCCATGCAAAGTAGATTCACCAATCAAACTAATTATTATATTAAGATTACTATCATGCAAAGTAGATTCAAATCAATCACTTGAATAGAACCCTAAAATAAATGATAATGATTAAAAAAAATGCTCAAGCCTAAACTTACACCGGACAAAAATAACGAGACCCCATTCTAAATAATGATAGTAATTCAGCACTTAAATTATTAACTTGAAACCTAAAAACTTGAAACTAACCTGATTGTACTCTGGCAAATCCCCAAACTCTATAGCCAATCTAGCATGGGTTTCATATACCTAAAGGAAAGGTGAAACACAGCATTATATAATAGCACAAGCAAAAAATTAAATTAGAAATAATGAAAAGAAAATGAAATGATGAATTTTTCTGTAAGAACGCCCAACATATATACCAGCAAGAAAAGGACAAGATTTGACGTGTAAAGTATTAATGGAATCAAAACAACTTTATACCTTAACTGTAAGTTCATTATGTATGCGTTGCACAGTAAGATCTTGCCGTATAGATTTCAACTGATCACATTTGTAAAGATAATTTTTTGGAGAAGTTTGAACCATTTGTAAAGCCTTTTCCAAGACTTCTTCAGGCCTCACCTGCAAAGTAGTGCATATCATGAATAAAATAATACTCTTATCATACGTGTATAATCAATCATATGGAATCATTTTTTTTTTATGGAAGATAAAAGCTGGGACAGTTTACCGTAGCAGGATCAGGAGCAGAAGTCAAGCGCAAGTAGCGCTTCTCAATTTCCTGACAGGTTCCCTTAACAGTAAGAGAATCCCAATCAATATCTTCAACAGCCCTGCTCCCGACTTCCTCTTTGCTAAGAACCATTGCATTAGCACGTCTTGCATACAGATGAGAAGGCCTGACATCTTTTACTCGTGCTTTTTCAGCTCGGTTTCCATGTCCCCTGTCAAATCTCTTTGAACGATTTTCTCGTCTCCGTTTCTCTTCTGGCGACTGTGACAGTGCAATTGCAGCAGCAGAATATTTAGTCAATTTTTTTTCTGCATCACTATCACTGGAAGTTTCACCATCATCATCAACTGCATTGACACCATCACCAAGTCGCTGCCTCTTCATAGGTCTAAAGACATTTTTGCTGAAACTTCTATTATCTGATGATTTAGTAGCCAGATTTTCCTTGTTCAGCATTTGCCCACCAGAAAACTGCAAATAAATGACTAGAGTAAGTCATCCAGACAACCGCAAAAGATCAACGCTGTGATAAAAAGCATAATTTTTTCTGATTTTAAAAGCCCATATTAACTGAAACATAAAAAAGGATGTATAGTTCAAGTCTATGAATTCCTCGGCATAAATCATATTACGCACAAATTCAGCCTCTTCGGGTACACATATTAAGCATATAAGGAAAGTCTTAATGCTGTAATATATCAAGCATCCACGAAATATAGCATTTTCTCAATCATGTCTATGGACCAATTGAAATGAATCAAGTGAAATCCAGCATCTACAAAGTATAGTATCTTTTTTTGGTATATTACAAAATATAGGGTCTAAATAATGTCCATACACCAATTCAAAATGAATGAGCCTGTGAAATTGCGACACAAAACCATGTGCAGTTAGTTGCGACAGCATAATATAAGCTAAGTGCCAGCTGTCTGATCGTAAGACCATTGCACCACATTACTACAAGAAACTCAGATAAACAAATCACTTTCAACAATAGATTGATGAATTCAAAAAACAAACAACAAAGATAAAAACACCAGCATTGCAGAATTCACTAATCTCTATATAAAAGCATATGTTAAAAATAATTTTAATGAGCGAAATTCCGCACGTTTGCAAGGAACAAAACTACAAATTATGCCCATGAAGAATCCACATTATTACCTGTTTGTTGTTCCAACCACCAAATTTTGGGGTTCTATCCAAAATATTCGCAGAGATGTCCACTACTTTTTCCTCTGACATAGGCTCCCACCGACTTTTGGCTCGCCGATTAGGACTCTTATTCTTCATAACTGTAGATGGTAATGGAAACCTATCCCTGAAATAAAAAATAAATAATAACTAAAGAGGAAAGTGAATTATTCTCAGATATGAAACACTGATCTTGGATAGGAGACACACAGATTGTTATCTGCATCAGTATTCGGCATGGGGAAAAGAGGCTCGGTATCCCAATCCCTCGTGTAAAGTGTACCATCAGCTGTCGCATTTGTTATTACCTATATGATAAAAATGAGCTTAGATATGAGGTGATAAAAAAATAAAATTTAAAAAAAAAAAGAACTTTAGACATTACTGAGATAGAATGTCAACATCATTTAATACATTAATTATGTTAGTAGATAAGATCTATCCATGAATACAAGGCATTACACTTCTTTCTGATGGTTTCATGATTGTTTGGTATAATTCTTCAAATGAAGTATGTGAAACTTGCTTCAAATATGATTAACAAATACCTAATCAGTATTTGCCAATTGCACTCGAGCAATCAAAACCGAATATTAAACAAGCCATGGCCCACAAAATATAAGAAAGCTTCATTCCCAGTTTGTGATATTTCCATAGAAAACTTACTTTGCTCATCTAAACTAATATACTGAAAATGCACTCCCTCAAAACCTTATAGTCTCAAACTAACTGCTAGTGAACAAGCACAGGAGCCCAGATATACGTATGGGCTGTGGCCTGTGGCCTGTGGGAGAACAATGGATGATGAACAATAACCCCTATATTCATGTGCCAAATCAAGAAAAGGAAAAATTGAAAACGAGTAATTGTGATATTTTTTCAGAGATTTAATTGAATTGAGTCACATTACCCAGGCACCAGTGGTCTTTTCGGAAGAATGATATCAACTTTAACAAAAAGGTTGATTCTAGTATAGGAACATACTCATATGATAAGGCATTTTTATAAAATTATCACATAATGCCCAGTGCCCACAATACTTGATTCCTCTTTAGTTTAAATATTTCCAATTGTGCTTTCTATTCAAATTTTTAAGTTGTAAACATTGTGCAAATATTAGCCTGAAGTCCTGAATTCTATATCTGAAAAGCAACCAATTTTGCATTTAAGTTTCAGGTTCAATATTCTCAACCAATGGTACACATACTAGATCTAATGAATGAAGATACCTCCTTAAGGACAACTTGGGAAGCTGCCTTTTGCCTGTCACTTTTGCAACGAGCCAAAACCCTCTCAACATAGCCACGCAACGACTTCGGAAATGTACCAGGCTGCAAAAGAAAAGGTATTGGCTTTAGTCCAATATTATTAGTTTTATTTTCATAATTCCATCAACTCCGGAAAAAAAATTAATAATGGAAATGAGAAAATCTAATCAAGAGATGCTGAAGCATTTAATCAACCATTCTTTGAATCTTACCGAAGTCAAAGAGGTGGAACAAAATGGCAGGCCATACATATGTAAATCAAACTAACCTTGAGCATGGAATCAGCTTCATCACTTGACATAACCTTTTCATTTGCCTTCTGCATTAAAACACTGATATAGGATGGTTTTGCAGTACTATTCATAGAGCTATCTTTGTCTTTTGGTACACTCAAGGGTAGGTTTGAAGCAATTCTTGGATTGGTCGGAATTTGAAGTTTGCTAGCTCTACGTGAATCCAAAGGTTCAGGAGGTTGTGAAACAGTTCGGAAGGATGCTTGTTGACTTTGGGAAGCTTGATAAGAAGCGGAATACAGGGCAGTAGAACCTTGAGAAAATGTAGAGTTTGGTTGATTTTGAAAACTGTTATATGCAGGAGGTATTTCAGGTGGTTTTTGAGCAGGTTGTTGTACAGTGTTAGATAGGTCATTTGAGAAAGTAGAAGCACCATTTTTCCAGTAAACTTCAGGGTTACTAGTACCACTAACTGCGGTGGGCTGATAACAAAATAATACAATGAAAAATTAATTTTTATTAGTAAAAGTCATGTCCATGATTATCGAGAATGCTGTCAAGCTTCAATGTGACCATCCAAAAACATCTATAAATAAGATAATTTAAAATAAATAAATAAATAAAAACATATTTTTTTTCAATAAATAACAAAAGCAAAATTACTAAAACTCCACAACTCTGCACAACAAATGATGGGAGGCATAATTAATATACTTCCTCCATTTTTTTAAAGGTTACACTTCTCATTTGTACATATGCCAATGCACATTTTCAATGATTAATAACTCAAATTCGGTACAAGTAAAAATTCTAAAAATTTGATATTTAAAAACTACAAGATGAGACGAATCCAACAAGATCTCACTTCGCTATATTTGTCTTCTATAACTATAACAAAAATAACAAAAATAGAAGTCAATGCTACAATGAACCGTAAAAAAAGTCAAAACGTAACACTTAAAAAAAATGGAGGGAGTATGCAGCAGGGTTAGAGAAACTGAAGCTACAGATCTAGAAAAATTGGCAACCAAAACTATGGACTATCATGTAACTTAAATTTTCCACTTCTTGAACTTAAAATTTTAAACCTTATATCTAATAAATAAATTAGTCCCCTCTGCTCCACATCTCTCATAAACTGACCACAACAAGCTACAGATTTATGATCTGTGAAAAGCCTTGTATATCACTCGTAAATTCTTTGACAACCCAGGACATGGCTGTGGGCTAGGGATCTTATTAGGTCCTCATATTAAACCAAGTAAACTATGCACATGGATATCATAAAGTAGAAGCGATATGAATTTGCATTTCAAGTGATTTTTTAAATTAAAGACTTTAATGCATTTCAACTTACTTTTGAAATGTAAAGCTTCAAATATTTACCCTTTCAATTGAAACTTCAAGTTGGAATAAAATGTTCTACTTCACTGGTAACTAGTATCAATTTCATATTACAATAAACACTTCACTATGGTTCGCCACGAAAACCAAAAAATTACCAAATCAACCATACTAGATCCTGAATGCGGTTTGACAGATAAGTACTTCAATTTTGATTAATTAGTTGCATTTGAATATAGACATCCAGTACCATCCATGAAAGCATAAATATAAATATATAATCAAGCATACAAATAGAATTTACAACCAACCAAGACAGAATCATAGAATACATAAATGTACTTCGCAGTTGATTCCAAACTTTGAACTTTGTTTACATTATATGAATTCCCCCCCACCCCACCCCACCCCAACCCTCCACTCCCACGGATCCCACCCTATCCCCACAGACCCATATCCTCAGTTTATTACTTCATTCTTTGGCATCAATCATTTAAGCCATTAAAGCAGAGATAAATTCAGGTAAATAAATATAGGAGTATGGGAAATCATTATTCTTTCTTCAGAAGAATTCATAATTCAGTGTCAGGCTGTCTGACTCTCATACATTTAACCTCGTCGACATGTGAAAAGTACCTAGATAATTTTTGTAACTACCAACCTCCAATTGTATCTGAATTCATGAAGTTAAATTGCACTGAAATTATTAAAAGGGAAAGTTTTGGTCTTGAGCCAAGGTACTTCTTAAATAGCAACAGTTAAAAAAGTGTAACCACACATTTCCATAAACTTTATGCAGACTGATAAATGATAATTCAGAAAAGAAACTACTTTAATATGCACAAGAGAGAGAGAGAGAGAGAGAGAGAGAGAGAGAGATTAGTTTTCAATAGAAACCAAACTACAATGAAAGGCTGGTCACAGCGACCATGTTCCATACAATGATGGAGGCGCAAGTATGCACAATGTTTACTCTTAAATCTTAGTACTCTGTCAAACTAAAGTGCAACAATATGTCACTATCAATTTAAGGGGTAGCCATGGAGCTTGCGTTCGCTACTTTAAAGCTTCTATGAGAATTCACATGTTCGCACTTGGTCACTCACAACCTACTGTGGGCAATTTAATAAATTTCTCACCCTGTTACTCCATTTTTATATTAAACCCAATAATGTTTCTTTCCTAACATATATATTTGGATGCTTTCTTCCTCACACAAAGATTCTCCAGCTATTTATGCACCATTGCAAAATTTCTAAATACTCCTTAGATATTTTTTTTTTCTTTACTACCATACCAATTTTGTTTTTCATGGAACAAGTTGAGTAGGATCAGACAATCTTAAAAAAGGCAATTCAACCAAATATAGGTAGGACCACCAAACCTGTGCAGGAGCCAATTCAGAAGAACTAGATTCCAGCCTCCAAGAAGGGGCAAAAGCTACAGAAATTTGGTTGTTTGAAGCTGCAGGAATTTGGCTGTTTGAAGCTGAATATCCACCACTTCCAGAAGGAACCAAATTATTCAAACTAGAGCTAGTAGAAACAGTGATATTCTCCGTTCCAGGAGCACAGCTGACTTCAGTCTGATTTTGATTGTAATAATCTTCCCATTGCTTATTATAATGATGTGCATATTGTGATGTTGCAACAGCAGAGGTTGAACTAAAGGCTGGGTTCGAGTCCGGAGCGTAGTTTGGATATGGATGAGAACTGTACGTAGCATACTGCCCTCCATGCCACAAGTTGGATTGAGTACCATATGTCCCATTTTTGTAACTTGCTGATGTCTGATAATTACCAGGATTGTAATAAGTGCCTGAGTAACTTGGAGGCCCAGCATAAGACCCTGAATTTTGAAATGAGGAAAGAGGCTGGTAAGCAGCACCTGTGTTTTGGTAAGTGCCTACATGATGTGAGTAAGACTGAGTTGGTTGCTGCTGATATTGACTGGATTGTTGTTGATACTGAGTGGATTGCTGTTGATACTGAGTGGATTGCTGTTGATACTGACTCGGTTGCTGTTGATAATGACTGGGAGGTTGTTGACACTGATTATAGTAAGCTGCATAACCAGCACTATTATACCCATAAGGATCAGTGTTTGGATACGCAGCATAGCCACTATAACCTTGCACTGCATTTCCAGGTTCTGAGCTTGATGAGGGAGCAATAGGTGCTGAACTTACTCCCTCTTGAGCATTTTTCTGTTCCATTGGTTGATCATGATTGTAGCTAGAACCAGATGGAACACCATTCTCCCTTGAGCTAGGATTTTCTCCTTGTGTGTTCCATGATACATTGACCGTGTTAGAGGAGGAATAAGAAGCTGCGTTAACTTGGTGTGAATCATTGATCTGATGATTCTGACAAATGAAAGGAAGATTTAGATCATTAAATGAACTAAAATAACTTCAGGCAAACATACATAACAGAATATTAAAGAGCGCCAATAAAACAAGTTACGACAGCAGATAATACTCTTTTTAAGTATATAATCTAAACATCGACACTGACACGTACACCACAAGCAAGGAAAAAATAAAACATTGCAAGCGGACAGGTACCATAAGTCAATTACAATTGCTAATTTCGAAACTACGCACTTCAGTTGCATTCGTTACGAAGACAAAACAGAAGACATATCAAGAATAGCAGGTGAGTTGTTGCTTTCTATGAAAAGCTAAGGAAGGAAAGGACTACTCAACAGTTCAGATTTAAAAGCACTGGGAAAATGTGTTATTGAGACTTATAGAAAACATTGATAACATTGTCATTAGCCTCATTACAGAAAAACAGCAAAACTTTAGCAAATTCAGGAAGGAATTCTGAAAACACCATTTTAATGATTCAGGAATTAAGTTGGACAAAACAGATTCTAGAACATGGTACAGACAATGGAAACCAATTAGAGACTAGCCCCTCCATTATTTTTGAAGGTGATCATCTCTGTAGTTTCCAAACTTCCATAGTTGAAAGGGGAACTTTCATTTTGTTATGAATTATGGTGTGTAACTAAATAGCAGTGATCATGATTAAGAAATAACCAGATCACGTCATTACTCAATTGATGGAAAATCTGGAAAGCAAAACTCTACACGAGTTAGAAGTTGAAGAATATTCGTCAAATTTGGATATATTTTAAACCATCAATGGATGCAATCAACCTTAGGTGGACCACAGAATATTATGATTACATTTACATAAGCTTCCAGACAGAAAATAAATTGTAGTTACCAAATTTCAATAGTACAAATACAAACTACATGTTGCCGTAATATATGCCAAAAAATAGTAAAATGGAGGATAGAGGACCACATGAGATTGAAAACATTATCACTAATGACAATATCCATGTTTCAACTATATGATGTAGCAGACATGTGGAAGATTCAAGACTCCAAACACTTCCAGCTTGTCATCAGTATGTCTCATATTAACTTGGAACATTGAGAAGGAAACAAAAAGTTATATGTAAGGAGAGAATAGCCAACAACTTAGCATGTCTTAATTATTTCCCAACCCACAAACAAGGCGATATTACTTCCTAATCCACTATGACACGATTGTGTTAATCTGTTTTATATCAGAAATACATGAGCACATAATACTGCAAGCTGGAGTTGGCATAGCAAGGTAGTTTCAATTATTGCACCTCGGTTTCCATACAAGTTCTTGCTCAAACTTCGCAAGCATCTAAATGTCACGATCTAAGCAATTTCCAATAGTTGGAGCTTCTTACCTTAAAAGTTTCCATCAAATTTTGTGAACATCGAAAAATAGCAGTCAATGGCGCCTTATAGCGACGCGATAGCGAGATACCAGAGCGGAGTTGTTGCCAGGCGCTGCGTTCCGCCACAATTTTGGAATAGCGGCCTGGCGCGGCGGGTCGCGCCGGAGCGGGGCGGGTAGGAGCTGGATTAGGGTTTCACAAGGGACGAGGGATTAGGGTTGTAGCAGCACGGCACGGCGGGTTTGGTTTGGAAGATGAGCGGTGCATTTGCGGGTTGAAACGGCGTTGGTTAACTCCTTTTACTCCAACCAGCGACTTGTTGACGTATATATTTTTTCTATATTTTTAATTTATAAAAATAAAATAACGAAAATACTCCCTCCATCCCTGCTTCTTTATTTTTTGGTACTATAATTTAGGTAGTAGTATTTACTAATTAAAGTAAAGTATGTCTTTAAAATTTTAATGAATTTTGATACTGTTTTTTATTTAATTTTGATTTTTTTTGTGAAATTTAATTTTGATTTACTATTATGTAATGATATAATTAAAAAAAATATTCAAGTGTGATATTATTAGAATTGTCTAATCGTCTAATTTTCATAATATTTATATATATATTTATACAATTTTTATTTGTACAAATTTTGAAATATTAAGAATTAAAGAAGTGCAAGGGACTGTGTTGAAAAGTGAAAATGCATTAGAATTTATATAGAATAGTAAAAATTTAGTTTATAATCAAACTTATAGTATTAATTTAATTTATCTAAAAATAGAAAGTGCTCAATTTTTGTGGGACACCCCAAAAAGGAATAGTGGCAAAACTTCATGGGACGGATGGAATAATGAAATAAAATTTTAAAAATAATCTATTATTTTATTCCAAGAAAATAATATTTCCTCTATTTTATTCCAAGAAAATTATTTTTTTGGCTCGACGGCATATATAGGCTAGGAAAAAAAATAAAAAAAAAAGCAAAAAAAAAAATTCACAGGCCTAGCGGGGAAATCACGTGCCAATCGCGTTAGCAGCAAGAATATTTTTCAAATGGTCCAGGGAAAATACCATGTCGTGAAGAACAATTCACTTTTAGTGCCCTTGACACGAGAGTCAGCAACAACATTACCTTCACAAAGAATATGCTCAAAACAACTCCTGCCATCATCAGCTCGCAGGTGATCTCCTTCACCGTCTCCACATCAACAGCAGTCGGCAAACTCATTCATCGCTGATGTCCTCCAAGCTAGGCATGCTCCCATGGCTCCGTTCCAGCATCCCGACTTCCACCAGCAATACTCATTGCTAAGCAATGGCAACAAATCCAAAGGTGTTAGTGGTTGAAATCCGTATACAACCTCAAAATGAGACATACCTGTGACTCGGTATGCATGTCGGTTATAAGCGAATTCAATATAGGGCAAGCATTCATCCCAACTCTTGCTGTTTGATGCTATGATGATCCTTTAAAGATTCCCTATGACACGGTTGATAGCTTCAGTCTGTCCATTGGTTTGGGGATGATATGAAATATTGAACATCAGTTTGGTTCCCAAATTATGCCAAAAACTTCTCCGGAAATAACTTATAAACTTGGCATCTCTGTCAGATACGATCGTTTTTTGTATGCTATGTGGTCGTGCAACTTCTTTGAAGAACAATTTTGCAACGTGGCTAGCACCATTCGTCTTGGCACAGGGAATGAAGTGTTCCATCTTTGAAAATCGATCAACCACGACAAAGATAGAATCCCTTGCTCTTGCAGTCCTTGGCAAACCAACAATGAAATTTTGAAATGTCAACCCATGGTTCGGTTGGTGCAGGTAGTGCTTGATAAAGCCCATGTGGCTTTAATGTAGATTTGGCTTTCAGACAGACCAAACATTTGGCTATGTAGCGCTCCACATTCTTTGGCAACCCTGGCCAGTATAGCCTTTCTTTCAAAACTCCAACTGTAGCATGCTTTCCCAAATGACCCATCATGTTGCCATCGTGTGCTTCCTTTATCAATAATTCTCGGATTGAGCCTTTAGGAATACACAATATGTTGTTATAATAGAGAAATCCGTCTAACCTAGAAAATCCTTTGAAAGCTTGCTTTTGAGTTTTGGACCATGCTTTCCCAAAATCTGGATCTTGCTCGTATAATCCCTTCACGTGCTCAAATCCCACAATATGAGTAGTTGCGAATGAGACCAAAACAACTCTTCGAGACAAGGCCTCCGCAACAACATTTTTCTTTCCCTTTTCGTACTTTGGTACATAGGGAAAAGTTTCAATAAAAGCACTCCATTTTACATACATGGGGCTGATTTCTCCTTGATATCGGATGTGTTTCAAGGTCTCGTGATCACTGTGAATGATGGCCCCGAAGGTAATGTTGTCATGTCTTCAATGCTCTTACTATAGCAAACAACTCTTTCTCATAAGTTGAAGAGTTAAGTTGAGTTCCGTGAAATTTCTCACTATGATAAGCAATAGGACGCTTATTTTGCAGTAGTACAGCTCCCATTCCAGTCCCACATGCATCACACTCTAATTCAAAAGGGACATCAAAATCTGGCAGTGCTAACACCGGTGCATGCGTGAGCTTGTACTTTAATTCATCAAATGCATTTTGCTCATTTTCTCCCCATCTGAACTTGAGGCCCAGCAATAATACTGAAATTTGGCACGAACCTTCGAAAGAATTCACGTAAGCCTATGAAACTGCGCACTTCGGTAGCAGATGTCGGCGGTTTCCATTCAGTAATGGCTTGAATCTTGGCTTGATCCACTTTCATTCCTTCTTGTCCAACCGCATATCCTAATAAAATAACCTCGGGAATATGGAATGTGCATTTTTTCGAAATTGGCATACAACTTCACTTCCATGAGCTTGCTTAGCATCTATTGGACATGAAAAATATGATAATCATCAGATTTGCTGTAAATAAGGATATCATCAAAATAAACAACAACAAATTTATTGATGAATTGTTGTAGAATTTCATTCATCAGGCGCATAAAGGTCGAGGGTGCATTGGTGAGCCCGAATGGCATGACAAGCCACTCATAAAGACCAAATTTGGTCTTAAAAGCCGTTTTCCATTCATCTCCCAGTTGTATTTGGATATGATGGTACCCGCTCTTGAGATCAACCTTTGAAAAGACCTTAGCACCTCCCAATTCATCTAGCATATCATCCAAGCGTGTAATCGGATGTCGATACTGTAATAGCATTGACGGCTCCGCAATTAACATACATACACAATTTTTCTTTGGTACCAGCTTTCTCGAATCCAACCTTTATCAAACAAATCTTGAACCTGACGCTTGGATTTTTTTTGCTTCATCGGGATTCATTATGGTAGGCTGGCCGATTGGGAATTGAAGCGCCCGGAAATTATTCAATTCCTCTTAGTGACTAGGGGTGTTAATGAGCCAGGGTAGTTCGCGAACAGTTCGAACTCGGTTCGGTCAAAGTTCAGTCAAAATTCGACTCGAATAGGCTCGTCTCGAGTTCGAGTTCGACTCGAATAATTTACAAACCAAGCTGAACACCTTTGAGTTCGGCTCGAAAAGCTCGCGAACAGACTCATGTTCTATGAACTTATAATACAAGTCCCATATAATACATGACATTTGAAATGTATTGTACTAGAATGATATTTGTTTAGATTTTAAAATAAATTAAGTAAATATAGTCTATGACTATATTTACTTAATTTAAAATAAATATAGTCTATGACTTACCCTAAAAAAAAAAAAATATAGTCTATGACTATATTTTCGACAGGCCTATCTCATGCAATTAATGCATTTCTTTTTAAAGGTGTATGAAATGAAGAAGTATCAATTTATTGGTAATTATATATATTTTTATACATATATTTATTTATTAGTAAATGTAAAAGTTATATAAAATTTTAGTATAAGTTAAAGTGTGTCTGGATCAAATATGACATAGTAGAACAGATGGAATAAATTTTAAATTATAAATATATTTTAAAATTATTTAAATATATATAGATTAAATAATATATACTCCCTCCGTTTTTTTTTTGTTTGCTACGGACCCACCTAGCACGCAGTCCAATGCATATTTTAAATCATTAATAACTCAAGTTCGGTACAAATAAAAATTCTAAAAATTCGGTATTTAAAAACTACAAGACGAGACGAATCTAACAAGATCTCAGTTGACTATATTTTAACTTGTATAACTATGATTAAACTTCAAGTCAAAGTGATTGTGTGAATAGTGTCAAATTCACTAACGTAGCTATCATTTAAAAACGGAGGAAGTATGTAATTAAATATATGATATATATTAAATATAATTTATTTTATAAATTATGTGAAGAAAAAATGAGACTGTTCGAGCTCGGCTCGATTTCATCAAAGTTCAATCGACTCGAAGTAACTCGGTCAACCCTCGGCTTGGGTAGCTCGATCAACCTTCGGTTGGTCAAAAGCTCAGGGTCAAATTCTTACGACCTCAACCTTCGAAACACATCTTTATTTTTCTCCAGCATCCTGCGAAAAGGTTCAATTCCTCTTGTTCTCTTCTATTCTGTCTCAAATCTCAACCCCGTCGACCGAACAACACTCGGCCACTCACAGCCGCCGGTCCCGTCGCTGCTGACTTCGCTGTCGCCCTTGCTCACCACCACCGTTGCTGTCGCTCGTTCACCACCACGACCTGCTGTCATCGCCCCCCTCGCTCACCACCACCCGCTGCTGTCGCCGTCCTCACCAAACCGCCGCTGTCGCCCTACTCACCACCATAGCTGTTCCGCTGTGTTCGCCCTCCTCTGGCTCCTCATCTAATTGTAAGTTTTCATTCCTTTGAGTTCATTATCAGTGATATCTCTTTTAGTTCGGTCTTCTTTTCTCTTTCGAATTTTGAGTCAGGCGAGAGTAAATTGGGTTTTTGGAATATCTCTCTTCTGGCCTGCCTTATTAGGAAATGATCAGATTTTGTGTTTTGAAATTAGTAGTGTATTAATTCTTTAAATTTTATTGGTGACTTATTAGAATTAATAGCGGCTGTATTCACCTGGATTCTTAATTTAGTTTCTTTTTTTTTTTGGTTCGTTCTGTTTATGCTTTTCCAGTGATTGTGGTAGCTGCAAATTGGATTATTCTTTGGTGTATTTGGTGCCTTTTGATTGCTTAAGATGAGTGAAAGTGAGAACATAGAAAGTTCGGGGGTTTGCAGGATTTATACCGTGGTTAATTGTGATGTTAAACATCACTGCTCTTCGTTGTAGTTTTCTAGTTTATTGGAGTTATCCCTACACAGAACAAAAAAGGCATGTTTGGTTTGTCTGTGTTAACTGTTATTTCTATTGTTTAATAGATGAAATAGGTAGACATAACACTACCACAGAATATACAAAAGCCACCATCTATGATCTGTCATCGAAAGGTCAAGTTAGCGAATCAAAATTGTCATTAACTTGACTATAAATTGTCAAAAGGTACAGATGAAAATTGTCATTAGTGAATCAAAATCTCACTGTCAAACAATAGGTAGACAATTGCAGGCTATAAGTTCTCATTAACTTGACTTAATCAAAATTCTGTTGGTGTAATGGACACAAAGAAAATAGCACTGTGAATCAATTTTGCAGCTCACTTGAGCAGTTTGATTCTTTGGTTGTCATCTTTTGTATCTTATTTTGACATTATGTGAGCTATTACAATTTCTTTTTTTTATGTTATCCAGTTTAATTATGACATAATACAAGTCTTTCTAGTATTTTACAATTTCATATTCTTATTAATGTGTTAGAATTGTTGTTTTCTCATATATTTCAATTCCCAATTTTATTTTTTCTAAAAAGAAAATAAATTAGAAATTATTTTATTACAAAGCCCGCGGACCGGTCCACATAACCCACAGCCCGCATGTGGGGCGGGTTGGGCCTAGGTATTTCGAGCGCACCCCGTTCAAGCCCACAAAAATGTGGGCACCCGCGCGGACCGGCCCATTTCACCCCGCGGGACCGTTTCGACAGCTCTAGAGTTGAGTGTGTGGGCCCTTCTTCCAAGAGCAGAGCTTGGATTAAGTGTGTGGACCCCCTATTCCAGAGAACAACAGAGGGGTATTGTGTGTATGAGTCGAATCCATGATACTATTGCATAGTTATAATCTTGTAAAGTTGACAAACCTTCATTGAATAATTTACAACCAGCTTTTAAATAGTGGATTGAGAAACCTTCGTTTCTGCACAGGATTCCACAACATTTATAAAGACATCAGGGCATATAACACTAATGGCTGATGACCTCTTTCAAGATTTGCCGGCACCAACTGCAGCACATCCCCAACAAAATCTGCAGTCTTCAAGTAACACTACCAATGTAGAAGCTTTGCAACCACCCTCAGGAGAATCTCTACCACGCACAACTCCTGCCCTCAAGAGTTCTCTCAAACGCTCAAAGCTAGCGGCTGCAGGTGCTTCTTAGAATTTCAAATGAGTGGTTTATTTGACTTAGGTCTCTTGTTTCTAATCATTTGTCTCCCCATTTTTCAATTTTGTTTCAGAGTCAAGTTTATGTTTCACTTTATGTTGTTAACATTCCTCTATGATTAAAATTTTAGGGGATTGTTCCTAGTTTTATGATGATGTCATGATGCTCATACTTAGATTTGATCATGGTGATTATTTTCAAAAGTTAAGTATTTTAAATAATAGATGAAGCTTTATTGATTTATTTTGATGTTGGTAGTTCTTGAGGCTTGACCTTTGAAGTATCAGAAAGGGAACAACTTTTTCTTTTTGTTCTCCTTGAGATTTGGAGGATATATGTTATGCATATGTCGAAATGCATTCTCTATCTTCATCTTTCCTTTGAAGAAGTGTTTATTTGGTGTTTCTCTTAATCATCTTAAAATGGTACTTTCAATATTATCTAACCCTTAGGGAAATCTGGTTTATTTGTCACTGCTATATTTTGCTTGTCAAAGGATGATGATCACGGATGTAAGTGCTGAATGACCCAGGTGATGCAGTTGTTCCTGAAAAACGCGCACGCTTCAAAACGACCACAGATGCCTCTGAAAAACAACTAATTGAGGCCATGCAGAAAATATCTTCACATATAAAGAACCCAGCAAAATTCAGTAAGGCTTCAAAGCTAGCAATACAGCTAATTAAGGCTGGCAGTGTCATGGACGCAACAAGCAACCATTTCTTTGCCATACTTGAAGCTGCAATGCTATCACCAACTACTTGTAATGAGCACTCTTTTCGAGCTGACTATCATGCGTTGTTTTCTGCAGCACAAGAAGTAGCTGCGGTAAGTTTTCAGTTTCCTTCCATTGATATCTTCTGTCTGTAAGGTAATAGTATTAACGAACAGAAATAAAAATCTACAGTGCCTCAGCAAGAAGCAGCAAGCTGTGCTTAGTATGTGGACAATTAGGGCTGTTTGGGCGAATGATCTTTTTACAGATGACAGCTTTGTGGTAAGCTTAAAAGCTGTTGATTAAACAATTGGTTTTTAAATTTTCATGTTTTGTAGATTATGATATTCTGTTGGCCACCATAATGTAATTAGTGCTTGCATTCATTTCTTCATTTTATTATCTTTCCTTTCTGAAAAATGTGTTACGGGGCCGGCTTAGTGGGTCAACCCTTTACCTTCCAACCTTAGGTTGGCTGTTCGATCTCCACTAGCCCCTATTCCCCCCCTTTATTTCCTTTTGTAATTTGTGCAACATGCCCCAAGAGCCTTTAAGGAAAAGACCTCTTGCCTAATGTGTAAGAACAAAATAGATGTATTATATTCGTGCCACTTACATGAAATAGGTTCAAACTAATCAGATGTCTAAGGGATATTTACATCAAGGAAATAGGTATTATAACCTACCAAGGATTGGGTGGAACTTATAATGTCCAATTTAGATTATTTTATTTTGAATTATAATGTTAAGTACTCAGAGCATATGATTTTATAAAATGTATCAATCCCTTCTCACAAATCAAACTTTGCATGTGCCTGCTTGTGTTCTTTTGCATTTTTTTTTAATTTTTTTTTATTATTTATTAATTTGTTTATTTTCTTGTGGAATTTGGTGAGTCCAATATCATACTTGGAGGGGTTCATTACTTTAGTTTCATATCATATCATGCAGTATTGTTCAAAATATTCTTTATAGCAATATTACCAAGTATTATGGATGGTTGTGTTATTTGGATTTTTTTCTGTCGTTTGAATTTATCTTTGAAGAAAAGAATTATTGATAGGATTGTAAAAGGCGGAATGTGCTGAAAATTTGAGCCAAATTCTATTTCTTGATTGTTCTAACATCCACCTATTTGTTTTCCTTTCTACTTTGAGGTGCCTCAACATTAAGCTATCAATGCTCTTTTTTTATGTTTAGCAATTTTCTTCATCGGTTATTTTTGCTGTGACATTTCTCCATCCCATCCTTGTAATATAATACCATGTTCTACTAAGTAGTGATGACAGTAATGTCAGTATGATTGATACACCAAGCTACTATTTCTGTAAGTAAACTTGACTAACAAATAACAATATCGGGCATTTCTGTAATGAAAATTTGTTTTCATTGACAACAAGTTGCCTATTTTTGTTAGTGACTGATTTGAAACCCATTTCTTAATTCATATGACTAAAATTGGAATTACTGATTACTACTTTCTTTCTTTCTAACTAGCAGCCTAGGTCATCTATTGATCATGCCTTTTGAGTAGGTATTTAGTAGTTATTTTCATCTTCTTTGGGATGTATTCAGTACGAAATCAAAAGCTATGATGAGGCCTAGATTTTTAAACACACATGTGCAGATCCACTAATTACCAATACATGATACACTGATTTATACTTCCTCCGTTTTTATTTAATTGAACTATTTGCAAAGTAGTAAATATTCATTGAGTAACTTTGATCAATTTTTTTTTAGCACAGTTATATAAGGAAAAACATAGGTAAGTGACATCTTGTTAGATTCGTCTAATTATATAGTTCTAGAATATTAAATTTTTATAATTTTTTACTTATATACAATATGAGTTATTACTGGTTAAAAATGTTTATTGGATTGCGTGAAGTGCAGAAATTGTGCAGTTATTTAAGAACGAAGGTAAGTAATAGATTATTGAAACATTACAATATTGACTAAAAAGTAAAAATTAATGAAACACTATAATGAAGTAAGAGAAAAATTTGAGGTCGCTTATAAGAAGGGGAAAAAAAAAAACATTGTCAATTCTAAAATGAAATAGAAATCTGTTCAACTGAAAACTGAGATGAAATTGAATTTACCTAAGTCAAAATCCCAACCAAAAAATTTGCCTCGATGTTGTCAGTTTTCAATCCTCTTCATAGGACTTAATTATGGAATTTGCTTTTATGTAATAATTTGTTTTCGTTCACAATAGGGATCTGCCTTAGACATGGTTTATTTGTGAAATTATTTCAGTTTTCAAAAACAACTGGGAAAATAAAAGAAGCCATATCCGCTCTTCCGGTTGCAAATGAAGATGATGATATGGAAGAGGCTAGTGCCCTCGAAGATGAGACTGCTGATACAAGTGCAGATGCACAGGCGGATGAGGAACTCTCGCCTTCCATCAGGTCTTGCAGTCCATCTTTGGGAGAACATGGTCCTGTTAGATCAAATACTCTGATGTCAAATGACTCAAGGAAGGAAGAAGAATTGAAGGGAAAGAAGGCTTCATTCTGTGGCAGAAGAAATAACAAAGAAGTGAACACGGAATTTCTCAAGACCCAGAGAGAAGCATTGATTTCTTGTTTAGAGCTTGCTGCCAAGAGATACAAAACCCCATGGTTAATGAGTTTCTCCTCCTCAATTAATTATCCTGCTTTTACTTAAAATATCATTCACTATTTATTATTTGCTTGGGAAAATGCTGTATCAAACTATAATCTAGCTTCACTTTTATAGGTGCCAAACAGCCATTGACATCTTAGCGAAACATGCATTTGATAATGTATCCAGATTCACCAGCCGTCAAAGGGATGCAATCGAGAAACTTTGGGCCTCCATTCGCGAACAGCACAACCGCAGGAAGCAAGGGAAGTCTGTATCTGGCAAGCTTGATGTAAGTGCTTTTGAGTGGCTCCAGGAAAAGTATGCAACTGAGAAGATCAGCATTCGTCATGCCGTTGGAGGTAGTGGGGATCGTCGTTGTGAACAATGGCTTGGTTGACACGACTTAATATTGCCAATCCTATCCTATATTTTTAAAAATGTTACGTGCTTTATATATTTGGAAAATAGGTGCCAATATTAATCACTTCTTTCTTAGAACTATGTTTTGAGAATTAGAAGAAAATATGTTTTAAGAATTTGGCTGATGTCATTTATTTTGAGTTACTCAATGAATTTGGACTCAATTTAACTTTGTGATTAACAACAATTGACTTATGGGAATATGTAATTCAACTCATTGTATTTTAAGATACTGTGCACTAGTATTGTGGACTATATTTCTTTATATTATAAGAGCACAAGAAAAAAAATGTTTCCAAAGGCCAATTTCATTTCTGATTTCATTTCTACCTGATGGATATGTAATTCAACTTCAATTGTCACTGTCGGATTTATGAGAATAGGCTGGGTTGGTGGATCTCGATCTTCTCGTTTCTAAGATCAGCATATGCTTCAGAAAAGTGGTGTCTAATACAGCATCCAGAAAATATACCAAGTCATCTGATCACTGCTTGAAAATGTACGGGAGAATCCACTGCAAAACTCATTTGTAATGCCGTCCTGAAAATTTTACGTCACAGTAACTACAGAGCACAGAAAACTAACTATGAAATCAATCATGTAATAACAATTAGGACATCAGGACATGGATATGAAATGGATCTTTCATTTACACCACGTGGTCATGCTCTATTTGCTTTTTATGATATTTAAAGGTTAGATTCTGGATCCTCATTTCCACTTATCCCATGGCTGCCAAAGAGCTTATATAAAACTAATGAAATACCTAGATTCATCCCAAACACCTTGCATCACACATATATATATATATATATTAAAAAAAACAATCGTTTAAATTTACATAGAGTTCCAAAATGTAAAGAAATAAGCATACGCCATAGACTACTTCAATAACATTAATTGTTTCACAAACTAATACTATATAAATTAGAAAAATTGCAAGATATACAAAGACTAAATGGATTTTTAAGATAAAATCCCTAATACTAAACATTTAATAGTGAAAACTACAATGGTAACATCAAACAATCACTATAAATAAGAACATCCATAAGGGTTGGGTTGGTCAAATACTCAAATGCCTTGGGCCATAAGGGTTTTACTCAAATGCCTGATCACTTCCATCCATTTCTGCTAAACGTTTAAATAAAACGGGAGAATCAACAAGCCAGGCAATGTGCAAAAATTAGTAAATGAAGAAGATATATGGAATGGAATTCAATAATATTAACATAAACCAGATAACTATAAATGGACTCGCTTACCATTATTGAAAAAATTTAGTTCTTCCAACTTTTTTTTGGTAGGGGGCTGTAAAAAACAAATGTAAACTAATTATTGCCTCAGTCCTAGAAGTTGTGTCCATCATGACAGAAGATCTGACAGGAGGAGGGGAGATTGATAGAACTTGAAGAATCATCCAGTCAGGACGACCATATTTAGGATTGAAACCTACACATTGAAAACCCTCATCACTTACTCTCTTCAGAATATGCTAAGAACCTGAAATGAAACCAATTGGAAGTTAACTAACTAACATTCATCCGACAAACATGTGATCAGAACAGCAATTACATCTATTTTTCCCTTATTGGTAAGCCGTAAGTGGTAACAGTACCTTCTCTGCTGAGAGAATTTGTTTTCGTTCAACAGGCTCCGAATCATCTCCGGATCATCATTTTTTTTAAAAAAAAAAAAAATAAATCTTTGGAAGCTTGCATTCAGCAACCCTTCATCCCAGCAATACATATTTTTGGCTGGAAAGCACCGTCAATGTCCTCACCACCTTCACATTTGGTTTTGTATATTTACAGGCATCTAATATCTTTTTCAATCTGTTTTTACAATTTATTATCCTCATTACTTGCTTAAACTTGGAATCATCTTAGCAAAATAAATAAATAAATATTCCCTCCGTCCCAGTTGTGATGTCCCATTTTGACTTTTGACAAAAAATAGTGAAGTTTGGGTCTTATTTGATTCGTCTAATCGTGTAGTTTTAAAATATACTCATATTTTTTTTTATATTTGTACTTCTCGACATTTTAATATATTAACTGTTAAACAAATGCATTGGATTGCGTGTCCAAAAGTTTTGGCACATTTCATATGGGATAGAGAGTAAATAATAACACCATGAAAAATACTCCCTCCGTCCCAGTATACTTGTCTTGTTTGAACTTTTGGCATGCTCATTGTTTAACTTTGACTCAACATTATTGCAAGTATATATTTGAAAAAATATTCGAGTTGGGCCTTGTTAGAATCGTAAAATCATTTAGTTTTAGAATATAGATTTTATATATTTTGAGATATTAACAATTGAAAATGTACATTGGATTGTGTGCAGAAATGAAACAAGATGGGTTAAATAAGACGGATGGAGTAACAATAATTGTGGGTGCACAAGGCATTTGAACTGACCATGCAACAGAATATAGTCAAATACTCAGATACCATCACAGACATGATGGTTTCCACCAAAGGTAGTAGCTCTAATGTACTCATTCCATCTCATTATTTATGTCTTAGTTTCCTTTTTGTTCGTCCCAACATATGTCTCATTTTTATTTTAGGAAATAATTAAATACTAATCACCAAAATCACTCATATCACATCATATCAATAAATAAATATATTGCATTTTTCAACCCACTAAAATTAGGGCACCTACATCTCACACCCAACTAATAACTCATTTTTTCATTCTCTCTCCGTCACATCAGTTTTTCACTTCTTCCAACACTCTTTTAATTCATTTCAATTAATTCATACATCCCTTCACCAATTAATATATTCTTTAATGGGATACACAATCTAATAATTTAATATCAATATTAGAAAATAATTTCCATACTATTTTATGAATATTCAAACTTATATTTATAAAACACATGAAAATGTCTTTTTTGTAAATATTTATTCAATTTATTTTATTATGCAAAAAATTAATGTTCCAAATATACATTACAAATATTAAATATTAGTAATATTCGAAAATTAGAGTCTTAAAATTCTATCAACACATTAAATAAAACGAGACGTGGAAACTTGAACGACTTGACATGACGGCGTTTAGGGGAATGTGCCGAAGGAGCATGGATATCATTACAAAAGAAAGTAATAATTATCGTTAGTTCGGTGAGGCTTGATTGAAGGCAATTCGTGGTCGTGGTAACCCGAAATTTGGCAACAATAGGCGGGAAAGGTAGCCAAACAGAACAAATACATAAGGTAATATCTTAGAAAAATATATTTCCTCCGTTTTTTTAATGTTACACTTCTCATTTGCACGCATGTCAATGCACATTTTCAACGATTAATAACTCAAATTCGGTACAAGTAAAAATTAAAAACCATAAGATGAGACGAATCCAACAATATCTCACTTGGCTATATTTTGTCTTCTATAACTATAACAAAAATGAAAGTCAAAGTGATACCATGAACAGTAAAAAAAAGTTAAAATGTACTAACACTTTAAAAAAAAAGTGAGGGAGTATTACTTAAGTGCGGGGCCAATGTTGGTAGTGGCTCGAAACAGGGTATTAATTAAGGACAAAAGGTGACGTCATCAAGGAGTGAAGAGCCGAATTGATGAAGGGCAATCACGCCGAAGTGCGCCTCTCGGACAAGGCCGAAAAGGGCAGTTACAGCAGGATGATGGAGTTGTGAGAAGTAAAGGCATTGGGAGAAAGGAAGCAATTGACACGACAAATCAAATTCAACCCCGAGGATAAAAAGTTGCCTAAGATTGGGCTAAAGTTGCCAAATGATAGCTACTACTATTATAAAAGCCCCCAAACCATTTGTAAAGTTTAGTACGCCCTCCGTTCCTTTTTAGTTGTCTTTTTAGAGAGTAAAAAGTGTTCCAAAATAATTGTCATTTTTAAATAATTATAGGTAGTTATGCTATGTTTTTACTATATTGCCCTTAACTTTATATAAATATTATTTGTTGACATTTATTAAGAATGAATTTAGTTGAAGGGTAGAAATGTAAATTTATAAATTAATTAATGCAAACATTGGTTATTGAAATTGAACTGAAAGAGACAATTAAAAAGAAACGGAGGGAGTAATTATCAAGGCATGAAAAACCCGCAAGAGACCTTTGAGCGGACCATTTCTTAAGAGCTTATCTAAAGTGCAATATTGTAGAAATTAAAAATGATTGACCCCACTTACACAATATGCCACCAAACTGGAAAATTCATTAAAGAAAATCAAAATTATTGGATAGCCAGGCCGCATTACATTACATTACATGTAATTAATATCAGTACGCAAGCAGCTGTATGTGCGTGCTACAGAAATTTTATGGAATACAAGTCAAAGGCAGTCAACTAATTTTACTTGCCCATATCACTCTTCTCTGCTTCTTCATTCTCGAATTCGAATGTAGCAATAACCTACAAGATGTAATAGGCATGATCGTAGTGCTTCTCCAGAAACACCCTCGACTTAGATGGGCAGATGGAGGTCAAACTAATAAGGAAGGTCTCTTCCATGTGTGGTCATTTTCGTCGTCCAACATTGAAGACGCTGTGGGGCGAGCAAGATTGCATTTTTTGCAGACAGTATTCCTGAAAAAGTTATGGAAATCGCATCTGCAAGTGGGCAATGATGAGCATTGTGATTATTGGTGCAAAGCTTATCAACCAACCAGACCCATAGTTTAATTATATACCAGGGAACCTGTGTAACTAGACTTACTCGGGGCATTCCCAATCCCCGTCTCGCAGTTTCCTCTGAGGGCGTGGCTCCTGACACTTGAAACATCCTTTGTTTTTTGCAAAATTCATAAAATTACACCTGAAAGAACAAGAGTGGAAGACATCAAGACAAAAGATAGAAAATTGCCGGATAAAATATTCAAAGAAAATGCAATCAAACAATCTCCAACATGTCCAGCAAATAGTATAACTAGTAGTAAAATCTAATTGAGTACTACCTGCTAGCCCTGAAGATTTACAGAACAAACATGTTTCCTCATGCAATTTATTCACATCTCCTTTTAGAAACCAAAAATTGTAGTTGCTTCATTTCTGGGACCAACCTAAAATCCAATACTCCCTCTGTTTTTTTTTTTTTTTTTTTTTTTTTTTTTTTTTTTTTTGTGCTATGGACCCACTTAGCACGCAGTCCAATGCACTTTAAATCGTTAATAACTCTAATTCGGTACAAGTAAAAATTCTAAAAGTTTGATATTTAAAAACTATCAGACGAGACGAATCTAACAAGATCTCACTTGGCTATATTTAACTTGTATAACTATGATAAATCTTCAAGTGAAAGTGATTGTGTGAATAGTGACAAATTCCCCAATGTAGCTATCTTTAAAAAACTGAGGGAGTATTATTTATGCTATTCAAAGAACCCTAATTTAAGAGATCTATTTTTCTGGTTTCGAGAATTGTCAAATACCATTAATAACAAATGACATTCTTATTTTCATAGCAAAATAGTACCATGACTGTACACATCATATAAGGATGCCGAAATAGGAAAGAAAAAATTACATTATTACAGGAATATATAGCATGAATAATATTCCCTGTTGATGGTAAAGCAATCTTGTTTGACATGAAGTACGGATTCATAGATAAAAAGCACATCGAGCAAAAGCAACTTGCCCCGAAGCACATAACATATACTCCCAAGTTAGCTTTTGCAACGACAAGCATAAAGTCGACCATGAAAAGTATGAAGGGAGGGACTATTGTAGCTTGAGCATGTGAGATGATCTTTGGTCTATGGGCTATAGAGTACGAACAATCCAATTCCAATATGTAAGTATTCTTCAATCTAGACTACTGCATGTGCATGGTCTGCACTGGCAGACCCATGTCAAGAATTTGCGACACTTAAAATTTAAAAAAAAAAAAGAAAAAATAAAATAAAATAAGCGGAATTGGTACAGCAGTTTTCATGATTTCATTTCAACAAAAACTTGGCAGTCATTAGAAGATCTATATCCAATCAAAGAGCAATAGAAGTTTTTTTTACTGAATGAATAAAACTTTATAATTAAAAAACATCTTATCATGTCACGCCTCATTAAAAACAGTCCAAGCACAACAATTAGGTACTCATTAATTATTTACCAAATTTGCAAGGAGATACACACAGCAAAATCCATTTAAGAATCCAACCAAACAGATAGATAAATCAAATCGACAAAAAAACTTCCAAATGCTAGTAATGGGAAGTTAATAAACTCACCGAGGACAGTCCCAGTCTCCTTTTTTCTTTTCAGGTCCATCAACAGAAGGTGCATTTGCTGGTTTATCTGTACTACATTTCAGACATTGCGCATTTCTAGCAAAGTTCATAAAATTGCACCTGCAGGATATTGGATGGGTAGGGACATATTATGATTGTAATTATTCCAAAAAAATTAAATATAAAAATTGGGAACTGGGAAGGAACTAGCAAATCCCCACAAAAGCAATTATTATTTAAATCACAAAGGAAATTGAGTAGAAAAAGAAAGCATATCAATCTGATGCAGCAGCAATAAGTAAAACAGGGTTATTGTTTCCATTACCAATCAACAAACTTGTCGAATAGCAAGCAGAAGAAAGTGATTGATACACAACACGAGGACCTACTAACAACAGACTTGTTATGTAGAAGTGCATAAATTTCACATTATCATCAGGGGCTTTTTAACATATAAGAGTTTCAGCTATATTTATAATAATTAACCTCAACATGTTAAACAGAAATAAAGCAGCAAGCAAGATTAAAGGATAAGTTCAAGATACAAATCCAAACATAGAGGGCTATTCATCTGATCATCCCTGGTGCCTCCGCCGCCACTCCCGTGCCCTCATCGAGTATCGTCGCGGCACTGCCCCTGCAACAACATAAGCGACGTTCACTACTGACTACTTTGTGGTCACACGCATCTCCATGCACCTCCAACAGATCCGGTGGTATGACCTGTGACTTGTTTTTCTTTCTGCCGCTACCACCGCGCATATGTCCTCATCGTTACCGCTGCTGTTCACTCATCTGTGTGCATCAGATATGCATGCTTCCACGTGCCACCCTCCACCTCACAAGCGTCACATTGTTTTCTTTTCCTCCCTTTTCTTTTTTCTAAGTCTGATGTATTAATTGTTTGGGCTCCCTTTACCCAAAAATGTCAGCATCAGCCAGTATTTCATCAATCTTCTCTCTCTTATGCTATTGTCTCGAGTTTTAGAATTAAGGAAAAGAAAAGAATGGAAGGAAAGGAAAAGAAAGGGAATGAATGTTTTTTTTTTATAAAAAAACGAGTTGAAAGGAATATAAAAAAAAATGGAAAGAAAATTATGTTCTTTAATTGGACGTAAAAGAAAAAAAACATCTATATTACAATTTTGCCCATCATTGGTTATGGGTTAATACATAAAAAATGGTGGTGAAACAAGGAAGTATGGTCATTACTAATTCTTTTCTATTCAAATCCACCCAATTTTGGCATGATGGTTTTGTGGGGAAAAGAAAGGAAAAGTATCCCTCTAAGTCCCTCAAAATCCTTTCTTTTTCTTTCTTTAAAAAATTGAGATACATCTTTTTTTTCTCCCTTTCCCTCCCTTAAAAAAATCGAGAACATAGCATTGGGGTTCTTTTTCCGACCCAAGAATTGACAATGAATGGGCTTTTGTAGTTTCAATTATGCCTCATGTTCCCGGCCTATTAAATATGGTATATGGAACTTTTATCTAATCACTTTACTGATCTTAACACACCCCCGTGCAGAATGTGAGTTAACTTTATACATGAACATGAGAGAAATATACCTAAATGCAACAGAACCAACAAAAGTAAATACCAAAAAAAAAAAAAAAAAAGGTAACATAAATAAGATCAGGTAGTTGAAACTCGAACATTGGACCACAACTTTAATATCATATTAGTGAACAAATTACCAAAAACTTCAAGATATTAAAAGAAGAATCTCTTAACAAATATATTAGCCTCAACACATCAAAGGAAAAACCCTAGCTCTGATACCGTGTTAGTGGCCAACTCATCAAGAACCAATTAACATAGATATCAACTCCAACCCACCAAATGAGTTTCAAAAGGCAACTAGCAATCCCACAACTAATAATCTAAGAATCATCATAATACCTCTTAAATATTATAGATATTGACTTTCTATGAACTAAATACTTTGTAGGCTTTAAATTCTAGTTGATTCGTGAAATGTTTTTAGTGGCCTCCAATCACTTGCCTTATGCATGAATGATCTTTGTTATTCGTCAATTGTGATCACAATTGGAACACATTTGAATTTTGAATGTGTATCAAGTATTAATATCTTCATAAATAAGCAAAATTTAAACATTTAAAGTTAAAAAATTATTTCGTTTATTATTTATTGTCTTTAGAATAAAAATATGAATAAAAAAATAGGCTGGAGCGAATGATGTATTGTACATTCAAAGCAATCAAAAGATTGACACTAGGCTTCAAAATGTGGCTCGAAGGAATTAATTTGAATTTTGAACCAATGATTCTAGAAGTGTTTCAACATGACAATGAATGGATGAGAATGCAAATGGCATATTTGATCCCCAAGCTGTGTGGCTCGGATTCTTCAAAAAGGGTGGAGTACACGTGTCTGCCGGACACGATACGGACACAGGTACTTTTGTGGGACGGCACAATTAGCTAGTCCTTTTGGATTACAATCCAAAATGGCAAGTGTCCGCCACATATCCCGGCACCCGTGTCGGACACCCGTACCCGAGTCCGAGCAACATAGTCCCCAAGACGATCATTTAACATAATGGGTGGCATCTACTAATCTTAAGGGCAACTCCTAGGAGAGATTCATACTGCATGAAGGTTCATAGACAAAAATATAGAAGATGAAGAGAAATTTCCCAATAACGATGAAGATAGGGATGCCGTAAATGCTACTCTTAATGATTAGGATAGCATGGATCATGTTACTAGAGCTCATGAGGGGCTTGATGCTTTGATTTATTACATATGAACTTTTATTCATGTAATGATGTTTATACTTTGATGTAGGTGATTTTTCGGAGTATATTTTTGTTAATGTTTTGATCTTAATGGATTATGGATATTTAATTCTAGTTTAATTTGGTAAATATTTATAAATTTGATGATTTAAAGTTTACAATATTATGTTGCATAACATATTACGTTTAGTTGATTAAATGGCTGGTTTAGGCTGGCTGCTGCTTGGGTCAGTTTTGGGGCTGAAAAAGGGGAGAAATTTAGCCCGTGCTTGGAGGTTATGGTTTAGAGACTTCTAGAACCTTCTACACTAAGCAAGGAGACTAGGAGAGACAAAAGAAATCAGCCAAAATCCCTTAAAAATGGAAGGGGTGAGGCTGCCAAAAAGGATGGGAAATCAGCCACAATATATTCACCTTGATTCACCTTGCCATAGTGACACCCCAAACCCTCCTATAAATACCCCTCTCTATTTATTCCACTCCTCACACCAAAATTTCTCCTCTTCTCTCTATTCCAATTCTCTCTAAGTGTTCAGTGTTCTTGAGAACTTTGAGTGTTCTAAGAGGTTAGAGCAAGTAGTACGCGTACCACCGGTAGATTCTTTAAGTGATCCATAAGTGTTCGTCATCAGGGTAAACTAGACTTACTTGAAAATTATGAAACTCATGCTTGTTCTTATGATTATTCAAAGTTCTATACATATTGTGCATTTTAAAGCTTTAATTATTTGTTTACGAGTTTGATGTGTTAAAATGCTTTTGAACTTTTAATCATGTGTTAGTGTCAAAATACTTAACATGTAGGTTGATCTTGTGTTATTGGGCTAGGTCATTGATGTCAAAAGTTTGAATGGGCTAGTAGGCCATTATGTGAAATTAAATAAAAGTTACTCGAGGGCACGCACTAGGGTTTTGGGGAGGTTTTTTCCAAAATAAAAAGCTCTTTTACTTTTTGGCAAATAAGCTAAACCAATCGGCTATTTTGTAAGAGAATTTAAGATAAATTTAAAGACAAAATAACTTAAAACAGTGTTCAATCAGTTCTTTTTGAAACCGCTGCAAATAGCAGCATTTTGGATTTTAGCTTATTCTAGGCAAAAGGTTAGTCTCGAAACTGTCAAACAACTAATTTTCACTAATAGCTAATTCTCAAACAGACTATCTTTGGAATAAAATGTTTTCTATTTTATGAATAGTATTTTGAGATTAATAAAGTAATGCTTTTATCTTTAACCACGTTCTTCCCTAGTTTTCATATTACGCCTTAGTTTTATCTATGCATAATTAATGGATGCGTGATAGACTTGTACATATCGAGTTGCGAGTTGGGGGCTTCTGTCTAGGAGGCTTGGTGATAACAAGGCAGGACAGCTTTCCATCTAAAAGGGTCATATTCTTCTCACTCCATTGTCATGGCCCACTTCCTTTCCCGGGAATGCTCAACGCAACTTAATAGAGCTTTAGTACTTAACGAAACCCTAAATTAAGGCGCTTAGGTTATTCATTTTCACCCGTTAGTCTTAGCATTTCTTAAACTAAGGCACATAGGTTATTCATTTTCAACCGTTAGCCTTAGCATTTCTTAATCAAGTGGCTTGACTAAGGAATTTGGCGATAACACTTCCCGTCTAACTATATTTAAACAACGGGGGTGTTACAGCTTGTCATGTCAACCTTGAACCTTAACACATTTTTATTGCCAATGCACTTTACTGAAAATTGAAAAAACAAAAGGATTTACTAGACACACCTCACAGTCAAGATATGACCTTTATAAGTTATAACATTTTCCTTTTAGGCTCCAAGCAATGGAATTAGTATTTTCTTCACTTACTATGATGCACCCAAATATGAAACTATCCAGCTCTTCGGTAGGTACGGTGGCACACATAAGCAAAGGTATCCAATACACCAACTTCTACCTAATGTTAACAATATCAGTTAATGTTAACAATTTATTTGTAAAAAAAAAATAAGTTCAGTCATTTCGCCCCGCTAACTTTCAATAACAGTTAATGTTAACAATTTAGTTGTAAAAACCAAATAAATGCCCTAAATAACATAGGAGTGGGTGCTTGCTGCTCACTCACTTTCTACTAAATGAGCTTTTGGCATGGGAGCCAAAATGAACCTTTTGGTGTATTAAAAAGAAAAATTTAAGTCAAATGTTGTTCATCCAGAATTGTACCCCATGGTAAGGGTAATTTGTGGCTTAACTTATCGCCTTTTTGCTGATGTTTCTTTTGTTCCATTTCATAGATTTTCTAGGTAAATAGGCATAGCATTGCATTTGAGCTACACATGGGAAAGGGAAAAGATTGCTACATTTTCTTTAAATTTAACTTATGAATATCATTTTGCTTATGTGGTGGTGTGGCCGTGGATGTTTTACGTTATTATTATTGCAATAATTACACCCTTTATGTTTAAATTTCATTTAATAACTTCTATGTGCTTGGATATCTGAACCGTTTTACGCATTTAAACTCCTGGTTTTTCATTTGTAGTGCTAAACTCTTAATAGGAGCCTTAAAATCTTTTGAGGAGACGTTTATGCATGTTTGATGCATGAGATGCGACAGTAACATCCCAAACTTTTTCTGTTTTAAAAACACGATGTTACAAGTGTTAGTATAGTCTCAATGGAGCATCTCACTTAACTTTCATAGATGTTAAAATATGC
Source organism: Hygrophila difformis (assembly GCA_030278955.1). NCBI lineage: Eukaryota > Viridiplantae > Streptophyta > Magnoliopsida > Lamiales > Acanthaceae > Hygrophila > Hygrophila difformis. The sequence continues at coordinate 72,800,303 of JAOANR010000001.1, forward strand.
TTCACCAAAAACAATATATGTTACCAAAATATAAAGTACTTATTAAAACAAATGGAGAAACTTCAATATAAAGTACTTATTAAAACAAATGGAGAAACTTCAACCCAAATGGAAAATATAAAATTCATCTCAATAAAGTACTTATTAAAACAAATGGAGAAACTTCAATATTTAGTGCTTCTTAGCTGACCTACCAGATGCCTTTGTATGTTAATCCATTTGGATAAATTCTAGCCATGTTAACCTAAGTTTGATGGTTTGGCCATTCTCATAAAAATCTTACTGAAAAAAGAAGGGCAACAAAAAGGGCAGAAGCAATTAAGGATTCTTAAATTTGGATGGAATGCAGCAATGAAGACCACTATTAACGTTGAAGTTAAAGTTAATTTCCAGATAAATGCCAAACTTTTACACATCGAATAAAAAACTAAATGACATGCATATTATGCATGCCATCCGAGATTCAGTTTCTTAATATATAATGATAAATGGAGTGATAATAAAGTGACTACCCATGAAAATAGGGAACTCAACACACATAATACACCTATACCAGACAAGAATAACCTAACTTAATTTGCAATCTACCAGTGAAAAAAAGCACATATGAACTTTACAAAATAGACATATCCAATCACAGGTATGCAACAATGATGTCTTAAAATTCAAGGTAGATAAGAAATTACCCGGGACAAGTCCAGTCTCCCTTTTTAAGTTCATTAGAAACTGGGTTTCTATGTACTCCATACCCACATGCACGGCATTTTGTGTTCTTCATAAAGTTCATAAAGTTGCACCTGATAGCATATTAGAAAAGAATAAGCCATAAAAGTTTTTTTTTTTTTAAAAAAAATTGATATTCTTTTATAAATTACACCAGATATAGTCTCAACGTACAAAATGAAACAAATACATGGAATGTATATGGTCATTTGTTTCGTTCATGGCATGAAGTTGGACATATACATATCCTAACAATGATTCTTGTTCCCATACCTGACATCAAGGGTACAGTATCTTTTCGAGACAATGAAATATATGCAACAAAAAACCACAGTTCTTGATGACTATAGCCACGATTAGCAATAAGAACATGAAACTGTTGAATATAATAAATACCGCCTCTCTTTTTTAATAAGCGATCATTTTTTACATGCTTTTTAATAAACTCATTGCCACATTCTTTCTTTCCCACTTTCCTCACACTCCACTTCCCCTCCCACTTTCCAACCCATTTTATTTGACCAAATATAGAAATGGGACGCTTACTTTAAAACAGCCAAAAAAGGAAAACAGCCACTTATTGAAACACAGAGGGATTATAATGCAAAGATAAAAACAAATGACAAAAAAATATGTAGTAAATATTGTTTCTCACTTACTTGGTGCAAATCCAATCACCTGGCAGCAAGCCACCAATCTGTGATTTTTTGCCATCTGATAAATCAGAAAATTCCTTTTCTCGAACAATTGTGGATTCCGGCTTTGGAAGATCAGGGTCGCGAGGTGTATCGCTAAGCTCAATCAACTCTAAAAGTAATTTCCTTGCAGATGATTCAATAAGCTCTCTCCCAGGAGGCTTATTTTCTTTGGAAAAAGTAAGGGGATCTAATGCATAATTAAGTATGATGCGAATCACATCAACTGTTCGTGCACCAACTATATCCTCAGTCAGTACAACATTTGCTTTATCACATGCCCCACGGAGATTGCAAGAACTGCAAACCTGAAGATAATAAAAAACAAAAGATGAGACATATATTAAAGAGGTGCAACCGTTTATTCTCCAAAAAAAAAAACGGTTTGCAAGAACTACAAAATGCATACTTACACCCCCTTCATCAAGTTTTAGATATGCTCTCAACCTTTTCGATGAGTTAACTGCCTTTCGATTAAGATTTGGACAACTTTTATCTACAATGCCTTGAATATCAAGTGTGGACAGTGCCCTACAACACAAAATGAAAACTTCCTTACATATAGAGCATAATTCATCAATTTTACCACCCCAACTCATTTGAGTTTCCGAATTCAATCGCGCAAAAAAAAAGGGCTGAAATAGTAAATGCAAAGGTCTTGTTTGGTTGTCATCTCCATAACCATTCTGTAAAAAGTAAACACATTTCTACACACATCTTTTTCAATAAAATTCCTTTGTTTCTGTATTCTAATACTCCTATTTTAAAATATTTATATTCGTATATATACTTATATATATCACTAACTTAATAAGAACTCAAATTTACTACTTAAGAAAATTCCTATTAAAAATTTCGACTCACACACTACCTTCTCCCTAAACACCTTCTTCAAATATTAAACACAGACAAGATCAAACATTTTTCCTCATGTTCTCCTCCAATAGCATCGAGCCAGCCACCGTTTCACCACCAAAGTAAAACTATACTACAAGGGTCAAAACAAAAACAATAATATAAGGAAAAGGTGCGAGCAATAATACTTGATAATATCAAAACGATCGTGCGCAAAGCTCAAAGAGGCCGCCTTAAGCACGTTCATTTCGGTGTAAATAGAACCCTCTTCGATATCATCAGCACCAGAAACCGAGGCATTTTGGGCAAAATAGCCTTTGGACTTGAGTCGGTCAACAAAAGTAACCCATTCAGGCCACGGATGGAGAGAAACATCAGCAGCGAGCGGAGAAGCATCTGAATCGACAGACAACGCAGAGGAAGTGTAGCACCTGAACCTAGCAGAGGGATTACAGGTGATTCTACTGAATTTGGGCCGAATTTTAGCACAGGTGCCGTAATTGCGTATAACCGAGGGAGACAGGAAAGCGAATAATCTTGAAGCCGCCATGTATGGTGAAGCAAGTGAAATAGTGGTGGATGAGAGTAAGACTGAGAGAATTGATGTTTTTAGGGTTTAAGAAAGGTTTATGGATATCAGAAGTTCAAAACATGTTCGGCCTATTAGGGTGCTGGTGAAGCCTGTGTGGCTGGCTGTATGCGTTTGCGAGCGCCAGTGGTAAAATAGATTGAAAGTTCCTAAAAATGTACTTATTCCCTCCATCCAAATATGATTGCCTTGATTTTTGTCTAATTGTAACTGGACTGCGCCGGCCCACCCCGCATGGTAAAAATGTGGGACGTGCTCAATCTTTAGAGGCCCATTTAGATGCGGGCCTCAACAGGCCTAACCTGCAGTGGACAGACTTTTGTGGGTTGGGCCCACTGCGGGGCGGGTCTACCTGCAGGTTTTTTTTTTAAAAAAAAGTTGTGTATCGATTTAATTTATTATTCTTTAGTATAAATATTTAGCATAAAGTCATCAAATATTTAAATTATTGAATTGATTGCATATTGAATTACAAATTTTAATACAAATTATCCGTCTCTTCTAATATTTTCATGTTTATTAATTTTATGGGTATCAAGTTTTTAAGTTTAAAACTCATTTTATTCTATTTATTAAAAATTATGAGTGCAGATAAATTTTTATTTTTTTAAATATAAATTATTGAATTATGCCCATACAGTCTTAACTAATAAAATACAAAATTTAGTGAATTGTGTCCAGACAGTTTTACTTAATAAAATATAGAATTAATGAATTATGCTCAGACAACTTTACCTAATACAACTCTAGCAAATACTTCATCTGTAAGACCTAAAATTTTAATCAGTCCAATCATTAATTATAAAACTTTTGTCACACATATTATATTTTGCAAAATTTAATATACTCCTTTAGTATTAAAAATGGAACAATCATAAATTCTTTTAAAGAATTATTCAAAAAACTCATATTAAAGTAAATAATTGTGCCAATAAATACACACTTACTTATTTATAATTATAAATACTAATTATAAATTTCTTTATTTCATTTTTAATATATACATTAAAAAATATATCCAAATTTTAATTTTTTACAAATAAAAAATAATACTATTATTTAAATAAAAAGCCCACGGGCCGGCCCGTATAACCTGCGGCCCGCATGGGGGGCGGGTCAGACCTAGACATTTTGAGCCCGCCCCATTTAGGTCCGCCCCGTTCAAACCCGCAAAAACATGGGGGCCCGCACGGGCCGGCCGGTTTCGCCCCGCGGGCCGGTTTCAACACCTCTAATTGTAACATAGGCCACCGGGAAGAAATACTCTACATACAAGACCATCGTATTATAATACTATAAATTTAATATCACCCTCTAATTTTTTGTGTTCTTTTTTAAAATAAAATTATAGAAGGACTAAATTACCCATAATTGAAAATCGTGCCACACTTTGAAAATCATTGGGGTACACAATTAAATTAAATCACCTCATTTGTGAGGCATTGTGAGACAAAATAACTTTTATAAAAATACAAAATAACTTAAAATAATATATAATCAACTCTTTTTGAATCCGCTGCAAAGAGTATTATTTTGATTTTCAACTTATTGTTGGCAAAAAGTTAGTATCAAAATTGTTAAACAACTAATTTTGACTGATTTTTTACCCAGTTAAGGCTAGCTAATTGTCAAACAGGCCCAGGTCATACTAAAGAACTTCTGAAACCACCTGCAACAATTGAATTACCGTCTCTTCAGTCCCCCTTTCGTGCGAGAAACCAACGGAAGCAACCACCCCACCAACAAGAGAAACTTCCGAAAAAAAATAAGAAACGATGGAAGCCATTCCCCCACATTTCATGCATTGCTTTAGACAACGACCATAAAAAGGTTTTGCTCTTGCGATTCGAAGGGAGCAGGCAGTTGAAGACGAAGCTCGAAAGGTAATGCAATGGCATTTTTCAACCGAGTTAGGGGTTTTTCTTTGTTTGATGCGTTTTTTGTTTGTTATGGTTCAAAGAGAAAGATTTCTTCTTTGTTACGATTTTTGTTTGATGCGATTGAATTAGAGTTTTGCTAATTTATTTGATTTCATACCCGTTTTTGCTAAAAAACTAGAGAAAATTATTATGAGATACTGCTGAAGTTTTCGAAAGATACCGATGTTGTGCATTTTGGTGAAGGTAAAATCGCAGACCACTCACGACCTAGTATATACATGGTTGCTGAAAAGGGGATGCAAGTGTATCGCATTTAGTATACTTAGTCTTTGTGCATAAAACAACAGTATACATTATGCGTAAATACCAGTTGTGTAAAAGGGAAACATTTTGATATTTTTGCAACATTAATTTTGTATACTATGGTTCATGATTGTGCTTCATTCTCACGACAATGTGCAAAACACACCACATTTTGATGTACAATACACACTTTTTTTGATGTATACGATGGTTCTAGTTATGCCTCATTCTCACGACCTAGTATATACATTATTGTTGAAAAGGGATGCATTGATATATCACATTTAGTATACTTTGTCTTTGTGCATAAAACACCGATATAATTTGTGCATAAATATCGGTTGTGTAAAAGGGAACATTCTGATATAAGTATTGTATATTTTATGTGGAAAGGAGTGTTGTGTATATTTTGTCACGTATATAGTAGATTGGATGCCAGCTTGTTGGTACAATAACATTACAGAGTAGTATTGGTCTCATAGGGGAGTTGTTTTCTGCTCTGACAAATTGTATGAATTAATATTGTTGACAACATAACATATAATGGTGCAGAAAGGTAGTTCGGTATGGGTCTAGAAAGGCTCTCACATATAATGTTGACAACATAACATAACATATTGTTAACATATATTTTCTGGGGACCGGTTCCAGTTACATCTCTTTGTGGAACATCATATTACATGACATTCATTGCTAATGCCACTAGAAAGGTATGAGTCTATTTTCTGAAAAGTAAGTTTGACGCCTTTGACACTTTCAGAAAGTGCTAATGCCACTCAAGGTGAAGTTCTTGAGGTCTGATAATGGAGGACTATACGAAATGACTGAGTTCAAGGAGTATTGTAAGGAGAATGGAGTTGCTGAGCGTATGAACAGGACATTGAATTAGAGTGCAAGATGCATGCGTCTGAAGAGCGGACTGCCAAAGATGTTCTGGGCAGATGCCATTAACATATCATCATATCTATTAATGGAGGGTCGCACGTGCCATTGGAGAATGGTATTCCAGAAGAAGCTTGGAATGGTAAAGAGATAAATCTATCATATTTACGAGTATTTGGGTGTGCAACTTTTGTCATGACGGATGATAGAAGTAAATGGGATCCTAAGTCTATTAAGTGTACGTCCATTGGCTATGGAGATTATGAGTTTGGATATAGGTTTTGGGATGAGCAAAATCGCTGGATCATATGCAGTAGAGATGTTGTGTTTGATGAACAAGTACTGTACAAAGACAGGGAAACTCGTAAAAAAGAGTCTGAGTATGTGGAATTGGACATTTCCAATTCTCGTGGTATAATGAAAGAGGCCATTCAGGAAAATACAAGATAGTTCAGGAACATAGAGAAATGATTGAGGTTGATCAAAGAACTAAACAATCTACTCCAACAGGTCATACTTTAAGGAGACCCGAGAGACCACGTCGTGCTCCCGTGAGGTACTCGCCTTTGTTGCATTACTTGTTGTTAACAAATTCTGGTGAACTTGAGAGTTTTACAGAAGCTCAAGACAATAAGCAGTCAGACAAGTGGAAGTTAGCAATGGATGATGAGATGAAATCCGTATGGGCGAATGAAAATTGGGACTTGTCTGAGCTTCCGGAAAGGAAAAAGGCATTGCATAATAAGTGGGCCTTCAGAATTAAGCAAGAAGTTGATGGGAGCAAACGGTACAGGGCAAGATTGGTAGTCAAGGGTTTTCAACAGAAATACGGAATTGACTACACTTATGTCTTTACACTTGTGGTAAAGATGACATCTTTCAGAATGGTATTGGCGATAGTGGCAGCAGAGAATCTTGCAATAGAATAGATAAATGTGAAGACTGCGTTCCTTCACGGTGATTTGGAGGAAGAGATTTGCATGAGACAGTAGGATGGTTATGTGGTAGTGGGTAAAGAAAGTATGGTATGCAAATTGAAGAAGAGCTTGTACAGACTGAAACAGGCTCCACGACAGTGGTACAAAAAGTTTGATGGGTTTATGCATGAGATTAGCTTTGTGAGATGCCACGCCGGCCATTGCTGCTACTTCAATAGGCATAATGAAGGATACACTATTTATTTACTCTATGTCGATGACATGCTGATTGCAGGGACATTTGAACAAGAGATTAATGTTTTGAACAAGCAACTGTGTGAAAGGTTTTCGATGAAAGATTTGGCGAAGCCAAGCAGATATTAGGCATGAGGATCATCCGAGACAAAGGGGCCGGAAAAGTGTACTTGTCATAAGTTGAGCATATTGAGAAGGTCTTGCAAGGTTTAACATGCAAGATGCAAAACCTGGGCACTCCATTAGGCACTCAATTTAAGTTATCTCTTAAGGATTCGCAGAAAAGTACAGAAGAGCGAGAGAAGATGAAGGACACTCCCTATGAATCCGCTATTGGTACTCTTATGTACGCAATGGTGAGCAGTAGACCAGACATTGCACACGCAATGGGAGTTGTGAGCAGGTCCATAAGCAACCTAGGAAAATCATTGGGATGCTGTGAATTGGCTCCTTAGGTACTTGAAGGGAACTAAGGAAATGGCTTTATGTTATGAAGGTAAAGACTTGGCATTTACGGGTTATGTAGATGCCGACTTAGTAGGAAGCGACCTTGATAAGAGAAGAAGCACGATAGGATATGTGTTTACTTTTGGAGACACTGCGGTGTCATAGGCTTCTAAGTTGCCGATGATTATAGCTTTGTCTACTACAGAAGCTGAGTATATGGCTATGACAGATGGATGCAAAGAGATGGTGTGGTGGCGGAATTTCTTGTATGTATTGGGGAGAAAGCAGACAAATGAAACATTGTTAAGTGATAGTCAAAGTGACATTCAGTTGGCAAAGAATCTCGTATTTCACTCAAGAACAAAGCATATTGGGACAAAGTACCACTACATTCGTGATCTGGTTGAGAGGAAGATAGTGCGGCTTATGAAGATCAAAGGTGCTGAGAACCCTGCAGATATGTTCACCAAGGTAGTGACCTCGGAGAAGTTAAAGCTAAGTATAACTTCAATAGGCCTTACAACTTGATTGAAGAAACTAGGCCTGGCGCTACTATTGTTGTGAAAGAGATTGAGTGGAAGTTGAATCAGACTTCAAGTAGAAGATTGATGTGATGTGAAGTCCGATAATGCAAGAAGTACAGTACATAGTGGCACTTGAACCATGTATTTTGGCCCATGTATTTTCGGCCTTTTTTGGGCTTAGGGTTTTGTGGGTATTTAAACCACTTTTGTGTCATTGTAAACTGTATTAGAAAATATAGTGAAATCCCTGGATTGGTAGCACCCCCAGACGTAGGAGAAATCCGAACTGGGTAAACCATTCTTGTGTGTTTTATTGCTTTTCGTTATTTTTCATAACAAGTGGTATGAGAGCCCAGGTTGGGGGATCGAGTCTGAAGCAGACTTAAAGGTGGACTGCGTGTATGGGAGGCCCTCGGTTTGTGGCCTCGCGATTGGGATCCGTGTTCGGTGCCTTGTATAAAAATCTTCCTGATATTATGGCAGTTTAGCAGCATGTCCCGTTGGTTGGAGCGGCGGTGCAAGATGATTTGGCGGATCAAGTTGATTATCACTCGAGGGGTGGCCACGTGGTGTGTGGTCCTTGGTTTGAGAGGAGTATTATTGGGTATCAAACCCAGTCCCACATTGGAAGAACAGGGAAATTTCCTAAATACAAGAATTCACTTAACTCCATTAGTATGATACCTTTTGGGAGGTGCTCAAAGGCAAAATCGTGAGGGCTATGCCCAAAGCGGACAATATCATACTAATGTTGGAGTTAGGGTGGCGATCGCAGTCCCAACATCGTCTCGCTCATGTTCACATTTCTCCCTTCCAAAAGAACCCTAAAATGCGACTGTCCACCCTCCTTCAAAACTCTTCAAAACTCTCCTAACCCTTATCTTCCCAACCACCCAATGTCTCATAAACCTCCCCCGCCCTTTAACGTTTGCTCTTCACGCTTCGCCTCAAGTAGCTTCTGCAACAATCTTCTCACATCATCCAAGAATCAAACTCTCGCATGCTTTCGAGTTCTCCCATGAATGAATCAAAACACCCAACGTCGCACAAACCTGCCCCTACCCTTGACCTTCATGCTTCGCCTCGAGTAGCTTCCGTAGCAAGCTTCACACTTTCTCCAAGAATGAAAATCTCGCATGCTATCGATTTCTCCCATTAATGAACCAAAAGATGAAGAAAACTTCATTTGTCTACCCTCTCTATCACATCAGTGACAACAAAAGTGGTGCAAAAGTGGGGGTAGAAGAATATTTTCACATGGTTTAGATTATTGAATTAATTTTAATGCCAAGGTCCTGATTTGTAATGTATTTGGTACATTGGTATTAATACAGAATGAAAAGAGTATGGCGGCTTTATACTTACATAAAGATTGTGGGGTGGCCTTTAACTTGTATTCACCCATGAATTTTTAAAATTATTGATTGTTTAACTTTGATACAATTTTAATGGATCTCGGAGCACCTTGAAAATGTTAGTTACACACCAATATCTACAAGAAATATAACCTATTTCCTCCGTTTTCTTTTATTTTTTCCCAATTCAGTTATAAAATTTTATTTTATCACATTCAGTCCTTTATCTTTATTAATTATTGTCGAATCGGCCCTAATTCATTATAATCTTATAAATTATCACAATCAACAAAATTATGGGACCAACCTGACCCATAACCTACTCAAATAACCCAACCTGTTCAAAATCCCATTCCCCTTCTTCTATATTAACTCTTCCCCGGTATTATTTTCTCACAATACCAACCCTAGATTCTATTATTATGGGGAAATAATGTCGGGGACATTTAATACAAAGATGGGAAAATGGAGTTTTGGAAGGGTCAGATTATTTGAATATGGTACAGGTCGGGTTGGGCCCACAATTATGTTAATTGTACTAATTCATAGAATTATAGTGAATTATGAGTGATTTGGCAAAAATTAGTAAGTTAGAGGACCGAATGAAACAAAATAAAAGTGTAAGACAGAATTGGAAAAAATTAATAGAAAAATGACTAAATGAGTTATATTTCTCAATGTCTACATGAAATTGCAATACTACCCTTATTCCATAATTTCTATTTATTAAACCCGAATTCTAATGTCAATCACGCCCAAGGTCCAAAAACGTAATGTTATAGACACCCAAACATGTTTCTACTTTTTTCCTTCTTCCCTTGCGAACCCTAACCCATACTCTCCCTCAAACCTCTAACCCACATTGTTCCAAGGTTCTGCCCACACAACGATGAAGAAGACACAAACGTGTAGGATAGTTATAGAAGGGATCTTGTGGAGATGAATGTTAGATTTCGTCCATTAATAAGCTTATACTTTTGCTCGACATTATTGTGAATACGTTTGATAGTTTGGCTGAGATGGTTGTAAAAAGTTTAAGAAATTTTGCTGGCCAAAAATTTCTCATAATTTCGTCCATGTCCGGCCGAAATCCACCAACAATTTCGCCAATAGTTGGATGAATTTCATAGTGAATTTTGGCCAGAAATGGGAGAAATTCTGAGAAACTTTCATCCGGTTATGGTCAAAATTTTCTCAAAAAGTTTTTTCAAGTATATCACACTAAATTTCGTTGGTGCAATATAATGGCTTTGGTTCGAAGTGTGTGTCACACCTAGCCTTCCGCATATCGCACCATGAGTTGGTGGCATATTGCACCTGGTATGATGAAAATGATGTTTATGACGCGACATGTTTGTTGCACCAAGATCTTCTGTATATCACACAAGTCTGCCTTGGTGTGACATAATGTTTAATACGCTGGATTATATTTATGAATTACAGTCTAATTTTACTGTTTAAACGTTTGATAGAATCACGTATAGTAATTTTCTTTTATGTAATTAATTCAATTCTATTTGGCCCAGATTAGGATGATGAATAAATTTCACGATACTCCAATTCGGGAATTTCAGTATTTTCCGAGCACTGAAAGTGCTTGTAGGCCTTGAAATAATTTCAAGATCTACTCTATTTGTTGGTTAAGGATATCCATTTTAACATGTAATAATACTACCCTAATACCATAATCTTGAGTCGTTTTTTGGATTTCTCTCAAATCTCAAGATAACTTAGTGCTATTGGAATCGATTCTTTCTATTTAGTTACTCTCATTCTTATGGAAGGAATCACATTTGTTTTTTTTTTTTTGTTTTTTTGTTTTTTAATTTCTTTGCCTTATAGAAAACTTTCTGGATTCCATTAGGGTACTTAAAATAAGTATAAAAACTGGAATTGCATAGAAATGCTATGAAATTTGAATTGATTCTCCTGTTTAGCGGGGATAAAGGTAGTCCTATAACTTACTATTAATTCCAGAATCGTTCATAATCTATTTGAGTTTATCAATCTGGCCTATAACTATACTAATGACAATCCATTCAATCATTTAGCTGGCAGAGAGTGTTGAAGGTAATACCAATTAGGTCCCAATTTTCTCTAATGCCAATTTTGTCCATATACATTAAATTTTCTGATTAGGCAATTAATTATATTATTAATGAAGCATTCAAGCCTCGAGCCCTTAAATTGTTGGCGTGGACTATCAAATTTTGTTTCACATTGCAATAAAATATATTTCAAAAAACGTCTAAATAGCAACGAAAAAAATTATCACAAATTTTGTCTCAAAGTGCGACAAAAATTTATTTTGTCGCAAGTTTCGTCTCTAATTGCGACAGAATATACTTGTGGCAGAAAATCTGTCACACAGCAAAGGTATAAATTTACACCACTAATTGCAACAAACTTTTTTCTTTCCCATTAAAAAATTTCACTGCAAAAATAAATTTTTCTTGTAGTGGGTGATTTTAATGTTTGCCAAAATAAGGATTGAATTAAAGTTCATGGACAAACTGGCAGTATGGATTGCTGGGTACTATCATGAATGTATCGATTCGCTGGAGAGGTTCGAGTCCAGCATATTCTAAGGGAGAGAAATGGACTTGCGGACGAGTTGGCGAAGCTTGGGGCGGTAGGAGTAGGAAGGGGAGAGGAATGGTTTTGAAATGGGATATGATGCATGGGGCTGTGTATGTTTGTTGCTGTTAATCTGGTTTATTATTTCAGACTGTACTGTTATTCAATGTTCATGAACAGTGTGGGGTGGGCAGACACACAAGCTTCCATCAACGCTGGTAGAACCGTGTGCAGAAGTCTCCATCATTGCGTGTAGCCAGTGTGCAGAGTGTTGGATTTCTTTTAAATCGAGAACAACACTTTTTGAGAATTTAGAGGTTGTGTATCTAAATCTCGTTCTTCGATCTCTGATACCAATTCTGTTGAAATTTTGAATTGGGGAGAACTATTGAGTTTAGGAATTATGCTTCTCTAAAACTCGTCTCATTTTTTTTCATTAACATTACACGGCTATTTATAGCCGGAAGGAATACAAACATGACAATATAAAATACAACATTTTTGACAAATGTGTTACACGCAATCCACAATATTTGACGGATTATTATTCAAGCATAATGGCTCCTTTGATTACGCGGAATCTTTGATTTCGGCTGAGCATCTTTGATTACGGCTGAATCATGCGTTGTCGGTAATCTCTTGCTGCTACATTGGACGTGAATGAGTTTAATGATTCAACATAGAGTTGTCAGCGGGTGATGATTTGTGAGAGTTGCTGAGGTATCGCTTGCTGTTGGGGGCATTTGGGATTCCTATCTCGGTGTTGTGCGGTGCAAATCAGATTGCTGAGGTGATAGGAAGAATTTTGGAGTGGGCTCAAAACCTGAATCTGATGGCAAGGGCTGTTTAAGATTCGAATCTGCTGTGAAATGGTGATATGAGTTCCTCGAGCTTTGTTTAATTCAGTATGATCCAATTGGTGTTTAGTTTTGTGTTTGTTGTTGCTGTATGTTATTGGCCAGTTGAGCAAATGTATCTGGAACTCCGTTGTACACTGGTTTGGGCTCGAGAATAAGAGCAGATTTCCCTCAAAAAAAACCTGGCAGTATGGATAAATTAACGGACCAAATAGGTATTGTATTTTTGCACTAATCGTCACTAGTGGTCTGTACGAAGAATGTGTCGTCATTTGTATAGTTATAGACCTAACTAAGAAATTCGAATAGACTATTGATAATTCTGAAATTAAAGATATATAAGTCATGGGACTATTTTGGTCTTTTATCCCCATGTTTAGTAGAATAAAGAATTCAATAGAACATGAAATGCCACCGAATCCCATCCACTAAGGAAGAAGAAGAAGAAGAAAAAATTGATCGAATTGGATATAATTTTCTATGAAATCCCATCTATTAAGGAAGAAGGGAAAAAAAATAAAAAGTTTGAGCTCGAGTTTAAAAAAGTTCGACTCGTACCTACAAAACAAGTCAAGTGAAGCTTAAGTATAGCACTAGAGCTCGATTCAACCCGAAAGCACCCATAATTCTAATCGCAATTTGATGTGAAAACTATTTTTGGATTGGAGATGCTCTATTCTTCAAATCTCGCCATTTCTCTTTATATAGTAGAGATTGAAAATAGAGAATGATATTTGATTTATTTCTCACTTTTCAATTCTCGGTTACAAACCAAAAAAGGGAATGAATTCAATTCATTTTTTCTCCTCTATTTTATTTCTCTGTACTAAACAAACCAAAACTTCATTTTTCTTATTGTCATTGTCATCAAGCGGAGTGTTTGATTCCATAAAATCTTTCAAAATGTTCTCCATTAATAAGTAAAATGTTAAAAAGTATTAGAATTAATATTTTCTTCAATAAGACGTAGGTTCTTATACCAATTTTCAAGTAGAACTAAATTATAGAAAATATATAAATTTGTAACGAGGATTGAATTGCTCAAACTCAAAACTATCTAGGGCAAAGGTTAACAAATTAAAAGTCCAGACCAAAATACCAAAATTAATATTCAGAAATATAATTAGACGAAATTGACAATCTACAGGAAAGTTAGAAGACTAATTCGGCTATTGCAAAATTAAAGGAAGGACTTAGAAAAACTTGTAAAGTTAAACGGACCATTTTGGCTATCCTCCAAAAACTTTTAGAGCTATATATCCAATCTAGCTAGGGCTAATTTTGGTTTACATTTTGAGCTTAGGTAGTTTCTTCAGAGCTCCAGCAAAATGAAGTAAAGAAACCCTATTGGTACCGCGATCATCATGCCGATGCTCACACTGCATCACCAATTAATGCATTCATGGTAAATTAATTCGAAATATAATGTATAATTAAAGTAATTAAATAATATATATATATACATATCACGCTTACCAGGTACTAAGAACATTGGCCTTGACCTTATACTCGGTCGCGAAAACAAAAGGGACTATTCCTAGCGGTAGAGCAGCCTGCAGTGTTATGCACAACGACAATGTTATTGTTGTTTCTATCATCCTTATAACTTACCAAATAATATGCACAATTTTATGTAATGGAGATATATGTATGTGTACGTATATATCAGGAATAAAATTACAATATATTTTTATAATCTATCTAGCTATTATCCTTATTAATTTATATTGATCGTGGACCAACAGCAGTTGGCTTGAGTGGATGGGGACTCTAGTCGCTTAAGCAAGGTCTCAGGTTCGAGCCTTGTGTATGCAAAAAATTACTTTGGGGCCCTTGCAGATCATCGATGGATTTCCAATGAGGCCTGAGGATACCCTGGTATTCACCTAAAAAATTTATATTGATCGTGGGGATGTTTGAGAGTAAACCGATCCACTAACGGATTCGAAGAGATAAATGATATAGTATAAAGTATTTTATAACATTACACATCCAAATATATTTTTTTTTTCAAAAAATGAAATATTAATTCAAAGAGACCGACTCTTTCAAATTCAAAACATGTTGAAGAAGTGATATATAAATGTTGGGGCCATATGAAATAATGGGCCGCGAAGAGCTATTGGGCCATAAGACATGGGCCGGAAGAAAGAGGAAGTCCAAAAAGAGGATGGGCTCCAGACCAGTAAGGCCGAAAGTCCGTAGTAAACCGAAGGAAGGGAACCGAGATCGAGAGAAGTTTCGGCCGAAATGGGAAGAAGTAGCCGAAACCAAAAACAACCGAAATAAAGAAAGAAAGAATTCGGCTCAGAAGGATTGGCCGGAGAGCGGTTACTCCAGCTCCGGCTATAAATAGGGGTCGACACACACAAAATCAGAGAGATCAATCCAACCCCCAAATTCCTTTTATCAAATTTAATTCCTTGTTATCTTTACTGCTTTCTTTACAGCTTTCCTTTACAGCTTTCCTTAGAATCTAGCCTAGTTGTAGCAGTTACCATTTCCAAATCCACCGTTGCTCCTTAGCAGCTGGTAGTTTGGTTCCTTGTTTTTGGTGAATTCCGCCGTTGTTTCTTAACAACAGGCAGATTCTCCGTTGTATCTTGTTATTTTTGATCAATTCAAAGAAGATTTAGTCAATTGTGGGCGCATTATTGTTAATCCGGACCCGTAATCGGTTTGATCCTTTTCCGGTAGCCTCCCTTGAGGAGAAAAAGGTCCTTGGCTACACCCGAGCCAAACAGTGGCACGCCCAGTGGGACTCAGAATGGCATTCGAACAAGCAACTCCAGCAGCAAACACGGCGGCGAGGACTGATTTGCCGCTGATTCAGGAAGAACGTGCACCAGAAGCCGGAGAATTCCCCCCAGGGTTCCCCGGACCATCACACTTCCATAATCAGGAGTTTTCAAATGATGATTTAACCCCGCGATTCCGAGATCAGGTTCAATTTATGGTGGAAGCGGCGGTTACTAATTCGGTTCGCCAAATCGAAGGAAATATTCTGGCAGCGATGCCAGCAATGTTCAGAGCCGAAATAGCGAGGAATATGTATCCGATGGGAACGCAGCAAGCTCCAGTGGCGCAAAATCCACCACCTGCGATGCAAAATCCTCACAATTTTCAACAGCAGGCCTTTAGGCCGCCAGGAGGGCACGGAGCTCGGCCTTTTGTTCCTCCGCAGCAGAGGTACAATCAGCAACAGAATCAACCGCCTCAACCAGCTGTTCAACCGCCTGCTCCAGTGGTTCAGCAACAATACGCACCACTTCAGCAGAATCCACCACAACTGGTTGACAGAGAGCTTATTGCTGAGATTATTCGCACACAGTTTGGGAATCTCATCGGCCAGGAGAATAGGCCGATGTATCGGAAACCTTATCCAGATTACATTGAGGAGCAGTATCCACTGCCTAGAGGGGTGAAGGTTCCAGATTTTAACACTTTTTCTGGAGAAGTCGGCCGCTCTACAATCGAGCATATTGGCCGATTTACAGCTCAATGTACCAGAATCGCGCAAAATGATTTTCACAAGTTGATTTTGTTCAGCTTGTCGTTGACTGGCCCAGAATTTGAGTGGTACATTAATTTGCCAGCGGGATCGGTCAATACTTGGGCCGAAATGGAGCGGTTATTCCATGACCGATTCTACAATACCAGCCCTGAAGTTTCGGTAGTTGATCTGACGTCAACCAAGCATAAGGCGTCTGAATCGGTTACTGAATTCATTGAAAGGTTTTATGCAGTGAAGGCTCAGATGAAGACAATGCTTCCGGAGCATGAATATATTCAAATCTTGAAGCAGAATTTGAAGTTTGCTATCAAGGATAGATTGATGGTAACAAGACCAAGGACAGTAGCCGAATTAACGGCTGAAGCTATAAGGATGGAGACTTATTTGGCAGAACAGGCGGCTTTCAAATCAAGCCGGAGTCAAAGCGGAAGATCACAACCGATTCAGTCAGCTGCCTCATTTGCCGAATCTCTGGATAGATGTGAAGTCCAGGAAGAATACAACACGGATGATGTTCCTGCATTAACTGAAGTTGCAAGGGCAGAGTTAATCATAAAAAAGCCTATGACTTGTCCAGCACTTCGGCCAGCTAGAGGCAAGGAGAAAGAAGGAGGAGATGAATCTCAAAGGTTTTACTCTTTCGACTTGTCAAAAATGGACGAAATATTTGATTATTGCCAGAAGAACGGATTACTAGAGTTTAAAGGAAACCATCCACAGCCTACTAAGGAACAGTTGGAAGCCGGATGGTGCAGATTCCATGGATCAGCTACTCATTCCACGGCAGTTTGTGGACATTTTAGGAAGCTGATTCAGAAACATGTTGATGATGGGAAGCTGAAGTTCCCAGATAGGCTTATGGCAATTGATAAAAATCCGTTCCCTGTTGCCAACATGGTGATGGTGCAGCCCGACCAGAAAAGATCGGTGCATGACCGACTGGGGGATCAAACATCATCTAGCAAGAGTTCTGTGCACGATCGGCTTGGGGATCGGCCATCGGCTCAGAAGTCAGGAGTATGGAAAAGACTAGGATCTCCGAAGGGAAAAGAGAAAGTTACAGATGTTTTTGACCGATTGGGGAATTATGAGGTGAAAGAGTGGATCAAGCAATCGGAGAGACATCAGGAGATCGAGATCGGAGATAAGAGCGAGAAGCCAACGTTGAAAATCATAACCAACGGATGGGACTCAGAGATGAAGTTAACAGCCGACAAGCAGAATGGAAAGACTGTGATACAGATCACAGTCCCTGAAGAAGCTGTTAGTCCCGAAATGAAGAAGCTCAGAAGGCCACCAGCAAATACTCAGGTAGGCCGATGGGTCCAAAACTCTCCAGAGAGAAGGCATTTCGGCCAAAGCCAGTCTGACCATTCAGCCTGGAGGGCAGAGGACAGAAAAGTCCCGAAAGGAAAGGGATCATATCGTACTTTCAAACGAAGAATGCAACGGCTTAAAGCAGCTGCTGTTTCTGAGCAGGAGGAGTATGATATGATGCATATGGAAGAGGACTTCCCTGATGACTGTTCGTTCTCGGGAGGAAGAATACTCAATAGGGTATTTTCGGCTCGTTTGAAGTCCGAATCGAAAGAAGAGAGGAAGCCGAAAGAAGGACAGGATCGGCTAAAGAACAAAACTGAATTTCGGCCGAAAGTAATACAGCCGAAAATTGAAAGTGAGCAGCCGAAATCAAAAGAAGAATGGAAGCCTAGACCAGTCCGAACCAGGGAATGGAAACCAAAAACAACTATCATTCCGAATAACGATTCACTCCCTGTCGGGCAGTTTAAGTTCGACTTCGGATCTAGCGCGAATATGGTGACGGTAACCACCGAAGAGAAGGAGGAATACTGGTCGGATTCTGAACCAGCTGTGGTTTTCTGTCAGAAGGATGGAGAATACTATGGCGATGAAGAACCCATAGTAGATTTCTGTTTCGATAAACTCGAGGTATTTCGGCCGGAAGCCGAAATAGAAAAATCATTTGAAGAAGGGTATAAAGCATTTGTTCCAGAAGCTCAACCAGGTACGATTTTGCCTCCAACAGCAAAAATGTCTCAGCATGTGAGGCCTTTATACGTTAGAGGTTGGGTTAATGGGAGACCTCTTAGAAGAATGTTTATCGACAGTGGAGCCACTGTTAATATCATGCCGTTATCCACATTGACAAAGATAGGCCGTTCAAAGGAAGATTTACTCCCTACGAGAATGATGGTAATCAGTTTTGTGGGAGCTCAGACTGCGGCTGAAGGATGTATTTTAATGGATGTAACGGTCGGAACGATCTCAATTCCGACCATATTCTTTGTGGTAGATGCAGAGGTCCCGTATGCGGCCCTACTAGGCCGATGCTGGATTCATACATCCCGATGTTTGCCATCAACGCTTCACCAGAAAGTATGGTTCAGGAAAAATGATGGCACAGTGGAAGAAGTAGATGGTGATCAACCTCCGTTCCCAGTCAGCTCAGCCGGCCGAATTGATGCGGTGTTATATGAAGAACCCATACAACCATTCCTAGCAGTGGTAGGGGATCGGTACCCGCAGGTGATCGAGTGTGATTGGACAGATTTGGGGTTTGAAATCAGATATCAGGCCGATGAACGGCCAGTCGAAGAAGAAAGTAAATGATGGATGCACAATCGAATCAAGCGATCGAGTTCGAATCGGCCGAACTCGGAGTTTCAGACGACAAAGCAGGATGGAGCGATTTAATAGACGCAATTCCAAAGCGAACGCCGGATTTCAAAGCTCAAGACCCCTTGAAAATGGTCAATGTTGGTACAGACGAACACCCAAGGGAGATTCCGTTGAGTGCAAATCTAGATCAGCAGATGACAAGCCGATTCAAGGAGGTTCTAGTCGAATTCAAGGATTGTTTCGCATGGGACTACACAGAGATGCCAGGATTGGAGCGATCGATTGTAGAGCACAGACTGCCTATTAAAGAAGGGTTCAGGCCGCATAAACAGCCGGCCAGGAGGGCAGCGCCCGAATTAGTCCCAAAAATAAAAGAAGAAATAGAGAAATTGTTAGCGGCCGGGTTTGTTAGGCCAACTAAATATGTAGAATGGCTATCAAATATTGTTCCTGTAATAAAGAAGAATGGAAAGTTGAGAGTTTGTATTGATTTCAGGAATCTTAATATAGCCACTCCAAAAGATGAGTATATGATGCCTATTGTTGACTTGTTGATTGATTCGGCCGCAAAACAGGGAATGTTATCCTTCATGGATGGATATTCAGGATACAACCAGATTTTTATGGCCGAAGAAGATATTCACAAGACTGCATTTCGGTGCCCTGGTGCCATAGGGATATACGAATGGGTGGTGATGCCGTTCGGACTGAAGAATGCAGGAGCTACGTACCAGAGAGCCATGAACTACGTTTTTCATGACCTCATAGGGGATTGTGTCGAGGTTTATATCGACGACGTCATGGTCAGATCCAAAGATATCGAAAGTCACTTGGACGATTTGCGGAAGGTGTTCATAAGGATGAGGCTGCATGGAGTCAAGATGAATCCAGCCAAGTGTGCTTTCGGAGTACAGGCAGGAAATTTTCTCGGGTTCCTGGTACATAACAAAGGAATAGAAGTTGATGCGAACAAGACCAGGGCTATCCAAGAAGCCAAACCTCCACATGATAAGAAGAGTCTACAGAAGTTTCTTGGAAAGATCGGTTTCCTGAGACGATTCTTGGCAAATGCGGCTGGAAAGTCGAAACCACTAACCGATTTATTGAGGTTGAAGAAGGAAGAGGAGTTCAAATGGGGAATCGACCAACAAAAAGCTTTCGAACAGTTGAAACAAGATTTGATGAATCCACCTGTGTTTGTTCCTCCGATTTTAGGACGGCCATTGAAGTTGTATATAGCAGCGGCCAAAGAATCTATTGGAGCATTACTGGCGCAAGAAGACGATGAAGGAAGGGATCGGGCGATTTACTATCTTAGCCGAATCCTAAGGGACGCCGAAGTGAGGTACTCGCCGATTCATAAACTATGTTTAAGTCTTTATCATGCATGCCAGAAATTAGAATATTATATTCAACCGAGGCAAGTGATAGTGGTAGCTTCGGTTGACATAGTTAAGATTATGATGAATGATCCGGTCAGTAGTTGAAGAATGGCCAAATGGGCCATGAAGCTAAATGCATACGATTTGAGATATCAACCTTTGAGGGCTATGAAAGGACAGATTGTAGCCGATTTTCTGGCTGATCATGTGATACACCCGATAACCGATGACACCGATCATCAAGATCAGCCGAAAGAAGTTGATGAGATAGGAATTGTATACTTGCAACCATGGGTGATGACATTTGATGGTTCTAAAGCCGCTTCAGGAGTTGGAGCAGGGTTTACCCTACAAACACCGGAGGGCAAGGTATACAAGTATTTCGTGCAACTGCCAGAGTCATATACGAACAACCAAGCTGAGTATAAAGCGTTGATTTCGGGATTACAACGGTTGATAGAAGAAGGAGTCAGAGCAATCATTATCAGAGGAGACTCGCAAGTAGTTGTTCAGCAATTATTAGGCGATTTTTCGGTTAAGAGTTCTCAGTTGATTAGATTGTATGAAGAAGCGGTTAATTGTTGGAAGAGTTCGATGAGGTATACATTGAATATATCCCGAGAGAAAAGAACGAAGTAGCCAATGAATTGGCTCAGCATGCAGCTAAATATCGGTTGATGCCGATAGCGGGAAATGTGGAAGTACATTTGGCCGAAACAGAGAAGGCCGAATGGATAAAAAAGATAGCACAGACATTAGAAGATCCTTTGGAGGCTAATCCAGCCGAAAAACGGAAAGCGATGGATTACGTCATAATAGGAGGATTATTATTCAAACGAGCTATTGATGGAGTATTGCTCAGATGTGTCGGAGAAGAAGACGCCAGAAGGGTAATGGGAGAGGTTCATGAAGGAATATGTGGCGCACATCGGGCAGAAAAATCGATGAAGTGGAGTATTATTCGGCTGGGATATTATTGGCCGAATATGGGTCCCGATTGTGAAAAATATGCGAGAGGATGTACCGAATGTCAGAAACATGGGCCGATTCAGAAGTTACCGGCCGAAGAATTACACATAATGATCAAGCCATGGCCATTCAGAGGATGGGCCATGGATATCATAGGAAAAGTTCATCCCTTTTCGTCGAAAAGACATGAGTTCGTGCTAGTGGCAACAGATTATTTCACGAAATGGGCCGAAGCTCAGGCGTATGTCAGTATTTCATAAGAGGAGGTGATCGAGTTTATCAAGAGACAATTGATTTATAGATTCGGGATCCCACAGACGATTCTAACAGATAGAGGAACTGTATTTGTGGGCGAAAAAGTCAAGGCCTTTGCAGAGGAATATGGAATAAAAATCGTGCATTCGTCACCATATTACCCACAAGGAAATGGACAAGCAGAGGCCACAAACAAACAGCTGATAGGAATTATAAAGAAAATGATCGAAGATCAACCAAGAAAATGGCACGAGAAGTTATCTGAAGCATTGTGGGCTTATCGAAATGCTAAAACTTCAGCTACTGGGTTTACACCATTTCGGCTGACATATGGAATGGATGCAGTGTTGCCAGCCGAAATAACAGTGCCGACTTTGAGAACAAGCCAGGCGGATTCAATGTCGGCCGAACAGTATGATTGTGCGATGAAAGATGAGTTATTAGAGATTAATTCCAATCGGGTGCAAGCCTTTGAAAATTTACAGAAAAATAAAGATATTGTGGCCGATTGGTACAATAAGCGAATTCGTCTTAAGCGGTTTGAAGTTGGAGATTTAGTTTGGAAAGTTATATGGCCACCTAAGCAGAAGGATTGCCGATTAGGTTAGTGGAGTCCCAATTGGGAGGGACCATTTATTGTTCATACGAAATTACCGAATGGAGCGTACGTTTTGGTGGACGAAAATGGTGAGCAGATGTCAAATCCAGTTAATGCAAGATACATGAAGAAATATTATCCATCAGCATGGGATTAAACATTAAGTGATGCGAAAAAGTAAAGATTTTATTGCATGAACGAATAAGTACAAAAAGGGTGCTACTTCGGCCGAAAGCGGCGTCGATAGCCCGAAAGTACAATATACAAGGGAAACGTCCTGGGCTAAAACGGCTAGGAAGAAGCGGAGGCCAGTGGGATCTGAAGTGGTAGATGGCCAACATTCATTCCCAAGCCCAAATTCTTCTAGCCGGCGAGAGAAGAGATGGCTGTGCCAAAAAAGCCAACTCCCAGACCAGGAAGAAGAAAATTTTAATCTGCTCCAGCAAGGATACCCCCTTCTTAGCATTGAAGATAGGGACGAGGTTCGAGGGGTATGGCCTTCGGAGCTTAGAAGATAATTCGGTCCCATAGAAAGGCGCAATTATTATTCGACCGCCCAAGACTTTGGGACCGATATTAGTAAGATTACGACAGGTCACAACAATGTGAGGGAATAGAGCAGAGCTCGAGTATGACCGTCGGAATACATGTTGAGAAAAGTGTGGAAAGTTCCCAATTTATATGAAGATAATGGTAAAAGGATTAGTTGAACTCGCGTTGCATATAAGGAGGGCTTTCGGCTTATAAGTAAAGGATCAACCAAAGAGCCAACGGGCCAAGGAGGCCAAGGAGGAGAAGGAATTAAAAGCATCAAGATGTTCATGATTGGTATTTGCGAGATTATGAAACAAGAAGTGGATAGGAGTTGGTATTTATAGAGAGAAATGAAGGGATGTCATTTACAGCAGAAAAAGGAAACGTAAAGAGAAAAGCATTGATTACGGAAGAGACGTTTCAAGAATCCCAATAAAGCTGCGGAAGATAATATTGTATCAGAAAATATCCCTGGGAACACGGAAGAAACAGGCGAAATAAGTCGGCAAAAAGACAAATATTTTATAATGGACCGATTAAGTATACAAAGTGGATCGGCCGAAATAAAAGCCAAGAGTACAGTAAGGGGGATATTATTACATTAAAAAAAACAACAACAACAAAGTTCAATCTCCACTCAAATCATAAGCAATGTCTTCGCCGAAATCACTGGTAAGGGGAGCGGCCGAATTACGGACAGAAGTTGGATCCAATACTGATTGAAACTCCTGATACGATCGAGCTTCAGCTTCGGCCGAAACTAGAGGATCATCGGGTTGGGACGAGAAAAGCTTGTCGGTAGTGTCTTCGAAAGGATCACACGGAGCATCTAAGAAGAGAAATTAAAAGAAAAGGAAGACATAATCATCGTATATCGTCAGGACCAAAAGAACAAATTAAATATTACCAGAATTCTTTGGATTATCCCCTGAAGGAGGATTGACGAAAAGGTTATCAGAAACCATCGAAGTATTTGGCACCGAATGAAGTTGAACCGCGACAGAGCGAATCTGATTAAGCGCCTTCTGAGTGTCTGACCACAAGCCACGAAAAACGCCAAGGACATTGTCACTGAAGGATAACCTCAAAGCAAGGTAGTCTGTTTTCTCTTTGAGACTAGCAAGTTTATCCCTCGGAGCCTGAGCAGATTTGTGGAGCTGTTTTATAAGTCCTTGCAAGTGAGCCGATTCTTGGTCAACTTCGGCTAAGGCATTCTTCACGCCTTGTGCCTCATGTTGAAGTCGGCTGATTTCGGAGTCAATGGCGGAGAGACGATTCAAATAATTGGATCTGAGGCCATCATTGGCCGACAATTGACTCATATAAGAATGATAGTCAGAAGCATGCTTGTCAAATTCCGCCCTGTGAAGGGTAAGAGAAGCATGCTCATCTTCGAGTGTTCTGCGAAAGGCCAAGAGGCTAGGAAGCTCCATGTCTATTCGTAAGAGACAGGTGAACATTGCATCAACGACGTTTGACAAACCGGAGACCAGAAGATCTTGAGGAAAAGTCTGCCTGATATAAGAGATAAGCAAAAGGATAGGCTTGGTTTGGACGGAGAAGGCGTCGGATTGTTCAGAAATCAAGCATTCAAGCTTATCCAAGCAGGCTTTAAAAGAACGAGGAAATTCCGATGAAGAAGAAACAAATGAAAGGGAAAAGAAATTATCCAGAATATCCTTATCCGGGAAAGGTGAAGGAGGATTAACATTACCAACGGCTAATTCTCCCAGCCGAGTGTGAACAGGAGAGGGGTCAGGAATAGAGGCAATAGAAGAAGAGGGAAGGGCTACTGCTAGAGAAGTAGTCGAAATGGGAACAGCCGAACCAGTGTTGCCACCCTCAGGTGTTCGAGAAGTCAATCCTAGCCCCATATCGGCCGAAGAAACGGGAGTTGTACTTGAAGTAATGGCCGGGTCCTCATCAATAGGATCAAGGGCCGTAGATGAGGGATTAGGTGACTCGGAAGGGCCGGAAGAAACGGTAACTCGAGGAGCCTAGAGAAAAAAAAAGGGAAATAAATGTTAAAGAGAAGATGGTGAGCAAGGAAAGAAAAAAAAAATAGAAGAAAAGAACGGCAAGAAACCTGATCAGCAGACGAGGCCGAGCTGGGAAGAGGCGAACGAGCCGAACGTCGCAGCGTCTTAGTTGCAGGTTCTTTTTTCGACTTCCCTGAACCAGAAGTAGCACGTTTTCGTTTTCCGGAAGTAGCGGGAGCAGACGAAATACGCGGATGAGAGGGAAGAGACGAGACATCATCCAAAGCAGCCCCTGCAAAGCGAGAAAAAAGAAGGAAAAATCTGAGAAAGATACACGATACACAATAAGAAGAAAGCCGAAAGACTTACTAAGTAAAGGAAGTAGAGGGTCATCCTCTTGAGAAGAGCAGGAGAAATCAGGGGCTGAACCAACAACCGAAAACATCATAATACCTGGAAAGCCGCGAGAAACAAGGAGACTCTGCAAGTTAGTGCCAAAATTAGCATAAGAAAGAGCTTTTTCCCACCAGGTATCGAAACGCTCGGTTGAAAGACCAGGGCGGACGTCAAAAGAACGAACTTCAAAGTTGCAAATCCGGAGAGCCCAAGTACGACAGAGATTTCGGCTGTTCTCAGAGCCGAATCCTTTGAAGGATTTGCTGTATCGATTTGGGTCTCCATAGAGAGGAATGACCACATCCTGAACAAAGCCGAATTGACGGCTGACTAAGTGAGGATTGTAAACCTCAGAAAGGATAGAATGGTCAGGGGGAACAAACAACGAGCAGTTGAAAATGTGACGAGGAATGATACAAGCATTCCAGACTTGAGCAAACGCCTTTGGAAGGGGTCTACCGAAAGGGGGAGTGTTGATAGCCGAAACCCAACTATCCGGAGTACCAGAATAGAGGTGGCAGGAAGAAGGACCAAGTGGGGATCGGTTCATGAAGTAGTAAATCCATTGTTCAGTGCGCATTTCAGGAAACCGAACCCCGAGAAGATCGTTAGCAGAAGGATGGGTAGTTTCGAAAGGTTGAGGTTCAAAACGGGACATATCCCTGAAATGCCATACCAGCCAGAGGTGAAGGAACCAAAGAGGGCCATGAGATCGGCTAGAGTGGCCATCAGCCCATCCATGAACCAGGGAAGACATGCCAGAATACAGATGCACCAAGAAATAGTCGGCGAGAGGCAAATGAGTCTTTTTCATAAGGGCCTTGGCCAGAGGGTAGGTCTCAAGAACAACATTCTTGGCAGGAGCGCACCAGAAGAATCGGCTAAGGAAGTGCATCATAAAAGCCACAGATTCGTCCTTAGAAAATTCGGGCTTATCCCCACGATACTTATTAATCCATGAAGAAAAGGTGAGCCCGGAAGCATAGCCGGTGTTCTTCGTATTAGGCTTGTCGGAATCGGTGACACCTAAGACGGGCTTTCCAAGAGAGGGTAAATCCAGAAGAAGCTTAACATCCTCAATAGTTGGAGTCATCATGCCCCATGGGAAACAGAAGCAATTAATGGATGCGTTCCAGAAGCAAAGAAGGGCCTGATTGTAGTTGTAAGTAGTAGGAAAAGGAATCAAGTGAACAATACCAGAGTTAACCCAACCTAATCCACAATGAGGAAGGGCCCTTTCGTACCAAGCAACATGTTCCTGAGTCACCAACGGCCAAGTACTGAGAGGGCCGAAAAGCTTGACAGAGAAATAGTCCGAAAACAAGGGGATCGTCTTCGATTCCCCAAAAAGAGCGGAAGCAGAAATCGTGGCCTCAGTCGAAGTCGCAAGAGGCCCAAGAGTAACGAGGCCGTCATCAATGAGACGAAGCGAAGAAGTCTCAACTAGGGAATCTTCAGCATCTTTGATTTTTTGAGAGGAAGGGGAAAGAGTCGGTTGCGCCATCGATGGGAAAAGAAGCAAGAAGACGAAGGGAGAATGAGGAAACAGAAAAGGGGAAAATGGCTTTAAAAACGAAAGTAAAGGCAAATGAAAAGGCACAGAAGGACGTGGCCGGATATTAAGGAGGAGTTAGCGCACGAAGAGGAAGAGAAAGAGAGAAGTTACTTGGGCTCCTTCGCATGAAAGAAATTCGCCCAAGTAAGGAGGGCATCTGTTGGGGCCATATGAAATAATGGGCCGCGAAGAGCTATTGGGCCATAAGACATGGGCCGGAAGAAAGAGGAAGTCCAAAAAGAGGATGGGCTCCAGACCAGTAAGGCCGAAAGTCCGTAGTAAACCGAAGGAAGGGAACCGAGATCGAGAGAAGTTTCAGCCGAAATGGGAAGAAGTAGCCGAAACCAAAAACAACCGAAATAAAGAAAGAAAGAATTCGGCTCAGAAGGATTGGCCGGAGAGCGGTTACTCCAGCTCCGGCTATAAATAGGGGTCGACACACACAAAATCAGAGAGATCAATCCAACCCCCAAATTCCTTTTATCAAATTTAATTCCTTGTTATCTTTACTGCTTTCTTTACAGCTTTCCTTTACAGCTTTCCTTAGAATCTAGCCTAGTTGTAGCGGTTACCATTTTCAAATCCACCGTTGCTCCTTAGCAGCTGGTAGTTTGGTTCCTTGTTTTTGGTGAATTCCGCCGTTGTTTCTTAACAACAGGCAGATTCTCCGTTGTATCTTGTTATTTTTTATTAATTCAAAGAAGATTTAGTCAATTGTGGGCGCATTATTGTTAATCCGGACCCGTAATCGGTTTGATCCTTTTCCGGTAGTCTCCCTTGAGGAGAAAAAGGTCCTTGGCTACACCCGAGCCAAACAATAAATTATTCCATTCAAAGGTTTCCTTCATTCAATTTTACTACTATTTCAGTAACTTAATTAGTGGATCGAAATTTGAGTTATAAAACCAAATTCAAAGTACACTGAGTTGAATTTTACTCTTTCCATGATCGCATGTATATATAATCTTCTTAACCTTCCTCATTGGTCTAATTACAGTAAATTCTTAATAACCAGCTTAATTTTTCAACAATGAAAAATAATAATAATAATAAATAAAATAAAATAAAAAGAATACCTGAACAATAGCGATGTGGAGAAGACGACTACGAATGCCAAGAACAGCGGATGTAGCTGCCATCACGGCTGGTCCAACTAAGAACTTCAACGCCATTGATACCATTAACACTGATTTCTCGCAGGATACTACACTAGATTGGGTTGCTATGAACAGACCTGCCTTAGTATAATTACAAAAAAAAATCTGAGTTATCATAGTATTTGAATAAATGAAAAATCTGCAAATTAGGGTAAGCTAATATGTTAAAAGAGAAATCTGCAAATTAGGGTAAGCTAATATGTTAAAACAGAAATCCGCAAATTAGAGTAAGCTAATATGTTAAAAGAGAGGTCTCAAGTTAAAATCAATTAACAACAATTAACAACAAGCTGTTGGAAGCTATAACTTTTAGAAGTGGTAGATTTGATAGGGATTGGAATTTTTAAATTTATATAAAGATGTTTTTGGGGGGTAGCTCCAGATTTTAAAACAATTAAATTATTTTTATTAAATCGTAAAGTATTTTCGAAAGTTCTAATACTAAGACTAGATTTTATGTGCAGAGCTCCTTTTGCAACTACAAAGGCTTGTTTAAAGGACATACATTTCTATTTGGTTAAGAAACTAAAGCTCTCAAAAATTGTATAAAGAACGGAACATACGCATCATATAAACTAGGGAAATCACATATCAAACATATTCATCGAGATGTTATTAATCTCGAAACGAAGTTCCACCTAGGACATATCCGATATCATAACTCTGATACCATGATAAGGGGGCATTTGGGAGAAAATACTAGCGTCTAGCGTTTAGCTTTTAAAATACATATACTAAAAATATCTTTTAAACTTATAAATTGTAAACATTTATTTCACTAACCGCTAAATTATAACTTCTAAACTCTAAAGTTTAAACAATACTCTTCCTAACTTTTAACTTTTCAAACTTCAACCTTTACACTCTAATTTTAAACTTTAATACCGAACACCGCAACTCGAAACTTTGTGAATGTAAAAGTACTTTTTTCGTTCTTAATCCAAATTCTGAATTATAAACTCTATTAGTTTCCAAATTTAACCTAAAAATAGGATAAGGCGTTCCAATTTAAAATCAAATAACAATGAGTAAGTAGGCCCTAATTATATAAATCAGGGAATTATATTTTGCTTAACATATACTATACTACAGTAATTAATGAATTCATTACCAAGGCTAAACATGGCCATGCCCAGTCCTGTATTTGAGAGTATGGAGATGGACTTGTCAATAATAGCTGGCATTTCTACGTTCCACCTGAAGATCGAAACTAGAAATCAATTAACATATATATATACTACAAGAATTTTGTAGGAGAGCGACGATGAACTAGGCGAAAAATATACTCGCTTAAAGCTTCGGGCCTTCCGAAAAATATACTGTTGATGCGTTTTATATATTTAGAAAACATAAACACATCGAGACTTTTTGAATGTACTTATTTTGGGAGGTATTTTTTTTTTGGTGACACAGCCTAAGAAGGCGAGCGAAAGTAAAATAAAACCATTTTGGGAGGTATTTTTGTTAGAACATTTTAATTAAAAAATGTAGATAATGAGAAAAATGAATAGTATAAGGTAATGTTTAATTTGATATTCCAATATTATGTGATTATTAATGGATGAGATTGTATGTATATAAGAATATAATAAATAAATGTAATAAAATGTTTTAACAAGCGTATTTTAGTACTATAACTATATATAATGCACACACGCTATAGATGGAATTCAATCCAGCGGTAAGAATACTGTAATCCAACACACTGGTTACAATAATTTCTAAAATAACTTGAAATCACAGTAAAATAAGATATTGCTAAAACAACAGAATATTCTTTTTTTTAAAAAAAAAAGTAAAAAATCAAATTAAATCACATTGAATGAGGCCTGTATATCGCACTTCCATCCTAAAACTGCAATTTTTTTTTTTTTTTTCCTTCTCGTATAGTTTTCATTCTAATTATGTTTCATACATTTAGCTGGAATTAATATTTATATATATCCAGCATTGCACACTTTATATATATTTGATTCTAAAAAGCATTATACTATTAAAAATCAAAATGGATTAGTAAATTAAATAGTAGTACTATATTTTAAATGGAATAGAATAATACCTGAAGGAAATGAGGGACCATATTATCCCAAGAATGCTTGCATAGGTATTGGGATTTCTAACAATCTTCCTCCCAACCACCACCAAAATAAGCCTTATCATTACAATAGTTGAAGGCATTGTCTTGTTTTTGTTCTCGTCCACTCTATCCTTTTCCCTAGCATTCTCTTCACTTTCTTCATTAATGTTCGGTACTCGCCTTGAATTGAATTGGGCGCGCATTGCCTTTGCTCTGTTCTCGTTTTCGTTGGCGATCTCTCCGGCTTCTTCATCAATATTGGCGACTCTTCCCGAGCCACCAAATTGGAAACGCATTGCGCGGTTGCTACCTTGGCTCAAGTTTCGATCACCTTCAACCATCGTGTTGGAAACACGATGTGTAGAACCGAATTCTCTGAGCGATGGGTTTTTCAAGCTCCGTGTGAAGCGAAAATCGGTTGAATTGGATATGGAGTGCCTAGAAGATGACAACGCATCCGATTGTGACGCGTTTGATTTCCTCACGTTGACGTGAAGGGTCCCGTCTTCTTTGACAACCGCCTCCATCTCCAGAGCCTGCCCTGCATCGAATGACGTAACATGAGGATCTACATGGATGGAGGCGATTGAGCTCGCGGTGTCTGGAAATTGCTCGGAAACCAACGTGCTCGCCCCTTTATACTCGTACATGAACAACAACAACGTGTTCCATATAGTCGATTGAAACACGACAACTTGGATCATCAGTGACTCTGTATCCCCCCCATACATCGCCTTCACCATAGGAATGCCCACGACCAAAGTATTCGGGAGAGTGGATATGGCGAAATAAGTTATCGACCAATCAAAGTTGCCTCTCGTCCACTTCAAGTTACTCCACACCGCTAAAACCACTAGAACAACGACCTTCTGGAGAGAATCTGCCCCGATGAACTTGAAGTTCATCGAATACGGATCGTTTATGGAAATAAAATGGAATGCAAGAAAGGGACACGCGAACAACGCCACAAAGCGATTGATTCCGGCGCATTGGTCGAGTGTGAACATTTTCCACCATTTCACTGATAGATAAGCCAAAGCCATGGCTACATAGAGTGGCACAACAGCAGTCATGATATGGTAGAAATCATTCCAACTTATCATCTTTTGAATGTGTAGAAAAAAACTTTTACTACGGAAGATAATTGGAGGGAGGAAACAAGAAGTTTATTTTCTGTGAGATAATAGGATGAAGCACTTGGGGAAATGTGACATATATGTTGAAGGGCAAAGCCCTTTCATTATTATGAGGGTTTAAATTCTGTGAGATTTTCTTAATAAATTTATTAAGATTTAAGGAATATGTGTGATTTCATCAATATAAATCAATGCTCTCGTTTATCCAAAAAAAAAAAATATAAATCTATGCTGGCATTAAGACATTAATCCTTAATTAGCCGCCAGTTGACCAAAACTTTGGAATTCAAATTTATGGTTTTTAACGTATTTTTTAAAGGTTAATCTTACAGTTTTGAAAAATTAATGTGAATAATTGATGAATAAAAATGAAAAGAATAGAAGATTTTGTCACCAAAAAAAGAATAGAAGATTTAACAATATATAAAATTGGGGGAATGAGACTTGGTCCAAGTGCTCATGTTCCCTGCGCTCCAACAATAGATTGGGGGTTCGATTGCCACCCGGCCCCTTATCCATCTCCTTTATCTGCCTTTGTAATTTGTGTGACTTGGCTTCATACACATCTTTGCCGACACATAGATGTCAATGTTTACTAAAAAAAAACAATATATAAAATTGCGGATGAAACCGCCTCAGCCCTCTTTTTCCCTCGAAAAAATAATAAAAAATTAGGAATGAGGATTTGTCAAAGTGGTTAAGTCTTTTCAATTTTATATATAAATGGGGTTCGATTGATGAATTTGAGAGAAACTAAGAATTGAAAGATAACTTCCATCGATTTCATTGAACAGATTCAAAATGTTGATACAGAGTGAAATGAATAAACACAAACGAGCTTAAATACAAGTGGACCAAAAGACAAAAGAACAAAATGGGCCAAAAATACAGATAGCCCAAAACTGAACAAAATGAAAGATAGGCCCATGGCCCATTATCCAATTCCTCCTCTGCTGCTAGGAAGCTGCTTCTGTGTCTTCAATTTCTGTGTTGTAGTAGTATCTTCAATATCCCCCCCGCAAGCTGGAGCATTC
The DNA here is from genome assembly GCA_030278955.1 of Hygrophila difformis. Classification (NCBI taxonomy): domain Eukaryota; kingdom Viridiplantae; phylum Streptophyta; class Magnoliopsida; order Lamiales; family Acanthaceae; genus Hygrophila; species Hygrophila difformis. The sequence continues at coordinate 72,832,388 of JAOANR010000001.1, forward strand.
CAAAGCTTCAGCTTGGAACAGAATTGCTTGAAGAGCTTGGGAGTCAATCCTTTGGTAAAAATGTCGGCCAATTGTTGATGAGTAGGAACAAAGATAGGATCAATGAAGAGTTGTTGAAAGTAGTCTCTCACAAAATGACAACCGATATCCAAGTGCTTAGACCTCTCATGATGAATGGCATTTTTTAACAAGCTGAATAGCTGACATATTGTCACAATATAAAGGAAAGGGAGAAGGTAAGGGAAGCTGCAACTCTTTGAACAAGGAGCCAACCCACATGAGTTCAGCAGCTGTGGCACCCAAGCTTCTGTACTCAGCTTCTGTAGTACTCCTAGAAACCACCTCTTGCTTCTTAGTCTTCCAGGATATGAGAGAGTTGCCAAGAAAAAGGCAAAAACCAGTGAGAGACTTTCTGGTTGTGGGACAATTTCCCCAGTCAGCATCACTATAAGCCTTCAATTCCAATGAGAGTCCAAAGGGGTAGTGTAAGCCAATATGAGGAGTCTGTTGAATGTATTGAAGAACTTGAAGCACTCCATTCCAATGGTGCACAGTGGGGGCATGCATGTGTTGGCTTAGTTGCTGAACACTAAAGCAAATGTCAGGCCTGGAGAAACCCAAGTACAAGAGTTTACCAACCATTCTTCGAAAAAGGTGTGGCTGATCAAACAGATCACCAGTAGTATCATACTGATGATGAGGCAAGCAGGGAACCTGGACTTTAGATGTGGAGGGCAATTCAACTTCAGAGAGAATATCCAAGGCATACTTGTGTTGACTGACACAGTACCCTGAAGGAGACTTGGAGATTTCCAAGCCAAGGAAGTAGGAGGCATCACCAAGATCCTTGATGGTGAACTGTTTGTGCAGACCTTTCTTGACATCTGAGATTGCATCCTCATCATCACCAGTAATGAGAATGTCATCCACATACACAACCAAAATAATAATCCCAACTCCAGTAAACTTGTAGAAGACACATGGGTCTGAGTAAGTACACTTAAAGGCTGAAGAGATGAGAAAGGTTTTTAAGGAAGAATACCACTGGCGTGGGGCTTGTTTTAAGCCATAAAGAGATCTTTTCAACTTACAAACTTGGCCAGAGGAAGAAGCAAGACCCTCTGGACATGCCATGTATATTTCCTCATCCAAGTGGCCATGTAAAAAGGCATTATTAATGTCCATTTGAGAAATCCCCCAGTGATGAGCAGCTGCAAGAGCTATGAGGATCCTTACACTGATGGTTTTAGCTACTGGAGCAAACACCTCAAAAAAGTCCTTCCCATATCTTTGATGAAAACCTTTAGCTACAAGACGAGCCTTGTGTTTACTCACTGAGCCATCTGGATTAAATTTCACTCTAAAAATCCACTTGCATCCTATTGGCTTCTTCCCTTTTGGTAGAGAAACAAGATCCCAGGTTCCATTCTTCTCTAGAGCAGCAAGCTCATCATTAATAGCCTTATCCCAATGAGGAGTACCAGATGCTTGATCAAATGTCAAGGGAACACAGGCAGGATCATCATAGGAAGTACAGACATAATCTTTATATCTTTCTGGACGTCTGATAGTTCTCTTTGGCCTGGTAATGGGAGCAGGTGTAGCAGCATCTATGACTGTCTCTCTAGAAAGTAAAGGGCTGGAAGGAGGATTCCCAATGGGAGATAGGGAATCAGACATTGAGTTGTTCAGGGACAACTCAACTGAATTGGATTCATCATGTCTCTCAGTGGGAGAGACTGGGGAATTTACAATTTTAGTGTGTCTCACTGACCTGAGAGAGGTCAGAGGAGAATGAGATATATGCTGAGGAGCAGTAGGCTCATCAGAGGAATGAGTGATATTCTGATGAGCAGTAGGCTCATCAGGGGAATGAGGGTTAGTGTAATAGGGAGAGGATGACTCAATAGGTTGGAATGGAGCTTGTGGAGGTGTGGAAGATGGGGCAGAGGTATCAGTCATGACAGATGAAGACTTACTGAAAGGGAATATGGAGTCATGGAAAATAACATCTCTAGAAATCACAACCTTTTTGCTGTCAAGAATGAGAACCTTAGACCCTTTCTTATTAGAAGCTATCCCAAGATAGACACCTTTCATTCTCCGAGCATCTAATTTCCCAAAGGAAGTAGGAATTTTAACATAGCATAGGGAGCCAAAGCAATGGAGATGGGATAGATCAGGTTTGGAACCAAGTAAAATTTCACAGGGAGACTGCCATTTGAGCACTTGAGTGGGAAGTCTATTGATGAGATATGCTGCGTAGAGCATAGCATCTCCCCAATAGAGTTTAGGAACTGAAGATGTTAGAAGTAAGTTTCTAGCAACCTGAATAAGATGTCTGTGTTTTCTCTCAACTCTCCCATTTTGTTGAGGAGTGTAGGTACAGGATGTTTGATGAGTGATACCAAGAGATGTAAAGAGATTGTAACAGGTTTTGTTGCAAAATTCACTGCCATTGTCTGTCCTGATCACTTTGACTACCCCATTGAACTGAGTTTTTGCATATGTGAAGAAATTAGAGAGAAGGACAGAGGTGTGGGATTTGTTATGTAGGAGGTACAGCCATGTGGCTCTAGAGCAGTCATCAACTATAGTAAGTATGTATCTATAATTCGATCTATCCCCAATAGAAAAGGGCCCCCAGAGATCAGCATGAATCAAGTCAAAACAGGTAGTAGCATGTGATTCACTAAAAGTGAAAGGAAGTCTATGAATTTTTGATACAGAACAGATGTCACAAGGAATATGATCTTTATTATCAGATGTAAAACCCAACTTAGACATGACCAAAGGGGAGGGATGACCAAGTATGTTGTGCCATAGAACAAAGGCATTGGAAAAATCAGCAGATGTAAAGGCAGGAAAACAATGTAATGTAGAGTTTCTATTACATGTAAAGGTGTAGAGTTTATTCAGTAGTGTACCCTTAAAGAGAATCCTCTTAGTGCTCAGGTCCTGCAAAAGACATGAGGTAGGGTCAAATATGGCTAAACATCTAAGCTCTCCAGTCAGTTGACTAATTGAGAGAAGATTCAATATAAGTCCTGGAGCATACAACACATTTGGAACAATGAGATCTTTAGCAATTCTCACTGAACCTATGTGTGTAGGTGTTTTAATGGAGCCGTCTGGCAGATAGATAGACAAATTGAACTTAAAAGGCAGAGGTTCAATCAAGAAAGAGAGATCAGAACAAAGATGACAACTGGCACCTGAATCCAAGAGCCATGAACCATTAAGAAAATCAGATCCAGAGGTACTACCTATCATCTCAAATACTCCTCCAGCAAAGTCTATTGGAGTTCCACCTCCAAAGGCTGCATGTGATCTGGCCAGCTCTTCAAACTTAGCTTCAAGCTTGGACATAATTCTGCCTTCAACAGAGGTCAGGGCAGCATCTGTAGAATTGCCAGTCACAGCAGCTCCAACAACAGACTTCGATTTCCTCTTTTCACTAAGAGCCTTGTACCACTCTGGAACAACTCCAGAGACAAGAAAACAGTTTGCCCTACTGTGACCATTCTTCTTACAATGATCACAGTATGCATTCTTGTTGGCCAATTGAAAACACTTATCCCTTGTGTGACCAGTTTTCTTGCAGTAAGAACAAACAATACTATTGTTGCGACCTGTCATTCCAGTTCTATCAGCTCCTCCTTTCTCAACTACAGCTAAGGCAAAGCTAGCAGCATTAGACTCCTTACCAGTAGATTCACCATTTCCTTTCTGCTCAATACTACATACCATATTATGTGCTTTACTGACTGGTGGCAGTGGATCCATAAGAAGAATTTGATTACTAACATGAGTAAAATCATCATTCAATCCCATCAGAAACTGACACAACAGTTCATAGTCATCATAATCATTGAGAGCCTTAAGTACTTCAGCTGAACAATTCTTATGGAGAGGTTTTAGAGCTTTGAGATTAATCCACTGCGACTTGAGATCGCTGTAGTAACTAGTTACTGATCTGTTACCTTGAGTAAGATTAGTAAGTTTCCTCTTAAGTAAAATAGCTTGAGGACCACTAGTTTGGCCATAAGTGTCCTCTAACTCCTTCCATAATCCATAAGAGGTTTCAATATGCAAATATTGACTAGCAATTTCCGGAATCAAAGAGTTTTGAATCCAGGTAAGAATCATACAATCTACACAAGTCCACTCTTCGAATAAAGGATCATTACTAGCTGGACAAGGAAAGGTACCTTCGATGAATTTAATCTTCTTCTTAATTCGAAGAGAATTACGCACCACAGTACGCCAGGTGTTCCAATTAGATCCATCAAGGAGAATCGGAGCTAACTTCAAGTGCGGTTGGTCAGCGGTGGTGAGCACCAGCTCAGGCGGAAGTGGAGCAGCTGGTGTTGATTCAGCATCTGATGTTTGTTCAGTAGCAGTAGACATCAATCCATTGAAGGCAGGAGAAATCAAGGTATGAGGTAGGGCAGAAGCAAATTGAGGATCGAACGAAAGAATTCCAGAGTTTAGAATGGCTTTGATACCATGATGAATTTGAGAGAAACTAAGAATTGAAAGATAACTTCCATCGATTTCATTGAACAGATTCAAAATGTTGATACAGAGTGAAATGAATAAACACAAACGAGCTTAAATACAAGTGGACCAAAAGACAAAAGAACAAAATGGGCCAAAAATACAGATAGCCCAAAACTGAACAAAATGAAAGATAGGCCCATGGCCCATTATCCAATTCCTCCTCTGCTGCTAGGAAGCTGCTTCTGTGTCTTCAATTTCTGTGTTGTAGTAGTATCTTCAATATCGATTCCCCATTTTCTTACCTATTCCTCCCTTTTATTCCTTTGTATTTTGTGTGCTATGGTCTCCTACCATCCCTGGACTATGGTTTCGAAAAAATAAATTAATAATAATAAATAAAATTTAGCCTGTAAACATTATATCTCCTCATATTTAAAACATTATGGGAATTTTAATTTGAGTGCTAATTATAAAGCCCTTTATCATCATCATCATCATCATCATCATCATCATCATTATTATATTATTAAAAAGAATGGGAAATTATAAAGTAAGGATATTTTTCCGGTAAGAAGGAGGGCCGAAGCCATTTATTACTCCGAAACTTGTTTGGTATGATACAGATCAATGAGGTAGGAGTCTAAGATGTCAAACATGAACTCAGGAGGTCTAACAAAATGTTGCACCCCTCCAACTATTGGATAGCCTTTGAGGAACCAATCCGCTGCGGCATTACATTCGCAGGGAACAAGAGAGAATCGGGTATCCCAATTCCTAAGTAGCCATTTCCTTGATCTGTCTGAGCCAAAGATGATTCTGTCCGGCAACTGGGATGTCTTTGTTGATGAGTTCAATGGCCTCATAACTGTCCGATTCGATTACAGGCGAGGAATGCCCATGGACCAGGCCAGAATGGCTTTGACTTCAGCTTCAAGGATATTCGTGAATTTCTCTTTAATTCTGACTCCTCCAAGCCAGAATCCCTTAGCATTGCGTACGACTTCCATCACAGTTGGCTTTGGTCCACTGATCAGGTGGTCGTTCTCATCTGGTTCTGCTACATTGCCATGCTTTAACTCCAAACAGTTTGAGGTCATTCCTGGCTGCTATAAAGTAAGGATATTTTGGGTTTTTGTCAAAAGGAAAACGAGTTGTAAAAGTGTTTCTTTTTGTCTGGTACATTGACACTCGAGTGTCGGTAAAGAGCTGTGAAACTTTGACAAATTTCCGCACACAAATGTTTTCAAAATATCTGGTTTTAATTTATTAAATGAATGAATTATGATATAATGAAAATAGGTTCAGGGATATATTTGTTGTCACTTTAATTTTATTATTCGTGTGGCAATGTGTTCCGAAAACGCAATGCGTCAAAATTGCAACATTTGTTTGATAAATCCAGACCGTTCGCTAGAGGACCTATAAGTCCCACGCCAATTCATCAATTTTCTACTTGCTTACCCGATTCAAATTTGGTTTTTCGAATTCTAAGATTTACCGAATTTAATTTAAACTAGAAACTACCAACTAAAGCAACTAACTCTGTTCTACAACACTTCTCCCAAAAAAAAAAAAACTCTGTTCTACAACACATAAAGATAGAAGGGACATAAATATTGGGCATGATGCGTTCTTGGACTTGGCTAGACTTCCTTTTTTGATTTATGAGTGGATCGTTTTATAGCAACTAAATCATTGAGCTTGACAATTTTAATGAACGCTTAAGTTATCTTCCAGACACTTACAACTTAATTGAGTATCATACAGTAACGATAATTACTTCTATGATACCCTCGACACAAGATGTCCGGGCAGGCTCGTATTGCATTTAGAGTGAAAAGCAACACCTGATTCAAAATTTGCGGACAAAGTCAAGTACACTACTCTCCCGGTTACATCCAATTTTTATGTAGTCGCTAAATTCAATTGTTATGATCACCAATTGCACTACGTCCGCGTGACCAGTATGACTCCAATTTTAAATAAAGCGAGTAACGAAAGCATGTAAGCAACACAAATTAAATTTCTATCATCCGATTTCGTACAGTAATAGTCCGAATCTTATGCTCTCAATGATGCTCCAACCTTTTTGAACGGAACCTATTAGAAATTCTAAGCGGCTCCCATATCATTTCCTCCGTAACGTACGGGAGATAACGAACTCAGAGGAGTTTTCTAATGAAGTGAATAGATGCCGCCAGTGTGTTTGACAAGATCTCCTTCTTTAGAATTTATGGTATCTCAACTCCCCATCTGGAGACCTTACTACATAATCTCCATTAATTCATCTTGGCCATATTAGATCCCTACATAATCCTTCGCAATATCTTATCAGGAATACCCAAATAAGGTTTACTCATTAAATCTGTATCTAACTCTCATAGAATTACCCAAAGTCAACATTAAATTGCTCATCAATCTATTTAAAAATTCGATCCACATTATTACAGTTAAGTCCCATATTTTAAGTTGTCTTGTTTGACTTCTGTACACAATCCAATGCATTTTTCAATGTTAATATATCTCAAAATATGTACAATGAAAAATTATGTAAAATATACTTCCTCCATTCTTTTTTAAGTGACATGGATGAGGTTTTGTCACTGTTCATTGAGTAACTTTGATTCGAGTTTTTAATATAATTATATCAGATAAAATATAGTCAAGTGAGATCTTGTTGGATTCGTCTAATCGCATAGATTTAGAATATCAAATTTTCATAATTTTTACTTATATGCAATTTGAGTTATTGAGGATTAAGAATATGTATTGAATTGCGTGAAATGTGGGTCCGTGGCACTTAAAAAGAACGGAGGTAAGTATATTCTAAAAATGCATGATCATAAGATTCTAACAAGATCCAACTCGACTATTTTTTTCCCCCAAATACTTCCTCCGTCTCACATTGAATTTTACATTTGATAAAATGTTACTATTCACACACAAACTTTCATTTAAAGTTTTATCATAGTTATCCAAATTAAATATCGAACTTTTAGAATATTTACTTATACCGAACTTGAGTTATTAATGATTTAAAATGTGCCTTGAACTGCATTAAGTGTGGGTCCGTAAAGAAGATTGTCAGACGGAGGACGTATATACTTGCAATAAAATTGGGTAAAAAATAAACAATTAACAGTGTCAAAAAGTCAAACATGACACGTTACTGGGACGGAAGGAGTAACATTTTATGGAAAGCTACTTTAGCCCATAATATATTACAGAGTTTATTCTTCTTTGTCCAAGGAATTAATATGAATTCCCAAATATGAATTAGATACAAGCATACATTAAATACCGATGGGATATTGTACAAACTCATGGTGCAACTGCACCTGCAGCTCTGCTGGGCAAACACCATTATGTGATGCTTGTGTATTTAAATTTGTGCTGTCCAACCTTCAATTTGTGATGTTTTAATGTGTAACTTCCATATCTCATAAAAACCGGCGTCCACCATACTCCAACATCGCCAGACTTGTTGCCAGAAACCACCAACACAATAGCTTGCATCATTGACGGCCCCGGGTTGATTTAGTGTTGCACCCACTTTATACAGGTATGTGGAGCGCTTTTTTGCACTGGACATCACAAAACAGAGTGAACACATCACAAATTTTACACTGGATGCCACAAAGCGGAGTGCACACATCACAAATTTTGCACAAAAGTAAGATTTTGCACTGAACATCACAAAATGGAGCGCACACATCACAAATTTATTTATAGGCAACTGCACAATATCCATATCCCATTAAATATACATGCAAAAGTAATTAGTCAGCACTTAGGTAATTAAAATTATCATACCATAACTAATATATAATCTCAATTCTATATTCAGTCATAAGAAAATAAATATACAAATGGAACAGACTCATAAAATAGGATTATAGTGTTGGGTTACACTTAAATAGTATAAAATGCAAACAGATGACTGAATTACCAACGTGTGTTATAGCCAACCTATTCTTGAAGGTTCATGTTGACCTCACGTTGGTAACCCGTAACCTTATTTGAGAGAGAGAGGCCAAAGTGAAGTATCACACCTAAAACAAGATGATGATGATAGTTGGAGTTACTTCCAATCATATAAGCAGGGCCGACCCTGGGCATAGGCCCAACATGCCACGGGCCAGGGCCCATTCACACTCTAGGGCCCCCACTTGAAGTTATTAAGGTAGGATATTGACATAATTCTTTCATTTATTACTTGCCGCTCCCATCCTTATGCCGCTTCTTCTTGTTCTTGGAAATCTACTCATTCCTACAATTTTTCCGTTTCTCTTCTTTTATTAGCCAACAATAATGATTTTCTTTCCCAATTTTTCTCCAAACCCAAGCCAATTTTATCAATTCACATTGGGTTGAAGGGGGAATAAATTGCCAAGTAGAAAGTGGCGTAATTTTGTGACTATGAGAAATTGTTATTTAGAAAGTTGGAGAGGAAGGAAGCAACTATCATTGGAGATCTTGAGCTTGATTTTGTTTTCCCCGGCATAAAGGCATCGTTCAATCAGTTGGTAGGTAACTATGATGCCAGCTTTTATTTTGTTTTGTTTTTTTTTTAAATAATGATCAATTAATTGATGAAATATTAATTGAGTTTCACCAATTTTGTGGGGGCAATTTTGGTTTCTTTGTGAGGCTACTAGTATTTGATTTTTCTGGGAACGTTATGTTTTTAGGAAGATTGTTGGGAGGATTTTCGTAGGAATGTTTTATTTGATGTATTCTCCTCAATTAGGGATTATTTTGAAATTTAATTGAAATTTGGGTGTATGATAGGAGGGATTTCAGTGCTAGACTGTGCTTATATAGAAACAATCCGAAGGGGTGGTATTGTTATTTCCTAATCATTTTCTGTATTTTAAGTTTCTTGTTAGTTTTCATTTCTCCAATTTTTTAACAATTATAAGTTTCCTTCGAGTATGTGTCTAAAAAAATGAGCAGCTTATATTTGAAGAAAAACCTATTATTGAAGTTTTTACCCATACTTAACCTTGCAAATTTGATTGAATTGCGCCTTCAGGCTTACTTCTGCAAGATGTGGAGAAGGGAGGCAATCCAACCCATTCCATTATTGATAGATACAATGACTCATATCTTGGAAGAATTGGTTAGCATGATTAGTTTGCTCTGTAGTTTGAAGATACTGCTTTTTGTGCTAGTCCAATATCATATCATTGAATTACTTATTTCACCTTTGGAACAGGTTCAACTCTCTTGTCCTATGTGACATGGTGTGTGCAAGTTTGAGGAACTCCATGCCCAGGTATGTTGTTTATTGCCAAGTCCACAGCTTGCTTGATCATTTCTTCATTGAATTAGGGTGAAAAGAGGTAGTCATTCCTCCAATATATTTGGATTTTATAGCTTTCCCTATGATCAAAAGTTGGTAGTTTGCTAATTTCAAAATCAAATGTTGTATATATATATATATATATTTTAGGGGAAAGCTAGGCAAAATGTTGGATGAGGATTCTGGAAATATGCAGCGCCACATCTTCCTAGCAAAGAGACTAGAGTTAGAGTTGCTCAAGCAAAGATTGATTTTGTAACCTGACCAAACCAATGATTGAATATAAGTTTTTCTTGTATATGGTTTGTTTGAGCAAAATACATCTTGTGGACATTGTTTGATGCATGTAACCAAATGAATGTAAAACGGAATCATGAGTCTCTCATTTATTAGTTGATGTTCGATTTCTTTAGGGCCTACTATCTTGTTCCGCCTAGGGCCCATAAAATATCAGGAATGACCCTGCATATAAGGTAATAGGAGGGTCACATCACAACTATGTAAGATCTCAACACCGTCCCCTCAAGATAATATTCATCTCGAAATCAAATCTCAAATCCATTATCAAACATACCCAACCCCAGCAACCTCAGATACCATGTGGAAATCCATGGATGGGAGGCTCATACATGAAACCAATTTGTGATATGTGGAGTTGCTCCTAACTATATAAGGTAATAGGATGATCACATTAAAAACAATGTGAGAGGTGTCGAAACGCGCCTGTGGGGGCAAAACGGGCCGGCCCACACGGGGGCCCGTATTTTTGCTGGCTTGAACGTTGCGGGCATAGGGTTTAGCGAGCTTAAAATAGCTAGGCCCAGCCCGCCCCACATGCGGGTTATGCGGGCAAGCCCGCGGGCTTTCTATTTAAATAATTTTATATTTTTTTATTTGTAAAAAAATTAACAAAAAATATAATTTGGAGATACTTACCTCAGTTGTTTTTTAAGTGTCACGAACCCACATTTCACGCAATCCAAACATACTCATTGCTTGAGTATGTCGTTTATTCTAAACCACAAAGCTTGAATGGTAGTGACTACTCTAAAATAGAATATACAACCATTTAAATGCCAGAAACACAAAATAACTTACAGATCTACACTATATTGCATAAAAATAAACTATTATAGCTACCTAAAACTAAACCTCGGACATCTTCTCCAACAACAGCAACAATGAGAATTTTCGAAAAGGTGGGAAGTAACTGATCTAATGGATACCAACCCTTTTAAATGACTGGTAATAAACCTTAGGCCCATCATGTCAGATGGACCCATTTAGTCAAATCCACTTTTGTCTTATCTGGGATTAGCTTTGGACAATCCATGTTGCTTTTTGGACTATGGGTGTGACTCTGGATGATGAATCCTTGGACGACCAACTTGGCTCTTGTGCGATCATTAATTAGGCTTTGTGCTGATGGCTTATGTCCATTGCACACAACATGAAATTTCTCTTTGTGCGCTGGCCGCCTGTCTTGTGCGATATGTACCCTTGTGCAATGGAGGGTCATGGTCATCCATCGCACATGGCTTCAAAAACTTGAATGTTTCTTTCTTCTTGTGCGGCTGAGGTGCTTCTTGGACGATGGAGGTGCTCTTGTGGATGGACATGCCCATCACACACAAGGCACCAATTTTTTTCAAAATTTTATTCTCTTTTCTTTTCTTTCCTTGTGTGATGGCTGTTTTGGATGATGGATATGATCCATCGTTCATCGCACAAGGGCTTATTTTTCTGTTTTTTTCTATCTTTTTCTTTCTTTTTCTTTTGTTTTTGTATTTTTCTACACAAATGCATAAAAAATGTCATGTTTATGCTTTCGGTACCAGCTTATTATTTTTACAAACTAGCACAGTTCTGTCAAATCCATCTGCTTTTTTTTTATTTAAATAAGACCGGAATGCAATCAAATGTCCATATTGAGACACAGAAATGAATTGAAAAAAATGGCCAGATCATTATCAACATACTACAAATTTGGTACGGCAACCATGTAGACCCCTGAGCATGTGTGTCATTTGAAGTCTTTTATGTTTGCGTGCTTGGACGATAAACTATAAACCGGGATGATAACCATGAGACCCACGAGCGTGTTTGTCGTTGTTAGCACACTAAGCTTTTTGTGCAGATGAACAGTGTCGTCAGAACGCAGTTGGAACGACCCAAGGACGACAAAAACTGAACAGATTTATGGAAGTTATTGTGACAGTTATTTTTGGCTGATGTTAACTGATTGGAAGAGTTATTTTCAGCTGATTACGAATTTTACTCTCCTATATATATGTGCATGAGTCCTTGAGAGTTCCAGATGGTTTTAGTTTTGATAAGATTGATACATTGATGAGATTGAGAGATTAGTTGATTGCAAACTTGATTTTAGAGATTACATTCTTGAGAGTTTCGAGTAAGGGATTTCAGAGATATATTTTACAGATTTTAGGAAACCTTGAGTGATCAAGATTACATGGTTTATATCTTTTATCATTGAGGGTTTCATGTTCTACATGGTTCTTGAAGAGACTTGATTGATCTATTTGAAGATTGCATGGAAGATTAATTCATGGTTGATGAAGGAAAATCCAGCGATGCTATGGTAAACGTTCAAGATCGGTAAGAGATCAATTGTATCTTGTTTACATCAAATAGGATTGGACATCCTGCAGCTGTAGTTGACACAGAGAGCTGACTACGAGTTGTTCTTCTAGAAAGGGTTCTAGAGTGTTTAGAGTTTGATGTTGGGTGCAAGATAGATTGAGTCTGTATTGGTTTGGGTTTTTCATAGTTAGTTGAAGTCGCCTGGATTGGTATCCCCCAGACGTAGGTCGTGAGACCGAACTGGGTTAACAAACGCTGCGTTCTTTACTTTTGCTATTTTTACGTTGTTACGACTTCACACCAACGACGCGCACATAGAAACTCAGATTTCAAGATTCATAAAAGGGGACAAACAATTGGTATCAGAGCCTGCCCTCAAACACAATTGAGGAGATCCAGAATCTTGAAAATGAAGAGAAAAGGTGCATCAAAGAAAAGGATGAAAACCCATCGAATGGCTTTTCAAGAAGATGCAAAGAGCATCACGTTGAATGTTGCTGAAAAGTTTGAAGACATTTCTGAAGATGAGATATTCTACATAACCAAGGAAGTGGTTAGAATGCTTTAAGAAAGAAGGACAATGCAATTCAATGAAGGAAAGATCCAGAAACGTAGTTCTGACGATGTTCAAACGACGGACAAACTTCAGTGCAAGAACCTGAAACAAAGAGAAAGCAGTAGAAATAAACTTCAGGCAACGTTGAGTGATTTCGACGACAGAGAAACGACGGATGACCACAGAAGTGAAAATGAAGATGTCATTGCATTCACTCTAAGAGATGCCAATCCTACAAATGGTAACTCTGAGTCAATTCATTTTCCTACTAATAAAGTTGTTTCTGATACAGGTGACAGTGATGATGAGTTTGAACAACTGGCTGACGACTATGATGAGCTGAGAATAGAGTATGAAACAGCCCTACAAGAGAACAAGAAGTTGTTAGGACAACTTGCTGACGCCTGGATCGCATATGACAGAGAAGAAGTTGTAAAAGCCAAAGCTCTTGAAGATCTGAAAGCCCTGAAGGATGAAAATGTTGAACTCAATCTTCAGATCACCACACTGACTAAGGAAAAGGAATCTTTTCAGACGGAGTTGAATGATTTGAATACACGGATTGCTGATTTAGAGAAGATGGTTAAAAGCAAGGGCAAATTGGATGAAGTACTTTCTATTGGAAAGAGTTCCAAAGATATGACAGGGATTGGATATAAAAGTCAATCATCTACTGCAAAAAGAACATTTGTAAGTGGGGGTTACTTGGCTGCAGCAGCTACAACAGAATCTATTGTTCAGAAAGTCAGAACGTCTTTCAAACAACGCAGTGACTGCACTTATTGTCAGTTACCAGGACACACTGCTGACACATGCATCAGAATAGTAAGAGACTTAATGAATGGTCGACCTGTTGTCTGGCCATCACAGGAACTGCGAAAAAGGATCAGAATACAAAGAGTATGGATTCCAAAGAAGAAAATTCTGCCACCATGTGTTGTTGTTACTACACACCAGCAACACCCTACATAGAACAATTTGCCAACCAAAAATGCTTTCCGACTCGGTTCAAATATGGGTAAAATGATTTCTTTTGCATTGATATATTTTTGAACTAATGAATTTTTTTATTGCTTGTTATTAAGGAGGTTTTAGGTTATTTCAATGATCGACGCTCATGTGTTTGATGAAGCTCCCATCAAGGGGGAGATATAAAGGTGTCTATCACGAACTTAATGTTGAGGGGGAGTTTGGAAAAGCTTGGCCTATATGTTTGGTAATGGTAATTTTGGTAATGTGGATTTCCATTGTGAATTTACATTCTGATGAAATTCTCTGATGGTTACAACAACAGATTATCTACTGCCTGATCATTTTGCTTTGTGAAACTTACTGAAACTGATTTCAGAATGTTACAGTGATAATGGCCAAAATTGACCATTATTTTCAATCTATTTCCGTGTCTAATACGGACATTTGATCGCATTCCGTTCTTATAAGCAGTTGAATTTAACATATTTATGCAAGTTTGTATAAATAATAAGCTGGTATTGAAAAATACAAAAATATTGTTATTTTTTATTAATTTTATATCAAAAAACCCAAAAACATGATAAAATATTAAAAATCTCACTTGATAAATTTGGTTTGGTAGTATCTGTTCGGTGGAACACGGATCCATTAAACGGAACACAAACAAGATATCAAGTGGAGCAAATATCCTTATTTATTAGTATATTTTATATTTTGTATTTTGATGTATATGCTTATTTATTTCTATTTCTGTTTTGAGCTATAATTAAGAAATAATTGGTCCACTAATCCAGTTTAATTAATTAATTGCAGGTGTTTAATTCCATTTGGGCTAATTCAATCCATCTACCAAAAATTCAGTCCAAGTCCATACTACCACATCCAGTCCAAGCCCACAAACCAAATCCCAATTAGCCCAATACATTTCCTCAGGCCCAAATCAAACACCCAAAGCCCAATCAATACTCTTGGCCCAACCCTAACCCTAAATTCTAACCCTAACCCTAGCCCTAAAACCTGCTCCGCCGTCGCCGCCGGCCGGCGGCCGGCCGCCGCACCACAGCCCCCTTTTTATTTTCCGGCCGCGCCCTCCGACCAGTATTCCGCCCACCACTTCCCCATCTCCATCACCCGCATCCGGCCATCCCATCTCCGCCAGTCACCGCCGTCGCAACACACGGCCGGCCACCACCATTTTCACACTGCACCACCACCCATCCACCCCTTCAACCCTCATTCTCGGCCACCGCGTCCTCCCTCTCATCTCGCCTCCACAGCCACGGCCGCCATCCCTCCACCACTTCTCAAATCCAACAAAAAATTCAGAAAAGCAAAACAAGAAAAAATCCCAAAACCCCCAAAATCGAGCCACCACCACAACCAACAAAACCCCCAAAGATTAAATCGAAACCGAGGCTCCCACTCCGGCCACCCTCTCCAATATTCGCCGCATCCGCCGCAACTCCATCTCCACCAGCCTCCGCAGCCGCGTCTCGCCCTCAACTCCGAGACAACAGCCGCCACCCTGCCCTCGCGCCGCCTCCATCGTCGCCATCTCCGCCCGGTCATTTCCGCAGCTCCGGCCTCCATCTCCCCCAACACTTCCTCAGATTCCGGACAGCCCTCGCAGCCCCCTTCACTGCCGCCGCTCCGCCGCCGCTCTCCGACCATCCTCCTCTCCAATTGGAAAACTAGGAACGAGGCAGAGAGAGATCGAGACAGAGAACAGAAGAAGAACAAGAAAGGAAAGCTGCCGAGAGAGAAAATAAAGAAGAAGAAGTGGAGGAAGAGGAAGAAGGATTGTAGGAAAACTGGAAAGAACAAAAGAAGAGAAAAAGAAAAGAATGAAGAAGAAACGAAAATGAAGAAACTGAAGAAGATGAGAAGAATGGAGCAGGAAAGAGAAAAAAGAAATGAAATGGGGAAAGAGAAAAGAAAGAGAAAGAGAGAGAAGAGAATTAATCCCTTGTCGCGGAGTAACACATCGCGCCCAAGTGCTCCGCGCCCAGAAAAATGCTCCGCGCCCAAGAATTAGTCCGAGACTGTGAGAGGAGAATCATGGCACAAAACTTTGTCGCGGAACATGGTTCCGCGACAAAGTGGATCGCGCCCAGGACAAAGACACCGCGCCCAGAGCAGAGTATTCCGCGACAGACAGAGAAATCCGAGACAGCCCTCACGTGACCACCACCCCACACTCTCTCAATTTAATTTCCTCACATGTCAAATCTCTTGCAAGGCCCCGGGTGTTGAAGTCCCGCAGGCACAAAGTTTTTGTCTTTTCCTCCCAGGATCTCAAGTCCCGCCCCTCCTGGGCGCCATCTTGGAGCCAAAAAGTGTTTTGTCCCTATTCCGCGACAAAGCAGTTGTTTGGCGACACGATGGGCCTAATGGGCCTAGGGCTAATTTTCCACCTCTATAAATATATCCTCCCACCCCCTTGAACAGTAACCTAGCTACACTTAGTTTAGTTTTACTGTTTTGGAGGCACCCCTGTGCTCTCCAAAAATATGTTAGAGTAGGTAGTTTAGTTTATGCCATGTAGAAATAGACTTTAACTTAGTTTTAATTTATGCTTTGTAATAAATTAGTGTAGCTAGTGTTCACTTTTATTTTTTCAGTTTTATATTTTGTAGTTTGTGGGTTTCAAACACTTAAATCAATGGGTGTATTTTGAACCATGTTTTGGTATTGTAGTTAGGTTTTATTGCTTTCCTTATTTTAATAAATGCATAATCATTAGATATTATCCCTTGATAGGTTTATTAGCCTAGTTTATCTTTTTCAGATTTTTGTTCCAGTGTGTTTTGTCTTGCTTTTTAGTTTAGTAGTTGATGTTATTTTTCTCTTTATTTTGGTTGTTGTTTTACTTTATTTTTAGTTCTAGTATAATAAATCTAAAAGGGGTATATATTAAAGTGTTTATGCATATTTATATAAAAATTGCATATTCCTATATTGTATTGCATCACATTGTAACCCCACGGGTTGCAATGTAATTTTCCCGTTGTGATCCCACGGATCACAACGCACACCCATGTAATGCAATATAAGGGGTTATGCTGCCAAAATTTTTATAAAATATTTTAAAACCCTTTGTCGCCATACACTCTTGTCGCGGAACCACGTTCCGCGACAAAGCCCCTGTTTAGCGACAGAGGACCAAATTCTTGCATTTTGTCTGCATGGCTTTGTCGCGGAGCATCCTTGTCGCGGAACCACGTTCCGCGACAAAATCTTATTCCGAGACAGAAAATTATGCCTTGCCATTAATTTTGAAACCCCTTGGTCGCGATGCAACTTTTGTAGCGGAACCACGTTCCGCGACAAAATCCTTGATTAGCGACCAAGGACCCAAATACTTGTAATTTTATTCTGGGAGGACTCTGGCGCGGAACCTTTGTCGCGGAACCACGTACCGCGACAAAATCCTTGTTCCGCGACCAGGAATTATGTCCTTACCAATTTTCAACCCCCTTTGTCGCTATGTCTCCTTGTCGCGGAACCATGTTCCGCGACAAAATTTTTGCTTAGCGACAAGACAAACCCTAATTTTCAAAATATCCATTTCTCTTATTTCCCACCCCTTTGTCGCGGAACCTTTGTCGCGGAGCCACGCTCCGCGACACAAACTCTATTCCGCGACAAAGTGGCTCCTTTTTGCCAAATTTTTATTCTTCATCTCACTCCATTAATTAATTGAACCTTTATATTAATATTTTGAGGTTGAGATCCAATGATCTCAACCCATGATTAATTTGATATAAAGAACTTTGTTCAATTCCCCATTAAAAGATTCTTCTACAAATGATTAAACTCTAATGATCTAAGTATATAATCCGGACTGTAATTAATTAATTAATTATGGAATGAGAGATTATTTAGACCATAAAGAGTAATTATGGATTCATTTCCATACCTTGCATGAGAAACCAATGTCTCTCATGCAAGATGACCCAAAAATATTTTTTCTTTTATTTATTTTGTCTTTTCCCGTAATGTGTGAAACAGCTAGTAAGGAATATATCAGATTAATGTTGGCGGGTATTCCCACACGGATAACTAGCTCGTGGTCTGTATATTAATTATTAGATGTTATTTTGCATGGTCCGAATAGTGGTCGGTGGAAGCCTTGGCGGTTCGTCCATCCGGGACTGTAATAGCTGCTCAGCTGACTCCCATCCGGATACAGTTTTATTCTCTTTATCTTAATTTCAAAACCTGAATTCAAGTTGTAGTACTATTAAATGATGTCGACCAACATTATTTGAGAATTATTACAACAAGAAAATATGTGGGTTTTTCTTCCATTCACAGACAAAAGGGAGCTGAATGACGGCGGTCACCGTCACTTGGAATTCCCTTCTGTCTAAAAATCTTTCCATCTGGAATAATTGGGAGCTGGATAGCAGATGTTTGCAGTCCAGATCATTCCAGTTATTTCTGGCACTCTCTTTAGCCAAAATTCTTCTCATCCCCGGCTATTTCATCTCTGTGTGTCAACTTCTGTCTAAACCCACCTTATATTTTGGGTTATTTAATTTTACACTTCTCTATAAATTTATGCATGATACTATTATGTAGATATTGTGGTCAATATTATTTTGGGATCCTTCCCTTGGACATAGAAGTCTTGATTTGAATCAGATGTTTCATAATAAATTTCCAACAAAAATTCCTTTATAAATCCGGATCTGAGTAAGGGATAAATTCGACAGTTATGACTAATTCATATCCGACTGGGGGTTGATTTTGGGAAATTAGAAGCAGAGTCAGCGATTAGGTCTCACCTAGACTGAAAGGGTCTGTGTTCTTATTGAGAGTCTAGTACCTGATAGGGAATGATTTTCAGATTTATTATTTTCCAAAATTGCTGTTTGTTGGAAATCTTGTATTAAATATTACACTGGGTCAGATTCCACTTGGATTCCGATGAGGTGTGACAGATAATACTAGAGGAACAGCATTCGGGCCTTGGTTATTTTCTAAGGTAGGGTTGAGTATTCTTTCAACCGCTATCTTCTTCTGCCAAAGCCTATTTTTGAGTCCTGAGTGAGTGCATCCGGAACGAACTAATTTATTAGTTCGTTTCATTAGTTTGTATCTCATAACCACCCAACGGGAAGTGAACACTGCGAGCGGTTCACCGAGAATAGGGAATTCTTGATCCACACCCGGTCAATCTGACTGGGGGCTTTCTTTTACTACCAGGGTCAGACTTTCAGAAACCTCCGAGTGATAGGATTTTAAATGCTTTCTTTACTGCTTTCTTTTAACTGCTTTCTTTAGAGGTCACTCGGTTGTATTGAGAGTTGTGTAACTGCTACTAGGACAGAGAGTTAAGGGATAGTTCAGGGCTTGATTAGAATCTTTGGGCGTGACATGGGGGAATGATAGCGGTACTTGACACTTCAACTAATGATTTGTCAGGTGTTGCTTGTCCACCACAGATGAATAATATGCCTCAGCATGGCCATGTGAAGGCATTTGTGAGTCTGTGGTATCTTAGAATCTGTTTTCTTAAGAGCATGTAAACTCTTACTGTAAGTACCTGTCTGTTAAAGGGAACATGGTATAGAGAGCATGAGAGTTAGCTCACTGAAAGGATTATCCCAAGCTAAGATCTGTGTATTAAAATGGAAGTTTAATTGTGTTTCATCTGAATCCTGTCCAATCTTTATTCTTTTCTTCTTGTCCCTTCTGTCATATTTTAAATCTGCTTTCTTAGGATAATCTTAACCGCTTTCTTAGAATAATTCTATTGCTTTCTTAGATTAAATTTAATTCGCTTTGTAGAATAATTTTATCTGCTTTATTTTGATTGCTTTCATAGCGTAGTTTAAATTATGTCAAGTAGCTGTTAGTCATTTCTCAAACTCGAATCGAGTAACCGAGTGGAAAATCTTAGTAAATGACGTGGGCCCTGCTTCCATCGCACATCCTCCAGTGAACGATCCGGTACTTACTATAAATTACTGCAATTTTTGACTCCGTGCGCTTTCGGGGGCACAGTTTCTTAACACGAGTAAATAAAAATGTGATTCTTCAGAAAATACTCATGTAGTGGGAATCTGCCGAAAGTTTCATGGCAGGGAATCTCATGACATGAAATCATGAGAAGTATTATGGCACATATGCCGGGGACCCTCAGTGTGACAGGCTGAAGGTCAATTTATCCCAGTTGTATCATGAGATTTGTCAGAAGTTTCATGGCAGAGAGGACCACATTGTCATTTGAAATTAAAGCCCCTCATATGAGTGATAAAGAGTAACAACCTTAATATATCCCTAAACCCATTTTCCATCAATCATAACTCTTTCATTTAATAAAATCAATCCCGATATATTTTTATTGAAAAATACTCGTGTTAATGAAATTTGTCAAAAGTTTCATGGCGCCGTTGCCGGGGAGGATGCAGCGTCGTTTATTAAGAGAATTACACTCCTGATTACTCATAGTTAGTTTAGTGTTAGTTTTGTGTATATATTTCAGAACAGAGAAGTACCCTCAAATCAATTAAACATTTAGAGTACTAAGACTCTAAATGTGAGGATGTAGATTTGAGGGGAAAACCTAACCAATTGGGTATTTTTGCTTGCAGGAATCATGGAGCCACCAAAATGGTGTACGGAGTTAAATGTGGAAGTGTAGCATTGGGGCTACACTACTTTGATTTTTCGTTTAATTACACTTCGCCAATTGCAAAATCCAGGTTAATTAAACGAGAAATCAAAGAAATGGAGAAGTGTAGCAGTGGAGCTACACTAATTGGCAATTGTAAATTGCACAACACGTGAGACTCACGTGTTTGTCATCTCCACCACATCCGGACCACGAAGCTCAACCGCTGCTCCATCGCTCATCCACCTCAACACCACCACTGCGCTGAGGAAACCCTCATCACTGGTGAAGCAACAAATGGAGCAGCAGATCTTCGGACTACCAATTGCTCACCACCATCGGACAAGCCACGGCCATCATCTCACTTCCCGTCGCCCCTGTCCCGACTGAGCATCTAAAGAGGTTCCCGGTTGGATTAGTTCTGTAATTGACCGAAGATTATATCCGGAATTCAAAGAAATTTAAAATCCGGAATAATTTTCGCAAGGACGGAATTAATCCAACCTAAATTTCTGCAAGTCAAAATTATATGTATACATATATCTATATTTATATTTATATCTCTTGTGCATATTATTAAATAATTTGGGTGTTAGTCAATTGAATCACATTTAGAGTACTAAGACTCTAAATGTGAGGATGTTGATATTTTTTAGAAAACCCGATAACTTCTTCTGTGTTTGCTTTGCAGGAATTTGTGGAACTGCCAAAAAGAAAATTAAAGCTCCAAAACAGGTTCCCGGTTGGATTGATTCTGTGATTAGTTGAAAGTATTCCTGGAATTTAAAGCAATTTAAAATCCGGAATAACATTTATAAGAACAGAATTAATCCAACCTAATTTATGCAAGCAAATATAGTAGATTAAATTTTATAAAATTCAAAAATGTGATTGAACAATTTTGATGAAAATCAGAATTTTTCTTAAGTATTGGGCATCGAACAATCGCCTTGTTTGATGAACCAAACGATCACACATAGCCAAAACCGTCGAACATTTAATTGGTTTGACGGAAAAGGCTATCGGAATTATTTTCTATCTTTTATGTTAATATTTTCCCCTCCCTCCCTCCTCTTTTATCCTAGTCTGTTTTCAAAATTTGTTTGAGTAGGAACTGATTGACTCACATTTCGAGCAAGGCTCAAAATGTGAGGATGTTGATTCTTCACATAAAAAAAAAAAAAAAAAAGTGTGTTATTTTTCTTTTTGTTTATTTTTATTATTTTATATTTAAATCCAGTGCAAAGTATGCATAACTCTGTTTAAGTTCGCATATGAGATTTTGGTTTATGATTAAATTTTCAAACTTTTAAATTGGGATAATATAATTGAAGACATGCATGATATGAATTTTTGAGGTTTTGAGCTATAAAAATTTAACGATATAATCATCTTGTTGGGTAATGAGTCCTCATGTTGAGAATTTAATTGAATAGATTGTAAGAATTTTTCAAAGATTAGATTTAAGAATATTGTATGACATGAATGAACCATTCCATGTGAGATTTGAGCCATGAGTCATTTTTGCTCATTCTTTTCTTTGATGTGTGAAAATCATTTTGATTAAAGGAAACTAGAACTTGCAATTGGGACCGATTCAAGACCATGCCATATTCCAAAGATCGAGAATATGATCGAGGCACTTAGAAAAACCAAAATTTTTGGCCTTCTTTTGAATTCCAAACCCAAAAATATTTTTCCCTTTAGGATTAACCAATTTGAGCCTTAAGCCTAATTTTTCTTTGAAGCCCTCTATATTATTCCTTAGCCCTCTAAAAAGACCAAAAAATTTAAACCCAAGTGTGTAAGAATGAATTTTATCAAGGCATTAAGTTTATGATCATCAAGTCATCAAATCGGTATTCAATAAACCGATTCAAAAAAAAAAAAAAAAAAAAAAAGAAAGAAGAAGAAGAAGAAAATTGTTGAGTTCCATTCAACACAAAAAAAAAAAAAAAAAAAAAATGTGTGTGTTGAATTCCATTCAACACAAATAAATTGCAAATGACAAAGCAAATTAGACATAGTCTAATGTCATGCAATATGAAAAGAAAAGCAAAAGAAAAAAAGGAGAAACATATTGATGATCATAAACTTTTAAATAAATATGCCAATTTATGATAATATTAATTCTTGCCACTTCTTAACCCAATAATTTCCCTTTCCTACCAAATGTTACAACCGTATGCCCCGTTATAACCCTTAAATAAGACCTCATGATCTCGATTTGAAGAAATGAGCCGGTGGCGAGTTGGTCCAATTGCAAGCTTATGGGATAATTTAATTAAATTTGATTATGAGTGCTCATTGATAAAACCCCTTTTTTGAGAGTGAGTGAAATTTCCGTTTCCACTATATGTGAGGCTCTGCTTTTAATTATGTTCATGTCATACTTTAATTCTGGAATTAAATCAATGAATTTTTCTAAACATGATGTTCATGAAGAATTATCAATAATGACTGATTTGTAGGCCTGATTAAGTGAGAAATATCATTTTATTAAACACTGCAATCAAGAGAATTTAATACTTGTAGTTTTTGATTGTCTTATCCCAATCTAAAAAGAATGAAATTTTTGAAGCCACGAAAATAGATTGAATATGTAGAGTCCGTGTTCTTAGGAACATTGACTCTGACTGCTCGGGGACGATCAGTATTAAATGTGAGGATGTTGATAATGGCCAAAATTGACCATTATTTTCAATCTATTTCCGTGTCTAATACGGACATTTGATCGCATTCCGTTCTTATAAGCAGTTGAATTTAACATATTTATGCAAGTTTGTATAAATAATAAGCTGGTATTGAAAAATACAAAAATATTGTTATTTTTTATTAATTTTATATCAAAAAACCCAAAAACATGATAAAATATTAAAAATCTCACTTGATAAATTTGGTTTGGTAGTATCTGTTCGGTGGAACACGGATCCATTAAACGGAACACAAACAAGATATCAAGTGGAGCAAATATCCTTATTTATTAGTATATTTTATATTTTGTATTTTGATGTATATGCTTATTTATTTCTATTTCTGTTTTGAGCTATAATTAAGAAATAATTGGTCCACTAATCCAGTTTAATTAATTAATTGCAGGTGTTTAATTCCATTTGGGCTAATTCAATCCATCTACCAAAAATTCAGTCCAAGTCCATACTACCACATCCAGTCCAAGCCCACAAACCAAATCCCAATTAGCCCAATACATTTCCTCAGGCCCAAATCAAACACCCAAAGCCCAATCAATACTCTTGGCCCAACCCTAACCCTAAATTCTAACCCTAACCCTAGCCCTAAAACCTGCTCCGCCGCCGCCGCCGGCCGGCGGCCGGCCGCCGCACCACAGCCCCCTTTTTATTTTCCGGCCGCGCCCTCCGACCAGTATTCCGGCCACCACTTCCCCATCTCCATCACCCGCATCCGGCCATCCCATCTCCGCCAGTCACCGCCGTCGCAACACACGGCCGGCCACCACCATTTTCACACTGCACCACCACCCATCCACCCCTTCAACCCTCATTCTCGGCCACCGCGTCCTCCCTCTCATCTCGCCTCCACAGCCACGGCCGCCATCCCTCCACCACTTCTCAAATCCAACAAAAAATTCAGAAAAGCAAAACAAGAAAAAATCCCAAAACCCCCAAAATCGAGCCACCACCACAACCAACAAAACCCCCAAAGATTAAATCGAAACCGAGGCTCCCACTCCGGCCACCCTCTCCAATATTCGCCGCATCCGCCGCAACTCCATCTCCACCAGCCTCCGCAGCCGCGTCTCGCCCTCAACTCCGAGACAACAGCCGCCACCCTGCCCTCGCGCCGCCTCCATCGTCGCCATCTCCGCCCGGTCATTTCCGCAGCTCCGGCCTCCATCTCCCCCAACACTTCCTCAGATTCCGGACAGCCCTCGCAGCCCCCTTCACTGCCGCCGCTCCGCCGCCGCTCTCCGACCATCCTCCTCTCCAATTGGAAAACTAGGAACGAGGCAGAGAGAGATCGAGACAGAGAACAGAAGAAGAACAAGAAAGGAAAGCTGCCGAGAGAGAAAATAAAGAAGAAGAAGTGGAGGAAGAGGAAGAAGGATTGTAGGAAAACTGGAAAGAACAAAAGAAGAGAAAAAGAAAAGAATGAAGAAGAAACGAAAATGAAGAAACTGAAGAAGATGAGAAGAATGGAGCAGGAAAGAGAAAAAAGAAATGAAATGGGGAAAGAGAAAAGAAAGAGAAAGAGAGAGAAGAGAATTAATCCCTTGTCGCGGAGTAACACATCGCGCCCAAGTGCTCCGCGCCCAGAAAAATGCTCCGCGCCCAAGAATTAGTCCGAGACTGTGAGAGGAGAATCATGGCACAAAACTTTGTCGCGGAACATGGTTCCGCGACAAAGTGGATCGCGCCCAGGACAAAGACACCGCGCCCAGAGCAGAGTATTCCGCGACAGACAGAGAAATCCGAGACAGCCCTCACGTGACCACCACCCCACACTCTCTCAATTTAATTTCCTCACATGTCAAATCTCTTGCAAGGCCCCGGGTGTTGAAGTCCCGCAGGCACAAAGTTTTTGTCTTTTCCTCCCAGGATCTCAAGTCCCGCCCCTCCTGGGCGCCATCTTGGAGCCAAAAAGTGTTTTGTCCCTATTCCGCGACAAAGCAGTTGTTTGGCGACACGATGGGCCTAATGGGCCTAGGGCTAATTTTCCACCTCTATAAATATATCCTCCCACCCCCTTGAACAGTAACCTAGCTACACTTAGTTTAGTTTTACTGTTTTGGAGGCACCACTGTGCTCTCCAAAAATATGTTAGAGTAGGTAGTTTAGTTTATGCCATGTAGAAATAGACTTTAACTTAGTTTTAATTTATGCTTTGTAATAAATTAGTGTAGCTAGTGTTCACTTTTATTTTTTCAGTTTTATATTTTGTAGTTTGTGGGTTTCAAACACTTAAATCAATGGGTGTATTTTGAACCATGTTTTGGTATTGTAGTTAGGTTTTATTGCTTTCCTTATTTTAATAAATGCATAATCATTAGATATTATCCCTTGATAGGTTTATTAGCCTAGTTTATCTTTTTCAGATTTTTGTTCCAGTGTGTTTTGTCTTGCTTTTTAGTTTAGTAGTTGATGTTATTTTTCTCTTTATTTTGGTTGTTGTTTTACTTTATTTTTAGTTCTAGTATAATAAATCTAAAAGGGGTATATATTAAAGTGTTTATGCATATTTATATAAAAATTGCATATTCCTATATTGTATTGCATCACATTGTAACCCCACGGGTTGCAATGTAATTTTCCCGTTGTGATCCCACGGATCACAACGCACACCCATGTAATGCAATATAAGGGGTTATGCTGCCAAAATTTTTATAAAATATTTTAAAACCCTTTGTCGCCATACACTCTTGTCGCGGAACCACGTTCCGCGACAAAGCCCCTGTTTAGCGACAGAGGACCAAATTCTTGCATTTTGTCTGCATGGCTTTGTCGCGGAGCATCCTTGTCGCGGAACCACGTTCCGCGACAAAATCTTATTCCGAGACAGAAAATTATGCCTTGCCATTAATTTTGAAACCCCTTGGTCGCGATGCAACTTTTGTCGCGGAACCACGTTCCGCGACAAAATCCTTGATTAGCGACCAAGGACCCAAATACTTGTAATTTTATTCTGGGAGGACTCTGGCGCGGAACCTTTGTCGCGGAACCACGTACCGCGACAAAATCCTTGTTCCGCGACCAGGAATTATGTCCTTACCAATTTTCAACCCCCTTTGTCGCTATGTCTCCTTGTCGCGGAACCATGTTCCGCGACAAAATTTTTGCTTAGCGACAAGACAAACCCTAATTTTCAAAATATCCATTTCTCTTATTTCCCACCCCTTTGTCGCGGAACCTTTGTCGCGGAGCCACGCTCCGCGACACAAACTCTATTCCGCGACAAAGTGGCTCCTTTTTGCCAAATTTTTATTCTTCATCTCACTCCATTAATTAATTGAACCTTTATATTAATATTTTGAGGTTGAGATCCAATGATCTCAACCCATGATTAATTTGATATAAAGAACTTTGTTCAATTCCCCATTAAAAGATTCTTCTACAAATGATTAAACTCTAATGATCTAAGTATATAATCCGGACTGTAATTAATTAATTAATTATGGAATGAGAGATTATTTAGACCATAAAGAGTAATTATGGATTCATTTCCATACCTTGCATGAGAAACCAATGTCTCTCATGCAAGATGACCCAAAAATATTTTTTCTTTTATTTATTTTGTCTTTTCCCGTAATGTGTGAAACAGCTAGTAAGGAATATATCAGATTAATGTTGGCGGGTATTCCCACACGGATAACTAGCTCGTGGTCTGTATATTAATTATTAGATGTTATTTTGCATGGTCCGAATAGTGGTCGGTGGAAGCCTTGGCGGTTCGTCCATCCGGGACTGTAATAGCTGCTCAGCTGACTCCCATCCGGATACAGTTTTATTCTCTTTATCTTAATTTCAAAACCTGAATTCAAGTTGTAGTACTATTAAATGATGTCGACCAACATTATTTGAGAATTATTACAACAAGAAAATATGTGGGTTTTTCTTCCATTCACAGACAAAAGGGAGCTGAATGACGGCGGTCACCGTCACTTGGAATTCCCTTCTGTCTAAAAATCTTTCCATCTGGAATAATTGGGAGCTGGATAGCAGATGTTTGCAGTCCAGATCATTCCAGTTATTTCTGGCACTCTCTTTAGCCAAAATTCTTCTCATCCCCGGCTATTTCATCTCTGTGTGTCAACTTCTGTCTAAACCCACCTTATATTTTGGGTTATTTAATTTTACACTTCTCTATAAATTTATGCATGATACTATTATGTAGATATTGTGGTCAATATTATTTTGGGATCCTTCCCTTGGACATAGAAGTCTTGATTTGAATCAGATGTTTCATAATAAATTTCCAACAAAAATTCCTTTATAAATCCGGATCTGAGTAAGGGATAAATTCGACAGTTATGACTAATTCATATCCGACTGGGGGTTGATTTTGGGAAATTAGAAGCAGAGTCAGCGATTAGGTCTCACCTAGACTGAAAGGGTCTGTGTTCTTATTGAGAGTCTAGTACCTGATAGGGAATGATTTTCAGATTTATTATTTTCCAAAATTGCTGTTTGTTGGAAATCTTGTATTAAATATTACACTGGGTCAGATTCCACTTGGATTCCGATGAGGTGTGACAGATAATACTAGAGGAACAGCATTCGGGCCTTGGTTATTTTCTAAGGTAGGGTTGAGTATTCTTTCAACCGCTATCTTCTTCTGCCAAAGCCTATTTTTGAGTCCTGAGTGAGTGCATCCGGAACGAACTAATTTATTAGTTCGTTTCATTAGTTTGTATCTCATAACCACCCAACGGGAAGTGAACACTGCGAGCGGTTCACCGAGAATAGGGAATTCTTGATCCACACCCGGTCAATCTGACTGGGGGCTTTCTTTTACTACCAGGGTCAGACTTTCAGAAACCTCCGAGTGATAGGATTTTAAATGCTTTCTTTACTGCTTTCTTTTAACTGCTTTCTTTAGAGGTCACTCGGTTGTATTGAGAGTTGTGTAACTGCTACTAGGACAGAGAGTTAAGGGATAGTTCAGGGCTTGATTAGAATCTTTGGGCGTGACATGGGGGAATGATAGCGGTACTTGACACTTCAACTAATGATTTGTCAGGTGTTGCTTGTCCACCACAGATGAATAATATGCCTCAGCATGGCCATGTGAAGGCATTTGTGAGTCTGTGGTATCTTAGAATCTGTTTTCTTAAGAGCATGTAAACTCTTACTGTAAGTACCTGTCTGTTAAAGGGAACATGGTATAGAGAGCATGAGAGTTAGCTCACTGAAAGGATTATCCCAAGCTAAGATCTGTGTATTAAAATGGAAGTTTAATTGTGTTTCATCTGAATCCTGTCCAATCTTTATTCTTTTCTTCTTGTCCCTTCTGTCATATTTTAAATCTGCTTTCTTAGGATAATCTTAACCGCTTTCTTAGAATAATTCTATTGCTTTCTTAGATTAAATTTAATTCGCTTTGTAGAATAATTTTATCTGCTTTATTTTGATTGCTTTCATAGCGTAGTTTAAATTATGTCAAGTAGCTGTTAGTCATTTCTCAAACTCGAATCGAGTAACCGAGTGGAAAATCTTAGTAAATGACGTGGGCCCTGCTTCCATCGCACATCCTCCAGTGAACGATCCGGTACTTACTATAAATTACTGCAATTTTTGACTCCGTGCGCTTTCGGGGGCACAGTTTCTTAACACGAGTAAATAAAAATGTGATTCTTCAGAAAATACTCATGTAGTGGGAATCTGCCGAAAGTTTCATGGCAGGGAATCTCATGACATGAAATCATGAGAAGTATCATGGCACATATGCCGGGGACCCTCAGTGTGACAGGCTGAAGGTCAATTTATCCCGGTTGTATCATGAGATTTGTCAGAAGTTTCATGGCAGAGAGGACCACATTGTCATTTGAAATTAAAGCCCCTCATATGAGTGATAAAGAGTAACAACCTTAATATATCCCTAAACCCATTTTCCATCAATCATAACTCTTTCATTTAATAAAATCAATCCCGATATATTTTTATTGAAAAATACTCGTGTTAATGAAATTTGTCAAAAGTTTCATACAGCTACATGACAACTACTGATTGATTTATCGATATATCTTACTGTGATTTTTGATTGTGTTACTAACACTTTTTTAATGATTGAGACACTGTTGATGGGATCATCATCTACACAAAAAGAGGGGGAGATTGTTAGCACACTAAGCTTTTTGTGCAGATGAACAGTGTCGTCAGAACGCAGTTGGAACGACCCAAGGACGACAAAAACTGAACAGATTTATGGAAATTATTGTGACAGTTATTTTTGGCTGATGTTAACTGATTGGAAGAGTTATTTTCAGCTGATTACGAATTTTACTCTCCTATATATATGTGCATGAGTCCTTGAGAGTTCCAGATGGTTTTAGTTTTGATAAGATTGATACATTGATGAGATTGAGAGATTAGTTGATTGCAAACTTGATTTTAGAGATTACATTCTTGAGAGTTTCGAGTAAGGGATTTCAGAGATATATTTTACAGATTTTAGGAAACCTTGAGTGATCAAGATTACATGGTTTATATCTTTTATCATTGAGGGTTTCATGTTCTACATGGTTCTTGAAGAGACTTGATTGATCTATTTGAAGATTGCATGGAAGATTAATTCATGGTTGATGAAGGAAAATCCAGCGATGCTATGGTAAACGTTCAAGATCGGTAAGAGATCAATTGTATCTTGTTTACATCAAATAGGATTGGACATCCTGCAGCTGTAGTTGACACAGAGAGCTGACTACGAGTTGTTCTTCTAGAAAGGGTTCTAGAGTGTTTAGAGTTTGATGTTGGGTGCAAGATAGATTGAGTCTGTATTGGTTTGGGTTTTTCATAGTTAGTTGAAGTCGCCTGGATTGGTATCCCCCAGACGTAGGTCGTGAGACCGAACTGGGTTAACAAACGCTGCGTTCTTTACTTTTGCTATTTTTACGTTGTTACGACTTCACACCAACGACGCGCACATAGAAACTCAGATTTCAAGATTCATAAAAGGGGACAAACAGTCGTCTAAGAACATTTTTCAAACGAGGCTATGTGGATTTTCTTTCTCTCTCACAGACGATAAAGATTTGGATGACAAAAGTATTAGTCATCCAAGACTCTTTGTCGTCTAAAACCCTTCTAACCTAATCGATCCTGGAGGACAAAAGGCTGGACGACAGATGTTTGTCGACAAGACCTACTTTGTCGTCCAAGCCACTTTTTACAGCCAAAAAAGTCAAATTTTTATTTTAAATTCATTTTTTTTTAATTTTATTTGTAATTCTTTTATTTCTGAAGACAATTCCCCAATGTGTAGTCTACTATTTGTTTTGGCCAACCCATAATATTTTTGGCCATTTAATTTGACTTTCATTATACTATTATGAATGCATGCTATTATTAGTTATAAATTTTCTGTTAAAATATTTTGGGATACTTCCTTTGGACATAGAAGACTGAATTTATACAGATGTAGTTTTCCTAAATTTTCAACAAAAATTCTTAGATAAAAACTCAGATTTAAGCTAGGGATAATTTCCTCAATTATGATTAATTCATATCCGACCTTGAGTGATTTCATAAAATTAGAAACAGAGTCAGCAGTAGGTCTCATCTAGATTGAAATGATCTATTACATAAGTTGGAGTCTAGTGCATGTCTGTAAAAAGAGAATGGCCTTTTCGAAATCAATTATTTTCGTTGTTGTGTGTTTAGATTTTGGTATTAATTACTTACACTTGGCCCGGGTCTAGTTAGACACAAGACTTGTATAGTAGATAGGCTTTGGTGATTTTTTAGATAGGGTTGGCCATTCTTTCAATTAGAATCCTCCTATGGCAGGGTTGAAAAATAGAAACCCGAGTGGCAAAACGGGTGGAAAGGATTGATTTTCAGTCGTCTGTCTACTTATGCTCGCATCCCCACAATGCCTAGATATTTTCAACTCCATCGGTTCATAAGGCTATGAGCACTTTTAAACGCATCAAGATTGGATTTTTCATAAAACTTTCGAGTGATATGACTTTTAAAATGCTTTCTTTACTGCTTACTTTAAAATGTCTTTCAAAGAGGTCACTCGGATGTATGCGTGAAATTTACATGTGTTGGGAATAGATGTGGTAACATAAGAGTTTGGGAGATAAAAAAAACTCATTTAGTCCCATAAGTTTTTTCAATTTTCAAAACCATCCCACAAATATCGAATTAGACGAATCCTTCCCATAACTACCCTAATCATCGCCGAACCCGTCCACGAACTGGTTTTTCGCTGATCATCGCCGAACCCGTCCCATAACTTCCCTAATGGAGGGATGGGCTCGGCAATGATTAGGGTAGTTATGGGACGGGTTTGGCGATGATTAGCGAAAAAACCGGGTTCATGGACGGGTTCGGCTATAATTAGGGAAGTTATGGGACGGATTCGTCTAATTCGATATTTGCGGGACTATTTTAGAAATTTTTTTAAATTATAGGACAATATGGGTTTTTTTTCCTAAGAGTTTGAGATTTTATTTTAGTCTTGGGTGTGACCAGAAGAGAAATAGGTAGTGAGTGTCTCAGTAAGCAGTGTTATGTGTTGCTTTTCTACCATGAATAAATAACACACATTGCCAGGGTAATTATGAGTTCATGGCATCTAAAAACTTCAAATCTTTAAGAGCATGCTATTACAAGTTGTAAGTGCATGTATGTAAGGGAACATAGTTAAGGATGCATGAGAATTGACTGACGATACGGGTTATATTGAACTAAGATCTGATATGATAAAATAAAAGTATAGTAATTTGGCATATGAATCATGTCCAAAGTTTATTTATTTCTGTCCCTTTCGTCTTTTTATCCTGCTTTCTTGTTTAATTTATTTAGCTTAGATTAAAATTATATGTGTTCTTAGATTTTTTTTTTATTTTTTTTATTCTATGCCAAAATAGAGCCAAAATACACCGCTTACAAACTGCATTCTAGTTTCAACAGACACAGCACAAGCAACTAACAGTTAAAGAGTATCAAGAAAAAAACAAAAATGAAAGCAGGAGCCGACTATCTGTTCTTAGATTATTTAGGCTAGTTTTTTCCTAAATAACAACGGCTCTAAACTTCGGCCCCGGCCCTCGGCATGATCCCAGAGCGCCTGCCATTCGGCATGCAAGTCCTATGGTTGTGATTGGCTTTTGGCAAGACCGTCTAATCATCTTTTGGACCCGTCTCCTAAAATAAAAACGAAGCCCCTTATAATATTAAAAAAAGATTATAAATTTTTAATTTATTTTAAAAATACAACACTATGATAAAAAAAATTATATAAAATATAAAAAAAATTATTTACTTTTAAGTCTTGCACTAAACAAATGTACTACCTATATATCAAAAGGAATGTATGAACTATATAATTTTTTATAAAGAGTAAAAAATACAAAAAGAAATCTTAAATTCAAAATTTTAGAAAGAAGTAATATAGAAATAAAAAAAAATACAAGTACAAAAACTAAAAATAAAATATATATATTTAAAAAAAAAATGTTGGGGCCCTGTGCAAAGGGGGCCCTTCTCCAGCCCTGGCTTTTGGCCTAGGCCAATGACCAACACTTAGAAATGGACGGTCCTCATCTCCCAGTACAAAATTTTTCAAATAGGTTATTGGAGATGTTTGGGAGTCAGCAGATCCACTAGCAGATAGCAGATTCGGAGAGAGAATTGTGAGAGGATATGCTGATTGAATCCGCTATATGCTCCTAAATATGCCGGCTTCCAAACATCCCAATTATGTTGCGGAGATGGTATGGTGCGGATTCACATATATCCGTGCGAACGTGCGGACGTTCGCCATCTGCCGTTGATCAATTTCATCATCCAACAGTTGAAATGATTTGTAGGACTAGTTTCATATTTATTTTTTAGGTATTTAATTTATTATATTCGCAACATAGGCTATACAACTCAGCGATATGATACACACAACTCAGCGACAGATCCAATCCAATTCAGCGACAATATTGTGTTCATCTCAGCGAGGTTTGAAGTTAGAGCCGTTTGAAGTTCATTGCGATTTTAAACGCTTCTCAGCGACGGAGCCTCACAATTCAGCGACATGACAATGTAATTCAGCGACATTATTTTATTCATTTCAGCGACACAATTTTATACATTTCAGCGACATAGTGCTATTCATTTTATTCGCATCTCAGCAACGGAGCCACACAATTCAGCGACGTGGCCCATGTAATTCAGCTACAAGGCCAATACATTTCAGCAATTTAATATAGTACATTTCAGCGACATGCTATAGTATATTTCATCGATATATATGCATATCTCAGCAACATGTTATGCATATCTCAGCGACATAATATAATATATTTAGCGAGATGGTAAATGAAGAAATCTTTACACATTTTTTTGACAATTTTATCCTTTTTAATATATAGCCGTTAGATTTAATTCAACGGATGAGATTGATGCCTTTACCATGCGGATAAATATTAGTCCGCACCATAACCATCCCCATTATGTTGATTTTATGCAAACATGTTGAATTGTTATTTATAAGTATAGAATTGTACTCAAAATTGCTGAATAAAATTTCAAATATGAACTAACTAATAGGTTAAAAATATAAATTCAGAATTTTTGAATAGAAACTTAACACTTTAGATTGGCAATTCAGAACTCTATATAGAGTATGTTTGGGAGCAAGCATATTTGGTAGCATATAGCATATTGGAAGAGCATATCCTCTCACAGTTCTCTCTCCGAATCTGCTATCTGCTAGCGGATCTGCTGACTTCCAAACATCCCCTATATATCATTACAGTAAGCAGATTGCAATTTTCATTCAAACCACCGCAAACACCATTTAAGCTAGCACCTTTGGTCCCTGCATTTTGTCTTGAAACGCGTAATTAATAATTAAATTTCTGCAAGCAAACATCAACATCAATTAATACTTCCTCCGTCTCGGTATAATTGTTACGTTTGATTTTTTGACACTATTCACTGTTTAAGTTTGATTCAAATTTTTATCATAGTTATGTAAGAAAAAATATAGTCAATTGAGATCTTATTAGATTCGTCTAATCTTGTACTTTTAGACAATTAAATTTTTATAATTTTTTATTGTACACAATTTAAGTTATTATTGGTTAAAAATATGTATTGGCATACGTGCAGGGTGGGTCCGTGACAAAAATATTGAGACGGAGGTAGTATATAATGGAGTAACAAGTAATATGTATATACTTTTTGGAAAAAAAACACCATTGGTCCCATAAGTTTCCCCAATTTCGATTTCAGTCCCATATTAATTTTATTAACACAATCAATCCATTATGTTTGCTAATTTTTGCATAATTCATCCCAAACCCCTTAATGACGCATTTCTGCTGACGTGGCGCCGCGTAAGTTTGCTAATTGTGGCGCCATTGGTCCCATAAGTTGCTAATTGCGGCGCCATTGGTCCCATAAGTGTGCTTAATCCGGTGCCACGTCGGCAGAAATGCGTCATTAAGGGGTTTGGGATGGATTATGCAAAAATTAGCAAACATAATGGATTGATTGTGTTAATGAAATTAATATGGGACTGAAAAAGGAAATTGGGGAAACTTATTGGACCAATTGTGTTTTTTTCCCTATACTTTTTTATAAAATCCAAACCCGATTTGTTATTGTTGTTCAAAGAAACAAAGATGTTGCGATCATAAATTATTTCTACATGAATCTTTCGATGAAAAGTAAATTACTGTATTTAATAATATCTCCTGCAGCTTTGCAGGTTACAGATCCGGATCCGGGGTCTGGACAAAAGAGTTGGATTCAAATTAAATTAAAAATTGTGATAAACATTATTTATTATTTATTGTCCTGGCCTACTCCTAAGTCCTATCCCCATTGGCAATTTTGAAATGCAACCCCAGTAGTAGTTGGTAGTGGTGTGGGCGTGTACTGAATCCAGATGCACTCTCCCACCAATAATTGAGGCACTAAATGATGAAAGCTTTGGCCATTTACAGATAAATTATTTTATACTATATATTTCCAAATTCCAAGATATTTTTATATATTTTTATTTCTATTGCTTTCAAATACTACTGCGAAGGATATGGTGTCGGGCGAGAAATCAAGCCCCAACTATAATGTTGGAAGGTAGGAATTTTGAACTTGGGCAAGTACTATCCCCAACTGTGATTATATATACTTCACATACTCCCTCCAATTTAAAAAAAAATTGAAACGGACTCACAATTCACGCAGTTTAATGCATATTTTAAATCATTAATAACTCAAATTCGGTACAAGTAAAAATTTTAAAAGTTGGATATTTAAAAACTACTCGACGAGACGAATCTAACAAAATCCCACTTAACTATATTTTAACTTGTATAGCTGTGATAAACTTTAAGTTAAAGTGAATGTGTGAATAGTACCAAATTTCCAACGTTTCAATTTATCAAAAACGGAGGAAGTATGTACATATATATATTTGCTATTTTAACATAAATAATTTATTTGTATATTTGGTAAAATAAAATTGTTTGAAAAGTAGGAAAGTGAGGAGAAATTTTTTTTGCTTAACAAAGGTACGAATGGAAGGAATATGTGGTTGGGTAGGGAATCGAACATCCAACATAAAGATTGAAAATTATAGAATTTGACCACTTTGGCAAGGAGAAATTAGAAAAAGAAGAGATTTTTAATAAAAAGATAAGGTGTTAAATAAAAGGATGTTACTTGTAAAGAGTGGACGGAGTATATATCTTTTTAATAAAAAATATTTTCTAAAATATATTATTAACTAGTGTATTTTCCTCGCTGGCATGGACGATATTTTTTTAATAAATAAAATTAATAATTTGACATGTCATAAATTTTTAAAAAATATTTAAAATCTTTCATGGCACAAACAACTAGAAAATTTACTGGAACTTTAATAAGTGATAAATTAAGTGGGTGTTTGTATAAGCGATGTGAAAGTGATTATCTGATTATTGTGTTTTGAAAATGCAAATAATCAGGTTTGCAGCACCATTTTTGAGCAGTTAAACTAATTATTTGTATTTTAAAAATGCAATAATCTGATAATCACTTTTATTGCAGCTTATCCAAACACCCTATAAGTAGACTAACCAAAAGAGTGATGATATTACTTCCTTAATATTTCATGTCAGGAAATGCTTGCAAACTTCTTAGAAATATTTTAAGGAGCATTTTTCTCTTCCATAACTCTAATTACATACTCTATATTAATATTGGCACGACAATCATTAGAAAGTCTTTTCAATTTATTCGTAGTGACATGTCAGGGCAACAAAAGTAGTGGAAGTTTAGAAGCATCAAAACTAACAACTACACAATGGTATAAGAGTAACTATACTCAACACAAATTCACATAAATTTTATGAAAACAATATCACAAGAAATTTTTTTCCGGGGGGAAAGTTGGGCCTGAACCAATTAAACGTCAAAAGATATTTAAATATCAATTAAGAAGAGATTTATAGTAGTAAAATTAAAGAACACTGATATAAGAAACCATTTCAGTTTATAATAAGATATTCAGGATATTACAGAACCCAATTTACTACCAAGTCACAAACCTATAACCACTACGGACACAGAATTACATTAGAGGCGATAAAAAATAGATAAATCTTAAACTTTTAATCAAAGCTAATATTTATAAAAAAGTTACTATAATAATTTTTTAGGCCACCAAAAAGTGTATAATTCGCTTTTAGGCCACTATAAATCAAATATCTGGTTTTGGGCCACCAACATGAATTTGGGCTTTTTTTGGGCTAAACTGACAATAATGAGCTCCATGCTAGCTCAAAGTGAAAATGATTTCTTCTAATAGTCTATTTTATTTTTTATTTAAAGAAATAATATTTCCCCGTTCGATTATTTATGTCTTATTTTTCTTTTTGTCAATCTCAGTATTTTGGTATCATTTTCATTATAGAAAATAATTAAATTTACTAATCACGAAAACTATTACGACACATTAAATCAATAAATAAGGCTGTATTTGGTAAAAGACACTACCGTTTAGCAAAAATTAATATAAATAATAAATATTTTCCATTCTAATAATTAAATTTTAAACCATATAGGATGAAGACTTGGTTTAATAGTAAGTTACTATTTTCCAACCTTATGGTTGGAGATTCGATTTATTACCCGGTCCCCTATCCCTCCACTTTGTTCCTTTGTAATTTTTGTGGCATGGGATCCAACCGTCATTTTCCTGGCTAGTGGCTTCGAAAAAAAATATTACTACCTCCATCTCAATGTTTTTGTTACGGGTCTCACCTGACATGCATGCTGATATACATTTTTAACGGTTAATAACTTAAATAGTGTACAATAAAAAAATATAAAAATTTGATATTCTAAAACTATAAGATTAGACGAATCTAACAAGATCTCACCTGACTATATTTTTCCTTGCATAACTATCATAAAAATTAGAGTCAAAGCTTAACAGTGAATAGTGCCAAAAAGTCAAACGTGACAATTACAACGAGACGGGGAAGTATAAACCTCACCAAACTCTAAATTTAAACTCAAACACTATTGTTAAAAATTATCCAATCTAAAACTATTTTTATCATTATTTTCAAATTCCAATTTTTAAACTCTCATTATTTCCACATATAGCCTAAATTAAAATTTCAAATTCACTACCATTAATAAATTCAAAACCACAACCAAAATTGTACTTCCTCTGTTCTCATATAATTGCTCCCATCATGCATTTCACGCAGTCCAAGACACATTTTTAGATGTCAATAACTCAAAGTATATATAAGTAAAAATTATAAAAAAATAATATTATAAAACTACGTGATTAGACCAATCTAACAAGATCTCACTTGACTATGTTTTATCTTATATAACTATGCCAAAAAAATTGATCAAAGTTACTCAATGAATAGTAACTACTATGCAAATGGAACAATTATATGAGAACGGAGGAAGTATATGAATAAATCAATTAAAAATTTAAATTCATATCACATAAATTCCTAATTTACCCTTATTTTAAATAATAACATATGTTAAACAAATTGGGAGGATTGTAAAGGGTTTTGGTGAGGAAGCAGGTGAGGACGGGGCAGCGCCGGTGCGGCCAGGGCAGTGATTTGATCCGTATGGGACTGTAAAACGGTTGTGGTGAGGCAGCAGGTGAGGCCGGGGCGGCGTTGTAGCAGCCCGCTGGCAGCGATTGATGCGGGGGAGGAGGGCATGTGTGGGGTGGAGGCTTCCGGTAGCTCTAAGGATGGAAGATGAAGACTGAGAAGTGGGAGCTAAGGGAGAAATTGAAGAAGAAACTCAAGAGTTTGGAAGACCCAAAGACAAAGGAAAACAAAGAATAGGGAATTGCGGAATGAAAAAGGGTGGGGCTCCGATCCAGGAATGTGGAATGCACCGTTATTAAGGCCAATGACTGTAGCTAAGGAGTTACGCATATTAAGAGATACTCCCTCCGTCTTTTATAAGTGATACATTGAAGGTTTTGTCACTGTTCATTAAGTAACTTTAATTCGAGTTTTTAATACAATTATATAAAATAAAATATAGTGAAGTGAGATTAAAAATATATATTGGACTGCGTGAAATGTAGGTGGTATTTAAAAAAAATGAAAGAAGTACTTCTCCGTTCTTGTGATAATGCAACACAAGCTTTGACACAAGTTTTAAGAAAATAAGAAAGAGAAAGAGAGAGAAATATGGAATAAGTGTTAGTGAGACCCATTTTTAATGCCTAAAAACATTGCCATAATAAGTAATGTTGCATTATTATAAAACATCTTAAAAAGAAAATTGTTACATTATCAGAAGAACGGAGAAAGTAATATATTTTATGTATTTGTTTTTAGCTGAATATCAGAGTATTCCTAAGACTCAAAAGACCTAAGATTAGGGATGAGAACTTAGCCCAAATAGTTAAGTCCCCTAACTTCCAACGGAAGGTTGGAGGTTCGATTTGTAATTGTGAGGCATGGACTCCCACCACCCCTTTCCCAGGCCTTCAATGGCTCATCCAAAAAAAAGACCTAAGATTAATGAAATCGATTATACAGGACACCCTGCAAATTCGAATTCGGCCTAAGGGATTGGTCTCAGAGGTTCATCTTTCTCATTTTGTTTTTATGATTTATACAAAATTTAGAGAATGTAAAATTTTGGCGTGGAATGTGGGGGGGATTATTGGAGACTCCACTAGAAGAATGGTTAGGGATATTCTAAGGCATCAGGCTCCGGATTTAGTGTTCATTTTTTAACCTCAATCCTCTTTCGCTCGGTCTCGGAATTTTTTCCTTCAAGCGGGCTATGTTGAGGTCTGCAATCAAGAGGCTATTGGCAAGGCAGGGGGAGTTTGGACTTTGGTCCGATATGGTCAGCAATTTCAAACACAAGTTTTTGAATTGAGTGATCGTATGATTACACTCTCCTTGTCCTATGGTAATCTGTCATGGTTGATCACTGCCCTTTATGCTCCTCCGAGGTATAACGAAAGACGTGGCTGTTGGGAGAGACTGTCTAATCTTGCGACACGGATAAATAAACCTCGGGCAGTGATAGGTGATTTTAATCAAATTTTATCATCCTCGGAAGTCCAAGGGGGTCTGTACAACCTGGGAAGAGCCGAGGAATTCGGTAACTGTTTGCAGGAATGTGGGCTCTCTGCGGTTATTACTCAATGAGGGTGCTTCACGTGGTCTCAGCCCCTTGGAATACACAAGCGAATCTATAAAAGGTTGGATCGTTGTGTGATCAACAGTGAGTGGGAGAGCGCCTTTTCGGATGGTTTTGTTAAGGTCATCCCTAGTGTGGGTTCTGATCATAGCCCACTAATGATGTCATGCGGATCCCACCATCGGAAGGGATCTGGGGCTCCTTTTCGATGGGAAGCTGCTTGGACGGAACACCAGGAGTACACAGCTGTGGTGGACAAGAATTGGAATAATTATTTGTCATCAGTGTCACAACAGCTTAAGGAGATTGCTCATGCCTCTCTAGAATTTAATAGGAAGAGGGTGGGAAATTTCAAATGGAAGAAGTTCAAGCTGATGAAAAGATTGGAGGGAGTCACCCGTACACTGGAAAGGGTGGACTCGATCAAGCTGCTATTATTGGAAGCTGAACTTCGTAAGGAACTGGACTCTATCTTGGCCCAAGAGGAAATGCATTGGTACCAAAGGGCTAAGGACAATTGGGTTCGATTGGGGGATCGGAATACAGCCTATTTCCATGCCCGTGCCAAAAATAAAGGACATCAAAATAGGATATATGGTCTATTTCTGCCAAACGGTGATTGGTCCGAGGATGAGAACATTCTGAGGGATCATGCCAAGGATTTCTTCCGAGAGTTATATTCTAAACCACATACCAGCTTGGTGCAAAGAATGGAGGGATTGGGTGAGGCAGGTCAAATCCCACCAATTCGTGGCCTTACTACTCAGGAAGAAGAGAGGCTGACAGTAAATGTCTCTCTGAAAGAGGTGGACACGGTGATAAAGAGTATTAATGACTTCCCGACTCCGGGCCCAGACGGATTCCCGGGATTTTTCTTAAAAAAATACTGGCACATTGTTGGGCAATCGGTGTATAACTTTATCCACACGGTGTTTAAAGAGTGTGTCATCCCGGCAGAAATGACGAAGGCCTTGATATGCCTTATTTCCAAAACTGATACGCCTGCTTATATGAGGGAATTTAGGCCAATTACGTTGTGTAACGTTCTTTATAAGATCCTGACCAAAGTCCTTGTGAACCGTATTCGACCGATCCTGCAGGCACGGATATCCCACCACCAATCTGCTTTTCTGCCGGGGAGAGGAACCGTGGATAATGCCATTATGCTACAAGAAATTATTTCCCACCTGTCAGCGTCTAATACTCGGACGAAAGCCATAATCATCAAAATTGATGTGGCCAAGGCCTACGACAATGTACATTGGGATTTCCTCGAGAAATGCTTGTTGGAAATGGGACTGCCCGAGGCCACAAGGCAACTTATCATGACGTGTGTCGTTTCTCCTTCTTTCTCGGTGCTATGGAATGGGAGAACGCTTGATGAATTTCAACCGGGAAAAGGGTTACACCAAGGGGATCATATCTCCCCTTACCTTTTCTTAATCATTATGGAAAAACTCTCTCTGCTTATACAACAGAAGGTGCATCAAGGGAGTTGGCAACCTGTTAGCATGTCCAAGGGCGGTGTTGGGGTGTCCCACTTAATCTTCGCGGATGACCTTATTATTTGCTCAAAGGCGGATAGGGGAAGTATTCATAGCGTATCTCAATCTCTTGAAACTTTCTCTAGAGCCTCTGGCTTGAAGCTGAATCACCAAAAGTCAGCCTTGCTCTTTTCAAAAGCTGTGGAGCAGAATGAGAGAGAATGGATTGGCGAAAAACTCCAGATTGCTGTGGTTGACTCCCTAGGGCCATACTTAGGCTTCCCAATGATTAAGGGAAGAAAGAAGTGTAGTGACTTCGCGTTTATTCTTGACAGAATGGGATAAAAAATGGAGGGTTGGGCCTGCAAACTCCTCAACAAAGCCGGGCGACTCACATTATGTAGAGCGGTGCTAGCAGCTATCCCAACATACTTTATGCAAATGCATTGGCTGCCTGAATCAATCTGTCAAGCCATTGATAGGAAGATAAATCGTTTCTTGTGGAAAGACAGGGATGGGAGAGGTCTCAACTTGGTCAAATGGGATACTATCACATTGCATAAGAAGGCAAGGGGGCTGGGGCTTCGTAAGGCCCGGGCAATGAATATATCCTTATTAGGGAAACTTGTATGGAGCTTCATCCATGCTCCGGGAAAAATATGGGTCCAAAGTTTGAGAGATATGATGCCTGCTAATGAAGATTTCATGATCATGGGAATCAAGCATCATTCGAAACTCATGAATCTGATTCAGAAAATTATGCCAATCATCAAGGGAGGTTTCAAATTTCGGATTGGGAATGGGGAAGCTTCATTATGGTTCTCGGAATGGTGGAATGGGGTGCAACTTGGGAATATTTGTGGAAAGCCAGGACCTTGAATTAAAAGTCAAGGATGTGGTCGATCAAGGAGCTTGGAGATGGAATGTTGCTACTCAAGTTCTGGGAAACATTATCAAGGATATATGCGACAGTCCCCCCCCCCCCCCCCCCCCCCACTGATCCATGGAATGGTGAAGGATTCTTGGATTTGGAAAGGAACCAAATCAGGGCGTTATTCTGTTCAGTCTGCATACCAATACATCTCTCAACGGGACGGGGCTACGGAAGGGTGGAGCTGGATTTGGAAGGTGTTTATTCCGGAGAAAATCGGTTTTTTCTTATGGTTGATTTGTCACGACTCACTCCCGGTAAATTCAACAAGGTACAAACGGAATCTCACCTCATCTCCATTGTGTACTCTTTGTGGAACAATGGAAGAAGAGTGGAGCCATTGTTTGTTCTCATGTGCTTGGGTCAAGCCAATCTGGAGGAAACTTAATATCTTGGTCTCTCAGGACTGTCACTTGATACAGAAAGAGACCATTAGGCAGTTCCTCTCATCAATGATAGGTGCCTGTGGTAATATCTTGGTGGCGGCACTATGGTGCGTTTGGTTGGAACGAAATACTCGAGTTTTTCGTGGAGAATCTAAGTCTGTTTGGGTCGTTCATAGGGACATCTGCCGCCTCAATACTGAATTGGAGCGTGCGAAGCAGAGGCTGCATGGACCCAAGTAGCGGCTGAAACTTTTGACAATTTCCGTCCCACGAGCATTTTCTAAAATTATACCAGGTTCGATTTATTAAATGAAAAGCGTTATGATTCACGGGAAAGGGTTTAGGGATACATCAAGATTATTAGTCTTTTTATTACTCAAGTGTGGTACTTTGGTTTCAAATGGCGCTGTGGTCCCCTCTGTCATGAAATGTTGACAAATCTCATGGCATAGCCGGGATAGGATTGACCTTCAGCCTGTCACACTGAGGATCCCCGGCAAATATGCCATGATACTTCTCATCAATTCTTGCCATAAGATTTCCTGCCATGAAACTTTTGACTGATTCCCACTACATGAGTATTTTCCGAAAATTCGTGATCCTGGTTTAGGTTTTATTTAATGAAACCAATTTATGATGGCGGGGTTGTGATTAGGGATAGATTTATACGTAGTCATGTTTTTATTGCTCGTGTTTAAGAAACTGTGCCCCCGAAAGCGCACGGTGTCAAAAATTGCAGTAATTTATAGTAAGACCGGATCGTTCACTGGAGGATGTGCGATAGAAGCAGGGCCCACGTCATTTACTAAGATTTTCCACTCGGTTACTCGATTTAAGTGTGTGAAATGACTAACAACTACTTGACATAATTTAAACTAAGTATGAAAGCAATTAAAACAAAGCAGGCAAAATTATTCTAGAAAGCGGATTAAATTTAATCTAAGAAAGCAATAAAATTAATCTAAGAAAGCGATTAAGATTATTCTAAGAAAGCAGATTTAAAAAGAGACAGAAGAGACAGGAAGAAAAGAATAAAGGTTGGACAAGATTCAGATGAAACACAATTAAACTTCCATCTTGTTACACAGATCTTTGTTTGGGATGATCCTTCAGTTAGCTAACTCTCATGCTCTCTATACCATGTTCCCTTTAACAGACAGGTACTTACAGTAAGAGTTTACATGCTCTTAAGACAGCAAAATCTAAGATACCACAGACTCACAACTGCCCTCACACGGCCGTGTGGAGGCATGTTATTCATCTGTGGTGGACAAGCAACACCTGACAAATCATTTATTGAAGTGGCAAGTACCGCTATCATTCCCCCATGTCACACCCGAAGATTCTAATCAAGCCCTGAACTATCCCTTAACTCTTAGTCCTAGTAGCAGTTACATAACTCTCAATACAACCGAGTGACCTCTAACGAAAGCATTTAAAAGAAAGCGATAAAGAAAGCATTTAAAATCCTATCACTCAGAGGTTTTTGAAAGTCTGACCCTGGTAGTAAAAGAAAGCCCCCAGTCAGAATGACTGGATGTGGATCAAGAATTCCCTATTCTCGGTGAACCACTCGCAGTGTTCACTTCCCGTCGGGTGGTTATGAGATACAAACTAATGAAACAAACTAATAAATTAGTTCGTTCCGGATGCACTCACCCAGGACTCAAAAATAGGCTTTGGTAGAAGAAAATAGCAGTTGAGAGAATACTCAACCCTACCTTAGAAAATAACCAAGGCCCGAATGTTGTTCCTCTAGTATCATCTATTACACCCTACCGGAATCCAAGTGGAATCTGACCCAGTGCAATATTTAATACAAGATTTCCAACAAACAGCAATTTTGGAAAATAATAAATCTGAAAATCATTCCCTATCAGGTACTAGACTCTCAATTAAAACACAGATCCTTTCAGTCTAGGTGAGACCTAATCGCTGACTCTGCTTCTAATTTCCCAAAATCAACCCCCAGTCGGATATGAATTAGTCATAACTGTTGAATTTATCCCTTACTCAGATCCGGATTTTATAAAGGAATTTTTGTTGGAAATTTATTAAGGAACATCTGATTTAAATCAAGACTTCTATGTCCAAGGGAAGGATCCCAAAATAATATGACCACACTATCTACATAGTAATATCATGCATAAATTTATAGAGAAGTGTA
Organism: Hygrophila difformis; assembly: GCA_030278955.1. Lineage (NCBI taxonomy): Eukaryota > Viridiplantae > Streptophyta > Magnoliopsida > Lamiales > Acanthaceae > Hygrophila > Hygrophila difformis. The sequence goes on from JAOANR010000001.1 coordinate 72,877,255, forward strand.
AAATAAAATAACCCAAAATATAAGGTGGGTTTAGACAGAATGTGAAACACAGAGATGAAATAGCCGGAGATGAGAAGAATTTATTTGGCTAAAAAGATGACAAGAATAATCAGGATAATCCGGACTGCAAACATCTGCTATCCAGGTCCTGATCATTTCAGGTGGGATGATTTTTAGACAGTGGAATGCCTCAAATGACAGTTGCCGCCGTCATCTCAGACTCCACTATCTGTGAAGTTGGATAAAAACCCACATGTTCTATTACTGCAATAATCATTAGATGACATTGGCATATATCATCTAACATTACTACAGCTCCAGATTCGGGTTCGAAATTAAAATAAAGAAAAGAAAACTGTATCCGGATGGGAGTCAGCTGAGCAGCTATTATAATCCCGGAGGGACGAACCGCCAAGGCTTCCACCGACCACTATCCGGACCATGCAAAATAACAACTAGTAATTAATATACAGATCACGAGCTAGTTATCCGTGTGGGAATACCCGCCAACATTAATCTGATATATTCCTTACTAGCTGTTTCACACATCACGGAAAAGACAAAATAAAATAAAAGCAAATATTTTTGGGTCATCTTGCATGAGAGACATTAGTTTCTCATGCAAGGGTATGGAATTAAATCCATAATCGCTCTTCATGTCTAAATAATCGCTCATTCCATAATTAATTAATTATAGTCCTGATTATATACTTAGATCATTAGAGCTTAATCATTTGTAGAAGAATCTTTTAATGGGAAATTGAACAAAGTTCTTTATATCAAATTGATCGTGGGTTGAGATCATTGGATCTCAACCTCAAAATATTAATATAAAGGTTTAATTAATTAATGAAGTGAGATGAAGAATGGAAACTTGGCAAAAAGGTGCCACCTTGTCGCGATGCAGAGTTTGTGTCGCGGAGCGTGGCTCCGCGACAAAGGTTTCGCGACAAAGGGGTGGGAAATAAAAGGAAAGGAATTTTGAAAGTTTAGGGTTTGTTTTGTCGCTAAGTAAAGAAAATTTTGTCGCGGAACGTGGTTCCGCGACAAGGGCATAGCGACAAAAAGGTTGAAATTTGGACAAGGCATAATTCTTGTCGCGGAACAAGAGGTTTTGGCGCGGAACGTGGTTCCGCGACAAGGTTGCTTCGCGACAAAGCCCTTCCAGAATAAAATCACAAGTATTTGGGTCCTTGGTCGCTAATCAAGATTTTGTCGCGGAACGTGGTTCCGCGCCAAGGGGTGTTTCGCGACCAAGGGTTTTAAAATAATGGTCAACAAATGTTCTTTGGCACCTTTGTCGCCAAAGCACCATTTTGTCGCGGAACGTGGTTCCGCGGCAAGAGTTATTCCGCGACAAAAGTGTGTCCAGTACACATGTCAGAAAAGTAAAGTGGAACAGTGGCATGCATTATGTGTGATCTCACCCATTTCAGATTCAAAAGCTAAACTAAGCTCAAAATAACAAAACAGAATTTGAATCTAGCTAGAACATGCTTGAACATAAAAGAAACAAAACAAACTTAAAACTTAAAAAACCCTAATCTGAGCTTGATCACCCATAAGCATGCAACATTATCCCAAGAGAAATTCACCAAGCAGTGACATTAAAATGCAAAACGAGGGTCAAATGACCCAAGGAAAACGAAAGCAGTAAGATCCATGGGGTGTGAGACCCATTTCATGATTTTGGGACACAAATGGAGAATGTTTTCCCATATTATTAAACGGTGTTGTTCATACCCATGATTTGGGTACCACAAACCCTTAAACAAAAGTTTAGAACAAGAAACAAGGTGTAAAACTGGCTATCTAACCCAAGTGCAGTAAACTACCTCTAACTAGTGCATAAATTAAATAATACAAAAGAAAATCTAACTAAACTACCCTAAACTAAACTAACTACTGAACTTCCCACTTGTCTTCAAGAGTGAGTATTTTTTCTAAAATTCTTCCAACTTTTAGCTCAAAGGAAACACCTCATATTTATAGAGGGGAAACCATAAGCTCATGGGCCTTGATTTGAGCCCATTGTGTCTCAAGACATCACACACATCACAGCTTTGTCTCGGAGCACCAAGTTTGGTCGCGGAACACACTGCATGTGGCAAAGCTTCTCGACTGGGTCTTGTGTCTCTAAAAATGTATCTTGGTCGCGGAATGGACCTTTGTCGCGGAACAGCGCATCGCGACAAGGGTATCGCGACAAAGGGCTCTGGCTGGTCTTTTCCTTCATCTGAGCTTGCTTGGTCGCGGAGCGTTCCTTTGTCGCGGAACCATGCATCGCGACAAAGGGCTTCCGCGACAAAGGTTTTCCTGGGCCTGGATTGGGCCAGATGGGCCGAAAATATTCTTTTTGTGGGCTTTTCTCTCTTTTTCCCATCTTTTTCATTCCTTTTTCTTTTTCTCATGTTTTTGGATTTTTCTAACATAAATATGTAATAAAATTACATATTTATGCCTTTTTCACACCAGCTTATTATTTTTACAATTATGCATAAATTAGTCCAATTCGACTGCTTTCTTACTTAATGTAAGACCGGAATGCGATCAAATGCCCGTTTAAGACACGGAAATGGATTGAAAATAATGGTCATTTCTGGCCATTATCAGCGGCCTCCTATGGAGTCGTGGCATCCTGTGGGGGGCGGGGATGTCGTCCTTCATGTGGACGGGAGCGTCTTTGGTACAATGGGAAGAGCTGGGTTTGGTTTCGTGGTTAGGGGAGGTGACGGACAGTGGCGTGGAGGAGGGTGTGGTTTTTTGGGCACTAAATCTATCCTATATGCAGAACTGGCGGCACTAGGTATGGGGCTTGATTACATTGCTAATCTGGGGGTGTCAAGAGCTTGCTGTTACAGTGATTCCTTGGACGTGATTGCAACACTTGAGGAGGACTCCGGAGTTCATGAAGCTACGGCTTTTATCAAGCAGATCAAAGAGAAGACGGCTTCCTTTCAAGAGTGCAGCATACGCCACATTCGACGAGAGGGGAACAAAGTGGCGGACAAATTAGCTAAACATGGTGCCTCCGCCGAGGAGTTTTACACGACATGGGCATTCCCGTCGGATGTTGTCCGTGAGGAGTTAGTGGCAGATCTGACAGACCTATCTGTAACTCGATCCAACTTAGCTTGGATTGAGATTTAGTATTGTTGCTTTCCTTTTTTCTTTCTTCTTTTCGTATTTGTTTCTCCGGCCTCGGCTTTTCAAAAAAAAATTTTTTTCACCATTTACGAATTATCAACCCCGATGATGATGACTTATCGGAACAGTAAGTCTATACCGGGTGGATTCGGTTTCCTATTCGGCCCTATTGTGTTTCACGAACCGACACCTCCTCAAAAAAAAAAAAAAAAAGAATAAAAAAAAATTATCAACCCCCACTGTTCTGGTCTCATGTCTATATAACCCAATGCTCTCTTCACTCCATCCACGCGATCCACTCTACAGTCTCCTCTTCTCTACTCTTCTGCAAACCCTTTTGGCATCTCGCCTTCCCTCACATCTTTCCGTCTCTTCCCTCGCCATTTTTGCTATAGCTGATGCAGCAGAAGGGAAGGCCCTCTAACAGACGGTCCCGCACATTCTCCAGATCTCGCATCGCCATTGAGGGCTCTTAAATTCTCATTTTTTCTCTCTAATCCCAGCTTTCTCGACAACCCGTTTCTTTTACTTCTTTCCTTGTTTAATATGGCTTCCCTTCAAGGTTCTTTCCTGAATCATTTGGAGTTGATTCCCATTTTTCTGTATTTAAAACTAATTTGATTTTAACGGTGGATTCCGAAAATGTAATGGTGATTGTTTGGTCTTTATTGTACAGAGCAAGAGCGTGAGGTGCAGAAGTGTTACTGGTCTGAGCATTCCGCTGACCTCACTTTGGAAGCTATGATGCTTGATTCAAAAGCATCTGATCTGGACAAAGAAGAGAGGCCAGAGGTAGATTTCTTGACAAAGATCAAATCTTGGATTGGATCTCTTTCTTTTTCGTTTATTTATATAAATAAATGATCAATACCCTTAAAATCTACATCTGGAATTATCTTTTGTTGATTATTGTATTTGAAGTTTTATCTCCTCCACAAGGACGAGATATTGTTTGTTCCTGACTTCTTGTAGGCAGTTTATGAATAAAAAAATTCCTTATGTGATAGTATTATTTAAAATAAAAATGGAATGAAGAGTCCACTTGGCTGTACTATTACTGAATTTATTTTATATTAAGTTGAGGAAATGTGACGCTATGGTGGTTTCATTCTTGGTTGTGAGATGTGGTTGAATGTTTCTTCTCTAATGTAAGGTGATGTCTTTAATATATCTATGTGTGTTTGAATTAGTTTGAAACTAATTTTAATCGATTTGAATGTTCATATGCAATTGATAGAGAGTGCTAGCAGTATACAACAGATGCCACTTTTGTCTGCTCTGTGGACAGTATATTCTAGGTTACAAAACATGGAAAGGGTTTTGGGTGTTCATATATTCATATCTAATACTTTGTTACTTATTCATATGTATATCCCCGTCTAAATTTTATTATTGTGGATGTTACGCATGGCGGCATGGATAAAGTACTTGTAATACTGCTCACAGGAAAAGTTTTGAGTAAAGGATGGGGTAAAGATGCAGTAGTCACATGTAGTCTACAATAAAGTGAAAACAAGGGTCACATGTATGAGTATGTATAAGGTGATTAAGGTTCTTGTAGTTGTTCGTTTGATGGTATGAGCTTCTTCTGGGGTAGAAAATGAGCCCATTGATGGTTGTTTCGACACATGTCTATTTTCTCATAAATGCTGTCATCAAACTGTATAATTTGTTGAATATTTTTGCTAAAGAAATAAGACAATAAGCTTTTGTAAATCCTCTAAATACAAATGGTTATGTGTATTCAGTCCAAATGTCTTGTTTTGAATGTTATATTGACAAACCAGATTCCCTCTTGGCTACGGTTTTGTTGGGTCAACATTGTCTTTTGCTTGTTCAAATAACAATTAAGGTGAAGCAGGGTCAGGAACGAGGAATCTCTTTACGATAAACAGATCCAGACTCCAGGAAAATAAAATTTATTGCTTGTATATAGCTGGGTCTTTTATTGCAGATCACCTCTATAATATGTTACCTTAAACCAATCCCTAGTTATCAATTCCATGCAGCAATTTTAAATTACCAGCAAAATTGTCGCTTATAAGTCTTAGTTCTTTGGAAGTTGGTGAGTGGTGACTGAGAAGTTGTTTTAGCTTATTCATATATGATATGCTTGTTTCTTTATGTTATTTGTATATATATACTTACAAAAACACATAAAATTTATATATAATATATGTATATGATATATTTGAAAGGGACATGATCCTGAAGTTTTCTATCTATAAAGCATTGATTGATTTCAATATGCTAGTTGTACTATCGCTTCTTGAGTCTTGATCTTGCCTAAAAGACGAGGTGTTGATTTATTTGGTTGAATGGACCGTGAAATCCTTAATACATCAACTTTGTAATAAATGTGTATAGGTTCTGTCTCTGCTCCCACCATATGAAGGAAAGTCAGTGCTGGAATTGGGAGCTGGTATTGGCCGTTTCACTGGTGAATTAGCTAAAAAAGCTGGTGAACTTGTTGCTGTGGACTTCATCGAAAGTGTGATAAAAAAGGTCTGCGGCCTTGTTCTCATTGTGCATTTCATGATTAGCTTTTCTAGTATACTGAATTTACTTTTAGAATTTCCCATTTCCCACCATTTTCAGAATGAAACAATTAATGGACATCATAAGAATGTGAAGTTTATGTGCGCTGATGTGGCATCTTCTGATATGATGTTCCCGGAAGGATCATTGGACTTGGTATTTTCTAACTGGCTGTTGATGTATCTCTCAGATAAGGAGGTAAATTTGTAATCTCTGTTTTACAGGCAGTTGCTTTGTACATTCTATACAACCATTGACTGCATTATTTTATTTCCCATTTTATATTTTCCCATGGTATGTAGGTTGAAGATCTTGCCCACAAAATAGTGAAGTGGCTAAAAGTTGGAGGCTACATATTTTTTAGAGAATCATGCTTTCATCAGTCTGGAGATCATAAGCGAAAGATGAATCCAACCCATTACCGAGAACCAAGATTCTATACAAAGGTTCCAAGCTTTTTCCTATATCATATTGCTGCTTGCTACTACTTTTATATCTCTTGAAATACAGTACTGTGTTACACTATCAATTCCATTATGATAAATGGAAGCAACATACTCTATTTATGCTTCTAATCTTCTATACTCCCTCCGTTTTCTATTAATTGTCCATTTTTCCTTTTCTGGATGTTTTGAATCCGATTTCTTAGTAAAATAAAGTTGGTGAGAAACTAGGAGGGAGAGTGGACTGTGAGGGAAAGTAGGGGGGAAATAGGAGGAGAGAGGGGATTTATTAAAAAGCATGCCAAACATGGTTGTTACGGCGTCGCCATGGCGTCGACATGGCGACGCCATGGCGGTACGGCGGTCAGAGAAGATCGCCACAAGCGCTCGCCATGCCATATGGCGACTAAATGTGTTGATACAGTGTGAAACTGTACCATGGTGGCACCACAAGGGTAAGAGGTCGTACCCATCCTGTCCAAACCCAACCCAGAAGTAGCAAAAAGAAGCCAAAACCCAAGCTTTAACCTGATTCATTTTAGCATCCGTCTCTGCTTCAAGCACAAATGGAAGCCCTCGCTCACACTGATTGCCGGTTGCCGGTTGACGGTGACGCTCTCTTGTGGTGCGGCGAGTCTCCTGATTTTCACTTTGTGCGCATTTAACATTTGGGTGTGAGTGTGTCTTTGTGAGTTCCCACCCAATCCCAAGTAGCGAATTCCCACCCTATTTATATATCTCTGTGTCTTTGTGAGTTGCTGCCAGCTGTGAATTGTCCACACTCCTAATACTCCACTATATTTGTTGTATATTATATTATATTAGTATTAGATAAAGTAATTTGTGAGTTGTTGAATGCCTGCCCAAAACACTGCACTCCCCACACACCCATTCTACTTGTTTTTAGTTTTTTACCTACTCACAATCTAATATCAAATATTTTACAATATAATAATAATATATAATGTATATAGAAAATTACATAATACTACTAAATATTATTGTGATATTACTTAGCGCCATATTATCGCCATGGCGGGCGCCATGGCGCCATGGCAGTATGGCAGTCCATAGGCGCCGCGCCGCAACAGGGCGCCGTAACAACCTTGATGCCAAATGAAAGTAGGACACTTACTAAAAACGTAGGGAGTATAAATTAAAAATACATTTCAAGGCAACAAAGACTAATGAAAAAGTTTGGCGCTCTCCTGTCATTGTGGATAGCTCAGCACAAAGTTGCTTTTATACAACCAAGTTAAAAGTTTTAAATTGTTTATTGATAATTGCAGTTGTTTGTTGATTCTTTATTCTCACTACTTGTTTGGGATTCTTTTTAATTGTCATTTTAATTCTTCCATTTGCTCATGCAGGTTTTTAAAGAATGCCATCTGCGGGATGACTCTGGAAATTCATTTGAACTTGAGCTTGTAAGTTGCAAATGCATTGGAGCCTATGTGAGAAACAAGAAGAATCAGAATCAGGTATTAAAGTTATATATGGTGCATTTTTGTCTATGTGTCTTTGTTTGTCATAATATTCTTGAATTTGTGATTGTTAGGCCCAATATGAGATGATTTCTAGGGTGTTGGATTTTTGTGTCCCAAGTTAATATTCCTCAATGAGGTAGCTGTAATGTGGATCAGTTTTAAGATAAAATCTTTCTCACACTTAATTAAAATTGCTGCCCTTGGGTTGCATATTGCTAATTTGAGAATGCCTGTCTTGAGTCAATGATTCTAAGAGGAATAATGATTTTAATCACATTTGTTGTTTGCTGATTTTATAGATCTGCTGGGTCTGGCAAAAGGTTGCCTCAGATGATGACAAAGGATTCCAGAAATTCTTGGATACTGTTCAATATAAATGCAGTGGCATATTGCGGTATGAGCGTGTCTTCGGAGAGGGGTTTGTGAGCACTGGAGGGATTGGTATGTATCCCTAACTTGCTACAAAATCATAATGTTCAATTTAGATGTTCTAATGATGTTTCCTGTACTAGGAATATTGCCATTCTGTTACATTAATTTGTGGGATACTTGGAAATGTAATTCCTAAAACTAGCTATTGCATAATGTGCAAAGCAATTGCTGAGTCCATCATGTGCCGCAGTTAATTGTATCTTCACTGGTCATATGTTTAAATTCTTCATATTATATCTTTTCAAACTGTGAGCTTGTTGGTTCGTGGGGGATTATCTGGCCGAATTGTACCAAATTGATGATTAAATATTATTTTTGAACAGAGACAACTAAAGAGTTTGTAGCTAAACTGGATCTCCAGCCTGGCGAGAAAGTTCTGGATGTGGGATGTGGTATTGGAGGCGGTGATTTCTACATGGCAAATGAGTATGATGTTCATGTTGTGGGTATTGACCTCTCTGTCAATATGATATCTTTTGCTCTTGAACGTGCAATTGGTCTCAACTGTGCTGTTGAGTTTGAGGTTGCTGACTGTACCAAGAAACAATATCCTGATGGCACGTTTGATGTGATCTATAGCCGAGACACTATTCTTCATATACAAGTAAAGCATGCTTATTTTTAAGTTTTGTTTGTTGTAGTTACAAGTGTTTTTTCAGTCCTCCACATGCTTAATATTAAAACTCTGGCACCGTAACTGGGATAGCCGTGTTTGGCCTCATACATAATTTAAATCTATCTCAGGACAAACCTGCATTATTCAGAACATTCTACAAGTGGTTGAAGCCCGGGGGCAGAGTCCTCATAAGTGACTACTGTAGAAATGCTGGAACTCCATCCAATGAATTCGCAGAGTATATAAAGCAAAGAGGTTACGATCTCCATGACGTGAATGCTTACGGACAGGTGTGTGCGAATGCCATCTCCGAACTCCTCTGCCTGCTTCATATTTGTTTGTATATGCTCATTGTACATTTTCTGCAGATGCTTAAGGATGCTGGCTTTGATGAGGTAATTGCAGAGGACCGAACTGATCAGGTACTCTTGGGCTGAGTTGTTCCGCATAAATGCTTTTGTGGTTTTAAGTACCCTAGACCTATGTCTCATTTTGTATGTCTGTTTTCCAGTTCATAAAAGTTCTGGAGAAGGAATTGAATTCCGTGGAGAAGGATAAGGACACATTTATAAGTGACTTCTCTGAAGTAAGGATCTGATCTCCTTTGCCCCCATATTTGCTACTGTCTCTTCTTATATCTCGAGATTCTCGGCACTTAATTCTTACAAAATTCGTTTGGGTCATTTGTAGGAAGACTATGATGATATAGTTGGAGGCTGGAAGGCCAAACTTAAAAGGAGCTCCTTGGGCGAGCAAAGGTGGGGATTGTTTATTGCCAAAAAGAAGTAAAAAAAAAAAAAACTGTCTGTTCTTGATCTGCTACAATCGACAGGCGACCGAATGCATCATGAATAATAAAGTTTTGTGGCTTGTGAATCCGGAGACTGGTTGGATTGGTGGTATTTGTGTTGTTATGATGTTTGGGTTTTGTGATGCAAGCGTTCGCATAAAAGCCATCTTATGATAGATATATACAGATGGCGGATTTCAGTATCTGTTTTATTCTCTCAGGATGATGAGTTGATGACTTCTCTGTTTGTCTTTGCTTGTTGGAGCATTTTTTTTTTTTTAAATTTACCGGTTCATGGTGGAAATGCTTTTGAACTAGATGGATTCTCAAGTGTTTTAGCAGTTTTTTAAATTTTTAAATTTCTTTTAAAACTTTTTTTTTTATTATTTTTATTTTTTTTTCAAAAGAAAACTTCTCGCATAGATCAGTGAACCAAGCGAGTTTGGAGTAGGTGATACTTGAGTTCGGCTCATTGAGATTTTTCGAGTACTAAAATTTATCGAACGTGGTTCGCTAGTTAAATGCATAATTAGGTTAAATTCTAGCTGATTTTGAGCTTTAAATAGCTGAGCCTGAGCTTGAGCAGGCTCGTATTATTTTAACAGCTCTACGCGCATAGTAGTATAAGAATGTGCACCGAAAACTCAAGGTGTCAAAGTTGCAGTATATATAAAAGATAAGACCGGAGGATGTGCACTGGAAGCAGGTTTCACATGACCATTTCATTAGGTTTTCTACTTGGTTACTTGGATCAATTTATGGGTTTTTTAGATCTATTTATTGCAGAATTTAAACCTAGTCTAAGAATCACATGAAATCCTATTATTCTAAAATAAAACATGAAACACCTATCCTGAGAAAGCGATTAAATATACTCCTCTACAAAGCAAGCATAATTATCCTAAAAAGCATTTAAAGGGCATAAGAGACAAAAAAAATAAATGACAGATTGGACAAGGAGTAGATATGAATTGCATTAAACTCCAATTTTTAGAATGAGATTGGATCGTTGTTAAGAATGAACTTTCAATTCAGATAATTTTCATGTATTTTCGAACTCTTCCCTTTAAGACAGATACTTGTGATATGATGCATTTTAGACAGTTGAAATGGTTTTAGATTAAAGCATGTGTGATGATTTTATGAGATTCATGTACTGGTCAATGTGTCAGATGTACTGATTTCTAGTTCTGTATGTGCTTGGTTTTGCTTGAAAATGTGCTGGTTCATTGCATGAATGTGACAATTTATATTGTCGCATGTGCTGGTTGTATAATTGTATTTGATATGAGCTCGTTGAAGGTGGAATGTGTAATGGTTATTTATGAAGGTGGAATGTGTAATGGTTATTTTCATATTCTTTTCTTCTCTTTTTTCATGATCAAAACACTTGTTGATAATAATTGTTTGGTTATTTTTTATAATGGAATTTGTTCATTATCTATACTATTGTACAATAATTTTAAAACATGGGAACTCGTTATTGATAATTATAATTATTTTGATGTAATAATACTTAGGGTTGACTCTAACAAAAGCAAACGATCCACAATTTTTTTTTATTAAGCCTGCAATAAATATTATATTAATGATTAATGATAATTGTGGAGTATTAATTATTGGGTGTGACTTTGGTGCATATACACCTGCATATGTATACTCTATGTATGTGATGGGAGAGTTCATGTGATGGAATAATATTTTTGGGTGTGTGATGGGAGGGATTTTTTATGTGATGGATGAATATGTGAGGAGAGAAATGTGTGATGTCTGCACATACATACTATTCAAGGGGTTGTACTGTAACCGGATTGTTAATTATTGACAAGTATTGACCCATCAAACTTAAATTTATAGATCCGCCACTGTCTGCTTATGGTGTTTAATCCATAAAAAAAAAATTAAATAAATAAATCAATAAAAATACCATACCCCTAAAACGACGTAGAGACTACACAGAAGCAACAATGGGCGGAAATGGGAACCCAAACTTTTTCGAACGGCGAATGGCACAGAGACTCGTAAGAATAGGCATAATGAGAAAAATTCGAGGGTACCACTCCCTGGAATTTCCCAATCAAAGTTTTTACCTTGTAGAATTTGAAATATTTGTGTGAAAATTTAATTAAATAACTAGGAACTAGACTAAAAATAATATAGACGGCTGGAACAATAATAGAAGTATAAAAGTGCAACACATAATTAACTTCTTATTATAATAATAGAGAGAAACGTTTAAAAAGAAAATGCACAAGTTCCCTTGAGAGATCAATTGCCTTTCATCTACCATTTGATCATCTCACGGTGACCTGTGCATCTTACAACACTCACTAACCCAAAATACCAAATATGACCCTACTGCATATCAGCATATGCATAGTTGCAAACCCCCAACAAGTGTGGAAATAAGCAACAAACAAGGGATGCTATATTAGTACCTATAGCTACTTATAAGATTTTTTCTTCAATCTTTTTTCTAAACAATCTCATGATTTTGATCCATACTAGTTGCAGCAGCAGACACTTGATTTTGCTCCTTTACAACCACACCCCTCAACTCGATTAGCCACTCAACCGATTTCATAGCGCGATCGCATAACTCAAGCACGACGTAGATCCCTATTCCTCCAACGATCCCGTTTGCAATGGAATATGTTAGAGGCATCAGGGCAATAGTCACGAATGCTGGCACCGCCTCCTTCGTGTTTCCCCAATCTATGTCTCTCACCACTTTCATCATCAGCACCCCGACCATTACAAGGGATGGCCCTATTGCCCACGGTGGCACGCTTGTGAGGATTGGCGTGAAAAATATGGAAAGGCCAAAGTATACTCCGATGATCACAGCTGTTAATCCTGTTCTGCCTCCTTCTTTGATCCCTGCTGTTGATTCGACATATGTTGCGATAGGAGAGACCCCAATAGTGGACCCCACAATTGTCGCGCCGGCATCCACCATATATGCCATGTATTCTCCCTCAAAGGTTCCCTTCTCATTTACCAAACCCCCAACTTCTGCCATTGTGTACAATGAGCCTGTGGTGGCTAGCACATCAACATACAACATTGTGGCCAAGGCTATCCACACTTGACTATGGTTAAAATGTGTGAAGCTAATGGGCCAAAAAGTGGACTCAATTTTGTGAAAACCTACCAAATTTTGGAAATACTTGTAACTAGAGTCTCCGAGTGGGGTGTGTGGGAAAATAGTGACAGAAGTGCCCCTGATCCATGAAATTAGTGTGACAAAAAGCATGCCATATATCATACTCCCTTTAACATTTTTCATGAGCCCAACACACATTATTAGGAAACCCACAACCCCAAGCCAGAATGTTGGGCTTTGCAATTTGCCTCCGGTGCACTCACCGGTGGTCGGATTCGTATTCTTACAAGCAGCAAGTGTCACCAAAGTGGCCGGATCTGCACCCACCAACCCCAGCCCTTGTTGAGCTTGTAACCCAACGAACGCGATAAACAACCCTATCCCAGCAGCACACCCCAACCTCACCGAGCTTGGTATAAGCCGCGCCAATTTTCCACGAAGGCCAAGAATGGCGATGACAAGAAACGCGCACCCTTCGACTAGCACCACGGCCATGGCGGTCTTGTAAGACATGGTCCCGGTCCCATGGAAGCCCACCAAGTTGTAAGCCAGGTACGCATTTGCTCCCATGCCCGGTGCTAAGCCCAATGGGAGGTTCGCAAGCAAGCCCATCGCCAATGACCCAACCATCGAGGACAAAGCCGTGGCAACTATAAGATCACTCTTGAGCTTAGCAAGACAACTTTGGTATCCCACATTGGGTTTGAGGGTGCACCCGGGATCAACCGGTTGCTTCTCATCAGGCATCGTGCAGTCGGAAGTCGAGCACATACCGCCAGAATCCGACAGGATGGTGGCGTTCACGGAGATGATGTAGGCCATCGTCACAAACGTGGCAGTCGCGGCACGTAGCTCGACGGTAAAGGAGGTTTTTCTAGCCTCAAGCTTGAAGAACCTCCCAACTTTGCTCTTTGAAATCCCTTCATCCACTCTTCTCTGCAGGGTTTTCCAATCCCTCCCCATTGTGTGTGTGTGTGTAGTGAGTGTCTTTTGAGTTTTGAGAATGTTACTCAAGAAACTTGCACAAGACCACAGCAAAGATTGGACCACATCAATATTTTTATGGGAAGGCTTTGCACAAAAAGATGAGCCTATGTTTGGTTAGTACATTGGATAAATTAGTAAAATGTGGATTTTTGAATTTTGAGGAGTGATTGGCAGAATATGCAGGGATTAAATACTGACATAAAGCAAAATTAAATAATAAATAAAATGCAACCAAGACTTTGGAGGTACTTAATTCAATGTAAAGATCGAGATAATTAAAGTGGGTGTAGGGCACACTTTGTTTGAATTTAATATTGGATTAGTGCTACTACTTTAGGAATTTATTATTTTAAGTCAGTAAATCAATGATCCTATAAATTGTCAATTAACTTAAAAATATGAAGTAGTATTATTTATACATATATATATATTTTTGATAAAATTACTTAACTATACTAAAATTTATGCCAAATTAACTTAACTCAATTGTAAAAGAGTTCATCAAAAAAAAAAAAAACTTAAATCAATTCCAAAATATATCACATATATATCAGGTTGGTAACTTACTAACTTACCCATGGATGAACAAATAATTTTCCTTAATTATATTTAATTAGATTTTGATGAATGTTAATTACACTTTAATCTATTATACATACGGTGTAAATTAGTATGGAGTAATAATTTTTAATAGAATTGAAAATAATAAAAATTATTAAAATTTTATCCTGATCAATAATTTAGTTTTGAAAAGCTTATCATAATTGCATCACATAAATATTTAGGGTCTGTTTGGTAATAAACTGTTAGCTGTTAAGTTATATGTGAGTAATAAATTAGTCAAAAATTAGTTGTTTGACAATTCTAAAGCCAATTTTTTGCCTACAATAATCTGAAATTCAAAATGCTGAGATTTGCAGTGTTTTCAAAAAGAGCTAATTGGACATTGTTTGAAATTATTTTGGCCCTGTTTGGGAATTAGCTGTTAGCTGTTAACTGTTTCTGTGAGTAATAATTAGTTAAAATTAACTGTTTGACAATTTCAAGACTAACTTTTTGCCTAGAATAAGCTAAAATCCAAAATGCTACTATTTGCAGCGGTTTCGAAAAGAGCTGATTGAACACTGTTTTAAGTTATTTTGTATTTTCAAATAAGCTATTTTATCTCATATTGTGGGACAAATTAGCTGATTGGATTTAGTTGTTTTACCAAACAGGGCCTTTATCTTTCTAAATAAGCTATTTGATCTCACATTGTGAGACAAATTAGATGATTAGATCTACTTGTTTTGCCAAAGAAGGCCTTAATTGAGTGTAAAATCCACCATAAGTAACCCGCGTATACATCTTGTAGAAGAAATCCCTATTAATGCTGGTTATTAGGTCTGCCACTTAGGACATGAAAATCCCACTAAAATTTTATTGTTCCCTCCATTTTACGGCCGACCTTTACATATAATTTAATTAATACTCCATCCGTCTCATTTAACGTGTCTTATTTTATTTCTACACATAATCTAATGTATATTTTTAATCATTAATATCTCAAAATATGCACAACAAAAAATTATGTAAAATATATATTCTACAACTACATGATTTTACGATTATTTTTTTCAATTATACTTGCAATAAATTTGAGTCGAAGTTAAATAATGAACAGTACCATAAAGTCAAACAATACAACTAAACTGGGACGGAGGGAGTATTTAATAGAAGAATTACATTATTAAAATAATAAACATATTCTACTTTTTAATCTTTCTTTAATCATAGAAGCATATGGAGTATTAAGCAATTTTTTTTCTTTTCCTGAAAAGCCTATACAGTCTAGGAAATGGTGGTGGGCTCATGCCACACAAATTACAAAGGGATAAAGAGAAGGGAGAGAGACCGAGTGGAGAATCCAACCTATATGTTAGGTTTCAGGGGATTTGAGGGTAAGTCCCATCTTCAAGTATTGAGCAATTGAGCCTTTGGTAAATAAACACATTTTAAAATACTCAAGGTCAGTTTCTTTAATTGAAAAATAAAATACTACCTCTGTCTCAATATATTTGTTACGGATGGTTTTTGGCACTATTCACTGTTTAACTTTGATTTGGATTTTTATCATAGCTATGTAAGAAAAAACATAGTCAAGTGAGATCTTGTTAGATTCGTCTAATCTTGTAGTTTTAGACGATTAACTTTTTATAATTTTTCGTTGTACACAATTTAAGTTATTAACCGTTAAAAATATGTATCGGCATACGTGCTGGGTGGGTCCGTAACAAAAATAGTGAGACGGAGGAAGTATACATTAGCAAATGGAACTGTGCGTATAAAATTAGGAGGGCAAAAAAGAGAAAAGGTAAAGTTCATAATGTAGTGTGCACATTATGACAGATATTAGCAAAATTTAACGATCAAAAGAAATAGGAATATAATAAGAGCCAAAAAGATCTTCTATGTGTCGATAATATAATTAACAATTTCTTCTTTTTATTTATGCTAATAACTAAAACAGTTATTACTATCCTATTGTGACCAATTCCGTCGTGGGATATTTCAACAAATTGGTCACGATACGATGGTTACAGGACTGTTTGGTAATTAACAAAATTGGCAATTAGCGATACATAGAGGACGTTTCTGGTTTTTATTTATAAAAATATACACTATTTTATACTTCCTCCGTTCCTAAATAAGTGCTACGGACCCACATTTCACGCAATCCAATACATATTTTTAATCCGTAATAACTCAAATTTCATACAAGTAAAAATTATGAAAATTTGATATTCTAAATCTATGCGATTAGACGAATCCAACAAGATCCCACTTGACTATATTTTATCTTATATAATTGTATTAAAAAGTCGAGTCAAAACTACTTAATGAACAGTGACAAAAGTCAAAATGTGTCATTTAAAAAGGAACGGAGGTAGTATTATTATTTTCTAATTTCCAGATGAATAAGTATAAAACTATTGAGGACATATATATATATATATACACAATCCGATTATGGTACAACCCCTATGTGAGTGAGTATGCATGTGCAGATATCACAAAAATCAAATTTAGCATCACAAAAAAATTCTCTCATCACACAAAATACATCATGTCTTCCATCACACAACATAACATACATCACGGAAAAATAACTCATATGGTCCCTTAACTTTGCCGGATTTCGCAATCAGTCCCACAACTTTTGAATTAACACAATCCGTCCACTAAGTTTCTTAATTTTAGCACAATCCGTCCCATATACTCAATTTGCCTTCATTTGTACTCAATTTGCTTCCATTTGTACTCTATTTTGCGGTATGGGAAAATGGAGTACAAATGGAGGCAAATTGAGTATATGGGACGGATTGTGCTAAAATTAAGAAACTTAGTGGACGGATTGTGTTAATTCAAAAGTTGTGGGACTGATTGCAAAATTCGGCAAAGTTAAGGGACCATATGGGTTATTTTTCCCATACATCACATAAAGGGTGTCTGAATGCACCCTATCACCATCCTATACATATATATAATTTTATTGTAATCCAGGATCTTTCCCACATCCTAGGTAAAATTGTGAGGAATATGATGTAGTCATAAAAAATATGATGAATTGTACCAAACATTGATCCACATACATTGAATTGGATTTTCAAATTTTCCTGCCAAACCCACTTAAAAGACAATTGAATGTTGTATGTTGCAAACTTTTAGAATGAAAAAGTTGGTGTTGACTAGAACAAGGGTTTGTCCCATTTGTGGAGAGCTGGGGTAAGAAATTTGCATCCAAATCTTTGAATTTCTGTTACAATATAATGATTTAGTCGAATCCTGGTTGGATTGTCTGTTTTTTTATCTGTAAGCCACACAGACCAAGACATTAAGCTACTATTTCCCCAAACATTGCATTAAGAATTTGTAATAAAAACACCTTTTATATGGTGGCACAGCTCATTCCACACTCTATGCGTGTGGATTCCCTTCAATTACTCATTAGGTGCTTGTTTTTCCATTTGGGTTTGGCTTCCCCATTGAAATTACTAATCTTGTTTTTCATTTAGTTGTTATATGTTTTGACTTTAATTTCCATTAGTGGATCTTATTTAATACTCCAATGGGTTTTTTTAACCGGGTTTGAATAGGATGCTGAATGAGTGAAGAGTTGCTCCGATGAAGTCTGTGCGCTGAGTGTTAATGAAATGTGTGCTGGGTATTGTTGGAAAATGGACGGATACAGCAATATAGGAACATCGAGTCGAGATAGGATCTCTTCCCGCAAGACGTTTATGCCCCGGTAGTGCTCCGGCAGTGGCAGAACGTCCCCAAAGGTAAAACGACGAACGTCTCGACGTGGCAGCACCGCGAACGTCGACGACCAGCGAACAGAGCAGAGAGCTGAAGGAGTCGGGAGGAGAGTATGAGTATGCAGAAAAGATGTGGAGAAGATGTGTGTTTTTCCCCAAGACTGGAGCTGCCATTTATAGGCGTTGGACGAGACGAAACCGCCGACGAGTATTGATGGGGCGGTTTCAACTCGAATTCAAATGGTTTTCAACAGTTGTTTCAGCTGAAATGGTATTCAACAACTGTTGAAATCAGAGTGGGCTTCCAGGACTGGGCTTGGCGCATGGGCTCGACAAATAAACTTTGTCTAAAAAATTAGACAGGCCCAAAGCCCACCCAAAGCCCAATTACCAAGATCCAAGTCCAAGTCCACGGGCACGGGCACGGGCACGGGCGCGGGCGACGGCGACGGCGACGGCGCGGCGCGGCTCGGCTCGGCTCGGCTCGGGACGGGACGGGCACGCGCGTGTGGGCTTCCCCCACACTTGACCAACCTGCATTAGTTTAATTGATTCTAACACGCAGAACAATATAAACTAACTCAACTCCCACTGCTTAAGCAATGTGGGACGCGCCACTTTTATCTACTCTTTAACAACCATTTAAACACAAGCGTTTCAACTAGCCGCGTTCAATGACCCATTTCGATCACTTATTTCTCACTCACCCGACAACGGTTTTGAGAAAATAAATGTACTACGACAATCTACGCGAAATGTAGAATTCGTATACGCTATTTAATTAATCCAAATTAAATATCGTCATTACGCAAAAAGGAGCTCAAAACCCCCTTTTTTCCAACAATCCCCCACATGAGTGGAAATAACAGCAGTAGTGAATGCAATGCAATGCAGATGCAAATGCCCCGACTCCTTCTTAAAGAAAGGTTACTGCACGGGTTTAAGTAGTTTTTGGCTTTGAACTTAAACCATATCAATATTATCGAGTATACAGGCGGCGTAGTGATTTTACTCTTGAACTATCCCCCACAACGTATACTAGTCCAATAATAAAGAATCAGTAACTTTTCAGACTCTTTGTCCGTTCTCACGTTTGGTTCCATT
Source organism: Hygrophila difformis (assembly GCA_030278955.1). Taxonomy (NCBI): domain Eukaryota; kingdom Viridiplantae; phylum Streptophyta; class Magnoliopsida; order Lamiales; family Acanthaceae; genus Hygrophila; species Hygrophila difformis. The sequence continues at coordinate 72,896,203 of JAOANR010000001.1, forward strand.
CCAGGCCATGGAAACCCCCTTTGGATTCATAAGTCTCTACTGAAGCGGCCACACTTCTACTTATATAGGTGATTCAAACAAGTATCCTGTTATACTTATATGAACACACAGTTCCAGAATCATTAAGAGTCATTAAACTCAACCTCTACCACAGACAGGCATCAAACACTTCATCATTGCTTCTGAGGGAAAGGATGAAGATTATTCTTCAAAAGTGTTTTCACATTTGAAATCATACATCTTAGTTGTCCCTTTGAACCAAGTTTGTGGGATCTCCACGCATCATGGTTGGGTTACCAATGTAATCATTCTTTAGGTGTGGGTTTTAACCCCATTCCCTCTCGCAATTTGCAAAATTGATCTCTGTTGACAGCTTTTGTTAACGGATCCGCTAGGTTATCTCCAGACTTCACATAAGTTAGAGAAATTACCCCACTAGAAATCAATTGCTTAACGGTATGATGTCGACGACGGATATGTCTCGACTTACCATTATTCATCTCATTTTGTGCCCTGCCAATAGCTGCTTGACTATCACAGTGTATCATTACTGTTGGCACAGGTTTCTTCCAACATGGAATTTCTTCGAGGAAATTTCGAAGCCATTCGGCTTCCTCACCAGCTTTATCTAAAGCTATAAATTCAGATTCCATGGTGGATCGGGCTATACACGTTTGTTTTTGTGACTTCCAAGACACAACCCCTCCCGCAATCATGAATACATAACCACTTGTGGATAATGAATCACTTTTCTCTGATATCCAATCGGCATCAGAGTACCTTTCAAGAACAGGAGGATATCTCGTGTAATGTAACCCCAACTCTTGAGTATATTTCAGATATCTCAATACTCTCATAATAGCCTTCCAATGCTCACGACTTGGATTGCTAGTATATCTACTCAGTTTGTTAACTGAATATGCAAGATCCGGGCGAGTACAATTAGTCAAGTACATTAGACTACCAGTGATTCTTGCATACTCTTCTTGATCAACAGGTTCACCTCTGTTCACTCTCAACTTATCACTGGGATCCATAGGCGTCTTTGCCGGACGACTATCATAAGTGTTGAATTTCCTCAACACTTTCTCAATGTAGTGAGACTGAGAAAGGACGATCCCTTCGGGATGCCTTATGATTTTTATCCCTAATATGACATCGGCTACACCCATGTCTTTCATGTCAAAATTTCTTTTTAACATGTTCTTGGTCTGATTAATCATATTCAAGTCACTGCCCATGATCAACATGTCATCTACATACAAGCAAACTATAACAAATTTGTCTGTTATTCCCTTGTAGTAAACGCATTTATCACATTCATTATACTTGAACCCGTTTGACAACATCACATTATCAAACTTCAAGTGCCACTGCTTAGGTGCTTGTTTCAGACCATACAGAGATTTAACCAGTTTGCAGACTTTATGCTCTTGTCCTTGAACAACAAAGCCTTCTGGTTGATTCATATAAATCTCTTCATCTAGATCACCATTTAAGAACGCAGTCTTAACATCCATTTGATGTATCTCAAGATTGTAAAGTGCAGTAATCGAGAGAAACACTCGAACGGAGGTGATTCTAGACACCGGAGAATAAGTATCAAAATAATTATCTCCTTCCTTTTATCTAAAGCCCTGAACTACAAGGCAAGCCTTGTATTTATCGATCGATCCATCGGCTTTATACTTTCTTTTAAGGACCTAACGGCATCCTAAGGGTTTACAACCTTTTGGTAGACCAGTAAGAACCCAAGTGCGATTCTGCATAATGGATTCTAACTCACTGTTTATGGCTTCTTGCCATAACGCAACATCTGGTCGAGCCAGAGCTTCACTCACAGTTCTTGACTCGTTATCTAACATAAAAGTGATGAAATCTGGACCAAAAGTTTTAGCCACTTTGGCCCTATGGCTACGACGAAGTTCAACTGGTTCAGGAGAAATACTTCCATTGTCAGTTTGTTTCGGCTGATCAGAGCTCGTAGCTTTATCAAACGTTCTTTTATTTGAACATTCCACTTTATCCTTGTAAGGATATATGTCTTCAAAAAACACGGCGTTTCTTGCTTCAATTATCGTTCCTTCACTTATACCAGAGATTTCTAACTTATGTACCAGGAAACGATACGCGCTACTGTTGAGGGCATACCCTATAAAGATACAGTCAACTGTTTTGGGGCCGATTGTAACTTGTTTGGGAGGTGGCACCTCAACTTTAGCCAAGCACCCCCACACTTTGAGGTATTTGAAAGAAGGTTTCTACCTTTCCATAACTCGTAAGGCGTTACTTCCTTACCTTTGTGAGGTATTTTATTTAAAATATAATTAGCTGTTAAAACAGCTTCCCCCCACAAGTTCTGGGGTAACCCTGAACTAATCAATAAAGCATTCATCATATCCTTTAGCGTACGGTTCTTACGTTCCGCAACACCATTGGACTGCGGTGAATATGGAGCTATAGTTTGATGAATTATTCCGGACTCGGCACACAATTCAGCAAACGGAGCAACGTATTCTCCTCCTCGATCACTCCGAATAGCTTTAATACGGCTATTCAATTGAGTTTCAGCCTCAAGCTTGAAGTTTTTAAATGCTTCAATAGCTTCATCTTTGCTTCTCAATAGATAAAGATAGCAATAACGAGTGCTATCATCAATAAAAGTAATAAAATACTTTTTACCACCCCGAGTTTGCAAAGATCTAAAATCACATACATCAGTATGAATTAAATCCAGGGGTTTAGTATTTCTTTCAACACTTGGAAATGGAAGTTTTGTCATTTTCGCTTCAACACAAATTTCACATTTGTTTTTATCGTTGAATTCCATTTCTTTAAGTAAATTTAAATTTACCAATCTCTTTATAGCATTTTTATTTGCATGTCCAAGTCTACAATGCCATAAATTAAAACACTCAAGCAAGTAAGAAGAACCTTCAATTTTATTACCAGAAGCTTGCTCAACAACTTGGCGTTAGCCAATACATTTAACTTGAAAAGACCATTGGTGAGATAGCCTCTACCAAGGAATTTTCCAAACTTAGTCATGATAAACTTATCAGACTCAAAAACAAGTTTAAAACCACTACTAACTAGCAGCGAACCAGAAACCAAATTCTTCCGGATATCAGGGACATGCATCACATCCTTCAGAGTCAAGTTTTTGCCACTAGTCAGCCTCAGTACCACATTCCCAACGCCAACCACATCAGATGATGCTTGGTTTCCCATATGCAGCTTTCTGCCTTCAACAGTCCGGTATGAAGTAAAGAACTCCCTGTTGGCAGCCACATGACACGAAGCCCCGGTATCAACAAACCAACCTTTAGCATCATCAACATGCAAAGCTTCAGACACCACTGCACAAAGGTTGTCTTCCCAACCTTCAGGTTCAGCCTGTACCACGTTAGCGGCAGGCTTGGCAGGCTTCTTCTTCTTCGGCTTCGGGCACTGATGTGCAAAATGCCCAACCTTGCCACTGTTGTAGCAATTCCCAGAGAACTTCTTCCTCTTTTGGCCATCGGCAACCGCTTTGCCTTTACCCGCAGCGGGCGGCTGCTTGCGTTTACCGGCCGTTTCAGTCAAGTTGGCCTTAGCCTCCACAGAATGGCTCCTTAACACGGCTTGCGGTTATCCTCCTCGATTCTGATCCGTATAACAAGATCTTCAAGGGACATTTCCTTTTGCTTGTGCATCAAGTAGTTTTTGAAGTCTTTCCACGAAGGAGGCAACTTCTCGATCACAACCACAGCGTTAAACGCATCGGGCAATTGCATTCCCTCAGCGTGAACGCCATGTATCAGTAATTGAAACTCTTGAACTTGTTCAACCACTGAAAGCCCGTCAACCATCTGAAAACCCAGATATTTGGAAACGGCATGCTTTTTAGTACCAGCATCCTCCGTTTTGTACTTCCGTTCCAACTGAATCCACAATTCCTTTGCACCTTTTACAGAAGAGTACACAGCGTACAAAGGATCCGTGAGAGCACTCAGAATGAAGTTCTTACACATGAAATCACCATGAACCCATTGTTCTTTGGCGAAGAGCTTCTGAGGATCGGTCTCCATCTCAGACAGGGACGGCCGGTTGCTCCTCAAAAACCCGGCCAAACCAAGAGTGGTCAGATAGAACAACATCTTCTGTTGCCATATCTTGAAATCACGCCCGTCAAACTTTGACGGCTTCTCGGCCACTCCAAATGACCTTGGCAACGCCATAGGGACAGAACCCGTTGACGGCCCAACGCCCGGCACGAAGGCCGGCTCCGACTGAACATAAGTTGGCAAACTAGTGTTCAGCGGCCCACCGCCCGGTTGCAAACCGGTGTTCATATTATTATTAAGTCCTGCGGGTGTAATCCCGACCGTTTGTCCAGAAAAAGGCAACGACGCCCCAACCGAAGCGTTGGGCTGGAACGAAACAGTTCCAACTGAGTGTCCAGAAATGAACTGCCCAGAATTGGGCAAAACAAACCCGCCAGTATTAGGCGTCGGCGACGGGGGCAGGAAGGCCGTCGCTGGATCAAACAAGTATTGATCGACGGAGGCGTTTGGGTCTGTCGTCGGCAGTGGCAACGGCAGCGGCAGCGTCACGGGTGGAGGAACGACAGTAGACGTGGTCAGCATTGACGGCACCACTGCGGTTGGGGTAACGACAGCGGACGCCTGGACAGACCCAGGCATGGGAACGGAGGCGGCGGCGGCAGCGGCGGATGAGACGTCAGCGGAGGCGGTGGCGGCAGCAGTGAAACCGTCCATTATAAACGTTTTGCGCTTGTTGGAAAATGGACAGATACAGCAATACAGGAACGTCGAGTCGAGATAGGATCTCTACCCGCAAGACGTTTATGCCCCGGTAGTGCTCCGGCAGTGGCAGAACGTCCCCAAAGCTAAAACGACAAACGTCTCGACGTGGCAGCACCGCGAACGTCGACGACTGGGGAACAGATCAGAGAGCTGAAGGAGTCGGGAGGAGAGTATGAGTATGCAGAAAAGATGTGGAGAAGATGTGTGTTTTTCCCCAAGACTGGAGCTGCCATTTATAGGCGTTGGACGAGACGAAACCGCCGACGAGTATTGATGGGGCGGTTTCAACTCGAATTCAAATGGTTTTCAACAGTTGTTTCAGCTGAAATGGTATTCAACAACTGTTGAAATCAGAGTGGGCTTCCAGGACTGGGCTTGGCGCATGGGCTCGACAAATAAATTTTGTCTAAAAAATTAGACAGGCCCAAAGCCCACCCAAAGCCCAATTACCAAGATCCAAGTCCAAGTCCACGGGCACGGGCACGGGCACGGGCACGGGCGCGGGCGACGACGACGGCGACGGCGCGGCGCGGCTCGGCTCGGCTCGGGACGGGACGGGCACGCGCGTGTGGGCTTCCCCCACACTTGACCAACCTGCAATAGTTTAATTGATTCTAACACGCAGAACAATATAAACTAACTCAACTCCCACTGCTTAAGCAATGTGGGACGCGCCAGTTTTACCTACTCTTTAACAACCATTTAAACACAAGCGTTTCAACTAGCCGCGTTCAATGACCCATTTCAATCATTTATTTCTCACTCACCCGACAACGGTTTTGAGAAAATAAATGTACTACGACAATCTACGCGAAATGTAGAATTCGTATACGCTATTTAATTAATCCAAATTAAATATCGTCATTACGCAAAAAGGAGCTCAAAACCCCCTTTTTTCCAACAGGTATTTAATTATGTTTCGGTTGTATAAAAATACTTAGCACATACAAAGCATTCCTTCAACACATACAAAACACCACTTCAGCAATTCAACACCTATTAATTCAGCACCCAAATCAAATCCTTTTTAACAGTCCGGTTATGGTGCTAAATTTGACTATTTGAAACATTGTGTGAGATCGTTTAACTTATGCAATGTATGCGCAATTATAGGGTGTGGTTAGTTTATATATTATTTCAGTGAGTACATGCTTCTGCGTAATCTAATCTTTCATTTTAATCCAACGATTACAATCACATATATAGGGGCGCCGTGGTCATGAAATATATATGCAGCGAAAAAAGAAAATCGAATTTATGGATTTTTCTTCCACATACCGTAAAGGAAGGACTCCAATTGTTTTCTCCACACGAACGGTTCTTAACCAACAAAACAATGGATAAAAGAACAAAATAAACCCTAACTTATCTTTAATTTCATAGTCGTTCAGAAACCATTTGAATATCTTGCTCGGTCCTACAGCTACACTAATGACGACCCATTCAGTCCTCAATCCCACTAATGATAAATAATGTGAAAAGTTATGCACATTTGGTCTCATAACTTATAATCTTTAATGCCAATTTGATCCATATATTTTGAATGCCAATGTGGACCAAACAGGCATTATGTATAACTTGTGAGACCAAATTAGCATTATGTATAAGTTTGAGACCAAATAGGTATTGCATTTTGCGTTAATTGTCATTAGTGGTTTGGAAGATTGAATTGATCGTCATTAGGTAAGCTACGGGCCTGATTGAGATACTCAAATACATTTTGGAAGATTTTGAAATTAAGAGTAAGTAGTTACATGACCATTATGGTGTTTATCCCAACAAAACAACACCACATGAATATAGCAACACAAAATCAATCTTAGGTGTTTCATAGATAGGCTTTTTTTTTAGGGAAAGAGGATGTTTTATTCCACATCAATAAGCCAACAGTTTACAAGTCCAATGATACAATTCTCTGACCAAACAAAAAGGACAACAGGATCTTTCTACAATTAACCCTTCCGAACACAGGCTCTAAAACCAAACCTCCATCGGCTCTTCATCTGAGGCTCCCCTTTTTGCCCAATAATCAGCCTCATCATTCCGTTCCCTCATTATATGTTGGGATATAACAGCTCCTGCATGGTTGAAAACATCTAAAATCGGCCCCATCATTTCGGTGAACCGCCATGGCGTTGATCCAGGTTCTCGCAACCAGTTTACTACGTTCTTGGAATCGCATTCGAAACACAACCGGATTAAGGGAAACCTTGATCCCGGATTAGAGCTTTACATACCCGATTAATGGCAGTAATCTCGGCCTCTGAGGAATCCACACTTCCAATGTAATCTTATTAAATAAATATTATCTTGCCTGATTCGTCTCTAATTACTCCACCAATCCCGGCCGGTCCGGGATTGCCCAACGATGAGCCATCCGTGTTTATCTTCCACCATCCCGGGTCCGGACGCTCCCACACCAATCCACGTCTTGGCTCTCTGATCCTAGCATTACTTGTCTGTATCAAACATTCTGGGAAGTTAAACTCCAACTCCAACGAGCCTGCTGCCCCGTTAATCCCAGACGCTCTCCACCACATCCCAACATGCCACTTGATCTCTTCAATAGCTTCCTTAACTCCCCTTCTCCGCCCCTGGAAAATTAACTCGTTCCGAAATTTCCATATCGTCCAACAAATAGCGGATTCTGTGCATATCCACCAATCTCTATTCACCTGTTTCAGTTTAACATTCATCCACCAGGCAATGAGACTATCAATTCTACCTGGGTTCACTCCTACCACACCAAACCAGGCCATCCCATTTTGCCATAATAAGCTGCCAAGTTCGCATTGGCAAAATATGTGATCAATTGTCTCTATATGTTTCTCACAGAATGCACATAAAAAGTTCGAACCTTGGATGCAACCCCTCTGACCAAGAACCTCCCTGACTGGTAGTACTTTGTTGATTATCCTCCACAATAATAGCCTAACTTTCTGTGGGCATTTAATTCTCCATACTGTCTTCCAGATCATAATCCATTCTGCATCAGCCTCTCAACTCCTTGTCCCAGCATGACCGGATAGAGAAACCTCCATTTGTCTCCTTAAGCCAGATGGCCCTGTCTACCATGTACCTGTTAAGCCTCATGCCATTCAACACTGCTAACATGTTGTTCCACACCTCCAACTCCCAATCAAATAGTGTTCTTCTTAGTTGGATTTTCCACTCCCATTTAAGCCCCATTCACTGACCAAAATCCGCTATTACCCCATCTTTACATACTGCCAATGAGAAAAACCTTGGAAAAAGATCTTTCAATGGCCTTCCTTCCCCTACCCACACATCATGCCAAACCCGGACCTTAAGCCCATTGCCCACTTGTATTCTATACTCCTGTTGAATGCCCTCAGATCCCCCCTCCTGCCATGCGCTGCTTATTCGAGACCAAACGGACCTGCCTGATTTAATTTCCGGTAGAACCGGGTTGGTACCTTTGTAGTATTTTGCATTAATCACCTCCTTCCAAAGTTGGTTATCCACCCCGAACCTCCACCTCCACTTGAGAAGAAACACTGCATTCAGCTTCTGAACATCCCAAATGCTGAGGCTGCCCGACTCTTTGTGACGAAAAATTTTGTCCCACCCTATGTAGTGCATCCGGCGAACCCCATCCCATTCGTTTCAGTAAAATCTCTTTTTTATTAGCTCAATCCTATCCGCCATTGTTTTCGGAATCTTGAAGATTGAAAGAAAGTATATGGGCAGATTATTCACCACCGAGTTGATGAGACACACTCTTCCCGCTTGAGATAACACTCTACATTTCCATCCCGCCAGTCATTTCTCTATTTTTTCCAAGATTGGATTCCATAAATCAATGTTGTTGAGCCTCCCGCCTATAGGAATCCCCAAATACTTTAGTGGCCAAGCGCCGACCCAACAACCCAAAATCAAAGCCGCCTCCTCTACTACCTCATTTATGCAATTAATCCCCGTAATGTTGCTCTTGCCAAAATTTATCTGAAGGCCAGTAACTAAGGTCAAACAGATCAGAAGACGTTTCACTACAAGTACCTGTTGAAGCTCTCCTTCGCAAAAGATTATTGTGTCATCCGCATACTGTAAGTGTGTGATCTTCGGCCCCTCCTTGCTCGATTTGAGGCCCGATATTATCCCCAATTCTACCACCTTGCAGATTAATTTATTCAAGATCTCTGCCACCAGTACGAAAAGGAAAGGGGATAGTGGATCTCCCTGTCTGAGTCCTTTCTGCAACTTGAAAAATTTTGTTGGAGACCCATTCACAATCACTGCTGCAGTTGCATTAGAAATGCATTCTTTCATCCACTTGAGCCAATTTTCACCGAAACCCATTGCCTTCATTACTCTAAACAGGTTCGCCCATGAGACGTTATCGTACACCTTGGCTAAATCTAATTTAATGACAAACCCCGAGCGCCCCGAACAAACTATGGATTGGATGACTTCAGCTGCGATTAGTGCTCCATCCAAGATTTGACGCCCCTTAATGAAACCCATTTGCAAGCTACCGACCAATCCTTTCATCACCCCTTGAATTCGTCTAGCCAGCACTTTCGCGATAATTTTGTAAATGCTACCGACCAGTGAAATAGGCCAGAACTCGTTGAACCCCATCGGGTTCTTCACTTTAGGGATTAGAGCGATAAAGGAACCTCCTGCTTCTTTTGGAAGACGTCCGCTGCACTGGAAATTTTTGAAAACCTGTAGAACATCCTCTTTTATGGCTTCCCATATATTTTTTTAAGAAGCCCAGATTGAATCCATCCAGTCCCGGCGCCCTATTCCCATCGCAGCACCAAAGAGCTTCTTTTACTTCTTCAATCGTAAAATCCCTATCCAGCCGCTGTTTTTATCCTCCTCAAGCCTGCATAGCCCCAAATCATCAGCATGAAAAATTACGTCTTGTTCTTTGGTAAAGGCATCCCTGAAATATTCAAAAGCCATCTCCTTTAACTTTCTCGGATCGTCCACCACCACCCCATCCCTCCTCATTTCTCCAATATAGCTCTTCTTCCTATTCATCGCTGTGACTATGTAGAAGAACTTGGAATTTTGATCCCCCTCTCTTATCCACTTGATTCTTGATTTTTGGAGCCACCGTCTTCCTTCTGCCAGGTATAGCTTTGTCAAAGCAGACTTCTTCTCAAACCACATATTTCTGTTCTCTTCATCTGTTATGTTCCTCTGAAGACCGTCCTCTAGCTCTTAAAGCTCGGTAGTAAAAGTAGATATCATTTTTTACAGCTCCCCGGCTCCATACCCTTCCCAAGAACGTAGCTTATTCTTCAACATTCTGAGTTTAGCCCATAATCCCCCGCTCTGTGAGCCTGAGCTTACTTACCCCGGGTCCCCCCACACTTTTCGAACCAAGTCATTGAAACCCTTCTCCTCCATCCAGTAATTATAAAGTCTAAACGGTTTGGGACCCCACGACCTCTCCCCACTCTCAAGAAGCACCGGATAATGGTCCGACGTAACTGATTCCCCTCGGCGTTGCACTAAATCACCCTCATGCTAAGCAGCCCCGGTGATACTAGAAAACGATCCAACCTACTGAATACCCTCCCTCCCCTCCCAACCCAAGTGTACTGACTACCTACCATAGGTAAGTCAACTAGTCCCAGTTGGTCAATGAATCCCCTAAAATCCCTCACCGAGCCCACATCCTCAATCTCCCCCAATCTCTCTCCCTCATCCGTCACAGTATTAAAATCCCCCGAAAAGCACCACACTTCCCCGTTGGTTGTATTGGACATACCCGCTAACTGCAGCCATAAATCTGCTCTATCCCCCTATTGTTCGGAGCATGGATACAAAGCAGATTAAACACCCCATCCACTCCACCCACTGTACCTCTCAACCATACATAATGGTGTGCCTTAGCAACTAAGCCGAAACTGCACAGATTGTCGTCCCATAATACCAAAAGTCCTCCCGCATTCCCTCTGGCCGGTTGGTATTCAAATTTGCACCCCCTCGACCCCCATATCCTCTCGACTAGCCGCTCATAAATCACTTCCATTTTCGTCTCCTGGAAACATAAAATGGTAGGCTTTGTTCTCTTGCACATTCTCGACACTGCTCTTTTTCTAACCCTCCCCCCCCCCCCCCCTTCAAACCCCTAAGATTACTCGTGATAATCCGCATACCACTAGCTACCACACCTCAATCTCCGCCTTTACCCCAAACTCTAAATCCTACCAAGTTCCTCCTGCACCTGTCGGCCCACCTCTCCCCTACCCACCAATCTTCCCAACCCTAAACTCTCGGCCAAACTGATAACTGCATCCTCTTCCGAAAGATCAATGACCTTTACACCATTCTTAAGTCGCACATTTGAGAACTGTAGCTGCACGAATTCCTCCCTGCCTTTTTCATTGTGTTGCCTATCTAGTTTTTCACCACCCTTTCCTTTATTACCCTGTCTGCACGGCCTTCTACGCCCTCTACATTTTTAATTATACCTCCCTTGAATGACCTTACCCAAAGTCTGCTCCACAACCCTCAGCTCGTCCTCGCCCCAATTCCGATTGGACCCCCCGACTCCCTCTGCGACTGGCTCTTCCCCTCGACCGCTCCATGACTGGTACCTGCCGTTACTACAGGTCTCGACTCTGCCTCTGAGTCTGCCACCTCACCCTCGACAGTCCCATTCCCTAACCTCTCCGCACCTGCAGTAATCTCCAACCTACCCTCCCCCAAGTAGATCTCTCCAATCCCTTAAGCCTAACAGACTCTCCCACAGCAATCGGGCAATTCCCTTGATGAGATATCATCCCTTCTGCCGATTTGATTCATCCTGATGTCGAAGCGCCCTTGTTCGTCCTCACTATCCCCGTCTTGGACCCATCCTCCTCCTCTCGACAGGCGCATTCAATTTCGCCCCTTCTATCCGATCCCGAACTACCGACTATTCCAATGACCCTAATGTCATTCTCTGATGAGACCCCATCTTTCTCATTCCCTAATTTAGCACCCGGCTCCTTTTGTTTAAGCCCACTGCCAAATCCATACTCTCCTACCAACCTTTCTGAATCATAACCACGCTCCCTAGTCACTTCCGGCCCAGCATTGTATACTAACTCTACCCCAGTCCCATTATCATCTGCCCCGTGTTCCGATCTAGCTCCTACCCCCATCCCCTCTTCTACTCCATCTCTTGGGCCCGCTCCGTCTAGCCCAAAATCATCAGGCCCAGTCGGTCCCTCCTTAATTTCCCCTTGACCAACGACAATCTTACCGTTCACTCGTGCAGTCTGTTACACGCCAATTCATGCCCATCATTCTCTGTAATTACTGCCGCCACCCTATTAGCATTTTCCTCCCCCCCCATGCACGTCCCCCAGAGACTATTCCCCTTCCCCACAAACCGAAGTCCTGGACTTTGCATGAGTTTCCCTCTCCATCATCCCGTCAGGGACTTCCTTCCGATGACTCAACCCCCCCGGAGCCAATTTCCAGCCCTCGCCGGACTCATCCTCCACCACCACCTCTTCTCTAAAGTTTACCATGATTCGTATTGTATTGACTATTCTCCCGACCTGGACGTTCATACTAGATGGAATTGGATGATCGTCATTTAGTGCAACCAAAAATCTGGCGCGGTCTAGTCTCTTTCTATTCTTTGTCTCCATATCGACGGAGATAACCTTACCCCATCCCCTTGTTATCAGGCCAAAATTATCCTCGTGCCACGCCGTGAATGGAAGTCCATACACATACATCCATGCTAATTGTTTTTTGACGTTCATTCCGGCCTGCCATTTCCTTTTCCATTCGACCATTTGGACATCCCTTCTGTCTTCTAGAAATTCCTCCATTGCATCCGAGCTTTTGAATACTACCACTAGCATGTGACCCCCTCCGTAAATCACCTCGCCGCTGCGATGATTCCCACCATACAGCCAATCCTGAAATGGTATTAACAAGGGGATGACTAGATGTGTACATACACTATAAGAATTTTATATTCTAGCAACCAAATACTTTTGGTAAAATTTAGTCACTAAAGAGGTTATTGACCGAATTTGCAACCGAAATTCGTTACATATCATAGTTTTAACACCAAAATTTTTTAGCTACCACAGTTGTAGCCGCCAAATCTAAAATTTTTTTTGATAGTGATATACAGTCAAGAAATTAGTTCAAGAATATACATAATTTACTTGTCTGTGTGAAATATTAAATTTTAACTGAATAAATAATAAACTGTTCTAGCCTGTATGCTAGGTTAGCTGTTTCTTTAGTAATGTAGTAATATATTAATAAAAGAAATAAAAAAGAAAAACAGAACAACATTTGTGAGTACATTCTTTTAACCACTTTTTTCCTTAGGGCATTGGCAACAACAAATAATTAACAACACTCGGTGGTGCAGCTTCTCTGCGCCACCCACCCGCGGCCGTACCGGCCTAACCAAGGTTGAGGTTCTCGCACACGTCATGGAGGGAAACAGACATGACTTTTTTTTTTAAAAGAAAAAATGTAAATAAAAAGAAGTATTCGTAAATACGTTATGCACATTTTTTTTTCATGTTAGAAGACGATGGATATAAGGTTTATTCAACACAAAACAATTGACACAATATGGGGAGTAACTCTTTAATTGGTGGCTCCATTTTAATAAATTTTTTTTATGTCACCTTATCATAATAAATTAGTTACAAATTTTAAAATTTATTTTCAGCGGCCTGTTCTATAGATGACATCATTTCAAAGGGCGAAGAACGGATCGGTGGTGAGAAAGCTGAAAATGCAATGCGGAGAATCCACTTTATTCTAGATCATTTACCAAATTTTTTTGGGACCTCAATTGCTATGTGCAACAAAGTAGTTTTCTTTCTTTCTTTTAATACTCTATTAATAAAATAAATTTTAAAAAAAAATGGAACCAATTTTTTTTGGGCTCTGTGCAGTAGCCCAGATTGTACTGGGCCTGAACCCATCATATATGATACTCCCTCCGTCTAGAAAAGATAGCTACATTGGTAAAATTGACACTATTCACCTAAACACTTTGATTTGAAGTTTTATCATAGATATACAAGTTAAAATATAGCCAAGTGAGATCTTGTTAGATTCGTCTCATCTTGTAGTTTTTAAATACCGAAGTTTTAGAATTTTTACTTCTACCGAATTTGAATTATTAATGGTATAGTTGTTAAAATCCCGATCCTGATCTTAAGATCTTACGATTTTACGATCATACCTCTCTAAAACGATCCCGATCCTTGTAGGATCTTAAAATTAGTAAGATCCCGATCCTGATCGTAGAGTGTTACAATCTTATGGTCATACCCCCTCAAACGCTTCTACGATCTTACGATCATACCCACTTAAACGCATAAATTTTTTATACTCCCTCCGTCCCGCGAAGATTGAAGTATTTCTTTTGGGCACGGTAATTTAGGTAGTGGAGTTTAGTAGTTAAAGTGGTGTGGGTATTTGTGTTTAAGATTATAATGAATTTTGATACTGTTTATTGTTTAACTTTGACTTAATATTATCGTAGTGATGTAATTTGAGAAAAATATTCAAGTGTGGTCTTGTTAGAATCGTCTAATCGTGTAGTTTTAGAATATATATTTTATACAATTTTTATTTGTATCAATTTTGTAATATTAAGAGTTAAAGAAATATAAGGGACTTTGTGTAGGAAAGTAATAATGCATTGGAATTTGTGCAGAATAGTAAAAGTAAGTATTTTTAATGGGATTTGACAATAATTAAGATTCTAATCAAACTTATATTAATTTAATTTTTCTAAAAACGGAAAGGGTTCAAACTTCGTGGGACACCCCAAAAAGGAATAGGGTTCAAACTTCGTGGGACGGAGGGAGTAGTATTTTATGATTTGGGATCAAAGTAACTTCGTTTCTTTAATTTTAAACTTAAGAACTTGTACTCCTTATGTATGATGTGTAAAAAAAAATAATATGTATGTATGTGAAAATATTTTATGCTTAATTGTGATGTTTTTATACTGTATTGTACTAATTAACTTACAAGATTCATAAACACACGAAATAATACTTTTACTTGTTAGTATGCATAATTAACTTTATCTATTATTGCAATTTCACAAGATCTTAGGATCCCGATTCGATCCTACGATCCCGATCTTGTAAAGAGAAAAACGATCTCATATAGAATCCCGATCTTAACAACCTTGATTAATGGTTTAAATTGTGCATTGGACTGCGTGCTGGGTTGGTCAGTAGCTATCTTTAAAAAAAAGGAGGAAGTATGAGACACAACTTTTCATGTGAATTTTTTTTTCAAATTTTTTTTTCAAATTTTTTTATGGTTTTCATTTTCAATAACTCTGTTATCTTTGCATATTCCCCTTAATTTTGATCAATGAGTGAAGGAAGGAAAGCTAAAAATATAGTGCTAAACATGGCAACTATACTGTCCTAGCAAGACAGAAAACGAGCTTGAGTACACAAATGCAATGATTTGTGCCACATAATAGCATTATACTATATATTATATAAATTAATAGTTCCAGTTTTTAATTGAGGGTGGATTATCATGCGCAAATAATTAATTAGTCCTTTACTGTTAAAAGCCTGCACGAACTTATATAAACTGCTAGTGGTTCTTCTTTTGAGACTTTAACCTAACTGTAGTAGTTCAAATTTTAATGTATCGGACATTATCACCACCTGCCTTTTATTTTTCCCTAATTATTCCAACTTTGTGGAGTTCAAATTGAGACAACATTGAGTTGAGTATACTGGTTTTTAATGTGTTGGTTCAAAAACCAAGATTAGTATTCTTTTGCTTATTTCTACATTAGAGTAGTTTCACTTTGGAGTGTTATCATAGAAGAAAAGAAAAAAAGATTCTAAAAAGATAAAGGATTTTTACATCGTTCAATGAAAAAGTAATGCACCAAGTCCAGTGAAAGAAAAATCACAGAAAATGGAGCAAAAAATAACGGTTGGACGACGACCACTTCATTATGATCGAGAATTTAACGAGACGAAGGCCCTGTTCGTTAGGTCTTATCCACTCTTATCATTTATATTTAATAAGAGGTTTTAGCAATAAGGTTGTTTGTTCCGAATAAGCAATAAGATAAGATCCACTTATTGTGACTTATTTTTGTTTAAGTTTTACCAATAAGGTTGATATCTCATATCAGACATCAGAGTCATCTCTTATCGAAAAGAAGTAAGATAAGTGATAAGAGATAGAGAGAATGTTTGGGAGTCAGCGGATTCCCTAGCAGATTGCAGATTCGGAGAGAGAACTGTGAGACAATATGCTCTTCCAATATGCTATATGCTGGTTAATATGTTGTCTTCCAAACAGCCCCAGAGTCTCTTATCCTATAAAATGAGGCCTAAATGTACAAGGGATCTCAACCATCGATCAACTAATCTCACAAACCACGATCGATTATGAACTAAAAATAAAGAAATGGAGTAAAAAATAGATGCTGGGTAAACTAATGTGAACAATAATAATTTGCACTTTTGTAGTGCAGATAAAATTACAAAACAACCGAAAGTAATTACAGTTTGTGAAATGAAGCAAGCCGAAACTAGTTAGCATTCTGTAATAAAGTGTCAGCTGCAACCAGAAGCTGCTCGTGCTTTCAATACACTTGTTGGCCCAAAAATTAGTATGCCCAAGTAAAGTGGCCCAATCTGCATGTGAGGAGGCCCGATTCAAGTGCTATCGACGAAAAGAGTAAGAGGATAAGGAGGCAAGAAGACGTGAATTAACATTAAAGATTGCGGATAAGGAGGCAAGAAGACGTTAATTAGGGCTTGCCACCCACCCTATAAATTTTAGAATTAGCAGCTTAAGAGGATACCTCATTAAATCCTACGCTCAAAGCGCCGCCTTTATTTTTAGCATTTTATAGCTTTCCTTTATGATTTCTTTTATCGCTTTCTGCAATTTCCATTCGTTTATTGCTTTCTTTCAATTCTTGTAATCTTTCAATTCGTTTAATACAAGCATTTTATTCAAGTTCTTTGATTTTTTTTTTGTTAATTTCGCTTGCCTCCTTCAATCTCGTTTGCCTCCCTTTCATCTCGCTTGCCTCCCTTCCATACAATTTTTCCGATACAACAACACTGCTAGAAAATTGTGGATTTGGTAGTTAAAACTGTATTAGGTAATGAATTTCGGTCGCTAACCTCTTTAGCAACCAAATTTTACCAAAATTTTTCGTTCGCTAGAACAGAAAATTCTTGTAGTGATACCTCATTGTATCACAAACGAAAACTCATCAATGAGATAATGGATATTCAGCCCTTGAACAACTCTAATCTCAGTCCCACAAAAGTCATTTAGCTTCAAAATTACTTCAAAATTAATTCAAACTTTTCTTTTTATGGTGTTAACATTTGGTACTATATTTACCAAACGCAGTTGGCCTGAGTAGCATGGGGCGCTGACAGCTTAAGTTAAGGTCTTGGGTCCGAGCCTTTGTATATGCAGAATTATGCATTGGGAGAGGCAACCTTTCTATGTACACCAGATTCTCCAGGGATTAGTTTTCGGTCCAATGTGGCTTTAGGATACCCAGTACATGCCAAAAAAAAAACATTTGGTACTATATTTTTAATACAATATATTTCCATTATTAAAAAATCTATATATTTTTCTCTTATTTATTTTGTCTAATTCGTTAAATTTAATTTATTTTTTTTATATTTATTCATATAATATATTGAAGTCAATCAATTCTGTCAAACTCTCTGGGGATTGGGACTTATCCTAATAGTCAAGTCCCCGACTCCCTTTAATCCCTTTGTAATTTGTGTGGTATGGATTCCCACCACCTCTTTCCTAGCCTGTATGGGCTGTTAAGCAAAAAAATTATATCCAACTCTTCATTTATAACAGAGAATCCGAAATAGAGAATGAGAAATATTTAATTTCCCAATTTTGAAGTCTTTAGGCTAAACATACGAGAGAAATGGAATCAATTACATTTTCTTACCTCCAATTTTATCTACCAAACGCACTATTTGGATTTGACAAAGGGTCTGTTACGCACACAGAGTTGTAGGGAGTTGTGGGAGCTGTAGCTATTTTTGTTTAAGTGTTTGGTATAACTAGTTGTAGCTGTCATAAAATTTCTAAAATTACATAAAAAGACAAATATTCTTGGGTTATGATGTATGCATTATTGGGTAGTGGGTTGGTTATTGGGTTAAAGTTGTAATTGGATATAAATAAGCTCGCTAGATTTTTTTGAATACTACCATAGGTAGCTTCCATTTGTAGAGGTTCAAATTGTAGCTACAAAACTCAAAAGCTGGTGTACATAACAGAGCTACAATTATAATATAAATAGAAGCTAACAAAAGCTCGCAAAAGCTACCAAAAACTGCGTGCAGAACAGACCCAAAGAAGTGTTGCTTAAATTTATAGTTTTTTTAAAATATTACTAACGTGGCGGCTCTGAAGACAACCGTTAAGGATGCTCTTAAAATCAATATTTTCATTCTACATTTTTAAATGTAAAAAATTCTCCTTTGGAGATTGCTCTATCTTTCACCTTTTGCAAGAAGATAATCGTGTAGCCGACAGTCTTGCCAAGTATGTCGCTTCCATTGAAGACTTCTACACCACCTGCGCCTTTTCCCCGGATTTCGTAACTAGGGACTTGGCGTCAGATGCTTCTGGCGTGTGGTTCCCCGTTATTAGTTCTCTTTGTGTTCTTTTTTCTTGTCTTCTTATCTTTTTTTCTTTTCCTTGTTGTTTCCTGGCTTCGGCTTAAAAAAAATGTGAAAAATTTAAACTTTGATTTATGTATATATTTGAAATTGGAACCCAATTTGAAATGCTCTGTACGCTTCCAACATATTCTTAGGGAAGGAAACGCTGTAGTTGATGCTTTGGCTAAGCCGGGGGTGAGCGAGGAACTTTTCTACACATCGTGGCGTTTACTTCGGATTCCATTTTTTTCCATCTTGTGGCTGATGAGGTGGGCACATGGTTCCCTCGGGCCAACTGAGGATGCCGTTGATTTTTCTCTTTTCCTTTTCCTTGCCTTAATTGGCTATACTGCAAAAAAAAGAAATTCTCTGTACACTCATACTAATTAGAATGGTTGGAATACTGCTTCTCTCAGTTATGTGAACATAGTGTTTGTTTGGGAATTAGCTATTAGTTGTTAAAAATTATATGAGTAATAAATTAGTCAATTAGCTGTTTGGCAATTTCGTGGCCAACTTTTTGTCTACAAGCTGAAATCCAAATGCTGCTATTTGTAATGGTTTCAAAAAGAATTTGATTGGATACAGTTTTAAGTTATTTTGTCATTTTGAAAAAAAAAAATATATTTTGTCTTACATTATCTCATAAATTAAGTAATTCAGTTTAGTTGTTTTGCCAAATAGGGTCATATACTTTTTTCTAAAAAAAATAATTTGTCAGCAACATCGATCAACAAAAATAACAATAAACTGTAAATTATATATGGATTCATGTTGATTTTAGGTCTACTTAATTCATCAATTCATGATCAAGCCACAATATTTTCCCATTTGTGGGGAAGATTTTGAGTTCAAATTGTTTATTTTGTAAGAGTGATTTGCGTAAGAAAAAAGTACGATAATTCATTGTCATGAAAAAAAAATTAAAAAAAGAAAAAAAAAATTATTTTAAAATGGTACAAGGACAAGAATAGATTGTGAGATTGATGATAATTACTTTTTTAAATGGGGAGCAACAATGAAGGAAGTTGACAAGAACTCATTTAATTCTCAAACCGACCAAATCCACTCGATCATGCATGCCCCCACCATCTTCATATTATTATTAAGTATTACGTTTTTTTTTCCTTTTTTTTTGGGGGGGGGGGGGGGGGGGGGTGTAAAATCTTCCTATAATTATTGTGATTACACCTTTTGGGTTCATTCTTTTTTATCTATGATAAATATTAAAAGAAGCAGGTATAAAAATATTAAATTAAAAGAATAATTTTTGGTGCAATCCTACCTACCAACCATTTCGATCAGCATTTTAAAAATAATTATAAGTTATTATTATTTTAAAGTTTATAAGATTTATGTTAATTTAAAGATAAAATATTTATATATTTGAGTAAACAAACAAAATGGACTTATATTAGATATATTTTTTTTTTCAAAGTCGAGCTGATAAATTTTCGTAAAACTAGTTTGGGATGAGCCACTTTTTCAAGAAACTTTTAAGTAATTCTTTTCAAGTTTGTTTTAATAATTACTCATTTTCAATGTGTTTTGGATTGTAATACTTGTAGTAGGCATGCCTAGGGATGAAACGGTACGGATACGGTCGGACAGTATCGGATACGGATATTATCTCACAATTTTTTCTTCATATTCGGATCTAATATAGATATGTCGGATATGAATACGAATTCGAACATTTTCCGGGTATGAAGAGTCTGTTTTGCACGCAGCTTTTGGGAGCTTTAGCTTTTATTTCAAAACAAAAGCACTGTTCTATACACTAGCTTTTAGAAGCTTTTGGGAGCTTTTGGAAGCTTCTTTTTAGAAGCTACTTCTTGTAGCGTTAAAACTAAGCTAGCAAGCTTATTTATGTCTAACTACAATTTTAACCCAATAACTAAGGCAAAAAAACCAAAATCATCCCACAACCTTCGTGTGTTTCTCAAATTGTCCCATAATTGTGCACTTCAATTAATCCATTCAATATGTTTGCTAATCCTTGCCCAAATGATCCCATCCAAGGTTAATTGATCTCCCAGGTTGATGTGCCGCAAGGATTAATGGGTTAATTATGGGACTATTTGAGAAACGGACGAAAGTTGTGGGATGATTAACCCGTTAATCCTTGCGATTAACCTCCGACGAGATCATTTGGGTGAGGATTAGCAAACATATTGGATGGATTAAGTGAAGTGCACAATTGTGGGACCATTTGAGAAACACACGAAAGTTGTAGGATGATTGTGGCTTTTTTCTCCAATAACCAACCCACTACCCAATAGACTACATAAATATTTGTCATTTTATGTCATTTCATATATTTTTCGACAGCTACAGCTAGATGTACAGAACACTTAAATAGAACTGACAGCTACGGCCCACAGCTCCCTACAGCTCCAACTCATAGCTACAGCTCACAGCTACAACTCTGCGTGCAGAACAGACTCGAATACAGGTCGGATACAAGACGGATATGTGATGGACACGGATTCGATCGGATACAGATTATCTATAATCTTTTATAATCTTTTTAGGAAATTTGATAATTTGATTAAATTATAGGATAATTTGATATTTTCTATAATTATTAAATAATAATATATTAATATATTTGGATATCCATATTTAAAATCCAGATAATATCCTATTAATTTTCGGAATACGGTCGGATATTTTGGATACGGTTGGATATTTTCGGATACGAATACTAATGCATATATTAAAATACGAATTCGGATTCGGATACAAATATTGAAATATCCGACCAGATAGTCGGATATAAATTCGGATTCGAATATAATCGGATATGGCATCAAATCTGTCGGATATTTACATCACCGCTTTCACACCTAGGCATGCCAGATTCAGATCCAGGTGTATCACTCGACCATAGGCGGATTTACATGGGGCCTCGAGATCCAGCTTTGCCAAAAATCTAATTTTCACTTAAATGGTTCAACGCCCACCTCTCAAATCTCACACTCTTATTTAGTAGAGGATGCCTTGATAGGTTTATAGTTGGACGAATTTTACGATTTTTTCTCTTATTTCAATATATCTATCTATATAATTTGTAAAAACAATATCCTTATGAACAGTAACCTACCAATTACATCTCACAAAAATCCCCTTATGAACAGTAACCTACCTATATCCTCAATATTCACTTTCTGCACGTAATCCAATATATATTTTTAATGTTTTATAACTAAAAATGTGTATAAGTAAAAATTCTAAAAGTTTGATATTGTAAATCTACATGATGTAACGAATCCAACGAGATCCCACTTGACTATGTTTTTTCTTCTATAGATATTATATAGACATGAGTCAAAGTTGAGTAAAAAATAGTAATAAAAATTAATCATTTTTCACTATCACAAAAAATGGAGGAAGTATATAAATAATAATGCACTTTCAAAATATAGGAGAACAAAATTTAAGAGGGAATTCACATTAGATAATCTAATTTTATTAATTATTATGAATAAAAAAAGGAAGAATTGCCAAATTGATCCTTTTTCTTTTCCAATTGGCCAAATTCATCATTTACTAATTTTTGGCCCAATATGATCCTTTACCTTTCTTAATTAAATCCAAAATAGTCCTTTTTCAATTAACCTTCTAAATACATGATTTGGCATTTATATATTTTTTTTCTAATTAAGGTACGTTCTTCCTCGGCTTCTCCAACCCTTTCCCCCTTTTATCGCCACTGCTCACAGTCACAATTAACTAACTCATTTTGCTTGGTGGCTTAGGGTTGGGTAAATTGGATTGACGATGTTGGAGTGTGCCCAGTGGATAGTAAGAAAGGAGAACATGGAATCTGAGAACATTGGCCTTCTTATTCGCCGGCAACTATTGGAATTTGGCGGAGGACGGCCTATCGGTGAAGGCGGCGTCTGTCGGAGCAAAGAGTGTGATCCCTGCGCCAGTCTCGGCGTCCTCGAATTCGGAGACAACTCCCGATGCGGCGAGCATCAAAGCCGCCACATTGAAGCTGTGGCCGTCAATTAAAGGCTTTAGTGATGTTGAGGCCGAGCAGCGGACGCGTCTCAGACGCCATGAGGTCGAGATTTACCGGAACGAGGAGCGAATTGAGCGATAAGATGGTGATGTTGTAAGGTAGGTTTCGATTGGGGAAATCATCGTGGCATTCGAGGAAGGGGAATGGAAGGCAACTGCAGAAGAGGCAAGGTCGAAGGTGATGTTAACGGAGCCGGAATTTTATGTGGATAAGGCGGAGGGACGGATGAATGCAGTGATGTTAACAGGATGGGAATGCTCACTCTTTCTATGTGGATAAGGTGGAGGGACGGATGAATATAGTGGTCGAGGATTGACGGTGGCTGGGAAGGGAGTGAGCAATGGCAGTAAAAGGGCACATGGACGGAGAAGCTTAATTAGGCAAAGAGATTATAAATTATAAATACTAACTATGTCATTTAAAAGGTTAATTGAAACAAAGGACCATTTTGGATTTAATTAAGAAAAGTAGAGGATCATATTGGGTCAAAAATTAGTAAATGATGGACTTGACCAATTGGAAAAGAAAAAGAATCAATTTGGCCATTCTTCCAATAAAAAATACTACCAAATATGCCTCGAGCCGCTTTACTTGTATCTTTCTGAGCATATTTTTTTATATAAAACAGGCTTCGGCCCTCCCTTTTCCCAAAAAAAAAAAATACTACCAAATATGTAATAAAAACTTTATGGGTTGATATTATATTTATAATTTAAATATAATTTTAATATTTCTTATTATTCTTAACAAATATTTTATGAGTTGAAATTATATTTAATATGATAAGAAAATTTAATATATACTTTATAGATTGATATTATACATTAATGGATAACAAATATTTGTATTAAATAGATTAACTAAATTATATAAATTGCATAAGTTGATCAAACTATGCTTACACATCCCATAAAATCATATCATTATAAAATTCGCGATGATGGTGCATTCAATAATGTTTTTTGCATAATTATTTCTAAATTTTCATACACAATAGTATTTTCTTATATTTTTCTAATTTAATTTGGAAATATCTACATCGTTGTGAAATTTCTAATTTCTCAAGGCCTTAGGGTGAATCAATATTAATAATCAATTACCGTGTGCAACTGTGATTTCACATACTTCATTTGTCTATGTATTGCATGCATTATAGCCCTGAGTAGAAAGTCTTTTATCTTTTTCATGTTTCATTTTTTTCTCCTTTTAGACTATTGTTTATACTATAATATTTTTGTAAAGCACTAAATTGTAATAATAAATTATTGGTAGTGACATATTGTTTTATTGCTCGGTTGTTGTAAAATATATACATATATTCATGTAATGCTTAAAATAATTTAAGAAGCTTGAGGAATGCAATCGTCATAATAAAGTTGAACAATTTTATTTGTTAAATTCAATTTGTTTATTCACATTTTTCACATTCCCGCCCATTGGGCGGGTAATACTAGTATATATAAAAAGCATATAATTTCAAGTCGAAGAACCCACTAATGATCAAAATTCTATCTGCTTCTGGACTACATACTAATGCGAGAAAATGAACAGACAGAGGCTATAAATATCGAAACATTGGTGAGTGTTCTTAAAAGGGCAGAAGAGGCCAAGAGGGCAACCCTTGAAAGTGGACCAAAAGGTTTTATGGGCTTACTAGAATTCCAACGCAATAGCCACTGGTTTTACATCCTACTACTATAATTCCAAAACAATGTGAAAATGTGCCCACTAGAACATTCCAAGTGGTGGATATATGCCTTGGAAAGTGGGATTGATTGAAGCCCCAATTTCCCCTTGGTGCATTTCAATTAATGGACAAAGAACATGGTTTCGAAAATAAACATAGCTTAACACTACTAGAAAAAATCCGGATTCGGTTGCTAAAATTGTGGTAGCTAACGAGTTTCGGTCGCTAAAATTATAGTCACTAACGAATTTCGGTCGCAAATTCGGTCGCTAACCCCTTTAGCTACCGAATTCTACCAATTTTTTTTCGGTCGCTAAAACAGAAAATTCTTGTACTGTAAATAGAAAAATCTAAACATTTGTATTTAATATTTCCAAAAAAAATAATAAAACAAAGTACTATGGTCTGATGAAAAGTTTGTATGGTCCTTTCTGCATTTGCACTCCAGGCGGGTCTCAACATGAACTCCAGCAAATCGCGGGCTTATGCTTCAGCGGCAGTCCCTGATAATGTTAAGCAGGCCGTGGCGTCAACTCTTAATATTGAATTTTGTGATGATCTAGGGAAGTACTTGGGATTTCCATTGTTTCATGGAGTTGTGCGCAGCAACCATTTTGATTTCCTGGTGGATAAAGTTCATTCCAAGCTTGGGTCGTGGAAACGGGGTCTGCTTAATAAAGCGGGAAAGATTACTCTTGCGAGGTCAGTTTTTTCCTCCCTTTCTACTTATGTCATGCAGACGACGTGGTCACCCACTTCTACTTGTGATAAGATTGATCGGACTATTCGAGATTTTATTTGGAAGGATTCTAATGGTCGAGGGATTAATTTGATTGCCTTGGGACAAGGCTGCGATGCCAAGGAAAATGGGAAGTATGGGTATTCGAAAGAGCAGGACATGAATATTGCAATGCTGGGTAAAATTGTGATGGATTTTATTCAACATTCTGCAAAACCGTGGGCTCGATTAATAATTGGAAAATATGGGTGTGATAAAAGGAATTTTGGCCAGCGCCCTGGTGCTTCGCCTGTTTTTCGAGCCATCTGGAAGGCAGGGCCGCTTATTATGGGAGGGTGTCGACTAAGGATTGGTGATGGGAGTAGCAGCATTTGGTATTCTTCTTGGTTGCGAGGGGGTCCGTTGGCAGCTCGTGTGCCTTATATTCACTATAATGATGTTGATCTTTGCATCAACGATGTCTATTTGAATCATAGGTGGGCTTGGAATATTTTATACACCCCTCTGTCGGATGATATTAAGAAAGAGGTCATGGAGCATGGTCCTCTCCCTTTACATGCAGACGTTCTTTACATGCAGACGTTGATGGTGCTTGGTGCTGGATGGGATCATCTTCTGGGGGGTACTCGGTGTCATCAGGCTATGAATGGGTGTCGAGCCAAAGGGGCTGTCGAAGAGATCCGTTGAGATCTTGGGTGTGGCGTGTTCGTTGCCCGGAGAAGATTAAAGTTCTTTTATGGTTGGTGGTGCATGATTCCCTCCCGACGAATATCTTGAGGCGCAAGAGGGGCCTGGCTGCCTCATCTACATGCGCCATATGTGGTAATGGCAAGGAAGATTTTTGGCATCTCTTTTTTAATTGTCCTTGGGCTGTGGAGGTTTGGGGTAAACTGGGCATCTTGCATGCCCAACAAGGGAGGATGCCGCAGTTGGAGAGCAACTCGGCGTTGCGTCAGTGCGGGCTACTCTTTGGTGTATATGGACGGGGAGAAATAATTGGTGCATGAGAGGGTTGCCTGTGAATGTGGAGAGTACAGTCCGTTACGCTTCTCATCTTGGTCAAGTGTTTGATAGAGTGTATTCTGACAATATTCATGATGGGGATGAGTGTTTGGTTCACTGGAACCCGGAAGCTCTTAATGGTATTTTGTTGCACGTGGATGGGAGCTCTCTTGGAAACCCGGGCATGGCAGGGTTCGGTTGTGTTATCCGAACTGGCGATGGTCAATGGGTGGAGGGATGTTCGGGATTTGTCGAGTTTGCTTCCAACATTGTTGCTGAACTGCATGGGATTTGGAATGGCATGAAACGCCTTCACTCTCTGCGGGTTGTGCGTGCTCATTGCTTCTCAGATTCTATGGAAAGTCTTAGGTTAATGAGACAGGGTGTGGCGAGGGATCATATACCTTTTTCTATTATGCGACACATTGCAGATCTGCAACTTGAGCATCAAGGATATGTTTGGAATCATATTCTTCGATAAGGTAATTCGGTTGCTGATTCTTTGGTTAAGCGAGGAGCGCGTTCAGAAGAATTCTTCACTTCGTGAGCTTTTCCTCTAGTTGACACCAAGGCTTTATTGACAGCGGATTATGAGGGAACTTGGTTCCCGTGGTTCTGATTTTTCTAGTTTTTTTTTTTTTTATCTTGCTCTCTTTCCTTCTCTTTTTTCTGTAGCGTTTTTAGTTTTTCTCTTTGTCGACGCTTGTGCGTCCCTGTTTACCAAAACAAAGAAAGTTTGTATTAAGGTTTGATGGAAGATGTTCATGGGTGTCTGATAAAAGATGTTCATAAGTCTGAAGGTTTATATAATGAAGTAGTTATCTTGCAGTTACAGTCCCAATTTGGATAAGTATAAAGCTTTCAATTTGATTTGTTAACAGGCACTCATCAATCACATAATACTAATTGAAATGGTTTAGGGTCTTCATCAGTGTAACATTTACAGTACATGCTTTCTAATGCAATAGGGTCCTGAATATAGAAGGTTGGAACTTTTATCAAAGGATAGTCGATGAGCATCCATTCCCACCACTTACAATTTTCCTACAATCAACGCAGGCAGGCCGCAATCAAGAAATTTCAATCTAGGCAGAATAGCAACTCAGGATGACGAAAATCGAAGCCAACGGCGGGCAGTCCCTTGTCAATCAAGTGAAGGCTCACTCTTGAGTATGGTCTAATTTTATCAGTTCAAGATATAATTTTGGAGTGTCTTATACACTGCCTTTGAGGTACATAGAAGATGTGGAGTGGAATCAGGCAGAAGGGTATGTTTGTTTCCCTTTATGTGTAGTGTGGAATGTCTAACAACTAAAACAGCTTCTTGCAGTTATGCTTCAGGAAAACAATGTTAGGTTCCTGGTTCTGGTTCTTGTTTTCTTGCTGGGTTCTGCGTTGGGTTAGAGGTGTGTTCTTGGTGCTGCATTTGTACCTCGTTGCAAGAATGGGATATTGGGATTTGTTTGAAGCACCTTATAAACTAAGTCACCTACCCGGCCGGCCGGCCCCTCATCAATCATCTCATCGTTTCATATGACGAGGGATTGTGCTAGGGGACACCAATAGATCGTCCGCCGGGTGCAAAAGCTAAAGCTTGTGGTACCCTTAACGTCATCAATAATGTTAAGGCACGAAGCATGACAAACCAGTAAAATGAAGTAAAAATGTACTGTGGATGTTTTAGGAGAGGACCTGAGAACTGGATAGACTTGCCCACCATGACCGTGTCAAATTCATTCATTGGAAAAAAGTGCAGGGAGAGGTATTTTACTACATTAAGACCCTTTTAAGAGGATCGGAGTCCACTACTTTTATGGATGGAAGTTATAGGTAAGCAAGTCGGAGCATGGGAAGCTATGGAAAGCAACTCCATAACAGCTTTTAGATAGAGCCTTAAGAGGTTAACTGGATATACAGTACACGCACGAGAAACCCTCCATGGAGAAGTATTATGGGGTGTTATGAGCTCAAAATTGACCTAGGAAATGGGTGCATGTTTCGACAGAGAAGTATTGACAAAAGCCACTAAATGCTTATTAGATCATAGGCTACTCGTGATCTTGCACTATATAATCGACCATGTAAAAATGTAATGTAATAATGCATACAGAGAATTAGATGTAATTCCAAAAACAAATCAAAAGCCACAATTCAATTCAGTAACAGGAAAATTACCCAAACCATATATCATCCATAAGATGTAGGTCTCAATCAATTTGGTGTCAGGATTTGACTTGAGCGCCAGTAAATCAAGTTCAAATCATTTTTTTGGATTGTGTAAAAAATTGGCAGCTTCAGCCTTCATGTCATGCGTAATGTTGGGCGG
Source organism: Hygrophila difformis (assembly GCA_030278955.1). Taxonomy (NCBI): domain Eukaryota; kingdom Viridiplantae; phylum Streptophyta; class Magnoliopsida; order Lamiales; family Acanthaceae; genus Hygrophila; species Hygrophila difformis. The sequence goes on from JAOANR010000001.1 coordinate 72,924,468, forward strand.
ATAAAACCTTTCTCAGAAAAACAAACCCACAGTAAATAGAGAAACAATAATGCAAATTGTCCCAAACATACATATATGAATATGATCATATAAAATGGACTCGGAAACTTGAAAAAGTTCTCAGACAAACAAACAAACAGACTCCATGACACAAGCAAGGCAGCAGAGCCACCTCATAAATTTCACACAATAGCAACTCAATTATGCAAAACCAGACACCTTAAAATGGCTATCCACCAAACAAACCACCAATGGACAGCCTTATTCTCGCAGCAGTAATGTAATGCTGTTACGGCACACACACTTTCAGACACTAATACGAGAGTATATTAGAAAATGTAAAAACACAGGTATTGGAATTCAACAAAACAAACTTACTCCTCTTCAGACTCGGATTCAGCATTCTGCAGCCACTCCACAAATGGCTTGACATTCTTCCAAATCAGGGAGTCTTTATTGCCACCGCTCATGCCCTTCTCATACCATTCAACAATGGATTCCTCTTCCAGCACATCTTCATCATAAAGAGCCTTCAAAACCAACGCCACCTCTTTCACCGCCTCAGAGCTTGCCTTCGCACAGAAAGCCTCAATGGCATGAAGCAGAACAGGCTGTGATCCCTCTTCCCCAACAGCAGCTGCAATGTACTTCTTCTTCTTCACCATCTCTTTGGAAAATCCTTTCCCAACACCTTCAAACAGAACTTCAAATAAAGAAGCAACAACCTCTTCGCGGGTGCCTGAGAGGGAATCCAAAAAGGACTTCAGTTGGCTTATTGAAGGAGAACCCCCCTTGTTGACAAACTCCTTTATTGCATCCACAAGTGCTTGATTTCCAGATACACCCTGCCCATTTGACTGCCCATTAACTTTAGGCTTCCCCTCCCTCCGTGGAGAGGTCTTCTTATCCTCATTAGCAGAAAGCATGACCATACTAGCCGTAACAGCATTCAGCTGCTCTTGAATTGTCTGTTGTGCTGCTACTGCAGAAGTATCAGTCTGCCACTCAAGATCATCATCACTGTCCTCTGCTACTCTTGCTGCAGCTTCATGCTCATCTGCCTGGCTACTGGATGGGGAATGCTCTTCATCAGAGTGCTGGGATTTCTTCTTGGTTAGTGTTTTGGAAACAGGAGGATCCTTGGAGGTGCCCTTTTTCTTTGCCACCTCTTTCTTCAGTTTCTTCTGCTCTTCATCAGCTGCCTCTCCTTCCTTGAGCCGCTCCTTCTCTGCCCTCCTCATTGCTTTCTTGTCCTTTGATCCTTTTTTCGCTTCTGGAGGGTTTTTTAGAATGAATGTGGTGAGCTTGTCCCTCATGTCGACCTCAGAGATAAATCCACATGCAGCACACTTAAGATTGATCATTTGGGATTTTGTTATGATGATTTCAGTCTCCGGATTCCCACAACCATAACACTGGACGAATTTCTTTATAAAGTTCTCAAGAAGTCCAGCAAGTTTTGAAGTATCATGAGCCCCATTAACATGAGAAGTACCGGTCTTCTCATCAAACTTGGATTGAGCTCCAAGTTCACAGCCAAAATACTTTGTTGTGTAAGAAGCGGGCCTGCCTAAAGCCTTTGCAATGTCAACCATATTAACAATATTGGTCTTGATGCCATTACCACGACCCTCAATTTTAGTTATCATTTTAGGCATCTTATACCTGTAGAAGGCATCATCCTTGTTTCCAGCACCAATATTGAGCAAAGCCATATTCTGTTTACTGTATGTCAACTATATCAGAAGGCAAGAAAGTTTTCTTTTCCAGCAAAAGTCCCCTCGACGTGATAAAAATTCCTCACTGATGGAACAGGTCGCGCAAACTGGCAACCTAGACAACGTATTCTGTATCCTTTACGAGGTTCGAGATGCATGCAGCCAACTTCAAGACCAGAATTTGCCTCCTTTTTTCTTGACGAAGGGCAGTATCCTCCAAACAACCCAATTGATAATAACTGAGAGGCCCGTTCAGACATAAAAAATGCTTCTAGCTTAACACCCTCCACTTTTGTGAATTGCTGCACCCACCAAAAGTATACCTGACAGATCTGGATGGAACTTGTAGAAATTAGAAATACTATCATAATATTGTAACAAACCATTCCAAACTTTCAAAAGCAATATTGTCCCCTCGAAAGAAATAATGTGTAACCACGTGAACATGGCCAAGTATATTAATCACATGAATTTTCCACCGTTCCAACCTTTCGACCAGCATATAAACACTTTCGCCCAAAAAGTGAGTTTCATAATCACAGAAATCAGGGACAAACAATATTCACTTAACAAATTATAGAAAAGAAACACAAAACATTCAATTTTTATTAATGATTCTACTCCAACTTGTAAGAGAACAGTAAGACCAAAATATATAAAGGATAATCCCCAGCAAAAAATATACGAGGGGATCTTTTGAATCCGAATAAAACATAATGAAGATGGTAAAAGCTAATCCTGACAGATTAAGAACTTTTAACTCAAATATCCACGTACAAATTAAATCTTTTCTTGTAACTGCCAGGAATTATAAATACTTAAAAATCCCATACAACACAGCTGAACTAATACACATTTTCGAGTTCATCCAAAAGGATTAAAAATAAATCCAGCCACAATTTTCCAACACAGCTGACTCGACTAACGAAAATCAACACTCTGCAAAATCACAAGGACGCCAGCTCAAAACACGAAAATTTTATACACGCAGCTGTCAGATCCTTCAGGAAATAAAGTACGAGCCAAAAAGGAGATAAATCAAGCCAGAATCGAGATTGACCAATTAATCCCCAAACAACCAATGAACAAAAGAGCATCAGCACAATTACCAACAGGCATTCGATAGCCAATTAAACAATTACAAAAAGAACATCGCAACACAGATCTGAAACCGACGAAGAAACAAATAACAAAAACACAAATAAACAGAAGGAAAACAGGCACAAACGATGGATAAATTAACACAACCTGAAACGGAAAAACTAGAACCAAAGTAGAAAGCGAAAAATCTATACAAAACCATACCTCAGTTAGGGCGAGAAGAGGGATTGAAGATTGCGAAGATATAGAATTGCAGATAGCGCAAGCGTGGGCGAGTGGTTGAGGATTAGGGGAGAAAGGAATGAGAAGGGTATTTATAGGAATGAAACCCTAGCTCAAGTTGTGAGCGATTAGGGCAAAACAACGCACAACGCAAACAATCAAAGGGAGCCCGGTCCGGGACCAAATCAAAACAAACTACGCCGACTCTCTCGAGATTTTTTGGAATTTTCAAAAAAATAATATAATAATAATATGAAGAATTTTTTTTTAAAAAAAAGTACTAGTATTTATAAAGGGGAAATTATAGATAAATACCTCTCTTCCTAAGTTTATTACTTGTTCAGTACCTAGCACTATTTTTCTTCCTTTTCACTACCTAATTTTGTCTCTATATGTAAAGATTGTCAAATATGCCCCTGGTCAAGTTTAGTACTTTTGTCTTATAAGTATTGTACATATTATCAAGCAGTTTAGTATATGTGGAATTAAAAGACTTGTATATCTCTTTAGTAATTGTTGTACAGTTTTCAAACATTACTTTATAAATTTTATTTATGATCTTAAACAGAGGACGTAATTAATCAAAATATATGCCATGATCATTCACAGTATTTATCATTCAAAGTAAAATTTCTGGGTCTACCTCGCTTCCGTAGTATAAGCTTTGTGGTTGAAACTTTCTGATCGAGTCCTTCAACGAGTAACCTTCTTTCCTCGTCTGCTATCCTTCTTTCAGGCCTCCTGCCTTACTCCGGTATGCACGACCTCTCGGAAATCACTGTATCGATGACATGACTCTCACAATATGTTTCACTCACTCACATATATTTAGAATTTTGGTAGACTTTTAGAAAAATATACTCGAAGATATTTACTGGAATGATCAGGCTATTGTACTTAGCCGATCATCTTTTATTGAAAGCTTTTAAAATCACTCATAATTTTACATCACACAGAGAGAACTAAAGATTACAAAGAAATGCAAGAGAAAGAATACTATGATAGGTATCTTCGCTTCTGCATCCTTCGTGAATCATTCCTCCTTTTATAGATGGAGTCTTGGGGATCATGTGGTTCAGAATTGATTTACGTGGCCTTATCTCCGTCCTTCCTTTTTCTTCCATTATTGAGATTCCATAGCTGTCATTTTTAATCCTTCATTATTAGCCGTCCTCTTTGTCTTGTTGTCTAATTACGTCATTGCATGCGTCTTTCTGCATTATTTTGTTCTTGTCTTCTTGTTCAATTGCGTCATTGCATACGTCTTGCCGCATTATTCTTTTCTTGGTGCTACATTGGTCCTCTCTGTCGTCACTGCTTATTTCATTTCGTTGTCTCTTTCCGAAGAAATGTTCTTGTTTTCAGGCTTGTGGTGGATTTCTCTACTGCTTTCTTCCAGATACTCTTGACTTCTTCTGAGCATTCAAAATTGTATGTGTCAAATTTCTGAATTAGTCCTGCTAAATTTCCTGATCTGAATCCTGGAGTGTTCAATTGCTCAATCATTACAATTTCTTCATTTCCGAAAAAGATTCCTGCGCCTTGGTTGTATAGTCTTTTCATCTGTTCATGGACAGCACGTATTCCCATTGCTCTTTTGAAGTGGATGTATTTGTCATTAAAGATTTCTGTTTTGGGGGTTCCATAGTCTTGAGGATAACTTTCTGGTTTAGTGATTTCTTCTGCAATAGCAAGATGGTAGGAAGAGTGTTTGACTTCTGGACTAATAGAAAATATTTTTAGTTTCTGGGTTTTTGGTCTTATGTTTAGGCCTTCAAGTAGTACAGGTAATTTGGATATTTCGGTTCGTAAAGGGGACAGGAAAATAGTTCTGATAAAACCGAATTTGAAACAGTTCGAAACAAAGTTCGGGTCGCAGCCTGGTAAAATAGTTACTTGTGGATGTAGGGATTTGGTGAATTCTGTGTAAAATGATGATTCTTGTCTGGGTAAGGAGTATATGTAGCTGCTCAGGGTATGGTATTCTGCTAAAAAGTTTCTTGTTTCAGGGCTAATGGGTGTTGGTTGAGGAATATTGTCGCAAAAATACTTCTTAGTTTCTGCAATGTTTTTCGACGAGGTCGAAGGTCTTGCATCCCCAGATTGTTTTGCTTGTTTGTCCTCTTTTGGAACAGGATTAGCTTTCCCTTCCTGGTTTGAAACACCAGTATTTAGTTCTTCAGGGGTATAAAAGTATTCTTCCATAGTAGTTAGTAATCCCTGCAAACATTTGTTACATTCATATATATCGTCATTGATAGTCTTATGTTCGTCCATAAAGCTTCCAACAATCAACTGTTGTAGCTTTAGTTGTCTGTCCATAGTCGACTGGAGTAGTTTTTGTAGTCGATCTATTTCATTGTAAATGTGGTCAGTTAGACCAGCATCATCCCATTGTTCATTGTTCTCCATATTCAGGGTTCCTGCTCAAAAAATCAGCTAGATAATTTTCAGTCCCTTTAATATATTCAACAGTAAAGTCGTACATTGACAAGAAAGTCTGATATCTTATTATTCTTCTATATTGGGGTTTATTTGGAACTTTATTGTAAATTAGAGGTTTTACTTGTGTATTGTCAGTTAATACTTTAAACTTTCTACTTAATAACCAAAATGAAAATTTATCTATTGATTTAATCACTGCAAGTAATTCTTTTTCATTTGTACTATAGTTTATGGCTGCTCCTTGTAATGTTCCGGATGCATATCTACAAATTTCACCAGTATCGGTTTTTAATAATCCTGCCCAATGGTAGTCTGAGCTATCGGTTTGTACTATTAAATTATCTTTTTCGTCAGGTAATCTTAACGGTGGTAATTTGGAGCATTCTTCTTTTAATTGTTTGACAATTTCAGTATGTTGATCATTCCATCCTATCTTATTATTTTTTCTTATCAATTTTCTTAGATCATTTGTCTTTTTTGCTAAATTTGATATAAATCCTTCTGCATAATTTAGAATTCCAAGAAATCTTTGTATGTTTAATTTATTCCTAAGTTCATCAGGCATTTTAACAAGTTTTGTACTTATATGTGGTTGCATTTTAATTCCAAGTTTATTTAATATTAGTCCCAAAAATTCTATTTCATCTTTGAATATTTCTGCTTTCTTTTCTGATAAAATTAATCCATGATCTTTACAAAGTTTTGCAAATATATCTAAATGTTTTTTATGTTCTTCTATAGTGTTTGAGGCTATTAGTATATCATCTACGTATACAAATATAAAGTTACTAAATTTTTTAAATGTTTTATCCATTTTTCTTTGAAATATTTGTGGTCCATTTTTTATTCCAAACGGCATAACCTTCCATTCATAGTGTCCTTGTGGTGTACTAAAGGCTGTGTATTTTATACTTTCTGGATGCATTTTAATTTGCCAAAATCCATTTTTACAATCAAATTTTGAATAAATAGTTCTACCTCTAGCTAATCCTATTAGATTTTCTTTGTTAGGTAAAAAGTATCCATCAAATATCATGTTTTTGTTTAGTTCCTTATAGTTTATTACTAACCTTGGTTTCTTTCTTATTTGTTCGCTACGATTTCTAACCAAGAAAGCTTGACTATTATGTTCTGCTATAGATTCTTGAATAAGGTCTAATTCTAACAATTCATTTATTTGTTTTCGAAGTTCTTCAATATCTTCTTGATTATGCATCATCGGTTGAGTTCTTATTATTATATCGTCGTTTTTCATTTTTAATTCTGCATATATTTTATTAAGATTCCATTTTTCAATTGGATTTTCTCCATAGTTTTCAGAGATGTATTTTATTGTCTCATGAAGTTCATATTTATCAAAATCTTCTGGCTTTTGAATTAGTACTTGTTTTTTAATTTTGTGAATTTTAAATTTTATGTAATAAGTAATTGGTTGTTTTATAATTTCTCCTTTTTCACCACGTTTCTGAAGCACTCTGTATGGTTTCCTTATTCTCGGAATAGTAATATAGTGGTTACATGCTGATCTAAGTTGAATATTATATCTATCTACTCTAAAGCTTTGAAATAAACTTGTAAAATCTGTCCCTAATAATACATCAATTGTTTTTACTGGGCTAACAAATACTTCTTGTATTGTAAATATTTTATTTCCTAAAATTATTTGAACATCTTTAGCTATTTTATTAATAATTAAACTATGTCCAGTAGCTCCATGTACTTCTATTGGTCTTTTATTTACTTCCCATTCTTTTATTAAATGTTCTTGTATTAATGTGATTTCTGCTCCTGTATCTAGTATAGCACATGTTGTTATATTTGTTTGTAGTATAGTTAACTCTAGGTATACTGTTGTTGGAAATCTAATTTCTTTCATATATATGCTTTTCCTATTACAAAAGCTTTTCCATTTTTTGTTTTTCCACTAAAAATTTCTCCTGTTATCGTATATTTGTTTAATGAGTCTAAAAACTCGTTGCCTAACAAGACATGATAGGTACTACTTGATGTTCCTTCTTCTTCTGCTACATAACATTTTACTTCTTCTATTAAGTCTGTGCCTAGTTTTATTGGTACTATTACTAATTCATTTACTCTTCTTACTTCTCCTTCAAAAGTAGCATATCTATACTCTGTTCCTATATGCTTTACTAATCCATTTATACATGTTTTTCCTATATGATTCTTACCAGCTCCAGTATCTACTAATATATTTGGTCCTTTTATCCAGTTTGTGCCATTATAGTATTCTATATTAATTCTCCATGTTTGGGCTTTTTGTTTACTTTTTTCGTATGGTATATCAATACTATGTCTTGGTTGATCAAGTATTAGATTTGTTCTTGGGCTATAGTCTATACTTTTTCTGCTACTCATTGTTCTTCCTATATAGGATAATTGTGGTCTCCTATTTTCTAATGGTTTTCCAATCTCTATTGTATTTTTCTTGTCCGCAAGATCAATTATCCAGTCATCTTGTAACGTTGGATTATTCAATTCTGGTAATATTAGATCTGCTATTGTATCTCTACATGCTTCATGTATTTCTATTGTCTTTTTATCATCATAAGGTTTTAGTCTGTTGCTATTTAGGTAGCTATAAAAAGCACTATAATGTACTGTAAATATTTTACTTTCATTTTTCATTACATCATTCCTATGTACTTTTATGTATAGGGTTAATGTTTCGTCTATATTTTGATCTTGTAAAGATACACAATAGTTTGGGTAACATGTAAATAATAGTTTTTGGTAAATTAAGTTTCCATTAATAGTTCCTAAGTGTGAGTCTTGTGGATTTAATAATCTTGAATCATGTAGGCTTATTGTTACTGGTAAGTCTATTCCACTTCTAAATAAAGATTTTATTAGAATCTTTACTCCTGCTAAATGTACGTATTGTATTTTCTCTGTTTTCTTTCTACTTAATTTTTCTAGTCCTTTATTTATTATGTCTTTTGTTAAAAGGTGCAGTTTTAGAGTAGTATTAGTGTTACATACATCTACCGTTTTTTCTAGTTCATGATATTCATGAATTACTATATTATTTCTTGAGAATGTTCTTGATAGTATATTAAAATTTGTATGCTTGAATCCATGTTTTAGATCTAATCCTTGTATTTTATTAATTTGTTCTGGACTTAAGATAGCTTTTATTGCATATCCTCTTTGTCCTTCATATTGTTCTACATATTCTATTTCTTTTGTTTCCTCTTGTTCTTCTGTGATTATTTCTTTATCTTTATTCATTTTCTACTTCAGAGAATTTTACTTCATATATCTCTTCTCCTGATTCTGGTTCACTTATACTTTCTAGATCTGATTCTATTTCTTTGAATATTTGTTCATCTATAATATCATATTCCATAAATCTTACTTGTTTTTTCTTTGGTTTTGTACAATCACTTGCAAAGTGTCCTATTTCTCCACAGTTATAACATTTACATGTGGTTGGATTCTTTTTATAATATTTTCTTCCAAATTTTGGCTTAAAGAATTTTTTCTTATTAAAGATTTTAAATCTTTTTCCTTTCTTAAATTTTCTTTTTATTGGTTTAAATTTTTTAAATCTCTTATTTTTTCTGTATGATTTATTTTTTCCCCATTCAAAATTTTCTGCATTTTCTTGGCAGCATAAATCAGCAGCTTTATTATATATTTTAGTGTGGTCTAATATTTTTCTTTGGTAACATAACTCAGTTATTACCTGTCTTATTAATCTTATTCGGCTTCCTAAATTATTCGGATAGTCATTTTTATTTTGGATCCATGTTTTCCACATATATTCATCCCATGGTGATGGTAGTTTTGAAAATATAGAGTTCATGGTGTGTTCATTATTTTGTGAGCTTGTATAAGCTGTATAATAGTAGCTTTTAAACTGTTCAGAGAATTGATCAAAAAAGCATAAATCTCTTAGTCTTATTTTATTTAATCTTAGTAACGCTTGATCTCGTTCTTCTATTATAGCATTGTTATCTAAGCTCTGTACTCCTAGGAATTCTTCTTGTATGATATTGATAAATTCCTCTATTCCTGTGGTAACATCTTGTCCAAATCCTTGAGTAATTGTATTCATATAAGTTTGTTTTGTATTTGAAGAAATTCCTGCAAGGAATTGTGCCACATTTCCTTGGACTAAATTCCATATTTTTAATGTTTTTGCTCTTGACGTACTTTCTTCTGACATTAAATGTATTCTTATTATCTGTTTCCATTTTTCTAATTCTAGACTTGGCTGTTTAAGACAATCCAGGTTTAGGAATATTGCATCTCCTGGTCTCACATTTCCTATTCTTGTTTCCTTTAGCTCAAAATCTTCATTGTATTTCCAAATTTCTTTTTTAGAGGTTGTTTTTCTTATTGGAAAATTTCTTGAAGGTAAATTTTGTAATCTACTTTGATAATTGTCTACATTTTGTCTATTTGTAGTTTGATCTACTTCCATTGGTATAGTTCCTGTTACTCCTTCTCTTGGCAAGGTAGTGCTAGTTTCTCCAACTACTTCTGATGATGGTAAATATAATCTATGATTATTCATAAAGACTTTATGTTGATCTTCCAAATCGCTTTCATCAGTTTCTAATTCTGTTTCTGAAAATGTTCCTGTATATATTGGTTCTAAATTTAGTCGTTCTAAATCACTACTTAATTCATTTATTAAGTCTTCTATACTTGTATTCATTCTGTTTCTTCTTTATCTTCTCTACTTTCTAATTTATCTTCCTTTAGTTCTTCATTTATCTTTTTTAATTTTTCTACTTTGTCTATAAGAATTCTAATTTTGTTTTGTTTGTTTAGTTTTTCTATTTCTTTCATCATTACTCTATGATCGAGACTTCCTGGTTCTGGTGTCTTTTCCCATTTCGGTAGTGGGAGTGACTTTTCTAATTCTACTTGCTTTTGTGGAGTTTTAATTATTGTTTTGTCTATGTATCTTTCTATATTGTAGAGTCTTGTATCTAGACTTATCATTAGTTCTTTTATTAGTTCAATTCCATCTTTTATTGTTTCTAAATCTTCTAGATAACTCATCTTCTAATATTTCTTATGTTTCTAATGAAGTCGTTTACTTCATCTATTTCAGTTTCCCTTTCTAATTCTTCTATTTCTATTATTTCTAATTCGTTTAAATACCATTCTTTTATTAATTCCGATTTTTCTTTTTCTGGATCTATATGTTTTTGTATAATTACATATGCTTCTCTTTCATCTATCATTTTAGAAATCTTGAATTTTATTCTTAATAATTTTTGTTTCATTATTATGGTACTTATATCTTGTGGTTGTCTTTCTATTTCATGAATTTTATTAGTCAGTCTTTCTAATGTTTCATTTTCTAACTTTATTCCTGGCATTTTATTAGTCTTCACTATAATTTGATTCTTGATCTGAAAATTCGGGTGAAGGTGCTCTAGTAAACATGGTGTTATGTATTATATATCCTGGAAACATTCTGTAAGTTGTAATTTCATTGTTGATTATTGTTAATTTGACTTGTGATAATAACTCTTGTTCTTCATCTCTTTTTGATATAATTTGTATTAAATTACCATTATATTCTTCTGTTTCGATTGTATAGTTTCCTATCCAAAGTAATCTTTTTCCTCTATTTCCTAGTCTTATTCCAAATTCTTCATCGTTTTGCAATCTATTTAATCTTCTTCTTCTTCTGTCTATGTATGTTTTTCTTTCTTCTATTTGTTGATCCATATTTTCTATTTCTCTTTGGCTTATTTCATGATCAGGATTAAATGTGGGTGTTAAAAATCTTCTATTATCGTTGGTTCTTACTTCTGTAAGTGGTCTTATTTGTGGTTCTAATCCTCTTATTCTGTTTAGAAATGCTCTTTCAATTCTTGCTTGTATCATCAAGCTATCGGTGTTATTTTGTGCATATTCATCATTCCTATTTATTATATAGTTTTCAGTATCGATTGGATTAATCGTACTTAGTGGATAATCTATTTCTTGATTTTCATTTAAAGGATATCTTGCTGTTGGAATATATTCTGGGTATAGTTGTTCTGAAGTATTTAATCTTAATCTTGACATATGATAGTTTAATATATAATTATTATTATTATGGTTATTCATGTTCAGATTTAATCGTTCTGGGCTCTGATACCAATTTGTGTTACTGGTTGTATTTAATCAGAAAAATAGTATTCACCATAATTACTTAAATTATCTGGTAATTCTTCATCGTAATTTTCACTATCTGATCCTATTCTTAGTAAAATTATTCTGTCCCAAAAACTTTTTTCTTCCGAATAGGGATATATCTTTTGATTATATTCAGTTAAAAATATAAGCATAGTATAAACAATGTCATTCCAATTTTCGATTCTTTCTTCCATAGTTTGTAAATATAGTCCATATTCATATATTAACGAATTTATTTCTTCTTGATTCATTTAGTATCTTTTGTAAGTTTATTTAAAGATTTTTATTAGTTATGTATGATTTACTAGAGGTTTATTATTAAAGATTAAGGGTAGTATAATGATTTTTAAGCATTTTTTGTGTTTTAAGGGTAAAATGGGTATTTTTTCAAAGTTTTATCTTTCTAGGGGGTTTAAAGGAATAATTTTTTGATTAGGTATTAAAGTGGGTATAAGTTTGGGTAGGTGGGTATTTATTTGGTATTTGCCCATTTATAAATAGAAAAGATGAATAAAATGGAAATTTCATTAATTATATTTTTCCTTCGAGTTCATTTCGTTACTTTTGGTAAGTGTTCAAATTTAAAAAGTGAATTTTATGGAAAATTTTAAACGATCGTGTAGTAATAATCAATTGTTCTCTCCATTTTTTTGTGTATCATCAAATAGTTGTGGACTGTTTTAACATGTCAACTTCTTTGGGTGATAAAAATGAAGTATGTTGTATTCAGTGGCTCCCGTATGACCTGGGGGCCATGACCCCCCTCAACAAAAAAAAAATATTACTCTTATATACTTTCTTCGTTTAGAAATAATTGTAACATTTGTATAGTTGTTACTATTTACTGAGTATGATTCAAATTTTTAACACAGTTATACAATTAAGATAAAACATAATCAAGTGAGATCTTGTTAGATTCGTCTAATCACGTAGTTTTATAATATCAAATTTTTATAATTTTTACTTTTACAAATTTTGAGATATTAAGCGTTAAAAATGTGCATTAGATAACGTGAAACACATGAATGTTACAATTTTGAAAAATGGAGGAGTATATACTACCTCCATTTTTTAACTTTGGAACACTGAAAGTTTTTGCACTATTCACATCTTAGCTTTATTTCAAATTTTTATCATAGTTATGGAAGAAAAAACATAATCAAGTGAGATCTTGTTAGATTCGTCTAAACTTGTAGTTTTAGAATATAACTTTCTATAATTTTTTATTGTACACAATTTAAGTTATTAATCATTGAAAATGTGTATCGGCATGCATGTCTCCAATTTTTCAATTGAGATTAGATTATCTATATGATAAAACCCTAACTATTTACATGTGGCCCCCCAAGTGTCTCATCCCCTGGTTGTATTTATGTTTTAAATTAAGTGTTAAACTAGTTGTTAAAAAATAGGCATTGCTTTTCAAACAACATGTTTCTTTAGGGACACTTTTCTCAATAATTGTTTTGAACTAAACGAAGCTATGGTTCTTGCCAACTAATCGTATCAGAATGAGAAGACACTGATCCCACACAGGGCGTATCCAATATTTTTTAGGCCTGGGGCGAAATTAAAAATTAGGCCCTATATAATAATAATATTAATATATTATTAATAAATCATGAATATTATTAAGATACAATAAAATAGTAAAGTTTAATACTACCTTCGTTCCTTTTTAAATGACACATTTTGACTTTTGTTACTGTTCATTAAGTAGTTTTGACTCGACTTTTTAATACAATTATATAAGATAAAATATAGTCAAGTGGGATCTTGTTGGATTCGTCTAATCGCATAGATTTAAAATATCAAATTTTCATAATTTTTACTTGTATGGAATTTGAGTTATTATGGATTAAAAACGTGTATTGGATTGCGTGAAATGTGGGTCCGTAGCATTTATTTAGGAACGGAGGAAGTATTTTACAAAGGTTTCATTTGAAAAGTCTCGTCCTTCTAGAATTTTTTGAAGCAAATTCATCAATCAAATTTTCATATGAAATTTTATCCAAAATCTAATTCTCGATCGCCACCAAAGCTAGTTCATTAAGCCTTTCTTGGGACATTGAACTGCGCAAATAAGATTTAAGCAACTTTAACTTCGAAAAACTTCTTTCAGCTGTTGGGGCCATACGAAATGATGGGCCGCGAAGAGCTATTGGGCCATAAGATATGGGCCAGAAGAGAGAGTTCCAGAGGAAGATGGGCTTAAGATCAGTAAGGCTGATAGTCCATAGTAAAAGTCGAAGGAAGGGAACCAAGACTAATAGAGATTTCGGCCGAAATAGGAAGGGAACAGCCGAAACCAAAACAACCGAAATGAAGAAAGAAAGAATTCGGCTCAGAAGGATCGGCCGGAGAGCGGTTACTCCAGCTCCGGCTATAAATAGGGGTCGACACACACAAAATCGAGGAGATCAATCCAACCCCCAAATTCCTTTTATCAAATTTAATTCCTTGTTATCTTTACTGCTTTCTTTACAGCTTTCCTTTACAGCTTTCCTTAGAATCTAGCTTAGTTTGTAGCGGTTACATTTTCCAAATTCACCGTTGTTTCTTAGCAACTGGTAGTTTGGTTCCTTGTTCTTGGTGAATTCCGCCGTTGTTTCTTAACAACAGGTAGATTCTCCATTGTATCTTGTTGTTTTTTATCAATTCAAAGAAGATTCAGTCAATTGTGGGCGCATTATTGTTAATCCGGACCCGTAATCGGTTTGATCCTTTTCCGATAGCCTCCCTTGAGGAGAAAAAGGTCCTTGGCTCAACCCAAGCCAAACAGTGGCACGCCCAGTGGGACTCAAAATGACGTTTGAGACACAAGCAACTCCAGCTGTTAACACGGCGGCAAGGACTGATTTGCCGCCGATCCAGGAAGAGCGCACTACAGACGGAGAATTCCCCCCCGGATTCCCCGGACCTTCAAGCTTCCACCACCAAGAGTTCTCAAATGACGATTTAACCCCGCGGTTCCGTGATCAAGTTCAATTTATGGTAGAAGCGGCGGTTACCAATTCGGTCAGACAAATAGAAGGCAACATCCTGGCAGCAATGCCAGCGTTACTTAGAGCCGAATTAGCAAGGAGTACGTATCCGATGGGAACGCAGCAAGCACAGATGGCACAAAATCAGCCACCTGCGATGCAAACTCCCCATAATTTCCAGCAGCAGGCCTACCGGCCGCATGGAGGGCAAGGACCACGTCCTTTTGCTCCTCCACCATTGAGATTTGATCACCAACAGAATCAACCGCATCAACCGGCAGTGCAACCGCCTATTCCAGTGGTACAACAGCAATATGTGCCGCAACAACCAAATCCGCCACAGTTGGTTGATAGAGAGCTTATTGCTGAGATTATTCGCACACAGTTTGGGAATCTCATCGGCCAGGAGAATCGGCCGATGTACCGGAAGCCTTATCCGGATTATATTGAAGAGCAATATCCACTGCCTAGAGGAGTGAAGGTTCCCGATTTCAACACATTTTCAGGGGAAGTCGGTCGATCTACGATCGAACATATTGGCCGATTTACGGCTCAATGCACCAGGATCGCTCAAAAGGACTTCCATAAGCTAATATTGTTTAGTTTATCGCTCACGGGCCCAACATTCGAATGGTACATTAATTTGCCAGCAGGATCGGTCAATACTTGGGCCGAAATGGAGCGGTTATTTCATGACCGATTTTATAATACTAGTCCGGAAATATCGGTTGTTGACCTCGCGTCAACTAAACAGAAGGCGACAGAATCGGTTACTGAGTTCATCGAGAGATTTTATGCAGTAAAGGCTCAACTGAAGACAATGCTACCGGAACATGAGTATATTCAAATCCTGAAGCAGAATTTGAAGTTTGCCATCAAAGATAGGTTGGTGGTTACTAGACCAAGAACTGTAGCCGAACTCACGGCCGAAGCTATAAGGATGGAAACTTATTTAGCATAACAAGCGGCTTTCAAGTCAAGCCGAAGTCAGAGTGGAAGATCGCAACCTATCCAATCGGCTGCTTCTTTCGCAGAGTCTTTGGATCGATGTGAAATTAAAGAAGAATACAACGTAGATGACGTTCCTGCCCTAGCCGAAATAGCAAGAGCTGAATTAGTAATCAAAAAACCGATGACTTGTCCAGCTCTTCGACCAGTCAGAGGCAAGGAAAAAGAAGGAGAGGCCAGAGATGAGTCTCAAAGGTTTTATTCGTTTGATTTATCTCAGATGGACGAGATATTTGATTATTGCCAGAAAAATGGGCTATTGGAGTTTAAAGCGAATCATCCGCAGCCTACCAAGGAGCAATTGGAAGCAGGGTGGTGTAGATTCCACGGATCAGCCACTCACTCTACAGCAGTTTGTGGACACTTCAGAAAGCTGATCCAAAAGCATGTAGATGATGGGAAATTGAAGTTCCCGGATAGACTCATGGCAATAGATAAGAATCCATTTCCTGCTGCGAACATGGTAATGGTACATCCTGATCAAAATAGATCTGTACACGATCGATTGGGAGACCGACCATCGTCCAGTAAAAGTTCTGTGCACGATAGGCTTGGGAGTCAGCCATCGGCCCAGAAGAAGACAGGAGTATGGAAAAGGTTAGGATCACCACAGAAGGGGAAGGAGAAGGAAAAGACTTCGGATGTGTTCGACCGATTGGGAGGTTATGAGATTAAGGAATGGATTAAGCAATCGGACAAATATTCAGAAGGGGAAGTCAAGAACGTAAGTGAAAGGCCAACCTTAAAGATCATAACCAACGGTTGGGATTCTGAGATGAAGCTAACAGCTGATAAAAGAAATGGGAAGACAGTAATCCAGATTACTGTCCCTGAAGAAGCTGTTTCCCCAAAAATGAAGAGGTTCAGAAGGCCACCCGCAAATACTCAGGTGGGCCAATGGGTGCAAAATTCCCCGAAGGCGAGGCATTTCGGCCAACACCGATTTGAAAATGCAGCCTGGAGGGCAGAAGATAAGAAGGTCCCAAAGGGGAAGGGATCCTATCGGACTTACAAACGAAGAATGCAACGGCTTAAAGCAGCTGCTGCATATGAAGAAGAGGAGTATGAGATGATGCATATGGAAGGAGACTTTCCAGATGACTGTTCTTCGGACGAAGGAAGAATTCTGGATAAAGTATTTTCGGCTAGGATGAAGAAAGCCGAAGGGAAGAAAGAGAAGCAGCCAAAAGAAGAACGAGATCGAATGAAAAACAAGACCGAATTTCGGCCAAAAACAGCTCAGATAAAGGCTGAAAATGAGCAGCCGAAATCGAAAGAAGAATGGAAGCCTAGACCAGTCCGAACCAGGGAATGGAAACCAAAGACAACTATCATTCCGAATAGCGATTCACTCCCTATCGGGCAGTTTAAGTTCGACTTTGGATCTAGCGCGAATATGGTGACGGTAACCACAGAAGAAAAGGAGGAATACTGGTCGGATTCTGAACCAGCTGTGGTTTTCTGTCAGAAGGAAGGGGAATACTATGGTGAGGAAGAACCCATAGTGGATTTTTGTTTCGATAAACTTGAGGTATTTCGGCCGGAAGCCGAAATGAAGAAATCAATTGAAGAAGGATATAAAGCATTTGTTCCAGAAGCTCAACCAGGCACGATTTTGCCTCCAACTGCGAAAATGTCTCAGCATGTGAGGCCTTTATACGTCAGAGGTTGGGTCAATGGGAGACCACTCAGAAGAATGTTTATCGACGGTGGAGCCACTGTTGATATCATGCCGTTATCCACATTGACAAAGATAGGCCGTTCGAAGGAAGATTTACTCCCTACGAGAATGAAGGTAATGAGTTTTGTGGGAGCTCAAACTGCGGCTGAAGGATGTATTCTAGTGGATGTAACAGTCGGAACGATCTCGATTCCGACCATATTTTTTGTGGTAGATGCAGAAGTCCCGTATGCGGCCCTACTAGGCCGATGCTGGATTCATACATCCCGATGTTTGCCATCAACGCTTCACCAGAAAGTATGGTTCTGGAAAAAGGATGGCACAGTGGAAGAAGTAGATGGTGATCAACCTCCGTTCCCAGTCAGCTCAGCCGGCCGAATTGATGCGGTGCTATATGAAGAGCCCATACAACCATTCTTAGCAATGGTTGGGGAAAGGTACCCGCAGGTCGTCGAGTGCGATTGGACAGACTCGGGGTTTGAGATCAGATATCAGGCCGATGTACGGCCACTTGATGAAGAAAGTAAATGATGAATCCACAACCGAAGCAAGCGATCGAGTTCGAATCGGCCGAACTCGCGTCTTCGGAAGGAAAAGCAAATTGGAGCGAACTCATAGATTCTATTCCGAAAAGAACATCAGACTTCAGAGCGCAAGATCCTCTGAAGATGATCAACGTTGGTACAGAAGAACACCCGAGGGAGATCCCTTTGAGTGCGAATTTGGACCAGCAAGTCACAAGCCGATTCAAGGAAGTGCTGATCGAATTTAAAGATTGTTTCGCATGGGACTATACAGAAATTCCAGGATTGGAGCGGTCAATTGTGGAACATAGATTGCCAATTAAAGAAGGGTTCAGGCCGCACAAACAGCCGGCCAGGAGGGCAGCGCCCGAAATAGTCCCAAAAATAAAAGAAGAAATAGAGAAATTGTTAGCGGCCGGGTTTGTTAGGCCAGCTAAATATGTAGAATGGTTATCAAATATTGTTCCTGTAATAAAGAAGAATGGAAAATTGAGAGTTTGTATTGATTTCAGGAATCTTAATATAGCCACTCCAAAAGATGAGTATATGATGCCTATTGTTGACTTGTTGATTGATTCGGCCGCAAAACAGGGAATGTTGTCCTTCATGGATGGATATTCAGGATACAACCAAATTTTTATGGCCGAAGAAGATATTCACAAGACTGCATTTCGGTGCCCTGGTGCTATAGGGATATACGAATGGGTAGTGATGCCGTTCGGACTGAAGAATGCAGGAGCTACATACCAGAGAGCCATGAACTATGTTTTCCATGACCTCATAGGGGATTGTGTTGAAGTTTATATCGACGACGTCATGGTCAGATCCAAAGATATCGAAAGCCACTTGAACGATTTACGAAAGGTGTTCATGAGGATGAGGCTGCACGGAGTCAAGATGAATCCAGCCAAGTGTGCTTTCGGAGTACAGGCAGGAAATTTTCTCGGGTTCCTGGTACATAACAAAGGTATAGAAGTTGATGCGAACAAGACCAGGGCCATTCAAGAAGCCAAACCTCCACATGATAAGAAGAGTTTACAGAAATTTCTTGGAAAGATCGGTTTCCTGAGACGATTCTTAGCAAATGCGGCTGGAAAGTCGAAACCACTAACCGATTTATTGAGGTTGAAGAAGGAAGAGGAGTTCAAATGGGGAGTCGACCAACAAAAAGCCTTCGAACAGTTGAAACAGGATTTGATGAATCCACCTGTGTTGGTCCCTCCGATTTTAGGACGGCCATTGAAGTTGTATATAGCAGCGGCCGAAGAATCTATTGGAGCATTATTAGCACAAGAAGACGATGAAGGAAGGGACCGGGCGATTTACTATCTAAGCCGAATCCTAAGGGACGCCGAAGTAAGGTACTCGCCGATTCATAAATTATGTTTAAGTCTTTATCATGCATGCCAGAAATTAGAATATTATATTCAACCGAGGCAAGTGATAGTGGTGGCTTCGGTTGACATAGTCAAGATTATGATGAATGATTCGGTCAGTAGCCGAAGAATGGCCAAATGGGCCATGAAGTTAAATGCATACGATTTGAGATATCAACCTTTGAGGACTATGAAAGGACAGATTGTAGCCGATTTTCTGGCTAATCATGCAATACATCCGATGACCGATGACATCGATCATCAAGATCGGCAGAAAGAAGTCGATGAGATAGGAATTGTATACTTGCAACCATGGGTGATGATGTTTGATGGTTCTAAAGCCGCTTCTGGAGTCGGAGCTGGGTTCACCCTACAAACACCGGAGGGCAAGGTATACAAGTATTTCGTGCAATTGCCAGAGTCATATACGAATAACCAAGCTGAATACAAAGCGTTGATTTCGGGATTACAACGGTTGATAGAAGAAGGAGTCAAAGCAATCATTATCAGAGGGGACTCACAAGTAGTTGTTCAGCAATTATTAGGCGATTTTTCGGTTAAGAGTTCTCAGTTGATTAGATTGTACGAAGAAGCGGTTAATTTGTTAGAAGAATTCGATGAGGTATATATTGAATATATCCCAAGGGAGAAGAACGAAGTGGCCAATGAATTGGCTCTGTAACACTCCCGTTTTCCTACTCTTAGTTCCGCGGCGGAAGCCTCAACTAGGAATCCGGGGTTGTTACCGCCACGCCCCTTAATTAAGCTCGCTTAGGTCTAACCTTGGCTAACTTAATTAATTGGCGCTAAGGCTAATTAAATTAAATTGCTAACACATGCTTAAAACAATAACTTTATTATTTACAAAATATAATATATCAGAGTTCGCAAAATATGACGACTAAGGCTCGTCGCCCCCAAAAGTAACTTGACATAACATTAAAATATAAATGAAAACTAATAATATGATATATATGTATATATATATTTATTTATTTTGCACAAAAGGTTTGATACCCATGCCCGTGCCCATGCATTTAGTCATCTCCACATATGTCAAATCCTGAAAAGAGTGCACATATAATTTATCAGCACACCGGCTGAGTAAATAAATTTGTACTCATGGGACAAAATTAAATATAAAGACTCAAGCAGTAAATGACATGTCAAACCGTTAAAAATTCTGATTCTCTGTGTCATGTTGCTCGACTATGACGTCTACACCCGGGGTATCCCATAGGACCTAACATGCTTTCATAGTGACCGTAATCAAGACTATGAGTATACAAGGGCGGCCCTCCCTTGCAACTAGAACTGATTGTGAGACCCTTGGCCTAACACAATTTTTTTTTTAATGCTCTTACGAATATAACCCCAATTGGAGTATATCCTGTATAATAATATCATCTCAATAATTTACATGCCATACACTGGAAATAAAATTTTCACATGCATGGCTTAGCCCAAAAATAATTAAACTCATACTAGGGCATTTCATCTGCATAAATCATTTGCATGAATAATTCTAAATTATTTAAAGCAATAAAGAATTAAACATGCAAAAATTAAATTTATAGGTGGAAGAAGGTTAGTGCATTCATTTTTTTATTAGTTTTTTTTTTTAATCTTTTATATATTTTATTCTCTTTTATTTCCCATGTTCACGGGTAGCTACTAACCATGCATCATGTGAACTTATCTCTTTTTTTTTTTTTTTTTAATTTATGCATATAGCCCCTGCCACATGCATGCCACCCTATTTGATATTTGTAGTCCACTCTCGTACCCACTCCCCTATTCTTTTTAGTTATTATTATTTTTTTATCATTATTATTTCCTTGCTATTCCTGCCAGTGTATATACATATGAAATTTTATTGTGTATCTATTTATTTCTTTCTCTAAAAATTTTAAAACAAGTAGGGTTCGAACACACAACCTTTAAGTTATGAGCCCACTTGACTAACCAATTGGTTATCAAAGTCTTTATGTCATATCTTAATTCTAACTAAATTTATTTCAAAATATTAGAATCCTTATTGTTAGTATTTATTTTTACCCATCTATATCTTTAAATCAAATCTTATTTTTTTTCTAAAATATTACTCTTCCCCAAATATTTAAACTTTTCCATACTAGAAAATATTCCCTATCATCTACTTTTAAACTTGGAAAAATAGTTCATTGTTTACAACATTCTTTTAATTAAAACCCACTTCCTATTAAATTTTAATTTATAGCAGACAATTAATTATTATTTTTTTTATACTACATTTAAATTTAGCGGGTATTACAATCCATCCTCCTTAGAAACAAACTTCGTCCTCGAAGTTCATTTTAAGTCACATAATTACTAAGGAAAAGTAAGGCAAGGTATTGCATAACAAAAGTTTTCTAACCGTACTTGACTTGGGCTGTAACATTCTCTCCCACTTGATTTCACAGCTATGTCCCCATAGCTGTATCATGTTGAAGGAACAACTCTGGATACTTGCCCTGCATTTCGGCCTCAGTTTCCCACGTGGCATCATTCTCATCATGGTTTGACCATTGTACTTTGACCATGCGAATGACTTTGCGCCTTGTGGCTCGTTCTTTAGTATCCAAGATCTTGACCGGTCTTTCCTCATAAGTAAGGTCTTTGTCGAGTTCGATAAGGTCTGGTTGCACTACCCTTTTTGAATCATGCTGATATTTCTTAAGTTGCGACACATGGAATACGTTATGGACTCGAGACAACTCCTCTGGTAAGTCCAATCGGTATGCCAAGGTACCAACTCGGGCGATAATGTCAAAGGGTCCAATATAACGGGGACTTAGCTTACCTCATTTTCCGAACCGCATTACGCCCTTCATGGGCGATACTTTGAGCAAAACTTTATCGCCGACTTCGTATTCACCATCACGCCTCTTTTGATCGGCATACGTCTTCTGTCGATCTTGAGCGGCTTTCATCTTTAGTCGAATTTGCTCCACTATTCCTATCGTTTCCTCGATTAATTGTGGCCCAACAGGAATCGGATTTTCGCTTTTAGTCCAACAGAGTGGACTCCGACATTTCCTACCATATAGTTCCTCAAATGGGGCCATGCCAATACTAGCATGATAGCCATTATTATAGCTAAATTCTATAAGTGGTAGGTAGTTTTCCCAACTACCCTTGAAATCCAAAACACAGGCTCTCAACATGTCTTCAAGTGTCTGGATCGTCCTTTCAGTTTGACCATCGGTTGTTGGATGAAATGTTGTGCTCATTTTTATTTTTGTTCCGAAAGCCTGTTGGAGTTTCGTCCAGAATGTAGAGACAAATCGACTATCTCTATCTGAGACGATATTTTGGGGAATTCCATGCCTTCGGACTACATTCTCAATATAAGATCTTGCCAACTGATCCATACTCCATGTTTCTTTCATTGGTATGAATATGGCTGTTTTAGTTAATCGATCAACGATTACCCAAATCTTATCATTGCCTTTTGGTGTTTTTGGCAATCCTGACACAAAGTCCATGGAAATGCTATCCCATTTCCATTCTGGAATTTCTAATGGTTTTACTAACCCAAGTGGTTTTCTTCGGTCAGGTTTGACCTTTTGGCACGTCGGACACTTTCCCACAAATTCCGCTACCTCTCGCTTCATTCGTGGCCACCAAAAGACTTTACTTAAGTCCTTGTATAACTTATCCCCACCAGGATGCACAGAATATGGAGTTTCGTGTCCTTCTTCTAATATGCGCCTTTTAAGATCCTCGCAGGCCTTTGGTATACACCATCGACCCTTAAATCGGATAGTGCTATCTTCGTGGATTTGGAACCCTATAGCTCCACCTTGAGCTATTTTTGTCTTAATCCTTTCTAATTTGACATCACCGGGTTGTCCATTTCGAATCTCGTCGAATATAGTCGGTTGTATTGTCATGGCACGAATCTGTTGAGCAGGTGTATCTTTATGCACCAATTCAATACCTAACCGAGCCAATTCCATATATAATGTTGGTGGCAAGATTCGTGTATTATCTAAGGGTCTTGTCTTTCGACTTAGTGCATCTGCCACTTTATTAGCTTTACCCTCATGATAGGTGATACCTAAATCGTAGTCCTTCATCAACTCCAACCACCGTCTCTGTCGCATGTTGAGCTCTTTTTGAGTGTAGATGTACTTCAGGCTCTTATGGTCTGTGTATATGTTACATCTCCGTCCGTACAGGTAATGTCTCCATATTTTTAGGGCGAAGACAACTGCAGCCAATTCTAAATCATGAGTCGGGTAATTCTCCTCATATGGCTTTAGTTGTCGAGAAGCATATGCTATAACCTTCCCTTGTTGCATTAGCACGCATCCCAAGCCAAATTTGGAAGCGTCGCTATAAACTTCAAAATCGCCATCTTCAGTGGGTAAGGTAAGTATTGGTGTCGTGGTCAACATTTCTTTCAAAGTTTGGAATGCAATTTCGCATTCAGGTGTCCAAATCACCTTTGATCCCTTCTTAAGGTTCTGTGTCAGGGGTCGTGCAATTTTTGAGAAATCCTTAACAAACCTCCTGTAATAGCCAGCTAGACCGAGAAAACTCCTTATCTCTGTTTGCGATGTTGGTACAGGCCAGTCTTTTACTGCGGATACCTTGGCTGGGTCAACTGAAATTCCTTCGGCTGAGACGATATGACCAAGGAATGCGACTTTGTCTAGCCAGAAATCACATTTTGACAATTTAGCGTATAACTTGTGATTCCTCAGAGTTTGCAATACTCGATGTAGATGTTGTTCATGCCTCTCCTTGTCTATGGAATACACCAATATGTCGTCAATGAAGACTACTACGCATTTATCCAACAGTTCTCGAAAAACATTATTCATGAGACTCATGAATACTGCTGGGGCGTTGGTCAGCCCAAACGACATCACGGTGAACTCATAATGTCCATACCGTGTTCTAAATGCCGTTTTTGGGATATCTTCTTTAGCTATCCTTAGCTGGTGATATCCGGACCTTAGATCAATCTTTGAAAACACCTTTGCTCCCTTTAGTTGATCAAATAAGTCATCTATTCGTGGCAAGGGATATTTATTCTTGATGGTTACTTGGTTGAGACCTCTGTAATCGATACAGAGTCTTAGTCCTCCATCTTTCTTTCGTACAAATAGTACAGGTGCTCCCCACGGAGATATACTAGGACGAATGTATCCTTTTTCTAAAAGATCTTCAAGTTGTTCCCGTAACTCGTTCATCTCTGTTGGTGCCATCCGGTATGGAGCCTTTGATAAAGGTTCGGTACCCGGAATCAAATCAATCGTGAATTCTATCTCACGTTCGGGTGGCATTCCCGGAATATCATCTGGGAATACATCAGGATACTCACGTACTACTGGAATATTGTTTATGTCTATCTCTTCTGCTTGAAGGTTCATAAGGTAGCAAATGTAAAGGGGATTTCCTTTTCTCATCAATGTTGCTAACTGCACCCTTGACACAATTTTCGTGGTTGGCTTCTTTGGCTCAGCATAGAAAGACACACGCTTCCTGTTATCCCCATAAATTGTTATCTTTTGCTGAGAACAATTGATATTGGCTTGGTAACGCGTTAGCCAATCCATTCCTAAGATAATATCAAAATCTTGTAATTCAAATTCTACTAGATTTGCAAGGAACTCGACGTCACAAATACGAATGGGAACTTTTTCGTGACGCTTTGAGCAGCTAACTATCGTTCCGTTGGGCAACGAGATTCTTAGTGTTATCTCCTGAGGGTTATCGAGTCCTAACTCGGGCAATTTACTACGAGATATGAATGAACATGTGGCTCCAGAATCAAATAGAATGCGCACTTTATACCCATTAATTTCGAAAGTACCTTCGATCACATCTCCAGCACCCGGCATGTCAGCTTGGTTTACCACGTTCAACCTTCCTTGATTTGGCCCACCTGGATTCTGTGGGTTTCCACCAGTTGTCCTTTGATTGTTGGGAAATGGAGGTCGTTGTCCTTGATTATTTCCACCAATGCGGGGTCCTTGGGGACAATAATCCTCCTTTCATAAGTCTGCTCGAATTCGGCTAGGATCGAGTCTTATGCGACAGTCCACCGCCTTGTGTCCCTTTAGTCCACAACGATAGCATTCATCATCTTGAGGACACTGTTGCATAGCGTGCTTTTTATAACAGCGACGGCACGGGGCTGGTATTGGTTCTCCGTTCCGATTGGTGCGAAACACCGTACTATTCCAGTTATTCCTTGGGAAATTCCTCCTTTGGTTTGGATGATTATCCTTACTCTCTTCAATTTTCCTCTTTCCCTTGTCATGTGGTGCAGATTTGGAGTTTTCTCCTTTATGCTCGTGTCCTTCTACCATCTCGACTGTCATAGCTCGATTATAGACTTTTTGCAAGCTAGTGAATTGCTTCCCTCCAAATGCCTTTCGTATGTTTTTATTCAAGCCAAGCTCAAATTTTTGGGCTTTAGTTTGCTCAGTTGCCACCAGGTCTGGGGCGAACCTCAAGAGTTCTGTAAACTTAGCATAGTATTGTTGAACCGACCGATTACCCTGTTGAAGAGAAATGAATTCTCCATACTTGGCATTCTTGAGGCTAAGTGGATAAAACTGCTCCCTCAAGCTTTTCTGAAACTCTTCCCAAGTTACTTGGCGGTTCTCTTGTGACCTCCACCAAGTGTTTGCAATGCCAGTTAGGAAAAAGTAGCCACTCCCACCTTTCTTTCATCTGGACACTCAACTGCTTCGAGCAGTTTCTCAAATGACTCAATCCAACCTTCCAGCTTGGCTGGATCTTCTTGTCCAGCATATCGAGGCGGTTGAAACTTATTAACAGCTTCAATAAAATCTCCTTGGGTCTCTCCCTGGCTTTCCCCTTTCTCCGCCTGTTGTTGAACTACTGCTCCAAGGGTGATTAGCAGTTGTTCTATTCGTTGTTGACGATTGTCGTCATCGGCCATACTTGTCTTAGCGTTATCGCTATCCCTTTCGCCCCTAGTCGATATATGTTAGTTAGTTAGTCACTTTAAAAATCAATATAACACACCATACTAGTTTATTCAAAGTCTAGATAATAATAAGGCAAACTTTATTTCATAATACCGAGTTGGAGTACAACATTGAAAATTTCCAAGATTTAAGATAGTCATAATTCTTAATACCGACTTGGGTACAACATTTAAAATTTCCAAGTTTTAAAATAGTTATAACTTTTACTAGTAGTAAACAAACGATAAGCTAGTACTGGGCACCGCGAGGAGGGCTGGCAGGATGGTACACTGGAGATGGGGTTCGCTGGCGCAAACAGACAGCATCTTCATCGGGATCACTTTCTTCGGCACGTGCACCCTGGGCGGATGATCCTGGGAGGCGTCGGAGATCAACAGTAAGGTCTCTATAGAACTTATTAACTTTGTGCCCCCTTCTCTCCATATACGCAATCTCCTTGTTCAGGCGTCTTATGGTATCCAGGTGAAGGCTGACTTGCTCCTTAGTATCCTTCAGCTCCTCCTTCAGTTCGTCTATCTCCTCCACCTGCTCAGCACACAAGTGATCTAGTTCCTTCTTTTCTGTTTCGGCCAAGACCCTTCTATCGTATTCATCTTTATACTTATTTTCGAGTATTAGCTCCTCGTTTATATGTGTCGTAGCCTCTAACGCCAGTCGGTTCCTTAACTGATCATTTTTTGTGCTAAGGTGCTCGGCTCTAGCCCTCTCTCGCTCGCTGGTTTTTATTAATTCTCGAACCAACTCTGGAACTAGTTCGGCTATCCTATTGTTATCCCCCATCTAACAAACAAAATAATCATAAATATTTGCAAATATTAAAAATGATAATAGCATGAACTGTGCCTAATGTCAGTGCATCGTGTCCCCCGAAAATATGCAACAATTCTATTTTAAACCGATAAGAAAACATATTTTACTTTTCTTTTTTTTTAAAAAAAAAAACATCTTTTTTTTTTCAAATGGCTATGATACCACTCTGTGACACTCCCGTTTTCCTACTCTTAGTTCCGCGGCGGAAGCCTCAACTAGGAATCCGGGGTTGTTACCGCCACGCCCCTTAATTAAGCTCGCTTAGGTCTAACCTTGGCTAACTTAATTAATTGGCGCTAAGGCTAATTAAATTAAATTGCTAACACATGCTTAAAACAATAACTTTATTATTTACAAAATATAATATATCAGAGTTCGCAAAATATGACGACTAAGGCTCGTCGCCCCCAAAAGTAACTTGACATAACATTAAAATATAAATGAAAACTAATAATATGATATATATGTATATATATTTATTTATTTTGCACAAAAGGTTTGATACCCATGCCCGTGCCCATGCATTTAGTCATCTCCACATATGTCAAATCCTGAAAAGAGTGCACATATAATTTATCAGCACACCGGCTGAGTAAATAAATTTGTACTCATGGGACAAAATTAAATATAAAGACTCAAGCAGTAAATGACATGTCAAACCGTTAAAAATTATGATTCTCTGTGTCATGTTGCTCGACTATGACGTCTACACCCGGGGTATCCCATAGGACCTAACATGCTTTCATAGTGACCGTAATCAAGACTATGAGTATACAAGGGCGGCCCTCCCTTGCAACTAGAACTGATTGTGAGACCCTTGGCCTAACACAATTCTTTTTTTAATGCTCTTACGAATATAACCCCAATTGGAGTATATCCCGTATAATAATATCATCTCAATAATTTACATGCCATACACTGGAAATAAAATTTTCACATGCATGGCTTAGCCCAAAAATAATTAAACTCATACTAGGGCATTTCCTCTGCATAAATCATTTGCATGAATAATTCTAAATTATTTAAAGCAATAAAGAATTAAACATGCAAAAATTAAATTTTGGGACAACGCCCGCAGAATATAAATTTACTTACAATCTCCCTAATGATAGTCTTACTGAAATCTGGAACTGCAACTACTCCACCACTTGCCTATCTACTGCTCAACGATTTTCTTCCACTATCTCAACTTCTCTCTATCTCTCGCAGGCTCTCTCCATCTCACACTATTGATCTATCTAACAATCTGATTTTTTTTTTGTTTGTGCTTCTGGCTTACCAATGAACGAGTATTTATAGGTGGGAGAAGGTTAGTGCATTCATTTTTTTATTAGTTTTTTTTTTTAATCTTTTATATATTTTATTCTCTTTTATTTCCCATGTTCACGGGTAGCTACTAACCATGCATCATGTGAACTTATCTCTCTTTTTTTTTTTTAATTTATGCATATAGCCCCTGCCACATGCATGCCACCCTATTTGATATTTGTAGTCCACTCTCGTACCCACTCCCCTATTCTTTTTAGTTATTATTATTTTTTTATCATTATTATTTCCTTGCTATTCCTGCCAGTGTATATACATATGAAATTTTATTGTGTATCTATTTATTTCTTTCTCTAAAAATTTTAAAACAAGTAGGGTTCGAACACACAACCTTTAAGTTATGAGCCCACTTGACTAACCAATTGGTTATCAAAGTCTTTATGTCATATCTTAATTCTAACTAAATTTATTTCAAAATATTAGAATCCTTATTGTTAGTATTTATTTTTACCCATCTATATCTTTAAATCAAATCTTATTTTTTTTCTAAAATATTACTCTTCCCCAAATATTTAAACTTTTCCATACTAGAAAATATTCCCTATCATCTACTTTTAAACTTGGAAAAATAGTTCATTGTTTACAACATTCTTTTAATTAAAACCCACTTCCTATTAAATTTTAATTTATAGCAGACAATTAATTATTATTTTTTTATACTATATTTAAATTTAGCGGGTATTACAGGCTCAACACGCAGCTAGATATCGGCTAATGCCGATAGCAGGAAATGTGGAAGTACATTTGGCCGAAACAGAGAAGGCCGAATGGATAGAGAAGATAGCACAGACATTAGAAGATCCTTCGGAGGCTAATCCAGCTGAAAAGCGGAAAGCGATGGATTACGTCATAATAGGAGGATTATTATTCAAGCGTGCTATTGATGGAGTATTGCTCAGATGTGTCGGAGAAGAAGATGCCAGAAGGGTGATGGGAGAGGTTCATGAAGGAATATGTGGCGCACATCGGGCAGAAAATCGATGAAGTGGAGTATTATTCGGCTGGGATATTATTGGCCGAATATGGGTATTGATTGTGAAAAATATGCGAGAGGATGCAGCGAATGTCAGAAACATGGGCCGATTCAGAAGTTACCGGCCGAAGAATTACACATAATGATCAAACCATGGCCGTTTCGAGGATGGGCCATGGACATCATAGGAAAAGTTCATCCCTCTTCGTCTAAAAGACATGAGTTCGTGCTAGTGGCAACAGATTACTTCACGAAATGGGCCGAAGCTCAGGCGTATGTCAGTATTTCACAAGAAGAGGTGATCGAGTTTATCAAGAGACAATTGATTTATAGATTCGGATCCCACAGACGATTCTAACAGATAGATGAACTGTATTTGTGGGAGAAAAAGTCAAGGCCTTTGCAGATGAATACGAAATAAAAATTGTGCATTCGTCACCATATTACCCACAAGGAAATGGACAAGCAGAGGCCACAAACAAACAGCTAATAGGAATTATAAAGAAAATGATCGAAGACCAACCAAGAAAGTGGCATGAAAAGCTGTCAGAGGCATTATGGGCTTATCGAAATGCTAAAACTTCAGCCACTGGGTTTACACCATTTCGGCTGACTTATGGAATGGACGCAGTGTTGCCAGCCGAAATAACAGTGCCGACTTTGAGAACAAACCAAGCGGATTCAATGTCGGCCGAACAGTACGATTGTGCGATGAAAGATGAGTTATTGGAAATTAACTCCAATCGGATGCAAGCCTTTGAGAATTTGCAGAAAAACAAAGATGTTGTGGCCGATTGGTACAATAAGCGAATTCGTCTTAAGCGGTTTGAAGTTGGAGACTTAGTTTGGAAAGTTATATGGCCACCCAAGCAGAAGGATGGCCGATTAGGTAAGTGGAGTCCCAATTGGGAGGGACCATTTATTGTTCATACCAAATTACCGAATGGAGCATATATGTTGGTGGACGAAAATGGTGAGCAGATGTCAAATCCAGTAAATGCAAGATACATGAAGAAATATTATCCATCAGTTTGGGAGTAAATGATAAGTAAGCAGAAAATAAAGATTTTATTGCATGAACGAACAAGTACAAAGAGGGTGCTACTTCAGCCGAAAGCGGCGTCAATAGCCCGAAAATACGATATACAAGGGAAACGTCCTAGTCTATGCAGGCATATACAAGGGAAAGGTCCTTAGAAGATTCCCAGCCTTGTAGAAATGCCGCTTAGTAATATCGGCAAAACAGAAACAGGGCACAGATGCTTGCCCCAGAACAGTATTGCCGATTTAAGTCCTACCACCGAACTTCTACTCTTGGATACGCTATAACGGATGGTACAACGTCCCAGAGGTAGAAGTCAAACTCGAGTACAGCATCCGCACGACCTCAGACAGAAGAATGAGGAGTGCAGCGAGGCAGTCACCCAAAACGGTGGAAGGGGGAAAGGATGGAGGAATAACTAGGGGTAGTTATTCCCCCCATTAGATAAGGTCCGACAGGATATGCAACCGCAAAGTCGAAAAGAGATATGTCCGCGTAGCCGTCGAGACCTTCATTTGGAATAACAGATAAAGATCCTCGCCCATACGAACATGGTGAAAAGAGTATTAGTTGAATTCGTATCGCACAAGCGAAAGGTTTTCGTACCACGTCTGGAAATCCTTGCATAGGAATGCTTGTCGAAGACCATGGAGGAACTGGAGACAGGGAGTCGAGCAAGGGAAAAGAGAAAGCCATATTGTTATAAGGAAGAAAGAAGGAAGTGATAGATAAGCATCAACAATGCCGGGTATTTATAGGAAGGGATAAGTGCTCGGCAAAAGAAACGGTCAATGTTAAATGTTATTTATGGGAAAACGTTACAGCTGATTCCCGGAAAAAGCTGCTAACATTCAGAAATTAGCAATAAAGGAGACCGAAAATAGTGGAATTAACAGGATACGAATCGCATTGCAGAAGATACAAAAGATACGAATCCAAGCACAATGTATCGGCCAACATAGTCCAAAAAGGGCCGATTACAGCTGTCAAAAAAAAAAAGAGTGACCGAAATTCACACTTGACAGAAGATAAGTCAAAACACAAAGTTGATATACAAAAGCAAATCAATGGTCTTCCTGGTCATCAAAGGGAACATCATCATCCAAGCCTTGCAAAGTAGCGATAGAAGGATTAACCGAAGATGTCATCAGATTCGGACTTGCTGAAGAAGAAGGACCAGCACCGTCACCAGATGGGAGGCGAACGGTGGATGAACCAGCACCACAGGAAGTACCAGGTTTCCCTAGTGAAGAAAAAAGGGAATAATAAGTAAGAGAGCATAAAGAAGAATCACAACAAGAAATGGAGGAGAACAAAGTACCTGAAGGAATGGTTGACAGAGGTGGATTATCGCCCGAAGGGGAGGTCTCTATCTCGGAAGGATCCAAAGGAAATAAAACATGTGGAGAAGAGACATGAACAACACTTTGCCCACCAAGGCTTTTGATGGCCGAATCCAGCTGACCGACTAGAGACTGGGTTTCGGCCCATTTTTCTTGGAAAGTACCAAGAATGAAATCGTTGAAACTGATCCGCATGGCTAGATAAGAAGCATCCGGCTGAGAATCCAAGATTTTGGCCTTGGGAGCCTCGACCGATTGACGAAGGGCTTTTCTTGACCGTCTCAGATCGGCCGATTTTCGCTTAGTTTGAGCCATAATCAATTCCAAATCCTTCTCTTGTCGTTGGAGCTTGGCTATTTCAAACCGAATCGAAGAAAGGTCCTCGGACTGTTTATGTTCCTGAGATTCCACCTCGGATAGTGTATTCATCTGAGTCCGATACTCTGCAGAATAATTATCAAAAATGGCTCGTGAAGAAGCCGCAGCTTCACGCTCGGCGGCAAGTTTATTCCGCATTGTCAAATGAGCCATGAGTTCCTGATCCATTAAGAGGACAGACTTCGTAATCATTTGAAGAGTGCCATTTAGATTCAGAGACACCATTTCGTCATGAAATTGTTGCTCAAGATGAGACAAGAGAATGAGGATCGGTTTAGGATTGACAAACTCCACATCAGATTGCCGGCCGATTAGATTGCACAGCCTGGCCAAACAATCGCCAAGGTAAACAGAAAGGTCTGACGGACGAGAAACTATAGAGACAGGAGAAAAGAAATCGTCCAAAACACGCCGATCAGGAAATGGTGATAAAGGGACCTGATCGGCGGGGGCTTCATCAACAATCATACCACTAGAGGAAGGGCCAGTCGGTTTCAGAATAACCGAAGACAAGGGTGTCACAGAGTCCGTAATAGGTTGAGAAAGATCAACCGAAGGAGGGACGAAAGGGTCGGCAAGAGTAGAACTTTCAATCAAACCACGAGGATTAACAGAAGAAGAACCAGCACAAACAGCCAAATTACTGGTACCAGCCGATGTGCGAAATTCAGTTACAGGAGGAGCCGAAACCACAGTTGGAAGTGGGGGAACATCGGATGGTGGCAAAACGGGTGGGACCTGGCAAAAGTAAGAAAAAGAAATTAGCCGAAGGAAAGGAACCTGGAAAAGAAAAAGAGTAGTGTAACAAACCGCAAAAAGAGTGGTAGGGATTCTGCCAAGCGGTGAACGAGATGAACGCCTCCTAGTCTGAGTAGGAGGGAGAGAGCCAATAAGGGAAGCTGAAGGCGAAACAGGCCTCTTTCGACCAGGTTCAGAAGTAGAAGATCGAGGAACATCTGAAGAAATCGAATGAGTAAGATGAAAAATAAAGAAACAAGCAATGACCAAATGAAAAGGAGAAAGAAAAGGAACATACCTGGGCGAGAAGTGGAAGGCGAATCGAGGATGCGCTGAGGAGTGGAACCCGGAGATGATGAAGGGAAAGAAGAGAACACCAGAATAGGAGAAAAACCACCCCTCCGCAGAACCGAATCAAGATTAGCACTGAAAAAGGCACAAGCAACACCGTCCCACCAAGACTGAAAGCGGGAGGTAATGCATCCCGGACGAACAGCAAACTTCCAAACCTTAAAAGAGATTAAACGTTTATGATAGAGGGAGCATTGCTGACGGCTGGCAGAAGCAGAAGGGCGTTTACCGGCTCTAAGAGCTTCCACTAAGTCTTGACCGAAGCCGAATTGACGGCTGACCAAATGGGGATTGTAGACTTCAAAAGGAATAGCAGACTTAGCAGATACAAATGTGGAACCATTAAAGATCGGACGGGGTAATATACACCTATTCCAGATTTGGGCAAGAGCTAAAGGAAGGGAAGCCCCGAAGGGGGAAGTAGCAATCTCCCTGACCCAAGCGAAGTCAGCTTTCCGATAATAATAGTGGGAAAAGGATTGGTTGGCAGTTCGACCCAAGAAATAGTTGATCCAATGAGGAATCGACAAGAGAGGAAGGGATGTTCTAAGAAGATCAGGAGCGATAAAACGATTAGGACAAATATCATGGGGAGGAAATTGAGAAATGTCACGAAAGTGCCAAACCAACCACAAATGGAGGAACCATAAAGGACCACGGGCTTTATCGGACGAACCTTTTTCCCAACCCGACACAGTAGCCGAAATACCTGCATATAAATGAGCAAGGAAGAAATCGGCTAAGGGCAGAGTCACATGGTTAATAAGCGCCGAAGCCAGAGAGTGCGTTTCGAGGAGAACACCCTTAGAAGGAACACACCAGAAGAATTTCGTAAGGAAGTACATCATAAAAGCAAGAGGTTCTGAAGGATGTGGAGCAGGCGAAACAGGATCACTCTGATGAGAAATGATCCAATTGGCAAAAGAATCGCCAGAAAAAAAAGCCGATATTTTTCTCCTTGGGCAGCGACATGATGGCAAGGTTATCCCCACGAATAGAGAGGCCTAGGAGGAGTTTCACATCCTGAATGGTGGGAGTCATCATCCCCCAAGGGAAGCAAAAACAGTTCACGGAAGGATTCCAAAAACAAAGAAGGGCTTGAATAGGACGAAGGTCCGTGGGAAGTGGCAAGGTACTAAGAGAAATCATACGATGAATATACGATTTATTCCAAGAGTCGTAACAGTGGGGTTCAAGATGACGGTACCACGCCACATAATCGGGAGAGGTCGAAGACCAATTAGCGAAAGATGAGGGGAAAAGCTTGGAAGAGAAACAAGGTTCATACAGAAGAACAGAACGATTATCAAAAATCCGAGCAGTACATTCATCAATATCCTCAGGAATGCCCAACGGACCTAAGGAATAGAAGCCCTCAGGCAGGAGACGAACTGCGGATTGAGGAGCAAAAGAGTTTTCAACTTTGAGAAGATCAGCAGAAAGAGCAGTAACAGGGGCAGGGGGATCCTCCATTGGAGAAGGTGGAAAGAGAGAAAGAAAGAGGAGAAGTTGGAAAGGCAGTTCACTCTAAAGACGTGGTAGGCTACGTAAATAGGGGAATGATGGAGAGCACCCTCGAGAAGAAGAAAATAACCGCCAAAGAAAGAAGAAAGGGAGATTACTTGGGCTCCTTCTCCTAGGAAAGAAATTCGCCCAAGTAAGGAGGGCATCTGTTGGGGCCATACGAAATGATGGGCCGCGAAGAGCTATTGGGCCATAAGATATGGGCCAGAAGAGAGAGTTCCAGAGGAAGATGGGCTTAAGATCAGTAAGGCCGATAGTCCATAGTAAAAGTCGAAGGAAGGGAACCAAGACTGATAGAGTTTCGGCCGAAATAGGAAGGGAACAGCCGAAACCAAAACAACCGAAATGAAGAAAGAAAGAATTCGGCTCAGAAGGATCGGTCGGAGAGCGGTTACTCCAGCTCCGACTATAAATAGGGGTCGACACACACAAAATCGAGGAGATCAATCCAACCCCCAAATTCCTTTTATCAAATTTAATTCCTTGTTATCTTTACTGCTTTCTTTACAGCTTTCCTTTACAGCTTTCCTTAGAATCTAGCTTAATTTGTAGCGGTTACCTTTTCCAAATCCACCGTTGTTTCTTAGCAACTGGTAGTTTGGTTCCTTGTTCTTGGTGAATTTCGCCGTTGTTTCTTAACAACAGGTAGATTCTCCATTGTATCTTGTTGTTTTTGATCAATTCAAAGAAGATTCAGTCAATTGTGGGCGCATTATTGTTAATCCGGACCCGTAATCGGTTTGATCCTTTTCCGATAGCCTCCCTTGAGGAGAAAAAGGTCATTGGCTCAACCCAAGCCAAACATCAGCTGATGCAACTGTTACAGGAATAGTTAACATTATTCTATATGCAATAATTGCATTCGGAAAACAATCAATACTTTTCAAAAGATTTAAAATATCAAAAGCCCCTAACTTTTTATTACTCAAAAATTCTTTAAGCATCTTTAATTCTATATATAAATCATAACCAAGAATATCACATTTATCACCATTTTTAAGTGCATCTTCCAAATGGCCACACCAACACTTTAAACTTGAATCATCTAATGAATAAAATCTATCAGAGGAAAATAAAAAACCAAACATATTTTCATATTTTTTGTACTGTTCAAATCTTTTCTCGAATGAGACAATTGCTTGATTAATGATGCAATTAAAATAGTTAACTCTAAAACACTCTTCGGCACGTTGTAGACTCTCATCGTCTAAATTCTCATCAAATTATTTTTTTTTCCTTCTAATCCGGCGCTTTTGAGGAAAAATTGGTTCAATGTTCATATCAATAGCAAGTTTTTGAGCAACTTCAAGAGCATTAGAAAACCATTTTCTCTATATTGTTTAAAAATGATTTTTTTTTTAACATTTTCTAAGGCAAAAGAAACAAGCATATCTTTTTATTGTAATGTTTAACTAAATTAACAACATACAATAAACCATACCAAATGACAATGGACACTATAAATTCAAAATCACCAAGCTCATTATTAGCTAAAGATTTAGCTTCGCTTCTTATTTTAGAATCATTATCAATTTCAGCAACTTCAATCAAAGCTTCTATTATATCCGAAATTTGGAATCTAATTGCCTTTACGCTTTCAACACGACTCTCCCAGCGAGTAAAAGACAATGATTTAGAAGTTAACTTTTTCACTTTATTTTTTAAAACCTACCATCTTTTTGTTGAATTTGCAAATATAGTGTAAATACGTTGGATTATACCAAAAAAATCCCTAGCCTTTCCAGAATTATTAGCCATATCACACGATATTATATTAAGACTATGAGCGTTACAAGGAGTGTAAAAGGCTCTAGATTCAAATCTAAAAGTCTTTTTTGTACTCCATGATTTTTTTCCTTTCATATTTGAGCCATTATCATAGCTCTGTCCACGCTCATCATCTATATCAAGTCCAAGAATGCTTAATTAGGGCCCGTTTGGATTGGCTTTTGAAAAAAGCAGAAGCCAAAAGTAGAAGCAGAAGCAGAAGTCAAAAGCAAAAACATGTAATTTTTGTGTTTCGATTGTTTGAAAAGCGGCTTTTTCTAAAAAATATGTTTGGATGAATAAAAATGAAAAGTGCTTTTAGAGTGTGGTAATTACCAAAAAGGACATGCTATTTAATATGGTAATAAGATATATTTATAGTATAATTTATATTAAGTAGTGGGGTATTTAAGTCCTTGCACATTTTACGAGGTGCTTTTAGCTTCTGCTTTTGGGAGAAGCACCTCCTGGGCTGCTTCTCCCAAAAGCACTTTTTTTGCTTTTCGAGTTGCTTTTGCTTTTTCTTAAAAGCCAAAACAAACACCTAATTTCTACTGGAAGTCCTTTTGGCAGAAGCAAAAGCCAAAAGCACCTCCCTAGAAGCCAATCCAAACGGGCTCTTAATGCAACAATACATCAAAAAGCCCTTGCCCAGTTGTGTCATTTACATTTAAAAATCCTAAAAACGATTCTTCTATACAAACACAATTAGAAGAAATATCAACATATCTTAAAATTAAAGACATTTATTTTTGGTGGCTTACATCAGGGGAACAATCAAGTATAACTGAAAAATACCTGGCCGCTTTTATTTTCTAATAATTTCGGATTTAGTTGCTAAAGCAAGCAGTTTAATCAACTCATTTTGAATATTATGACCAAGGTAATGGATATGAATATCATCACCAGTGATACGATGAACATGCTCTTGCATAACAGAATCAAAGTCAACTAACCTGCACCGAGCATTAAATAAAGAAATCTCCGAATCGTCTCATCCCTTACCCAGGAAGCCTTAATTTCAATTAATCCCAAAAAATTTCCGTTACCGTTTTGATGCAACTTTTCATTACTACCACGAAATGCAAGATTGTGTTTCCCAAGAAACTTCACAATTGAAATAATTCTCAACAAAACATTCTTCCAATGTTCTCTCTTTCTCAAGTTGTTTTTGAGCTATTTTGTCAATAGTTGTGTTTTTCTTGAATCTTAATCGCAATTCATACCATGAAATTTTGAATATGTTCCATACTTGTTTCATGCTCTTTAATTCTAATACCAAGATGTGAGCAATCATTAAAACCTTCACTTGCTAAGTTACCTTTACCACATCCTTTCCTAAATAATTTATAACAAAAACAAAAGACTTTATCAAGTTCTTTTGAATATACAAGCCAATCTCTTTCACATTTTTCCCCATTTGGTAATATTCTAGTGTAGAATGAGGAAGAAAATTGTCTTCCAATTTGATTTTTTTAACGTCTTTCATAATAGACAAGTCTCTCTTAGGACCCTTTATACTAACATATCAACCATATGAGAATCTAAAGCATCCCAATTTCTTGGGTCAAATATATCAAATTTATGATATGCAGTGTCATCAAACACACTAACATATGCAATACTAGAAGGCACAACATCATCTCCTAAAGTAATTTTCTCATTTTCAAGTAAAAAATCAGTGGTTGAATAAACTAAATGCACATGATCATTTATATTAGAGTTATTATCATTAGCGCTATCAACATTAGAAATATCAACATCATTAGAAATATTAGGGTTCGGTTCGGTTCGGCTCGTTTACAGTTCTAGGTGGGGGTGTGAGGACCTAGTCAAATTTACAAATGGAATGGGGAAGGGGACATTTTATTAAATGAAAGAAATTATTAAGAGTGGCTTCTAGGGAGGTGCTTTTGGTTTTGCTTCTGCCAAAAGCATTTCTAGTAGAAGTTAGGTGTTTGTTTTGACTTTTAAGAAAAAGCAAAAGCACCTCGAAAAACCAGTCCATGGGTGTTTCTCCCAAAAGCAGAAGCCAAAAGCAACTCGTAAAATGTGCAAGGACTTAAATATCCCACTACTTAATATAAATTACACTATAAATATATCTTTATTATCATATTAAGTAGCACGTTCTTTTTGGTAATTACCACATTCCAAAAGCACTTTTCATTTTTATTCATCCAAACATATTTTTTGAAAATGTTGTTTTTCAAACATTCCATCCAAACACAAAAATTAGATGCTTTTGCTTTTGATTTATGCTTATGCCCAATCCAAACTAGGGTTGCAAAAGAATCAAATATTTTTGCTTCGATTCGTGATTCGATTCGAAATTATTCGAAATTTTGATATTCGAATAATATTTGATTCGATTCGATATTCGATTAAACATTTTATTTTATATAAAATAATATATAAATATGTAAAATAACTTTGTTAGATAATTTAAAATTTATTTTTAGTGAATATATTTATTAATTAATATGAATATATTTATATATGAAATTAAAGTACTAAATTTAATATATAAATCGAACTAAATATTTAATTTTAATAATTAAAAATTAATTTTTTTAATATTAAATTACCTTATAGAATAATTCGATTCGATTCGAAAGTATTCGTGAAGCTTAACAAATCAAATCGAATACTGCAGTATTCGGTTCGATTCAGTTCGTTTGCAACCCTAATCCAAACGGGCCCTAAAAGGGGGCGTGGGCTCTAAACTACTCTCCCTTCTTTGCTTTCGGTCCCAAAAGCAAAGCCCACGGGAACATTCCAGATGCATCCTCCTCGCTCGCTATCCTTCCCCGGCCTCGCCCTTCTTCAGTAGTTCTCAATGATTCCACACCCATCATCTTGTTTATTACCACCTCTTCTTTCCACCAACCAACTGTCTCTGTCTCTGTCTCTGTCCGTGTCTTAACGATTTGCCTAATAAACACACAGCAGTAAATCAACAATGGCTATGGACACTGCAGACGCCGCGGCGGCAGACTTGTCACTTGCGGACACCGACATCAACTGGGACAGGTAATTTCCAATTCTAATTAAGTTCTAGTGCATTTTCCAACTCCTGAGAGATGATACATGGTGGTGGCTTCGGACCACCTGGGATGATGATGCTTGTATATGCCTGCTAGCAGCCGATCCTTGTATTTACTGGTACAATTGTTTGTTTGGAAACTGGAAACTTCATCCGTAAAGATTGAGAAAATTAAATAATCACATGAAGTATAACTAAAATAAACACTGTTGTTAGTTTGCAATAGATGTTAATGTTTCACTCTCACAATATCAACAACTATACACAAATCAGCGTGACCGTCTGACAAAAGCGTGCTGTTCAATTCTCCATTTTGTTGCAAACTTGAATGGGGTGTGATTTTTTTTTTTTTTTTCCCTCGCATTCAGGCATTTGATATTGGACAAGGTGTCATATTTACTGAATGCAAGGAAGAAATCTACTTTTTGTTGTCAACCAAAATGGTTATGGTGGTGGAACTGAGGTACAAGTATAGTTTGAATTCTCCCTAAGATTGGCCACCATGAGCTTACTAAATTCTACACTTGATTGGATCAACATTTTAATTATATATATGCTTCCATGACTTCTTAAGAATAACTTCGTTCCTAGTTGAATTGGGGATCATTTTATATTTAGAAGTAGCCTGTGGGCTTATTAAAACTTTAAGACAAGAATTTCAATTTGCAACAAGTTTTCTATCTTTTGTTCCTAAATCTTATTTGGTGAGCTAATTTACATTGTTCTTATTTTATTTTATTTTATTTTATCTGTTTTATTTATGTTGTCAGTTTATTACTGAACTGGGGGATTTATAAGACCTCTAACTCTGTAGTCTGTATATGAATGGCCTAGTTGATTTTTGTGTGCCACAAATGTAGGTTGGATAAGACAAGGTTTCACATTATTGGGGCTATTCTATTTACTTTCCAGTCAGCTTTGATACACCCGACAGCTCTTGTGAAGACAAGAATGCAAGTTGCTGGATCTGGCTTCTCTCAGATGTCTGGATTGTCTGTTTTCAGACACACTATTAGGACGGATGGTATTCCTGGCATTTTCAGAGGCTTTGGTACATCAGCCATTGGGTCTTTGCCTGGTCGAGTCCTTGCTTTGACTTCACTTGAAATGTCAAAGGATATGATGTTGAAATATACTCAAGATCTAGATATGCCAGAAGCAACACGAATTGGTTTTGCAAATGCTTTTGCTGGAATGTTTTCCAATTTAGTTTCCTGCATATACTTTGTTCCTTTGGATGTGGTGGGTATTCTAATAGTAACATGCCCTTTTATAGAGATTATAGTTCCTTCATATTGGTTTGGGTTAGTATTTGATATTCAATTCTAAAAGTTGAAGATTAGATGTTATGTTATCAATTTATACTGGAGGTGATAGTAGATGATTGTTATTATTATTATGATGATAATGGAAGCATGTTTTCCATTCAAATGTTTATTTTTTATGTGCATTTGGTCATAACCAGTTGGCGAGGCGCTAATATGTACGATACCAAGTTCGACATGTTTGTATGTATATTTGTCTTACCTTTTTCTAGTAGTATATATCTTTGCATTTTATGGATCTTACTCTTTGTCGCACAACATGAGGTACAGTCCCTCTGATACAAATTTTGATTTCAATAATTCTTTATACAGATCTGCCAGAGGTTAATGGTTCAAGGACTCCCAGGAAGCACACCTTGTAGTGGTCCGTTAGATGTTGTGCGGAAGGTTATGAGGGTAGAAGGTTTACGTGGGATCTATAGAGGCTTTGGATTAACAGCAACAACTCAGTCTCCTGCATCTGCACTCTGGTGGGGTGTCTATGGTTCAGCACAACATATGATTTGGAGGTAAACATGTTACCATGTAGTCTGTAGCAATATTAAGATCCACTGGAAACATTTGATACTATGAACTTTCCTAATCCTATTATATTTGGAACTCGTTGATGAGTTTTGCTTATGATCTTAGGAGTATGGGCTACAGGGATTTAGAAAAGAAACCATCGCATGCAGAAATGGTTGTTGTCCAAGCCGCTGCAGGAACTGTAGCCGGTGCATGTAGTTCGGTGATCACAACTCCTATTGATACTGTCAAGACTCGTCTTCAGGTGATGACAGTCTAAAAGTGGCAATGAATCGGGAGTAATAGTATAATTGGTCATCCATGGCCATCTATTTGATGATTATATGATCTGGTTGAAATATACAGGTTATTGATGATTATGGTGTAGGAAGACCATCAGTAATGAAGACTGTGAGGGTTCTTGTTAAAGAGGATGGATGGAAAGGCTTCTATCGAGGATTTGGTCCTCGGTTTTTGAACATGTCATTTTATGGAACTACAATGATCGTGACTTATGAGCTAATAAGTAAGACTCATTTTCAAATTTCACTATAATAATAACATTGAGGAAGTTTATGTAGCAGCGGGGGGCATCATGCACTGCACACTGCACACACTTGAAGGTAACCAACTTCCATTCCATGAGCAGCGAATGCTTATTAGTTGCATTGTTTGTTTTTTATTGACTTGTAGAGAGATTATCTGTGAAGCAAGTGCGTGATTAGAAGAAGCATGGTCTCCGGAGCTTCTCCAGTCTGCTGCAACTGGACAAGTTCCTTGATTATCATTTTATTGATTGGTTTGAGGGCTGGCCAGAGGAAGTGCCATGTGGCAAAATGACTGGATTTTCAACAAGACTGGTATGCATTGCATGTGACTACCGAGTTGGAATGGATTTGAGTCATCTCAATCTCCTCCTTGTCTCCTCTTATTAGTCTCCAAGACCCACCCTGGTAATGGATGATGGTATGAGCTGTTTGGGGAATTAGGAAGGCTGCTTCTGTTTCTGTTTCTGTTTCATATGTACTTCTAGGTATTAATCAATCATTCCTTAGCTTGTTCTACTAAGAGCTTACAAGATTGAGTGAATTTCCAAGATCATCCTGCCCAGTTGTTAATTAAGTTGTTTAGAGACTGTCGTCAACTATCAGCGTGCTTACTACTACTTACTACCGCATAAACATACATAGAAGCTTCTTTCCTTTTGAAGCTTGGAATACACAACTCTGTCTTTTCTTCTACTCTTTCTTGTGAAAAGAGGTCAACTATTTCAACATCAGCCCTAAAACCCTTCAACATCAGCCATCTGAACCTTTCTAGATTTATTTTAGATCGACTTCTTTTTTATACAAATTGTTGTTGGCTCGCTTGCTTGCGCGTGATTTATTCTTCTTTGTGCTTTCTTGTGATTGTTAGCACTCGTACGTACGCGTTTACAGTTCTTCAACCTGTGTGTGGTTTCTTCAATTCCCTGTGCTTTACTGTGATTGTTAACCCTTGTGGGCTTCTTCAGAGTAGTTGTTTGTTTTTGTCCTTTTGGTTGGTTGTCTCAGATCCAAAGTATTCATTCCTAAGAAAAGAAGAATCAAGGAGTCGGTCATCTTTCACAAGTGGTATCTCAAATAAAAAACCTCACCACCAACATAATAATCAAATCATAACTTCTACAGACTATAAAGATTGTATGTTGGAGTACTACTTTGTGTCCAACATTGCATTTGTCATGTATGTAAATTACTATGACCATTATTAAATTTATGCATTGCTGTTAAAATTTTGAGATTTGAACTACCACCTACCTTGAAAATATTTATGCCTGGCCAGCCAGCCAGCCATGGTAACTGCAAATGCAACCAAATAAGGGGAAAAAGAACAGCAAAGTACCATAGTTAGTTGAACTAGTGATAAAAATGAGAGAGTAGATTCAGTGGTGCTCAACTTTCAAGATAACTAACTGGTTCTATTAAGCAAATTCCCATGCATCTTCAGGCAACCAACCATTAAGAAAACATGTACAGTTCAATTATTATAGCCAGAGTGTCTTGATCAACGTTGGCCATCTACAAAGCACAACCATATAGTATAAACTAGAATGGAAGAAGAATTAAAATGAATGACAATCAATGCCTACTAGGCATTTACAAAGCACAACACCACAGCTGGAGCAACTTGACTAATTGAAAGCATACAACAAGCTCCCATCCATCAAGATGGCTGGCTTCGATTTATTTTCTTCCAGGTTTCGAGAGAAGGCGCTTAAGATGATGCATGGTCGTTTCTGTTGGGAACCAGTTTTGAGCAAATGTGTTCACAACAGTCAACCGATGTCTGAACTACTTGGTCCGTTCCCTTCTCACAACCTTATCCGACAAACTATTGGAGGAAATTGCATCTTCCGCAGGGTGGAAAACGTGCAAAATTTTTTAGCGTTAATGTGTCAGTAGTCATCTAGCAAACTTAAGTCAAAATCATGATTGTTAGTTCGCAGAGGCATCTGCAAGCTCCTCCTACAAAAGACAGGAGAGGAGAGGAGACAGATAAATAAAGTGCAAGCAGGAATAACCACAAGATCGCGAACTGACTAATCATAGTAAGATCTGTGCTAGGTAGTGAAAAACCTCACATAAATGACGAGGATTCCTGGCAGCAGCTGAAGGATTATTACATTTTGTTGTTTTACGAGGAGGTTGTGAGTTGACAACAAACAAAATCGCAATGTAAGGCCCCAGCCCCACATAGATCATCAGCCAATTAAGCACTTTCCACGACTCCTCTATAAATAAAAAAGGAGCAAAAGAGAAAGCAACAAGGCATTGAAATCCTACTAGTAGTTAAAAATGAGCAGCTTTACAGCTCCTCCTCAAAACATTATTAGAGCATCCACAACGCGGTCATCAAAAAGCAATTTAAAGGGGATTGTCAGAATGAATTGGACTGTGATGCAATGTAGCAATTAATAGATTGTGGGTCCCACTCCTGCAATTCAAAAGGTTTAACTCAATTAATCTGGCGGGTCTCCCGGTTTGTATGCTGAAAATTGCACTCCCAAAGTCTATTTTCCTTTTTTATTCTTGTTAATTAAATTGTGGGTCCCATAAACATGAGTTATTAATTGGTACAGGGATGTGAGAATTTATTGAAATGAATTAAAATAATGTTGGAGATAGTGAAAATGATAAAAATGAGTTATTAATTGGGGAGGGATGTGGATGCGCGAGAGTGATGGAAGGAAATTTGTTGATTCTGACAGAAACACACACGGCGGCGGCATTCATTCGTGCTCAAAGAAAGGCTGCTCAAACATTAAAAACCAGTTAGTTAGTGGGACCACCCTTTCACTGTACTACTAGTATATGTAGCATAATACTAAAACTTTAATCAATCAATCAAAATGAGCCAATAATTACTCATCTGTTCATGTAAGCTAATTAGGTGATAGTAATTGTCATTAAT
The DNA here is from genome assembly GCA_030278955.1 of Hygrophila difformis. Taxonomy (NCBI): domain Eukaryota; kingdom Viridiplantae; phylum Streptophyta; class Magnoliopsida; order Lamiales; family Acanthaceae; genus Hygrophila; species Hygrophila difformis. The sequence continues at coordinate 72,969,267 of JAOANR010000001.1, forward strand.
CACCACCTAAAGTACAATAATCTGTACCTTGATGATGATATTAAGGACGACCAACAAAGAAAACAGTTAGTTCCCTAAAATAATGAGTCCCATACACCCTCCTCCTCATTCAATTATAATAAGTGGAACAACACTGGAAGCAGCTGCTTCTTGTTCATATGAATCTCTCATAATAAAAATAACAACTATCTTCCAATAATAATTTCTATCTAGCAAACCTCAAAGGGGCGGCAAGACATAGGACTACCTGTCACTGTCGCAGACGACATCTCAAGAACACCACCTCTAATCGAAGTAGGACAAATAGTTTACGGACTACATGACAATCGGGAGAATCCATGGTCGGTCGGACACCATTAATCCGCAGCACCCCATAGAACTATGAGTTATACAGTATATTCTTTGACTTTAAAATCAGTTAAAACAAACTGATACATTAATATTTCAAGATCATTTTCACAAAGATTATCATTTTAACAATTTTGAATTTATATCATAGTATATTTCATTTGGTAAAATTGTTCCCTCATTGGACTCTGGATTATTTTTCTAGACCTCTCTGTCCCTGAATTACCCAAAAATCCATTAACATAAACACAGCTATGTTAGTGTTAATTGATTTTGAACACTAACATTAACATAAAAATATCAACGTGTTTTTGGGAATGGCGATGCTACTTTCCGTCCCGAGACCGGCCCATTGCATTTCCTAATTTTTCAGATCCTATAGTTCTAAATGTCTCAAACAGAGACTCGGCCATTTGATATTGATGTACATGCTCCAACATGAAGGAAAATGTTCTTATATGTACCATATGAATATGTTTCGTAATTATTTAATAGTCCTTATCATATCGTACATCTAAAGCATTTTGATTGACACCTTATGTGTCGGCAAAGGTGTGTGGGTACCCAAGCCGCACAAATTACAAAGAGGGAAGTGGAGGGATAGGGGGATGGGTGGGTGGGAATCAAACCCCCAACCATAAGGTTGGAAAAGTGACCACTAGGCCAAAGTTCCCATTCCGTATTCATCAAAAGCATTTGGAATAATAGATAGTGTTTTTCTAGTAAAATGCATAGACTAACATTGAAGTGTTCCCTTCTGATGTCTGAATCCTAACAAACTACTACAAATTCCACCTCAACATATTCGAACTCTTGTTCTTAGTCTTCTCTTCTGCATTTGCTTTAACAAAATATAAAAATAAAAAATAAAAGAAAGAAAGGAAACAAACAATTAAACATTGATACACCATTAGTAAGGATTAGACAACCAAAGAAAACATTAAAAATCCAAGGACAAGGAGGCAGGAGGCAACGAGATGTATGGTGGCAAGTCACAAGTGGGCTCGCCTCACTCACAACATTCAGCTGCTGCTGCTTTTTGTTGTTTACGCAGCTGCAGCTTCTCCCACAGGCACAACATCATCCTTGGATTCTGGTAGTGAACCAGAATGTAATCCTCTTCGCACCCAGCAATATGAAAGCGGTCATCATTCACATACTCTATTTTACCCCCACTCTTCCCAAATTGCTCAATCCATATTCCCACTGCAACATCTTCTAGCTTGAAAAGCTGCACATCGCAAACCAAATCGCCAATTCCAATCTCTCAACATCAATCATTTCATCAAACCACATCAAACAATAATAGTAATAAAACAAAATTAACTAATTTGGGTCTCTTTTACCATGAGTTCCCTCTCTTTGTGGCCTTGCACAATAAATCTTGCTATGTCCTGGGAAATCACATACCCAGGACCATGTGCCCATGGAGGATACGTGGAACGTGGCCACTCCTGTCCCATGGATTCATTATTAGGCATCATCATAAGTTAATAGACAATATGCAGGATGAAGAATAAATCCTCTGCTCTGGGTTGCAACAAAGATTCAATAATGAAGTTATACTTATAAGGCTTATTGATACCTCTTCACTCACAACCCATTTATTGTCACTTTCCCTGTGGGGAGAAGAGTCAAATGATATATGGCCATATAGTCGTCCCTTTGAGACTTTTCCCTTGAGACTTGATAAAAGTTCATCAATCCTCACAAATGCGTCGTCATCCATTTTCATGATGAATTGTGCAGAAAGAATTTTAGTCTGTTTCAAAGAACAAGTGAAAGGTTATTTCTGATTTCTATAAATATCAGTTACTTATGCCTAATGTTTATAATGGTTACCATTCCTGACGATAAAAATTCAATAAACAAGAGAGGAATATAAAACATTCAAAAAAAAAAAAAAAAAAAAAAACTCAAGGTATTGAGAAATTGGAGCATACCCCCAATATGCAAATAGCAATGGTTTTGTAAGTGAGCAAACCATAATAATCAACGAAAGGCATCAACTGGATATCGCCATAAGCTTGTGCCTCTCTCCATAGCTTGAAATTCACATCTTTATTCTTGTGCTGCGAGTAGAAGCAAAAGTTTTTTTAAAAAAAACTTATGATGGAAACATGAAAAATTAGATCATGTAGCATTATATTTCAAGGTGTGTGTTTCATTAGTGTGTTCAATACTCAGTCATTCAATGGGCTAAAGATCTTCTGGCTCAGATATAACTTTACAAACAGAGGTCTATCTGGATGTGCAACAGTAAAGAAACATGGCTGCTACAGAAACTCAAAAAGATTGCGCAAGTGCGACTCACTTACAAGCCCAATGAAGAAGCGCACAGCTACTTCCCCTAAGCGTACAGCCTCATATCGCATCCAAGTTCTTCTTAGTGCCATTCGCCTCTCAAAATTGTTGCCTGAAGAGAAAACCCCAATTAGCAGTACTAGCCTTTCATTAGAAATGGGTATAGCTTTGAGTTGTTTAGCATCCGCAATTAAATCCACATCTTCACTAACGGGCAATCCGTTTGCCAGGAGAGATACAAGTTTTAAACCACCTTTCACAATGACTCTATTAACCAACCAAGGTTCAAGCCTCTGTAATTGTGAAAGCCTTATTAATAGACATGATTTTAGAATCATTTCATGCCTCTAAACTCACTGTAAGAAAGCACACCGCTGACCTCTCTATATGCAAAGGATGTTTCATGCCTTCCATTCACCGTCATGTGAAAACCCTCATCACCAGCCCACAGTGTGGCGGTAAAGGGGCTACCGGCGACAAAGTGGAAAGATGTGCTTGCATGTGCACTCCCTTCAGAAACATTATTCAATTTTCTGTCTGCAGAATGACTCACATTCAGACTGTCCGCTGCAGTTACTTGGAGAATCTGAGTATTGCACATTACAAGTCCATCAACTGCAAACATACATGTTTACTCAGGTTATATTTCCAAAGATACAGTGGAACTGAAAAGGTAAAAAGAAGGTTGTAAGACATAAATGTTCTCAAAGATGATGCTTTAGAAAAGCGTCAATTAATGCTAAGTCTGGATATAAAAAACTTGTAAATCCTGCCTTGTTAAGGTTCTGTACCTACAAAGGGAGGGAGGAGATATCACAATGCTCTGAAAATTTGTAGAGTATAGCTGATGGTTAGTATTTATGCTGTAAAAATCATCTAAAATGCAAGCAATTATATATATATTGAACATGAGTTGTGTCTTTCTAATCAACTAATACATTGAACATGATAATTTATTATCAAGTTTGAAGGAACTCCCAAACTCTTGTGAATCCATCTTTACCACATTTATCCAGTCAACATTTCGGTGGAAATTTGACTATCAAGATTGAGTGCATAGTACCTCTGAGATTATTATCAGGGACGCCATGATGAGGGCACCTCTCGTCCTTGCCCCACCCGGATTCTTGAGTCCATGCGTTTTGAATACTAACGGGCTCCTTTGTCAAGTTCTGACCGGGCAAAAGAACCTTGTATTTCAATATTATGGGAGGAGGCATTATTGCCGCCGCCTCCTCCTTAATTTGTGAACCAACCAACTCAATCTGAAAACTGTCGTCTTGTTGATGTGAATCAGGTATCCCAATTAGAGTAACAGAAGAACCATCGATTAGACCACAAGGGATCTGAAGGAAGCTTTCATTCTTCGACAAGGAGGCAGTAGTGACAAAATGTGGGCAAGCTTTGTCAATGAAAGGAGGAGCACCTGCACCTGCACCTGCACCAGGTGCTTTTAAACCGTACTTTTCCTTGTGGTGTATCATGGTGAGCAAATCTTTGACCATGCTTGCAGCCTCTTTAATCCCTTGGGCAGTTTCAGACAAGGCATCGGATCTCGGAAACAAAAATCTCATCTTTCTCCAAGCAAGCAACGCGTTGGAGCTCAAATTTTGGGTAAGACTGTACAAATCATCCAATCCATCATCCATAGTAGTTGTATATCGGGGTTTTGGAGTAGTAGTAATGTTGTGCTGCTGCAGATTTTGTATCTGTTCCGTGGGAGTAGAAATTGGGGTGGAATCTGAATTGGGCTCCTCCTCTTGCTCTTGGTGTGGAGGATTAAAGAAATCATAGGCGGCGGAGGAAGAGGAGGAGGAGGAGGAGCGTCGTTTGTTGTTGAGGAGGGGAGAATGAAATTTGGCGGTGAAAGTATAGCTGACAATAAACAAAATGAAAGCAGCTAGGGCTAAAATGAGGACTCCCCCATTCCACTTCTTCATCCGACTGCCGACGACCGAGTTATGCTGCTGCTGCTGCTACTTTGAATTCAAGTCAACGAATCTCAAGTGGAAATTCCAGATCTTGAAAATTTAGAAAGGAAGAAAGCAAAACAAATACTCCAGTAGTAGTAATGATGAGGAGGAATTGAGTTTGAGGAGGCAAATGGGCAAATGGGCAAATAGGAATGGGAGTAGTGCTGCAGCTGCAGCTGTAGACCTCGCCTGGAACTAATTAAAGAGTTGTAGTAGTAGTACATAATAATACTCCCTCCGTTGTCCCAACTAACTTCGGTAGAATTCAATCGACTGCTTTAACTGTTAATATTTTAAAATATATACAACCAAAAAGTTAGGAAGCTTGGGGGATTTTCCTTTGTCTACAACTTGCCTGGGATTTAGGGATCCGGCAACTCATTGTGGAAGCTGACAACAAAGAGATAATTGATTTGATTAACTCAAGGAATAATGCTGAAGGTCCCCAGGTTAGAGTATTGGCCCAGATCAGAGAGATGCAAGGATGGAACTGGCACTTGGTGTTTAGCTGTATTCCCAGAGAATGTAACAGGTCTGGGGACTTGCTTATTAGGAGAGTTAATCCTCTTTTGAGGGTTCAGTACTTGTGGAGACCTCCGGAGTACTTATTTGATAGCCTAATAGAAGACCTTGCTGGCTCTTGTAACATTCAACAACTTTTCGAATAAATTGGCCTTGGCCCCCATTCTTCGAAAAAAATAATAAAAAAAAATATATATATATATAGAATATATATATATTCTAACACTATGCGATTAGACGAATCAAACAAGACTCAACTCGACTATTTTTTTCAAATATGTATTTGCTATAAAATTGAGTCAAAGTTAAACAATAATTAATGTCAAAAAATCAAATAAGACACACATTTGATGGGACGGAGGAAAGAGTATAATAGTAGTTAGTAGTAAAAGTTACTCCAGTATTTTTACTAAAAGGAACAAATTTTCTTTACCTTAAGGAGGAGTAGTTGTAGTAGTAGTAGACGACTGCTAGACTGTATTAGTTGTTAGGGGTGTGCAAAAAATTTCAGTTAACCGGAGTATACAAATATCTCAGCATAGATATTCGTTTGGTTCAAACCGTGGGGTTTTGAAATTTTTCCACAAGATTAAACAAGAAATTTATATGAAGGCTAACCATGAAGATGATTTGAGTTGAGGTAAATGTTTAATCAAATCATGTTGTTTAAGTTAATTTGATATGAAGGTTGTCTGTTCCATAGTTGGCTGCTGTTATTAAGATTCAGTTCGGTTCTATTTATATTATTTGCAAATAGGAGATTATTTTTTCGGTTAACCGTCATTTCGGTTATTCGGAGAGTAAATTTGTCATAGGATGACTCAGTTCAGTTCGGTTCGAGTAACCCGCGAATAGCGTGATTTTTTTCGGTTAATCGAAATGTTCGGTTCAGTTTCGGTTAGTATTTTTGAATATTTGCTCGGTTCGGTTCAGTTAGCAAATACCTGAAAAATCCCGGTTATTCGAACCGTGTCCACCCTAGTAATTGTTACCCTTTCTGGGTGGGTGGTGGACGACGCTGGCTATTGGCTGCTAATCCAAATTCCACATGTCAAAGAACAAGTTGGTGGTTTTCCTCTTCCAATTAACAAACATTTGCAGCAGCCATTACCATTAGTACCAGTAGTATCATCAATAATAATACCATATGCTAGTAATTGAAGAAAACAAAAAGAAGCACAAAGCACAATCATCAGGAAGGAAGGAAGGAGAAGGACCCTCCTAAAACTAGTCTAGGAGACCAACAGTGAGTGAGTGAGTGACTGACGCACACTGGTTGCCCTGCATGCTCCATGGATATATATGGGGATGCTTGGAAGTCAGCGGATCCGCTAGCAGATAGCAGATTCGAAGAGAGAACTGTGAGAGAATATGCTGAGTGAATCCGCTATATGTTTCTAAATATGCCGGCTCCCAAACAAGCCCATAGACTGGCGAGTCGCAGGAGGAGGATTGCTTTCTTCAAATTTTTTTACTACTACTATATTACATTTTCTCACACATTTCTAACATCTTTATTCTACCATCATTTTTTCAATGTTAAATTTTTCTTTCTCCTTATAGTATGAAGTAATAAACATATACGACTACTATAATAATGATAATAATCATTCAATTATTATCATCTTTTATATTTATACTAGGAATTTCTCGCTGTGCGATGCACAACGTATTTTGGATATACAAATGCACATGGAAAAAATATTCTTAGGTGAGTGCTTATATTTTCCTTATATTATAGTTACTATGTCTTATAGATATTAATATCCTTTCAAATACAAATGTCATAAGAGTAGGACCGTTACAGTTCACAATATGGGGATGAAAATTCTTTTCAAATACCATATGGGGACTTTTTGTTTTTTATCAGAAAAAAGAAAGAAAAAATAAAATAAATGATTGGTGTTTTGCATAAAGTTTTTCCTCTTTTGTAAAAAATATTTTTATGATTGAATTTTACAAAAAAATATATTTCTATTTAATTTTATGTTAAATATATGGACAAATTGGACGACGTAAGGAAAGGAACTGCGGTCAAAATTTGGGATCACGCTTTTAAATCCAATACCATAGGTTCTAGTTAAATTGAAAAATATGAGGAGGTTATTTTGTCCATATCAAAACATATGAATTTTTTGGGAGGCAATCTCCATCCACTCAACTCGTCGCCAGGGCCAGAGCATGGGAACCACGTTAGACCGAGTCTTTAGGGACAGATTGATCCATCGTCAACTTCGTCTTGTGAGTTTGGAACCCAGGGAATCATGTTTGTATTCTGTTACATGTAGATGGGAGCTCGCTTGGTAATCCAGGACCTGCAGGTTTTGGTGGAGTTGTTCGCCTTGGTGATGGCCAATGGGTTGAAGGGTTCACATGATATGTTGGTGTTGCTACTATTTTGGTGGCGGAATTATTTGGTATTTGGAAAGGCATGGAGATGCTTCATTGTAGGGGTATTGAGGCTGCCATGTGCTATTCGGATTCTCAAAGAAGCTATCAATCTTATTTGTCAAGGGTTTCTCATGATCATCTTCTGGCGCCTTTGGTGAAACATATTCGAGATCTACTTTCCTTGCGTCCAAACTATACTTGTTCTCACATCCTCAGAGAGGGCAATATGGTGGCAGACAACATGGCTAAGCGTGGTGCTAGTTCGGTTGATTTATTCACGACATGGGCATTTCCCCCCGGACAACGCTCGTCTGCATCTGTCTGCTGATTTTCGCGGGAGTTTGGTTCCCCCGTTTCTAGGTTCTTGGTTGCTGTTGCTCTTCTTTGTTTTCTCTTCTTCCTTCGCCTCCCCCTGCTGTAGTTTTTTTTTTAAATTTCATCTTAGCCGACGTTTTCACGTCACCCCTTATCCAAAAAAAAACATATGAATTTTTTTTTTGCTGAATAGCCTATACAGGCTAAGAAAGGGTGATGGGAGCCCATGCCACACAAATTATAAAGGGGTAAAGGGAGGAATAGGGTATCGGGTGGGATCAAACCCCCAACCTATAAGTTGGGAGTCGGGGATACCCTAACCCTAAAATTGAATAGCTTTTGTTTTGGTATTTTTTTGCATTTAATTGGGCGCCCCTTATTTCCTTGGGCTTGAATTATCCCGAACATACCCTGGCTATAACATTCTTTTCCAAAATGTAGTTTATTGTCTATTTATTCGGACTTGTATTTTAGCAGCGGCAAATGGAAGGGAAATTGCAGGTGTGTACAAGTACAACTCAATTATTATTATTATTTGGGTTGTCTTCCTTATATCATACTTCCTCCATTTTTTTAAACGTTACACTTCTCATTTGACGTATGTTAATGCACATTTTCAACAATTAATAACTCAAATTCGGTACAAGTAAAATTCTAAAAATTTGATATTTGAGACTAATCAACAAGATCTCACTTGGATATATATTGACTTCGATAACTATAACAAAAATAGAAGTCAAAGTGCTACAATAAACAGTAAAAAAAGTCAAAACGTAATATTTTTTAGAAAACGAAGGGAGTACTACTCTCTTTTCTCCTCTACATATAGAATTTAATATTTACCATACTCAAAAGGGCCACAAGCAGTATATAAAATTAAAATTACAAACATTAAGTGTTTTTTCACTTTGAATGACAAAAAATAACAAGAAACTCTATCCAAAGTAGCAAGAGAAATGGCCTTTAATTGTGCTCTTAATCATCAAAATCTATGCCATAATCCTACAAGTCAATGGAGTACCTCATCATAAATAATAAATAATCTTATTAGCATATGTATCAATCTAAATAAGTGCGTACCATATATATTTCTTGGCGAATCAATAAAACATATGGAAGTATGAAGAAGACGACCGGGAAGATTAAAGTTTTATTTTGTTAGTGATGCACACTAGGGGTGATTAACGAGTAGAGCTACTCAAACTTGACTCGACACTTGACTCGAAAAAACTCGAATCGTACTTGAAAAATTCTAGTCGAGTCGAGTATCGAGTATTCTAATGAAGTATTGAGTTCAAGCCCGAGTAGAAGAATATGATACTCGTCGAGTATCGAGTACTCATCGAGTAGTCGAGTCGAGTACTCGTTTATTAATTAATTTTATTATATTTTGTTTGATATTTACAAACTTCCTCCGTATCACAAAATTTATTACATTCTCTCTTTTCACGCAAACCAATACACATTTTTAACCATCAATAACTCAAATTTGGTACAAGTAAAAATTTTAGAAGTTCAATATTTAAAAACTACACGACGAGACGAATCTAACAAGATCTCACTTGCTTATATTTTAACTTATATAATTATAATAAAACTTTAAGTGAAAATCTGTGTGTGAATAGTATCAACTATTCCAACGTTAAAAACATGCAATTACGGAGGTAGTAGTATTTGTTTACAATCTCACAGCCCAACTCCAATAGTCCCGATACCCATGAGACTGATGAGCCCATTAATTTTCTCTCCCCTCGTTCCCAGCCCCAACATATTGAGTATGTTTGGGAGCAAGCATATTTGGTAACATATAGCATATTGGAAGAGCATATCCTTTCACAATTCTCTATCCGAATCTGCTATCTGCTGGCGGATCTGCTGACTCCCAAACATCCCCATTGTAAGTTGTAATCGATTCTTCTCTCCCGCTCCCAACATTCTTGTAATAGGGCACGCTGCAGTCTGCACGAGATGAAATTGAGTGGAAATTGAAGCTTGCAAATCAATCGAATTGCCACAGAAACTGAACGCTGCTGTCCGTCGAATTGCCGGCGCCAAGCGCCAACCACCGCTCCACCGACGCCGGACGCGACTGTCCAGCTTCGCTGCCCTTTCCCTTTGTGTTGTCGTTGTGGTCGTTGCTCCGCCGCCCTTCCACATCTCCACTGCTCCAGCCCCTCCATCTCCTTTCTCATCAGTTGCTCGGTGCCAAGCCCTTGCTCTGCCGCCTTTCCACCGCCCTCGCTCTGCCGCAACCACTGCACATCACTTCCTTCCCTGTGCCAAATCCGACTCTTGCTTCGACTCTCAGGTCCGCTCTCTTTCTTTCTCCCCCATCTATCCTTTTTCAGATTTGATTAATATCATCAATTTTGCAATAATCAATTGACGGTAGGGACTATATTTCTCATGATCTATCTGCATTTTTTGAATTAGTGATTTTAATGACAGCAGGGACAGTAGGTTTGTAATAGTTATTCCATTTTGCATTTCTTGAACATGGCTAAGAATTTTTATTTTTTTTTAAATAAAAAAGGAGAAAACATCTAATCTGAAGCCCCAGCTTCTAACTCTCATTCAAGTGCTAACCAAAGTTGCTAATATTGTACTCAACATTAGCGTTGCAAATAAATCAAATATCTTTTGTTAGATTCATGATTCGATTCAAAATTATTCAAAATTTTGATATTCAAATAATATTTTATTCGATTCGATATTCGATTTTGTATTAAATTATATATAAATATATAAAGTAATTTTGCTAAATAAATTAAAATATAAATTTAATGACTATATCTACTAATTCATATAAGTATATTTATATGTGATACTAAAATTATTACATTTAATCAATAAATCAAATTAAATATTTAAGTTAAACAATTAAAGTTAATTTTGGGGTTTGGGGACTTACCATAATGGTCAAGTGCCCCATCTCCCAACCTATGGTATAGGTTGGGGGTTTGATCCCCACCCGGCCCCTATCCCCTTCCCTTTATCTCATTTGTAATTTGTGTAGTTTGGACTTCTACACACATTTACCGAGAATACTATGATATTTGCTTCGATTCGGTTCGTTTACAGCCTTACTCAACATTATCGAACATCAAAGTCATGAAATTAAGCTTGACCTGCGGGCCAATTGCCCTGCCATGGGCGGGGTTATTGGGCTCGCTTGAAATAGGTATCTATATGTTGAGTTCAATCAAAAGGCCGGCGAAACTGGATTAATAGGCCCAATCATTTTGACAACGCTAGAATTACTTTTATACTTTTATTTTCGATTTGTTGTTAATGTTGGGGAAAAATTAGTTGCAAAGCTATAAAGACACTATTCATGAAATGCTTGAAATTTATTTGTCTTAGGGTACTTTATATACATATTACTTCCTTCATCTCATTACAAATATCTTGTTAATGTTGGGCATGAGAATTAAGCACATGAATTAAGGTACAGTTGATTTGTTGTTATATGATGGAGTCCACATAGTTGTTGGAGGAAAAAATTATTTTTATTTATAAAAAGAAAACATGTGTGATGGGATATCCAAAAATAATAAGTATAATGTTTCTGTTGGGACAGAGGGAGTATATGCCATCACTTATGAAGAGCTAGAAGGATTATTTCTTTTTTAACCGAATGATGCATAAATTATTTTGTCGATATAAACTTTAACAGACTAAAAAATATATACTTTTTGTCGATATATTTTAATAGACTAAAAATAAGGATGAGCAAAAAAAAAAAAAGACTAAAAAATATGAAAGTAATAATTCAACTCTATTGATAACTTATACTTCCTCCGTTTTTTTTTTTAAGTGTTACATTTTCCCTTTTTTGGTGTTTTGAAAATAAGTGTTACATTTATCCTTTTTGAGTGTTTGGAAATAAGTGATACATTATTGTATTTGGAATGTTTTAAAGGTTAATAATTTTTACTAATTATACTTAAATTATTAACTTTTTTATATTTATTAGAATAAAACTCAAAAGGAAAAAAATTCAAATATGACTCATATTGATTGATTTATTTAATTATTATAATTCTTCAACTAAATCACTTTTATTAACTTACCATGTTTCTAAATCGGTAGAGGCGGCTGTGAAGAGGTGGATCTTGGATTCTATGCACATCTCTGAAGTGGATTTTTTTGATGCCTACTTGGGCTTCCCCCTGATCAAAGGCCGGTATAAATGTAGGGACTTCTCCTATATTCTGGAAAAAATGGATTCTCGGACAGAGGGTTGGGCAGCAAAACTCTTGAACAAAGCAGGGAGGTTGTCTTTATGTCGTTCGGTCATGGCGGCCATTCCCACCTACACTATGCAATTACACTGGCTCCCGGAGTCCATTTGTGAGGCCATAGATAAACGGATAAACAGATTCTTATGGAAGGATAGAAATGGGAAGGGGATCTACTTGGTGAAATGGGATGCCATATCCCAAAGCAAGTTGAAAGGCGGACTGGGACTTAGAAAGGCCCGACTTATGAACACATCTCTCTTGGGAAAGCTTATTTGGGATGCCCTTCACTCGAAGGACAAACTGTGGGTTCAATTATTAAATGATGAGCCGCCCGGAATGGAGAACGAGTTCTCCACAGGAAAAAACTCCAACTCCAAACTGAGAAAAGCTATGATGAAAGTCTTCCCTTACATCAAAGAAGGATTCAAGCTGAGACTCGGGGACGGAGAGGCCTCGCTTTGGTTCTCAAACTGGTGGAACGGAGAACAACTGGGACCCAAACTTCCATATGTGGCGATTTAGGACTCGCATCTAAAGGTGAAGGATGTCATCTCCCATGACACCTGGAATTGGGAACACATATACTCACCGCTGCCGGATAGCTTGAGAAAGGAAATTTATGCATCCCCCCCTCCCAAACTGCACGAAAGAGTCCCTGATTCTTGGATTTGGAGGGGCAGCAAATCGGGCAAATACACTGTGGCCTCGGCTCATAGGCTTGTCAGTCAAGCGGATATCAAGGATGAAGGATGGAAATGGATATGGAAAGTTACCATACCCGAAAAGATTGGCCTACTGTTATGGATGATTTGCCATGATTCCTTGCCTCTAAATGCCACCAGATATCATCGGAACTTGGCTACTTCCCCTCTGTGTTTGGTGTGTGGGATTAAAGAAGAAACATGGAGTCACTGTTTCTTTACTTGCTCGTGGGTTCAACATGTGTGGCTTGCCCTAAAAATGCGGATTCATCCTGACTGCGACAACACAAGAAGGGATGAAATCAGGTACTTTCTACATGCTATGTGGGATGTTTATGTGCATTTGATGGCCTCGGCGATATGGAATATCTGGCTAGAAAGAAATGCTAAAGTATTCAGGGGGGAAAGCAAAACCATGGGAGCCTTGCTACGGGAAATTCGACGCATGACTTGGGATATGAATAGGGCCATCACCACCAAAAGTTCGCTACAGGGGGGTGCCCAAATGGTGAGCTGGAACTCTAAGCAGGCCAAAGATAATATTCTTCACGTGGATGGGAGTTGGTCGGGACTATCTGGGAAAGCCGGCTTTGGTTTTGTTGTCCGTAACGACAAAGGGGAATGGATGGGGGGAGGCTGCGGCTACTTGGGGACCTCAGACATTGCCACTGCCGAGATGGCGGCGCTGAATGCTGGACTTGAATATGCCGCGGGCATGGGGATCCAAAATGTTACCTGCTACTCGGATTCTCTTGACACTATTACTGCTGTGGACGAGGGAAACCAACTCCATCCTTTGGCAGCATACATCACACGCATCAGGGAGCTCAGAGGAGCCTTTGGAAGCTGCCACATTGTTCACTCCTTCCGGGAAGGGAATAAGGTGGCGGACTGCTTGGCAAGGCATGGTACCAAGTCGGAAGATTTCTATACTACGTGGGCTTTTCCGCCCGATTTCGTTGTAGGGGATTTGGCGCGGGACGCCTCAGGCGTGCCTTTCCCTAGAGTTTAGTTTTTGGCTTTCTTGCTTTCGGCGCTTGCTTAGCCCAGCGTCCTTTACTTTCTGTCGGTGTTGTTTTGCTTTCTTATTTTCCCCCTTTGTTTTCCGGCTTCGGCTTATCAAAAAAAAAAAAACTTACCATGTGTCACTTCTCCAAAAAAACTTACCATGTGTAAATTCCGTATATAATACTCTTAAAAAGAACTTTTATGAACTTACCTTAAATCACGTGTGAATTCCCTATATAATACCTTTAAGAAAAATGGAGAGTACAAAATCAAAAATTTCTACACTCTTTTTGGCATAGAAGATTTCTAAACTTTTATGTTAAAAAAAAGTACAAATTGGAAAATCAAAACAATAAATTGAAAAATCAAAGGGAGATGCCTTAATAAATCTAAAAGGTCGGTCGGAAAAGCAAAATTTGTACACTCGTGATTAGGGGTGGAATAAGCGAGGCATCCGACAGGGGCCTACGGCCTGGTCTGCCTGACCTGGCCCAGGTAAATTTATAGGCTTGTTTAACTAAATAGGTCTAGGCCTTACGAAAAGCCTATTTAGCCTAGTAGGCCGGCCTGTTTAATTTTTTATATAATTTTTATAATTTATTAACAATATTATTTATTATTTATCTAATATTTAAATATATATTTTTTATAAAATTTAAAAATTTATTAAATAAGCTCTATAAAGGCTTAAAGCCTGGACTATTTAGTTAAAAAGGCCAGGCTTAGGCCTATAAACTAAGGCTATTACAGGTAATAGGCCAGACCTAGGTCTTACAAAACTTAGATAGGCCTAGGCTGGCAAAGCCTGGCATGGCCTGATCTATTTCCACCCCTACTCGTGATCCACTTCGCCGGCCCAGTAAATTTTATTTATGAAGTTTGTTTGCTTAAATTTATGAAGTTATAAATACTTCCTCCGTTTTTTAAATGTTGTAACATTTGGAAATTAGCTACTGTTCATATACGCACTTTGACTTAAAATTTTATCATAGTTATACAAATTAAAATATAGTTAAGTGAGATCTTGTTAGATTCGTCTTTTAATTGTACCGAACTTTAGTTATTAATAGTTTAAAATATGCATTGGACTGCGTGCAGTGTGGGTCCGTTTCAATTGTTAGAAAACGGAGGGAGTATAATTTTTTTAGGTGAATACGAGGGTATCCCGGCCTCATTGGACCCACAACTAATCTCACGATTTGTAAGGGCAATTAAGGGCGCATCTCTTAAAACAATTTTTTGCATACACAAAATTCGAACCAGAAACCTTGCTTAAGCCAACTGCTGTTTTGTTAAATGAAGTATAAATTAATTTTGTTAATTAATGTGTTAAAAGTAACTAATTTACTACAGGAAAGAATTTGGGATCTCATTCTGACCACACCACTTGGAATTTCACCCTGCTAGGGTTTCTCATTCTCTCCCAAGTCCTAACCAAGTACTGTACAAGGTTTCCGATTCTACAAGCTCAATATCTCCGCCGGCACTGCAATTCGGCGTTAATGGCGAAGGCAAGGCCGGAATTCCATGTTTTCAATACTATGACGAAGCAGAAGGAGATATTTAAGCCCAAAGAGGATGGCAAAGTTGGAATGTACATTTGCGGCGTTACCTCCTACGATCTCAGCCATATCGGACATGCGCGTGCCTATGTGGCGTTCGATGTTCTATACAGGTTTGTATGAAATCTTTTCTCTTTCTTTTTGTCTTAATTATAATTTTTTTCCCGTTTCTGTATTAGTTGAATTCTAGTCTTCTTGGCTATTGGAAGTGAAACATCTGGTTCATCAAAGCGATTGGGGTTCTCTGATTGCATTTCGATTTCTTAAACATAAAGGCCTGCTTTTTTATTATTATTGAGAATGAGTTAGTTCTGCAGAATTGGGGATGGAGCGTTCTGTTTTTCTGTTTCCTCAAATATTGTGAGCTATTGTTTATTTTAAGTTTCTCCTGAAATTGAACGTGGAAACTGATAGCAGTTGTCAGTCAAGGAAGAGAATGAGAACTTGTGCTTTTTGATTGCTAACAGTTAAGAGTGAAGACTGAACAGGCACGAGTATCAGGCTATCATCACTGAAAAACTATAGCTTCTGGGCTTGTCGATTGAATCACCCATATTTTCTTCATTTTGGTGCCTTTTATTATCTTTTATTTATGGAGGAATAACAATTCTAGCCGCTGTCCATGTCAATAATGACAGGCAACCTAAAAATATTGTACTATTTCCTCGATCGGCATGACAATGGTTTTCAAAACATCTTATTTGTCGGTGCTTATGCTTGTGCTAATGACTATTGCTCTGGCATCCATCTTTATATTATATCTGAAATGTAAATAAATTGTGCAGATACCTGAAATATTTGGGATATGAGGTGGTTTATGTCCGCAATTTTACTGATATCGATGATAAGGTGAGATGCCTCTTTAACTTGAATAATCCAATATATTTTACTGATATCAATGAAAAGGTGAGATGCCTCTTTAACTAGAAAAATCCAATATATTTACCTGCTTTTTAATGATAAGGTGAAGCCTTCTAAACTACCTCTTTAAATTATGTTGTTCTGCAGAAAGGATTTCCCACATGATTCTTTTCAAGTTTCTAGAATGAATTTAATTTTATTCATGAAATTGATCCAATCCTTCGACTATTGTTCAGGTTTTTAAACCGAAATTTTTTTTCCTTAAAATTTGCAACTGGCTATGTTAGATAACCTGTGTTTATGAAAAAGTTGTACAAGTGAAGCGCATTGCTATCACCTAAAGAATTCCTGTTTTTAGTCACTATGTTTCATAGTATCCATTTTACCTTACTACATGAAGGAATAGTTGGTGAAAGTTTTTGATTTGGGTTGTTGATGCTATTTTCCAATTTTTAAGCGTGGTTTGTAAAGACTGGACGAAATAAGTGGTATCAGCTTGAGTTTGTATTTTTTGTGTGCAGTGACTTACATAAGCTTTATGTGGTTATTATTGCTGATGAAATTCAGATCATTCGAAGAGCAAATGAGATTGGGGAGGATTCAAAATCATTGAGTGCTAGGTTTTGTGAAGAGTTTCTTAAAGATATGAATGATCTCCAGTGCCTTCTTCCTACCCACCAACCACGTGTCACTGATCATATGGAGCAAATCAAGGACATGATAGCTCAGGTTCTTATCTTGTATTATTTTTGTTTCATATTTTTTACTGAGCGTCATAACGCTCTGGAAATTCTGTTCTCAAATTGTTCTCTCACGGCATACCTTTGAATGCTTATGTTTAAAGTGCTATGCGCAGCACAATTCCCTTACATTATACATATGGGACAAATCAGTCTAATTAATGTTTTATTGGGTGTGTTGAGTAAGATTGAGGATTGCTACAGTTAAAAGGCAATGATGTGATAACTTTATTATTTATAACATAACATGGTACTTTCTAGTCTCAGTGTTGGTTTACGGCGGCACAGTGCAGTAGTGGCAGCTAAAAGTATTCCAATAAGTTGTTTTTTATATATATACTTTATTGTTTAATTTTGTTGTCATTTTCCTTGGGTTAATTTGGTATACCTTTTTGTAGATTATAAACAATGGTTGTGCTTATGCTGTTGAGGGCGATGTTTACTTCTCTGTTGAGAATTCCCCAAATTATGGTATATTATCTGGTCGGAAGTTAGAAGATAACAGAGCTGGTGAACGGGTTGCTGTTGATGACAGGAAACGACATCCTGCAGATTTTGCATTGTGGAAGGTGGAAAAAACAGAAATCATACAGTCTCAACTCTAAAATATTTACTTTTGCATCTCCTCAGTAAAAACAGAAATCTTTTATTTTTTTTTAATGCAGGCTGCAAAGCCGGGTGAGCCACGATGGGATAGCCCCTGGGGGCCTGGTAGACCTGGGTGGCACATTGAATGCAGTGCCATGAGTGCTCAGTACTTAACACCTACATTTGATATTCATGGTGGCGGGATGGATTTGATATTCCCGCATCATGAGAATGAGATTGCACAGAGTTGTGCTGCTTGCCCGGAAAGCAAAATTAGATACTGGATGCATAATGGTTTTGTTACAGCAAATGATGAGAAAATGTCCAAATCACTTGGCAATTTTTTCACTATTCGGGAGGTAAATGACATAAATGATGAGTATTATATGCTTCTCGTTTCAGGATCCACTTTATTGATATTTGTCTTTTTTGCCTTTTTTGAAGGTTACAAAGCTGTACCATCCACTTGCATTGAGGCATTTCTTACTTGGAACACATTACCGTTCTCCTGTCAATTATTCAATATCCCACATAGAAACTGCATCAGATATTGTTTTCTATGTGTATCAGGTGAAAAAATGTGCTAATTTCACGATGAATTGGAGTCTGCTATTTGTTTTTGAAGAATACCTTATTTATGTGTAATCTAAATCTGAATTCCAGCTTTATATCAACTGACAAAAAAGTCAGTGATTTGAAAGAAAATAAGAATGTGCATTGTGGGTGCTTCTTGGGGTTTTAAGCTAATAACTATTTCAAGCTCTACCCCATTGTTCAGATATGCTATGCTCTAACATTTCTGTTGCATTGAGTGAAAGCAGCCTAATGTGTGTTACTTTTTATTTGTTTTCGTTGATAGACGCTGCAAGATTGTGAAGATGCTTTGTCAAATTTGAAAGAAGAGATTGGTGCAAATGGGAAACCAGTCCGTATCAGCCCTGATGAGCAGGAATGCATCAAGAAGCTGCGCGATGATTTTGAGGTGAAATTGGCAGATGATCTGCACACACCCACAAAACTGACCGGCTCCCTTCAGGATGCTTTCAAATTTATGAATCAATCTCTCACCAAGCTCAAGGCATGAGTTGTATTTGCAATAATCATTTTTTTTTTATGTTTTCCCAAATTTTCAGTCAATCAGAACCCATAATTCTAAGATATTTGTATTTTCTATTTTCTCAGAAAAAGCAGCCGAAGCAACAGCGCCTGTCCACTGCGCAGGCCCTTATTGATTTAGTAAAAGAAGTCAGACAAGTCTTGGATGTTCTGGGGTTACTTTCCAGTTTGAGTTATGCTGAGGTACCATTTTGTCTTTCTAGAACTTTTTTCAGCAGCTTTCTGAACGTTTCAATTCATTTACAATAATATACATTGCTGTACAGGTTTTGCAACAGCTCAAAGATAAAGCTCTTGTAAGGGCAGGAGTGACGGAAGATGAAATAGTGCATTTGATTGAAGAAAGAATGCTAGCCAGGAAAGCCAAGGAGTTTGCCAAAAGTGACCAAATCAGAGCCGATCTTGTAACTAAGGGAATCTCTTTAATGGACGTGGGGAAGGAAACTGTATGGAGGCCTTGTGTGCCCCCACATGTATTGGTGGCTCAACCAGCCGAAACTGGCCCAGGTAACAACAAATAGCGTTGAACACTAGATTTATCCAACCAACTGTTAAAACTTATGGTGCATACAGTAATCGATACCTGTAACTGTAGATCTTTTTGCATACTGACTGAAATTCCTCCTCCTGTTTGTGTGTCTACACCAATTTTTGTGGTGCATTTGACCACCCTTGGAAATCCCATTATACTTATATATTTTTTGTATACTTATTTTGCTTACTCAATCGGTTTTGTCCTCACTTACCGGTGATTGCTTTTACTTTACATGCTCATAAGATAGATCAGTGTGTAACAGTTGAAACAGTTTTTGTCCCAGACAATTTTGTTTAGTGACAGGAGTATGAAGAGACTTCACTGTTTGTGTTTCGTAATTTGCTGAATTTGTTTTATATTTTTTTGGTTTTCCCAGTTGTGAGAGAATATTGGTCATGCCTTCCTTCAGTTATGTGCAAGGTGGTTCATTGGAAGCTCATTGAGACTTGTTACGTGTCACAAGTTTGAGCCTGTGTGGTTGTTTATTATTCATTCATCTGTGTCAAAAGTTTTTTACAACTCTTTTCAGCTTTGCATTGATATTAGGTTATGAAACAATCAATAATTCACATTACACAAACTTACTGCAAAGATCCTTTGAAGCTTTAACGAAAAGAATTGTGGTGGTCAGTTGTTGAATGCAAGAAGAGCATACTAATTGCAAGCTGGGATTATTAGATAATTCAATCAAAAGCCTCTTCCATGTGCTTCAACCAAGTTAATAAGAAGTACTTATATTAGATGGTTCAAATTGGCAACCTATTAATTAAACCCCATTTCGCTGAAGTTACCGTGCCTTAATAATACACGTACAATTGGCACAAATCAACGGCACAACTATTATTAGTCAAATGTCCATTCAATGTTAGTAAGGGATGTCTGGGAATCAACGGATCCGCTAGCAGATATTAGATGTTATATGCTGGTCAATATATTGTCATCTAAACAGCCCCTAAATATACTTGTTGCCCTATTCCATATCATTTGAATTCAACCCTATATAGAAAATGCGCATTTTTTTTTGATGAGCCATTGAAGGTCTGGGAAAGGGGTGGTGGGTGCCCATGCCACACAATTACAAAGGGGAATAAAGGGGAGGGATAGGGGGCCGGTGGGAATCGAACCTCCAACTTTCCGTTGGAAGTCAGGGGACTTAACCACTTGGGCTAAGTCCTCCTCCCGCGTTCCTGTTTATTTGTAGAAATATGTTTGATTTTTTTTTTTTTTGCTAATTTCTTTTTTTACCTAATCCAAATAATTACCCCTTAAATGGGTAAATATCTATTTCTTTTTTTTAAAAAAAAAATCTGAAATATCATTACAAAATCATGTAAATCAGTAAATATATTTGATAATATCTTTCATAGAATTGTATTTTATCAACACGATCATCTAATCAATTACTTAAATGCCATGTAAAATTTTAAGTAAACTAGCCTAACCCGCCCGCGCGATGCTCCGGGTTTAGATTAAATTATAATGTTGATAGGAAAAAAATTAATTGAAAAAATAATTTCATTTTTAATATTATAAATAGCATATTAATATTATAAATACCATGGGTATTAAAAGAAATATATTATTCATTGTTAGTTCAAGTCTAACAAATACCATGTAGGATCTCTTTAAATCCGCTGTTATATGTGTAAGGATCTAAAACTGCTCTCCTCCCCCTTCCCCCCAACAATTTGCATCTGATTTAATTCGAATTGTATTTTTTTATGCTACTTTTTCTTGTAAAAAATTCTCTTAACTCAAACAATAAGCTCATTAGAGGATTTCCCTATTTCTAATACTTCCTCTGTTCCCGTGATATTGCAACATTTCCATATTTACTACTATTCATTGTTTAACTTTGATTTAAATTTTTATCATAGTTATACAAGTTAAAATATGGCCAAGTGAGATCTTGTTAAATTTGTCTCATCATGTAGTTTTAAATATCAAACTTTTAAAATTTTTACTTATATCAAACTTAAGTTATTAATGATTTTAAATGAGCATTCGATTGCGTGCATTATGTGAATGTTGCACTTTCACAGAAACAGGAAATATTACATTTTATAATATATTCTATATATTACAAAAAAATATTGTAAAATTTTATATATTTTGTGAAAGAAATTAATGTTATATATATTATATATATTTTCTTGTATACTATACTTAATTTATAATATTTATTGTTAGATGTTGCCCTAAATGGGTCAGCACGTGGACCGCTGCCCGCGGGCTGACCCATTTAGGTCCTATAGATTGAATATTAATTAATATTATTTCAAAAATGGATTGTCTACACGTCACCAAATTATAATTATGATAGAATAAAAATAATAATTAGTAATACAAATAAATAGTATGTATATTAAAATAAATATAGAGTGAATTATTAGAAAGTAAAATATATAATCAATTATTAGTTCAAGTTAATGAAAGCTTTGTAAGAATCAGTTATTGTATCTATAAGAATCTAAAGCTGCTTTATTTTCCCCAAAACAATCTGCATCTAACTTAATTGGAATTATATTTTAATGCTACATTTTCTCTTTAAAAGTTCACTCAACTCGAGCAATAAGCTCACCAGAGGATTCCCATGTCTCTAGTAGAAGCACGCTTATGATTGCTATGCTGGTTAAGACAAAAGACTCGTTTATCTTTTATTTAATACGGTATGTTTTATGTTGCACTAACTTAACCTTATGATTTTTTAGCAACTTTGGAAATAATTAGTTGTCTGATGAAATACGTTCCAAAATATTTGTTGAAATTTATCATTCAATTGTATGCTAAACAACTTTTAGCAACATCTATCAAATTTAGCAAAACTATGTTGTTGAAATATCTCACATAATCAATCAATCCATATAACAATCAATCCTATCATTATAAGAGAATCAGACATCAAGTAGTATTTAACAAATGGTATAAACAAAACCATCCAAACTCAAATTCAATCAAATCAAAGATGAAGTACATGAATAGATCATCACATTTAAAACCCTTAGCTTTATTCAATCGGAATTCCACTCCAATAATTCTTATCATCAATCCTATAATATCGAGGACTTAGGCATTAAATCAAACATGGACTTTTCCAGGACATCAAAGTCAACATGAGTTGTCTGCTCTGTTAAAGCCCTACAATAAAAATGAAATAGAATGAACAATATGCAATACTATGATAACTTTGTTAGTTTCTAACATAGAATGAGAAACAAATTTGTATGGTTATAATATGATCCGTTTCCAACCTTCCAATATGGTTACAATATATCAATAAACGTATAGCTGCTCCATGAGATATTTTGCTTTTTCGTTATCCTTTTGTATGAAAAACAAAAGCTACAAATTATTATAAATGAAGCATGGAACTTATGTCCTACAAATGATGCAGCATACGCTTAGGAGACATGCTGGCTGTTTCATGAGTGTAATTGGCTTATCACCATGCCATGCCTAAATAGGGGAGAAAGTGGTACTTCTATCCTACCATATTAATATCCATACCCATATCCAAACCCCCAAAAAAAAAAAAAAAAAAAAAAAACACTAAAGATAATATACATGCCCATAATTAAAATATCCATAATGTTAGATAGGATAGGGTAAATCCCCTTTACATTGCCTGCCAAGTGATGACAACCTGAATAAAGACTTCCTGCTTTATACTTCCTCCGGTCTCAAATGTTTATTACAAACCAACTTTTCACGGAGTCCAATGTACATTTTAAACTATTAATAACTCAAATTCGGTATAAGTAAAAAATTCTAGAAGTTCGATATTTAAAAACTACACGACGAGACGAATCTAACAAGATCTCACTTGACTATATTTTATCTTGTATAACTAAGATAAAACTTTAAGTAAAAGTCTGTATGTGAATAGTAACTTTTTTTCAAATGTTAAAAACATTTGAAAACGGAGGAAGTAGTATTCACTCATTATATCCCAATACTCTTTCACATCTTTGCGTAATTCCTCTAAGCTACTCTCATTCAGGAAAACCACAAATGCAACACTTAAATGAATCCAAAAACTAAATAAACGAAAATTTACCATTACTCTCCTATGAAGCGAAAAGCCAACTGTCAAGCTTCCTGTCAAAATGAAAAGGCACTCAATAGCTTTGTACAATAGCAGTCAAAAGCTTAGGAAGTAACCCAATATGAATAACTGTAGACACCTTTTGATAGAGAATAAACTTATTACCATTCTCATAAGACACAATACCCAAAATGAATAAACTTAATGTTCCCGTAAGTAAGGAAGAGCAAATCCGAATAGAAATTTATATCTGCTGTCAAAATCTTAATTATTTGAAAGGTCAGAAGAGCAAGAGAACAAAAGATAGTCATTTTCCACCATGTTGGCTGCACATGTCAGACAACAACCAATCCAATTCGTGCACATATACGTACATATATGTATATATATATATTATATTCAATCGATAATAATTACCTTTTATGCGAGAAAAACTTTTAGTTCTCTTGTGCCGAGCTCCATCCATTTTCTTTCTAGAGAATTCCAACTAAGCAAAGAGCAACAACGAACAGATAGTACAACCAAAGGAAGGCGATGACTAATACTTTCAAAAACAAATCAACAAATGATGACAATGTTGAAAACACTAAGCAGTTCTACCTTCATTTTAAGCATTCAAATTAACCAAAATCAGTGAAGCTGTAATGAGGAAACAAATTAACAATTGCAATTTCAGAAAAGGTGTTCTACCTGCTCACTGATTGTCTGTAGGTTTGGGAACTCCTATTATAATTTTCAGTTCCATCTCTCCAGATGATACCCCATGTATAGAACCTAAACAATAATATCATAAAAATAAAAAGCAATGTAATATCGGCTATAGAAATTATGAGTACACACTGAAATTGTCTAGTATAAATGTATTTAAAGTTTCCTGCACCCAATTCTTAGACCATACAAAAGAGTCCTGCATAACCAAGCAGGATCAGGAAAAAAATTCATAAAAATGCATAATATGTAGTACTTTATTGTACCCACACTAGTGGAAACTTCAATTCAATAAATAAAACAAAAGAGCAAGAAAACAAAAGATAGTCACTCTAAACTCAAAAGTATGATGCATATAATAAAAATTATATAAATAAATATGCTTTCAAACTATTAGTGGCCAGTGGAGAATTCAAACCTGAAATTTTGGTTTGTCTCATTAGGAGTTGGGCCATCTAAAGACCATCTTTCAGGAATAAATTTGTCAGCATCTTCCCAATGCTTGGGGCATCTATGAAGATTCCACACTCATCCCTGCAGTCCATGCAAATATAAATGTAGGAGAAAGAAAAGTTTGATCTAAATCAAGATTAGAATGTATAAATAATGAGAACCACTGAACCAAATTATTTATTCTAATTTTCCCTGAAAGTTTGAGTTCAGAATGAACAAACCTTTTAATTGGGTATTTTCCAAGTACATCATCCCCCAGAGAGCGGCGGATCAAAACTGGTGATTGAGGATAAAGTCTCAATAACTATAAGAATGTGTTAATATGGGTAAACAAATGTAGAGAAATGAGAAATTGAAAAGTAAAATACTAAAATACTCCTATATATTGTATTAATAATGGATATATAAACTGCAAGGCAACTTTCTCACTTCATTAATTTTGAATTGATTAAAATCACCATCAGTGGAGAACATTCAATGAAAGAGATAATTTAAGAACTAAGATAAAAGAAATTGGTATACTCCTGGTTTGGACAAAGAGAGTTTAAGACCCACTTAAGATGCACCTTCACATTAAGATGCACAAAAATGAAATCACATAGCAGAGAAACTGAAACTGAAATGGACATCCAATTTGCTAATAATTACCTTAAAGACTTCATCAAGACATGGCATGGTAGTAAAAACATACTCTGAGACAACTTCGTATATATGCCCTGCCAAATCATACAGAAAACCACATCCAACATGACATTCGAGTAAAAACTTAATGTATTATTCAAAATGAATTATCTACAGCCCCTTTATTTTTAAGACCCACTCCTGGTAAGACAGTTTACTTCTTAATTGTCTACTTCTGGTTCGAACAAAGACAGTTTAAGACCCACTCAAAAACTCTCATAATCACCTTCACATGTTTGACCACCTCAGCATCTAGGCCCAAGTCTGTCGTCAGGTGCTGAAACTATCCACACGATAACTTCCCTCTCAATCCCAAACATAGATAATGAGAAATAGAGAGTGTTTTAAACTACATATGCACATGGGCAAGTGCAAGGAGGAACCATTACTAAATTATGCTACAGTTTAGACCAGAGGTTCAGGTGGATAAGTTCTACATGATTATAGCAATCACCTGGCGTTGGCTTTTTGGAATTAAAAGTTTGGCGGGAAGCAGATTAATCTGCACAGAGAAAATATGATGACTCAAAATGTAACGTGCTGCCTCTCTGAAGTTCATACAATCCAGTTCC
This sequence comes from Hygrophila difformis, assembly GCA_030278955.1. NCBI lineage: Eukaryota > Viridiplantae > Streptophyta > Magnoliopsida > Lamiales > Acanthaceae > Hygrophila > Hygrophila difformis. The sequence continues at coordinate 72,994,934 of JAOANR010000001.1, forward strand.
ATGAATCATTGAGTGTATATTAAGCTATTGGTTGCAAGTTAAGACTTTCAAGAACACTTTGCAAGAATATCAGGCATCATACGAGAAATAACAATCGGCAATAAGAAGTGATCAAGGAACAAAGAAAACCAATTGATTTGAAGCTTAAAATCAAATGTAGCAACTACAAGTAACTGCAAGTTGTTCGTTATGCTTTACAGGAATATCAGGCATCACAGGAGCAGCAATCTCCCTTAAGAATCATAAATCAGACAGCAAAGAGAACAAACATAAAATCACGAAGGTTAAAATCAAATATTAACAACTAAGAGTAAAGGCAATTCACATACACTGGTGATGCATTTCAGGAAGATCAGGGATCATAGGTGTAACACCCCAAAAATTCAATCCTCAAAAGGTTTTCGGATGTCACCGCCACACCTCCCAAGCAAGACCCGAACTATTTCAAGCTTACTTGAAAGATGAAGGCTAAGTGTATCATCTACCAAATACATATCACACTTAATAGTTTAAAAGCGTTTGTTTAAAATATAAGCCCAAATTAAAAATAAATATTAAATAGAATTTATATTTTAAAAGTCTTTTATTCTAGAGCCTAATAATTTGGATGTTGGAAGAATAAAATAAAATGAATATCATATATAATGGTGGACACTTTGACAAAATAATTTTCACACAGGTTCATAAAATAGAAAATAAAAATGCGACACGATTTATCAGTATAGAAGAATACTGAGTAAGCCAATCCCATCACATCAAGTGATGATGGATTTTAAAACGGATCGACTCACTTTAACATAATTTAAATTTAATTAAATGTAATATAATATAATACTTGTAAAAAGAATTTACATGCTTTAAAATTATAAACCATACTTTACCATAATAATATTTGTTTTCCATTGGCCTAGAAAAAAGACATCACAAAATATATTTCTCGATTGCAAGGCAATCTCTATAATATCTCACGATTGCAAGGCAATCTTTACACAAATGCAATGCAGCGGACTCATACATAGACACACTCCAAAGCCTTAGGCAACCCATACGGATCCACCAAGAGTGTAGACTCATACATGCATAACATTTCAAATGCCATCATGGCGGCTTCTCACGGCACACGCCAATTGCACATATACCCTCCAATATCACAAGTGACATCTAACTCAATCTACTATAATGGTTTACAAAATTAATAATTTTAAAATAACTTTTTCCACTTAATATTCATTTAAAAGATATTTATATATATATATATATATCATGAAATAGGATAAAAAGACACTAGTTGCAAGGAAATGAATATTTTATTGATAACTTAACTTGAAATGAAAGACGTGAATTTAAATCACACTGATAAAAGCAATTAAAAGAAAAAGCATAGCAGTCAAGCGTAATCTCCGGGCCAGGCGGGAAATAGATGTTATAGGGTTCCTCGGGATCTTCTTCTTCACTATCCTCGATATTCACCCTAACAATGGAATGATGAGGACCAGGGGTCCTATGGCGAACATGGCTAGGAACTTGGTTTTGACCTGCATTTTGAACTTCAGGAGGAGGGTTCGGAGGGTGCATAACAATTAGTAATATTTGCTATAAGGCATTCATCTTAGCTTGGAGCATATAGTGATCCATTTCTATGTCTCGCATTCTTCCCCTATATAATCTAAGGCATTATACAACCCAGCTATGTCCCAATGTAGGTTCGCTATATGATGGCCATGCTTGTTACGGAGACCTGTTATGGCGCGGCGCCAGTAGACCGCCATACTGCCATGGCGTTATGGCGACCGCCATGGCGATAATACGGCGGTAAATAAGTTTATAGGTATAAAATATAAAATTATTTAATGTATATTATATACTACTATAATGCAATTCTATATTAAAAGATAGATAGATAGAAACTACTCTAACAATTAGTATAATACTTCATGGCACTAATATTAGATAGAAAGATAGTACTACACGGCACTAATATTAAAATAAGAATAGAAAGATAGATATATATTACTACTCTGCAGACTAAAAAATTGGAGTGGTACTCATTTCAGTAAAAGATAGAGATGCACTCAGTCACTGTAACATATATAATAATATTAAATAGACTAATAGAGAAAGAGATACTACACTCAATATATATATATATATATATATATATTATATATAATATATATCAGTCACTTTAGAAAATGCCAAAGAACAAAGCTTTAAAATACTCTATATGGTAAAGGAGAAAACATATTCAGAGCCTTTCTAACAGCGAACAGGAGGAGAAGGAGCGGCGACCCCAACAAGATGCGGCGTCCACAGCAGCGAGCGGCGGCGGGATGGGCAATAGGGTAGCGGGCAGCATGAGGAAAGAAGAAAAGTCGGAACGGTAAATCATGATAAACCGCTTAATTAAACAGGTGAAGGGTTGGGTTTTGGTGGTTTTTTTTTTTGAAATTTTAGGTCGAAGTCGTGAATATTGGACCAACCAGGCCCCAAACCTCTATTGTCTGGCGATGTCATGGCTTGATTTTCGCCGGCGGCGGCAAGCCCATCATGCCATATGGCGAGTCGACCTGTTATGGCGAGGACCCTCCACCACCATGCCGTCGTGTCGTCGCCAAGGCGACACCATGGCGACGCCGTAACAAGCTTGATGATGGCGCATAAAGTGTTTTTCATCACGCCAGTTTTGAGCATAGTCCAGCTGGTACTGGTTAAATCCAATGAGGTCCAAAATTCGTTGGTCGGCCATCTTCTATATCATAAATAATTAATACGTTAGAAAAAAATACAGAGGGTTAGTTTAAATGTAAACATTTATGCATATGAATCCCCCGGAAAAAAAAAAAAAAGAAATTTCTTGTAATTCGTTTAAAAACTTATCATACTAAAAATAATATATACATATGTATATTTTTTTTTCCATGGGGTTATATATATACTTTTTTTTCTTCCATGGAGTTTAAAACCACGGAAGATTTTTTTTTTTAAATATATATATATATATTATTTTTAGTATGATAAGTTTTTAAACGAATTACAATTTTAAAAAAAATTGGGGATTCATATGCATACATTTTGTATTTAAACTAACCATTTGAATTTTCTAACGTATGAATTATTTGTGATAGATAGCCGACCAACGAATTTTGGATCTCATGATGGATTTAACCAGAGCCCAGCTAGACTCCGCTCAAAACTGGCATGATGAAAGAAATTTTATGCGCCATCATATAACGAACCTACATCGGGATATAGTTGGGTTGCATAATGCCCTAGATTATTATAGGGAAAGAATGCGAGACTTAGAAATGGATCACCATATGCTCCAAGCTATGATGAATGCCTTACAGCAAATGTTACTAACTGTTATCAGTGTCATGCACCCTCCGAACCCTCCTCCAGAAGTTCAAAATGTGGGGTCAAAACCAAGTTCCTAGCCCTGTTTTCCATAGGACCCCTAGTCCTCGTCATTCCCCTTTTAGGGTGAAAGAGGATAGTGAAGAAAAAGATCCCGATGAAGCCTATAACATCTATTCCCCGCCTGCCCAGCGATTAGGCTTAACTGCTATGCTTCTTTTTTTTATTATTATTGCTTTTATCAGTGTGATTTAAATTCATGTCTTTTATTTCAAGTTAAGTTATCAATAAAATATTCAATTCCTCGTAACTAGTGTTTAATTATCCTATTTCACGATATATATATATCTTTTAAATGAATATTATGTTAGAAATGTTATTTTTAATATTAAATTTTTAAAAAAATTAAAATTATTTTTTTTTATAAACCATTAGACTAGATTAAGTTAGATGCCACTTGTCATATTCGAGGGTATATGTGTGCACTTGGCATGTGTTGCGAGAAGCCGCCCCCTCTTGCCATAATGGCATTTGAAATATTATGCATGTATGAGTCTACACTCTTAAGTGGATCCGTATGGTTGCCTAAGCTCCGGAGTGTGTCTGTGTATGAGTCCGTTGCATTGCATCTGTGTAGAGATTGCAAGGAAAAATTGTAGAAATTGAAATGCAATCGAGAAATATATTTTGTGTTGTCATCTTTTTACAAGTATTATACTAAATTACATTTAATTAAATTTAAATTATGTTAAAGTAAGTTGATCTCTTTTAAAACCCATCACTTGATGTGGTGGGGGTTGGCTTATTCAGTATATAGATAAATTGTGTCGCATTTTTATTTTCTATTTTATGAACATTTTGTTTAAATTATTTTGTCAAAGTGTCCACTATTATATATGATATTCATTTTATTTTATTCTTCCAACATCCAAATTATGGGGCTCTAGAATAAAGGAATTTTAAAATATAAATTCTATTTAATATTTATTTTTAATTTGGACTTACATTTTAAACAAACGCTTTTAAACTCTAAGTGCGATATTTATTTAGTAGACGATACACTTAGTCTTAGCATCTTCCAAGTAAGCTCGAAATAGTTCGCGTCTTGCTTGGGAGGTGTGTCGGTGACATCCCAAAAACCTTTTGAGAATTGAATTTTCGAGGTGTTACAATAGGTACCTCAATCTACTATAATATTCTTATTCAAAACAACAAGGGATGTTAATGCAAGATCTATAGCAATTAAGCATCACCGGTTAGACAAACCCATTATAAGGGGTCCTGACACAAATATATAGTGGTTGTAGTAATTTACAGGGTGAGCATTTTCCACGCAGTAGACAGGGCTCGGTAACAAGGTTGGTTAGTAATTGTCCTGTTGTTAATTCATGAATAAACTTTCAAACCATCTATTGCGATAATCCATTTTATACTCTTCCAATCCCAATGTTGATTTAGAATAGTATATGGAATTATAATTAGTCACATATTAGTAGATACAAAACAGAAAGATTCATGTTTATTTAATGCAACTGTATAGTGGGAATTTGTGTTCAGTACCCAACAAGTTTTATACCACCTTAGTACCCATGTCAGCAAAGTGTTTCAATTCAGTATCCATTTCATAAAGATTGGTGATAACAATTTGGTATATAAAAATAAAATTTTGGTATATATTTAAATGCATAGTAGTATATATCATAATATAAATTGTGCACAAATCTTGTATATATAGTTTATCAGCTTGGGAATAATTTGGATATATAATGCGACATTCTAGTATATATGTGGTACAACTCTAGTACATGCCTTGTACAATTAGTATACCTAATATTAAATTGTGATACACAGAATACTGGGTATCATCTAACTTGAAACTTTTAACCATTTTGAGGGTATTAGGACAAATTTTATCTCCTTGTGTGGTGAGGAGAAATATACTTGGGGATAGTGTTATATGAGTTAAATTTCACAAAGTTTACATTGGGAACGTAAGATCACAAGTATTTTGATACAAAAATATTTGCAATAAACTTAACATGTAATTTTAGGTGGACTAATTTATTATTTATCTATAAAGCTCGCTGCGTGGTAACTAGTACGTACCACGCACAACAAAATTTGGTTAGCTGTGACCATGAATACCTCAAATATGCCATGTATAGGCTTCACTATATTTGCCTAGGTATAAGGGGGTGTTTAGTTCCATACAGGAATTGGATGGCATTTATTTCCCTTCAATTTGAATTTGAATGTGTTAGTGCAACCAAATTTCATCATTAGTTCCCTCGTGACAAAAGTGAGGTTTGGAGATAAATCCTATCCATTATATCCAACTCCCTGACCAAACAAACCTAATAATCAATGTTAATAAAGGGTCATCATTATTTGGGAGGATAATAGCATAAAAAATTTACTGTGTTCAAATTTGACATGCTATTGTCAACTATAGATATAAGAGAACAATAAGACAAAAACACAAAACATATATTGACTTGATTAAGGTGAGCAACAAAGGCATCTTACCTTTAATATTGTCATAAATTTTCATTTCGTTTCTACAAATAGGTTTTAAATCCCATCTGAAAGAACCTGCAGTATCAAAAAGCAATGAGAGTAATTCACAGGAAGTACATCTTATAAGTTATACCTAGTTTTGGCATGAGCATTTTTCTGACAAACTCTTAACAATCAGACAGTCTATAAATTGATAAAATTATGCAATAGAAAGAGACATCCGATCCAGTATAGCCAATCTTAACTTTTGAAGAACAAGAACTTAACTAGAAGGGAACCTCAGAAACTTACCCTTTCAGGAACTTCGCTTTGCCATCTTTTCCAATATTTCATCAGCCATGGCCCTATTTGCATTAGACATAAAAGAATCTATCAAAGCTTGGTACACATATATATCAGGAAACAACTCCCTTTCTTCCATCTTCTGCAAATAGACCAAAGCAGCATCTGGCTTCTGGCACTTACAAAGACCATGAATAAGAGCCATATAAGCAATTCTATTAGGATGGCATCCATAATGTTCCATTTTGGACCAAAATTTTAGAGCATCATCGGGTTTTCCATCACTGCATAACCCAGATACTAACGTTGTATAAGTGATGATGTTGGGTTCACAATCTTTCTCTGTCATCCGTGAAAAATATTGGATAGCAGAATCTAAATCACCTCCTTTGCAAAGCCCATCAATAAGCAAGTTGTAGGTAACAACTGATGGAGTAAGCCCCTTAGCAAGCATCTCATTTAGAATGTCATTGGCTTCTAGTATCTTTTGGGCCTTACAAAGCCCCTTAATAATAGTGTTATAGGCAACAACATCAGGGCAGTAGCCTTGTTCACAAATTTCTCTAAATAGCTTCAAACTCTTATCCACTTCGCCATTATTGATGAAACCGTCAATAATTGCAGAGTATGCAATCATATCAGGGAGAAATCCTACTTTGGTCATGTTAGCGAGGAATTCACAGGCCTCAGCTACCTTTCCATTTTCACAGAGTCTCTTGACAAGAAGTGTATAGTGTTTTATCCAGGGATCATGCCCACAACCACGCATCTCCCTCAACAAATCAAGAGCTCCAGAAACATCCTCTTGCCTACACAAGCAGCCAAGAATGCAATTGAAGGTGAAATGTGTTGGCTCAAATCCTGTTTCCTTCATTCGATTATATAGTTGAAAGCATTCACTCAGCCGATCAGCAATGCTTAAGCAAAGAATCAAATTATTGAAAAGTAAAACACTGCGTTTACAGCCAATCTTATCCATATCATTGAACAGGTCTAGGGCCAGATCTAATTTATTGGCATTGCACAAACCATCAATGACAGTTTGAAAACAAGTAATATTAGGCTTTTCCATAATCAAACCATCATTTTTTGCTTGGCTATCTATAATAATACCAGATCTTATGGTTGCCTTTAGCAGATGATATGCTTTCTCAACATATCCAGCGACAACAATATCTGTTAACACATGATGATACAATAGCATCCTTTTCCCTGCAGCCAAATCCAAAAAGCAATCTTCAAGGAATTGAATCATGTCATCCTCTTTGTGGATACATGACAAAACCTGGGAAATAATTGGCACATCAGGACATATTCCCAATTCTTTCATCTGAGCACACAAAAGTATGGCCTTTTCTATCTCTCTATTCTTGCATAATCCACTAATTAACACGCCATAAACAGCAATATCAGGCAGATATCCAATTTTCTTCATTTTATCATATAGTTCTAGAGCTTTACCTATTCTTTGCTCCCGCACAAAACCATGAATCAGAACACACAACGTCTTCTCATTCAATTTAATCTTGAGTTCCCTCTCGGCCCAATCAATCAACTCAAAAGCCTCATCCACTTCTCCCCTCTTGCAATAATTCAGAACTAAAATGGCCAGCACATGCTGATCAACCCATCCCTTCTCCATCATCTCTCTAAAACTAACTAAAGCCTCATCAAGCTTTCCGGCATTGCAGCAGCACTGTAAAATCGCAGTTGAAGTATACTTATCAACAGGGCATCCCAAATTTCTCATCTCCATCAACCTACGCTCCATCAAGTCAGTATCACCACCCTTTGCAATAACCTCTAACAAACAATTATAGCTGTAACAATTCACAGCGCAAAGGCTAGATATTTTCATCCGATCAAATAAAGAATTTGCTTCTGTAACAAGACCTTGACTGCCCAGACACCGTAGAAAATATCCCAGAGCCCCCGGCGTCCAAGAACACCTGGAATGAGGAACATTTTCAGCAAGTTTCTTCAGTGAAGCAATTCGTCGAGCATTTGAGAGGATCCCAGCCATAGCGTTGTAGGTGTAACAACTGTGGAAGTAGCCATCTTGATCGGAGGCCCAGTAGAAGTAAGCCAGAGCAGCCCTCCAATTTGGGAAGGATTTTAAGGCGGTTTCGACGACTTCAGGAGTGAGCTTGGGCTTTAAGGTCATGGTTGATTTCGCCGGAGACGAGAACCGGCGACGGCAATACGCAACTAGGGCAAAGGAAAGAGGACAGGAGTGGTGTGGACTGTGGAGAGTGGAGAATTAATCGGCGGGAAATGCCCTTGCCGAATAGGGGCGTTCGGGAAAAATAGCATAAGCAGTGAACCGCAAATCATTTCTCGGAAAAGTAGCCAAGAATGATGCACAGAGAATTAAAAGCCTTAATTTTTTTGGTCTGATCTGAATTTATAATATCATTTAATCTGAATTTATCTCATCTAATCCTGGTCTAGTCTCATACAATCTGGTCTGGTATGATGTTATCTTATTTTTTCTATTATTATAATAATTTGATCTGATATGAGGTATGATCTGATTTGGTATGATGTGATCTTATTTAATATGGTCTGATATTAATATTTCTTATCTAATCTGATTTTTATAAAAAAAATAAATAATAAGCCCTGAAAATAAGTCATATAAAACGGGCCTTTATCCATCTTGATCTGAGAGATTTTTCCGATTATAAATAAAAAATCGAAACAAATCATTTCTCATTCTTTCCCGATTATAAATAAAAAATATATATTGTATAATTTTACTAGCTTAATTAGGTTTTGATATATATATATATATATATATATCTAATATATATAAGTGTGAATGCGTATTTTTCTACAGTTGTCCACAGTTGTTTTGCTTAGGAACAGTAACCGTCCATCTTCTTTCTTCACCCCCAAAAGCCCCGTACTCCTTTCGTCTTCACCACATCTTTCTTGGAAATCCATCTCGGCCACCCCTCTCGCCAAACCTGTCAAACCTCGTAGGAAATCCATCTACGTTCCTTACAATTTCTTTACAATTTCGCTGCGATTCACCGCCGCCTTGTCCTGTAGATCCCCTCCGGTAGTCAGCTTCTGTGCGCCGTATTTCTGAAACGACGAAGCAACATCGCTCGTTGCCCCACCTGCAACACCGGACCCGTCGGCTGCACGCACGAATTTGGAGCCGCCGTCGCGTGGCCCCCGCCCTCACCTTGTCAGGTCACGGCCACCGTCCTGCAGCTGGGCCCTGACCGCCTGACGCCATCACCGCCTTCCCTGTCCCCCCCCCCCCCCCCCCCCCGGTTCATCGTCGCAGCAGAAACCGATTAGGGTAATGATTCTTCCCTCAATTCGTCCGCCGTCTCGCGACGTTCTTTGTGCGAATTTGTTTTTTAGTTTGCTTTGCTTCTAGCTAGCTTTGTTCGCTGCGTTTATTAACGTGTTCTGTGGCATCCAGCAGGGAGGCTTGTAGGAAGGGTTAGTGCTTAAATTTTCGGCTTAATGTTTTGGGGGTTTTGAATTGTAGCTGAAATTCAGTGATTGTTTCCTGTAATTTTACTTAATTGCTCGGTTTATGGTGTTGGTAGATTTATTTCCTGTTGATTTGTAGTGCAGGTGTTAATTTACACGGGTTCCCATCACACAATTTCCGACGTGATTTGGATAAGGCGACTGAACGTTTGTGAGACTGTGATGGTCAATTCAAGTAAGTTGTTAATTTTGATTTGCACAACATCGATGCTCTCGGTTTTCCTTCTACTTTTGTATTTGCACTTGTTGCTGTAAATTGATTTGTTCTTAAGTTCGAACATGAACAGGGAGTTCGAGTTTGAAGTTAATTTGTTTGAGGTTAGATTGTGATCAAGTGTTACTGTTTTCTCCTCCTGTCGGCACCGGCCTTCGATTGTTTTAATCAAGTGTTATTCTTATTTAATCTGTTTTATGCCATTGACGGTAAATATATGCTCTGTGTGAACATAATGTAGGGTTTTGGCCAAATAGTCAGAGAGATGGGGCGGGTGTACAAGATGAAAGGGCAGAAAAGGAAGAAGAAAGGGGAGAAGTATGACCAGGAAGAAGAAGAACTCAATCAAATAGAAGATGGTAATGCTGCTACACCATCGCATAAGAAGGCCAAAATTGAAAGTTTAACTTCGAAGGACGAAAAATCAGATGCTATTATTGATTCCATGCCTGGAATTCCTATTGCTTTGGTGGATTCGGAGCATAAAAAGCCTAGAATGCTCTTTATTCTTGAAAAGGCATCTCTAGAAACTGCAAAAATTGGGAAGGTCTGTTATGGAGTAGGATATTGGTAGTAATTGCTTGTTTTTGCCGCTGAATGTCGTTCTTTTGACGTTGTTTGTATTGTGAATGTGATTCACAGGCTTATCAGCTCCTGAGTTCATATGACCATTCCAATTTCTTGAGGAAAAACAAGCGAAACCCTGCGGATTTTCGACATGACATTGCTTTACAGGTTTGAGCTTTGAATGAGCATTGTTGCTTAATTTAGTTGTTATTGATATTTATTTCGCTTGTTAGAAATATTTTATTGTTTTTAAAGAACAATAGAGTGAACAATTTTGATGTTTGTTAGGCAATTCAAACAATTTTAGATAGCCGTGTGAACAAATGTGGGAGATTGAAAGCATTGTATGTGAGAACAGAACAAAATCTTCTTATTGACATAAAACCACATGTCCGTATGCCACGAACTTATAAGCGGTTCGGGGTTGCAAGGGCAGAGGTATGCAAAGGCCCAACTTATAAGTGATGCTATGTGCTATGGAGTTATGTTTTGAAAAAGTTTAATCTGCACTAAATTTTCATTAACCAACATGCTTGCCTTTTCCAGGCCAGTTACATTAATAGGATTCTCACTTCGTGCAAGGGTCATTTTAAGATGCCTCCAGATTTTGTCTGAAATTGAATCTAATAGTAAAATTTATTCATTCAAAGATTGGATTGCTTGACAGAGCATAGATTCGCTCACCCCAAGTTGACAGCTTTATTATTCATTGCATATTATTTGCTGCCTTTGGATTCAAGCTTAGATCTCTGATATCCATTAGTATTTTAACTTTTGTGTTCTTAGTTTTTTACTTTCAAGTAAATCAACAGCCATTATTGAGATATTCTACCACCCAGCCTTTGTGAAAATTTATTTAGGTGTGTGATGTAGCTATTCTCTATGAATTATTTGGTGTGGACACCTAGCATGTAAGATCCTTCTACTTTCACCTTCCCGCCTTCCCTACTGCACTCCACGCTTCGCTTACCGCCATTTTCCATTTCTCCTCACATGATTTCCTAGCGGATTTTCGTATTCCAATTGGAACTCGGCCTAATTTGCGTAATCCAATCACAATTTCGCTGCATTGCTGCTGGTGAGTTTTGTGATCGAAATATTCTGTGGGTTTGTTGTTTCCAGTGAATGGAGCTGCTGTTCCAGTCAATCTAGTGATTTTAAAGTTTTCTGACGTTTGGCCTGGTCTTTTTTCCTTCCGTGATTCTGGAATTAAGAATATTTATTTTTTTTACTTTTGTTTATTTGGTTAACAGAATACAACATTTGTATTCTGCGTGTTGCTTTTTGCTGTTGGTTTGTTTTGCTTCACCGCTTTTTGCTGCGCACTTTCCTCTGGAATTTTGTGCGTTGAGGGGATTGGATTGATTCTCTTTTTCTTTTTCCTATTTAGTAACAAAAAATTTAAGTGCAATTTCTTTCTTTTCGGTTGTAGAATTCGGTTATCACAATTGATTTAATAGTTCTTGGAGACGTCTTGGTTGCTGGTCCTTGCTTTCTCTAGGTTTCTGAATAAAAGGGTAAATCTGACTTTTTTTACCTCAAGCATATAATGTATTGCGTCAGCACTTTAATTTTATTTTATATTTCTATTTTGAGATTTGGAAGATAAGAATTTACTCTGTTTTGGTTTGTATTGTTTGAGAACGTTGGATTCTAATTTCCAAAGCATTTCATATGGCTTAGAGAAGGTTTATCTCAGCAATATGTCTGCATCTTTATCTCATGTGATGGTTGCGGTTTGGAATCTATATATGATTTACCAATGAATGCTACTAAACTCATTGAATTGAGCTTTCATGTTTTTGGTAATGTACCAGTGTAGATTAGATATCTACAATATAATAGCTAGATTTTACGGTTTACCCTTTCACCTTTTTTAAATAGGTTAGATTATTGAAGTATCACATTCATAGTATATGTCTATTGTTTCTGGTGGCCTATAATTATCTTTCTCCACATTTCAATTAATTATATCAGGTTTCATGCCTTAAAAGGATAATTAGCTCTGTAGTGTAATGTCTGACCCTCCAAATTTCCCTTCATGTTATTAATCTTATTTCTTGGATGTTTTTACGACCTCGGCCTTAAAATTCCTCCTTTATCTTCCTCAACTTAAAAGATGTTCTAATAGTTACTTATTCCTTTAACTTTTTGTAATTTTATTTTATAGATGCATTTTCTTGGATTTGAAGTTTTGAGTTGCTTGAGGTTTCTCCTGACCTTTGATGAACTTGTTTCAGATGAGCCTGTGTTTTTATTTCATTTGTATGTTTAGCCACATAAGTGTGTGTATTTATCACTAGCTTATTGAAAATGTAGTGTCAGGAACCGATTTGTATGACAATTTCCTGATGTATGGAAGACATGCAGAATAGATTACTTTTTTAGTTCCATAAAGTTGCCATATGAAGTTGAATATAAATGGTTGCATGATATATTTGTAATGCCTTTAACTTCATCAACTTAATGGTTGAAATGAGTATCAATGAAATGGAGAGACTGACATTTTAATTTGAACTAGTGTGAGTTTTCATATAGGCCGCATAATTGAATCTCACAAACATGCATTCAGAGAACAATCTTGCCCTTGTGTGCTCTTGGTCTTTGTGATTAATGTGAAACTGATTAGCATGATGGTGACAAATAAGTATGTTTGGCTTAGGTAGTGTAGGCCATATTTATCTATTCCTCTTACAAGTTACACCATTTTATTTTTTTTGGTTTCCTCGGCTAATTGTTTGAATTTGCAGTACTGTGGTTCTGGGGACTCCGTTGGTGAATTCTGTTGGTCTGAAATTGTATGACAGGGGGCAATAGTTTGATCGGCATTATTTGGGAACTTGACTTGCAACTGCTTGAACCATCCCCTGTCTTTTCTTGCCTTTTCTTGCCTGACTAAATTGAGTTTGTTGAACATAAGGAGTAGAATCTTGCCAAATTTGTTAGTTTATAAGCTGCAATTGGGTGAGCTATGTGGTGACTATGTTGGGTTAAAATTCTGATTTGGATTGGCATAATAAAAAAATCTAAAAGTGGATGTTTGAAAATAGCGTTTGTGCCTGCATGATCGCCTTTTATTGTTTCGTGTGTTTCACTGAAGCTAGAATTTCCGGAAATAGATAACAACTTGTGCTAACCTGCCTATGTAGTATTTTTTTGTGTTTTTATTTTTTTTAAGAATGTGCAGCCAAGAGGAACCGTGTGACAATTGATGTGGTTTAAAAATCTGGTTTTGTGCAATAATGGGACTTTGAATATTGGTTTTGTGAATGCATGATGTGGGAATGAGTTAACTGATATCGTAGGAGTCTGAAATTGGATGTTTGTGAACTAGAGTTGTAGGCCTATTGATCAGTGGAGTTTTGGAGTCTGAAAAAACATTTCAGCTCCGAACCTCAACATTTGCAGTGGTTCATCTTTATTGACGTCGTACAACATAATACAAACAAATATTTATTTTTTAAATAAGTTGATGCCTTCTAAGATATATAATTAATATAGTCAAGTTAATACTCACTTTTTTTCTTTCCAAGTCGACCACAAATCCAAGTTCAATAAATTTGACTGTTTTTAAGCCCTGCTAAGTTTTGAGCATGAATTGGAGGTTGCAGGTTGGATCCTGAAAGTTTTGAGTGTCTGGTTGGTAGTCCTTGAGGCATGTGTGCGATTTTGTTATTGCCATGATTGAGATGTAGGGATGTTTTGATTATTATGGAAGTCAGTTTCCTCACCGGGCGGCGCAGCGTAGCGCGCCACCATAACGAATTCTAGTATATATATATATATGATTGCTAAGAAGTAAGTGAGGAAGTGGAGTATAAAGAAAGACTCGTAGCGAACTGCAAAGTCGATGAGGAAAAAAATAGTGATATATGAGATATAGAGATTAATGAGCAGAGGGATGCCCTTTTTTGGTGTGTTTCATTGCAACACTGGAGTAATATATTTATACTAATAGGATAATTATTTATTTTTATACTTCAACTATTTTAATGTGTCCATTTATACATCTAAATATACGCTCTTACCACATTCTCAACAACACATAAATCACTTCAAGGCTGAGTAGGATAGCTAGAGAGTAACATGACCCATCTGGGACACCTTAGAGAGGCGGATCATCACAACACAACTCAACTCCAAACTCAAGTCACTGAACTCCAAGCCCAAGTAACCAAGCTTCAACACAAGAACAATGACTTGGAGACAAAAGTGGAGCACTTGGAAAACGAGTTGATTAACCTAGCTGACGACGTATTTTCTCATAGCCCGGGACCTGCGCCCGAGGCTGCTGGGCCCGTTTGGCCACCAAGCCCGATCTTCCATGGACCACTGGGCCAAGGCCCCATTGACATATCGAGCGACGAGGAGGACCCTATTGAGGATGCGCCCACTTATTCGCCCTAGACTTAGGGATCCATTGATGCATTATTACTACTAGTTCTATTTCCATTTTATAAACCATTACTAGCACTACTATTCTCGTTTTTATGGCTCGTATCAAATAAAGTATTTCTGATTGAGCAATAAAGCTACAAGCTTTTATATTATACTCCTTATAGTTAAAATGCTCATTACTCGTCGTCATATTTTCGCCTGTTCTATAAAAAAAAAAAAAAGAAAACCCAAACAACCCCTAATAACCACAATAATATACCAAACTCCAAACAACTTCTACCAACACCATTTCGATTCAGTAAAACCTATTAATCCCGTTTTGATTTCATAAATCGTTTTACAAACACTCTACTATAATCTAGTAAAAATCTAATCTACTTGCACTTGCAACAGAATGGCGCAGAGAGGACAACCGCGTAACCAGCCCATCGCTCCTAACACCAACGAGGCACCAAGACAACCCAACATACCGATACCAAATATGGGTGTACACGCTCACGAAGAGCCAGCAGCCCTGATATATAATATGGACAGTCGACTGAGGACCATTGAAGAGTTGTTGATTGCCATAGGAAATGCACACGTCAATCAAGGTCAGGCTGCGGCGGTACCTCCGCCAGAAGCACGCATAAATTACTTGGCCATGGTGAACCCATATCACCCGCCGCATTATGCCGGCGAGGAAGATCCAACCAAGCTCGAGGAATGGATCCGGACATTCGACAAGTTACTGAACGCTGTGAAATGCCCGGACGACGAGAAAGTGCACGTGGCATCATACTACCTTGGAAGGGAGGCGGGTGACTGGTGGCGAGCCACCCAAGGGAAGCTGAGTGATGAGGATGAACCCTACTCCTAGAATGAATTTATGGCGTTGCTCCGGGTTCTCTTTTATCCCTTGAGCACTAAAGCCGCAATGTACGAGGAATTCCTGTCCCTATAGCAGGGAGGGCAAACGGTTCAGGAAGACTACACCCGATTTAAGGATTTGATGAGATTCGCTCCAAGGCTAGTGCCGACAGACGTAGAAAAGGCGCAGAAATTCGAGATGGGATAGAACTTGACCATACGGAAAGTGATCAATGGTGTCCATTACCCGGACATGCAAGCGGTGTACGATCGTGCAGTGGCTGTCGCACGAGTGCAACAAATGAAAAGAAAGATGGCTGGGGAGTCCAGTCGGGGTCCTCAGGGACAAGATAAAAGGAACAAGATAATCGATCCGGCAACAACTCGGGAGGAAACAACTTTCGGGGAGGCCCGAACAGACCCCATCGGACCAACAATAGGGGAAATGATGGGAGAACCTTTTACCAAGGTAACCCTGTGCCACCATTGATAATGGCCAAAAATGACCATTATTTTCAATCCATTTCCGTGTCTTAAACGGGCATTTGATCGCATTCCGGTCTTACATTAAGTAAGAAAGTAGTCGAATTGGACTGAATTATGCATAATTGTAAAAATAATAAGCTGGTGTGAAAAAGACACAAATATGTAATTTTATTACATATTTATGTTAGAAAAATCCAAAAACATGAGAAAAAGAAAAGGAAACAAAAAAAATGGGAAAAAGATAGAAAAGCCCACAAAAAGAATACTCTCGGCCCATCCGGCCCAATCCAGCAGGCCCAAGAAGACCTTTGTCGCGGAAGCCCCTTGGCGCGATGCATGATTCCGCGACAAAGGAACACTCCGCGACCAAGTAGCCCAGATGAAAAAGAGACCAGCCGAAGCCCCTTGGCGCGATACCTTTGTCGCGATGTGCTGTTCCGCGACAAAGGTCCATTCCGCGACCAAGGTACATTTTTAGAGACACAAGACCCAGTCGAGAAGCTTTGCCACATGCAGTGTGTTCCGCGACCAAACTTGGTGCTCCGAGACAAAGCTGTGATGTGTGTGATGTCTTGAGAGACAATGGGCTCAAATCAAGGCCCATGAGCTTAGGGTTTCCCCTCTATAAATATGAGGTGTTTCCTTTGAGCTAAAGGTTGGAAGAATTTTAGAAAAACTACACCTTCTTGAAGACAAGTGGGGAAGTTCAGTAGTTTAGTGTAGTTTAGGGTAGTTTAGTTAGGTTTTCTTTTGTATTATTTAATTTATGCACTAGTTAGATATAGTTTACTGCACTTTGGTTAGATAGCCAGTTTTTATACCTTGTTTTTGGTTCTAAACCTTTGTTTAAGGGTTTGTGATACTCAAATCATGAGTATGAACAACACCATTTAATAAAATGGGAAAACATTCTCCATTTGTGTCCCAAAATCATGAAATGGGCCTCACACCCCATGGATCTTTACTGTTTTCATTTTCCTTGGGTCATTTGACCCTTGTTTTTGCACTTTAATGTCGCTGCTTGGTGACTTCTTCTTGGGATAATGTTGCATGTTTATGGATGATCAAGCTTAGATTAGGGTTTCTTAAGTTTTAAGTTTGCTTTATTTCTATTTTGTGCAAGCATGTTCTAGCTAGATTCAAAATTCTGTTCTGTTATTTTGAGCTTAGTTTAGCTTTTGAATCTGAAATGGGTGAGATCACACATAATGCATGCCACTGTTCCACTTACTTTTCTGACATATGTACTGGACACACCTTTGTCGCGGAACAACCCTTGTCGCGGAACCACGTTCCGCGACAAAATGATGCCTTGGCGACAAAGGTGCCAAAGAACATTTGTTGACCATTATTTTAAAACCCTTGGTCGCGAAACAACCCTTGGCGCGGAACCACGTTCCGCGACAAAATCTTGATTAGCGACCAAGGACCCAAATGCTTGTGATTTTATTCTGGAAGGGCTTTGTCGCGAAGCAACCTTGTCGCGGAACCACGTTCCGCGCCAAACTTCTTGTTCCGCGACAGGAATTATGCCTTGTCCAACTTTCTACCTTTTTGTCGCTATGCCCTTGTCGCGGAGCCACGTTCCGCGACAAAATTTTCTTTACTTAGCGACAAAACAAACCCTAAACTTTCAAAATTCCATTTCTCTTATTTCCCACCCCTTTGTCGCGAAATCTTTGTCGCGGAGCCATGCTCCGCGACACGAACCCTGTATCGCGACAAAGTGGCACCTTTTGCCAAATTCTCATTCTTCATCTCACTCCATTAATTAATTGAACCTTTATATTAATATTTTGAGGTTGAAATCCAATGATCTTAACCCATGATTGATTTGATATAAAGAACTTTGTTCAATTCCCTATTAAAAGATTCTTCTACAAATGATTAAACTCTAATGATCTAAGTATATAATCCGGACTGTAATTGACTAACTAATTATGGAATGAGTGATTATTTAGACATGAAGAGTAACTATGGAATGATTTCCATACCTTGCATGAGAAACCAATGTCTCTCATGCAAGATGACCAAAGATATTTTTCTTTTATTTATTTTGTCTTTTCCCGTGTTGTGTGAAACAGCTAATAAAGAATATATCAGATTAATGTTGGCGGGTATTCCCATACGGATAACTAGCTCGTGATCTGTATATTAATTATTAGGTGTTATTTTGCATGGTCCGGATAGTGGTCGGTGGACGCCTTGGCGGTTCGTCCATCCGGGATTATAATAGCTGCTCAGCTGACTCCTATCCGGATACAGTTTCTTTTTCTTTATCTTAATTTCAAACCCGAATTTTGAGCTGTAATAGTATCGAATGATGTCGATCAACATTGCTTGAATAGTATTACAGCAAGAAAACATGTAGGTTTTTCTCTCGTTTCACAGATAGTAGGGGTCTTGATGATAGCGATCACTGTTGTTAAGATTACTCTGCTATCTAAAATCTTTCCATCTGGAATAATTGGGAACTGGATAGCAGATGTTTGCAGTCCAGATCACCCCAGTTGTTTCTGGCATTCTCTTTAGCCAAAATTCTTCTCATCTCCGGCTATTTCATCTCTGTGTATCAACTTCTGTCTAAACCCACCTTATATTTTGGGTTATTTTATCTTACCCATCTCTATAAAATTATGCATGATATTATTATGTAGATATTGTGGTCGATATTATTTTGGGATCCTTCCCTTGGACATAGAAGTCTTGATTTAACTCAGATGTTTCATACTAAATTTCCAACAAAAATTCCTTTATAAAATCCGGACCTGAGCGAGGGATAAATTCGACAGTTATGACTAATTCACATCCGACTGGGGGTTGATTTTGGGAAGTTAGAAGCAGAGTCAGCGATTAGGTCTCGTCTAGACTGAAAGGGTCTGTGTTCTTATTGAGAGTCTAGTACCTGATAGGGAATGATTTTCAGATTTATTATTTTCCCAAAATTGCTGCTTGTTGGAAATCTTGTATTAAATGTTGCACTGGATTAGATTCCACTTGGATTCCGATAAGGTGTGACAGTTAATACTAGAGGAACAACATTCGGGCCTTGGTTATTTTCTAAGGTAGGGTTGAGTATTCTTTCAACTGCTATCTTCTTCTGCCAAAGCCTATTTTTGAGTCCTGAGTGAGTGCATCCGGAACGAACTAATTTTATTAGTTCGTTTCATTAGTTTGTATCTCATAACCACCCGAAGGGAAGTGAGCACTGTAAGCAGTTCACTGAGAATAGGGAATTCTTGATCCACATCCGGTCAACCTGACTGGGGGCTTTCTTTTACTACCAGGGTCAAACTTTCAGAAACCTCCGAGTGATAGGACTTTAAATGCTTTCTTTACTGCTTTCTTTTAACTGCTTCCTTTAGAGGTCACTCGGTTGTATTGAGAGTTGTGTAACTGCTACTAGGACTGAGAGTTAAGGGATAGTTCAGGGCTTAATTAGAATCTTTGGGCGTGACATGGGGGAATGATAACAGTACTTGGCACCTCAATAAATGATTTGTCAGGTGTTGCTTGTCCACCACGGATAATTACCATACCTTAGCAATGCATTGCAAGGGTGGTTATGCGTCTGTGGTATCTTAGAATTTATTTTCTCAAGAGCATGTAAACTCTTACTGTAAGTACCTGTCTGTTAAAGGGAACATGGTACAGAGAGCATGAGAATTAGCTAACTGAACGGATTATCCCAAACTAAGATCTGTGCAACAAAATGGAAGTTTAACTATATTTCATCTGAATCTTGTCCAATCTTTATTCTTTTCTTCCTGTCCCTTCTGTCTCATTTAAATCTGCTTTCATAGGATAATCTTAATCGCTTTCTTAGATTAATCTTATTGCTTCCTTAGATTAATTTTAACTCGCTTTCTAGAATACTTTTATCTGCTTTATTTTAAATGCTTTCTTAATCTGATTTAGATTCTGTCAAATAGTTGTTAGCCAAATCACACACTTGATTCGAGTAACCGAGTGGAAAATCTTAGTAAATGACGTGGGACCTGCTTCTATCGCACATCCTCCAGTGAACGATCCGGTCTTACTATAAATTACTGCAATTTTTGACACCGTGCGCTTTCGGGAGCACAGTTTCTTAACTACGAGCACTAAAACATGACTACTTATAAATATATCCCTAATCACAACACCGCCATCATAAATTGGTTTCATTAAATAAAACCTAAACCAGGATCACGACTTTTCATAAAATACTCATGAAGTGGGAATTAGTCAAAAGTTTCATGGCAGGAAATCTTATGGCAAGACTTGATGAGAAGTATCATGGCATATTTGCCGGGGATCCTCAGTGTGACAGGCTGAAGATCAACTTATCCCGGCTATGCCATGAGATTTGTCAGCATTTCATGACAGAGAGGACCACATTGCCATTTGAAATTAAAGCCCCTCACATGAGCAATAAATTGATAATCTTGACATATCCCTAAACCCTTTCCCGTGAATCATAACTCTTCTCATTTAATAAATCTAACCTGGTATAATTTTAGCAAAAGCTCGGAGTTAACGAAACTTGTCAAAAGTTTCAACCATGCTCAAGATGTGGCAGACCTCACTTGACTAGGGGATGCCCCCAGCTGGACGCGTGTTTCCGGTGTGGCCGGCTTGGCCATCGGGTGAATGAGTGCCACACTCGAATTGAAAACATCACAAAGAAGGAGGACTTGGTTACGGGACCAGCACAACCTCATAATCAAAACGGTCGGAATGGCAACACAATCAGAGGTACCGACCCCCTCAAAACCAGAATCCCAATCAGAACCAGCACCCTCCACAGAATCCGAACCAGCAGAATCAGAACCCGAATCGGAATCAGCAGGGCAATCAAGGACGGCCAATGGGACGGTTGAATGTTATCAACCAAATAGATGTGACTATGCAGGGTGACGTGATGGCAGGTACATTTTTTTAGTACACCCCTTAAAGTTCTGTTTGACTCAGGAGCTAGTTGTTCGATTATATCATCGAGAGTCTTACCTGAACTAGATCTACCTAAGTGCGAGATGATTAACTTAGGAATTGAACTACCTTTAAGAGAAGTAGTATCATGTTCTAAATGTTATAATGGAATTCCGATAGTTATCAAGAACGTAGAATTCTTTGCGAACTTGGTAGAATTTAACTTAAGGGACTTCGACGTTACACTGGGAATGAACTGGTTGACCCAGTATAAAGTGGTGATTGAATGTCAAAAGCAAAAAATCACCCCATCGAAAAGTAGGGGAAACAGAGTCATCTTTTACTCTCAACCCCCCTAAGAAAAGTAACAAGATTGTTAACGCTCTCAAGTTATGTAGCTTAATGCGTAAGGGATACGTGTTGTATGCATGCTACGTTCACAACCTATAAGCAGAAGAGGACAAGGTTGAGAACATCCCAGTGGTAAGACAATACCCGGATGTATTTCCTGAAGACATTCCTGGCATGCTACCTGAGAGAGATCTTGAATTCACCATAGATTTCATAGGAACGGAACCTGTTTCAAAGGCTCCTTACCGCATGGCGCCACTGGAAATGAAAGAGTTAAAGGAGCAACTCGATGAGCTGTTGGAGAAAGGACATAAGACCAAGTACGTCTCCGTGTGGAGCCCCGGTCTTATTTGTTAAGAAGAAGGACGGAGGACTATGTCTTTGCATCGACTATAGAGGACTCAATCAAGTGACTATCAAGAACAAGTATCCGTTACCGAGGATTGATGACTTATTTGATCAGTTGAAAGGAGATTCAGTGTTCTCAAGGATCGACTTGCGATCCGGTTATCACCAGCTGAGAATTGCCGAGAAGGATATCCCGAGAAAGCCATTTTGAACTCGGTATGGACACTACGAGTTCACAGTGTTATCATTTGGGTTAACAAATGCACCTGCAATGTTCATTAACCTCATGAACAATGTATTTAGAGAGTTGTTAGATCAATGCGCTGTGGTGTTCATCAACGACATCTTGATCTACTCGAGAAGCAATGAGGAGCATTCCCAACATTTGCACCAAGTGTTAGGGATCTTACGCAAGAACCAACTCTATGGAAAGCTGTCCAAATGCGACTTTTGGTTGAAGGAGGTAGCGTTTCTTGGAAACATAGTATCCGCCAATGGAGTTTCAGTGGACCCGGCGAAAGTTTCGGCAGTGACGGAGTGGGTGTCGCTGACAAGTCCAACTGAAATAAGGAGACTGGCTGGATATTATAGGTGATTTGTGAAGGACTTCTCGAAAATCGCACGCCTTTTAACCCAACTATTGAAGAAAGTGGTGAAATACGAGTGGACTAGTGAGTGTGAGTGCGAGTTTCAAGAACTGAAGAAGCGACTCACCATTACACCCGTATTAGCTCTACCATCCGAGAATAGTGACTTCGAGGTTTACAGTGATGTTTCGAAGGAAGGATTAGGTTGTGTATTGATGCAAGATTCGAGGGTCATTGCATATGTATCAGACAATTGAAACCTCACTAGGAGAACTACCCGACATATGACTTGGAGTTGGCGGCAGTCGTATTCGCTCTAAAGATATGGAGACATTATCTCTATGGGCGAAAGTGTCGAATGTTCGCTGATCACAAGAGCCTCAAATACATATTCACTCAAAAGGAGTTGAATCTGAGGCAACGAAGGTGGTTGGAACTAATCAAGGACTATGATCTCGAAATTTCTTACCACGAAGGGAATGCCAATGTGGTAGCTGATGCCTTAAACCGGTAGACCCAACATGTGGCAAATTCACTGGTGATTTCGCCGGCATTGTATATGGACTTGGCGAGATTGAGCTTATAGGTTGTGCATTCAGGCACCGTAAAGGAAGTGGTCAACACAATGGTAGTAGAGTCGACCATATTTGATGAGATCAAACTCGCCCAACCAGGCGACGTGAAGTTGAAAGGATTAGGAAGAGCATTGCCGATGGAAAGGCGATAGGGTTTGCTATCCATGAGGATGGAAGCATTCGCTTCAATGGAAGGTGGTGCGTGCCACAAAAATGTGTGGAACTGAAACAAAGATTGATGGAGGAAGGGCATAACACACCCTATTCGGTTCACCCTGAGGGTGACAAGCTGTGTAAGGACTTAAAGAAGATTTACTGGTGGCCGAGGATGAAGAAGGAAGTGGCAGAATTTGTGGCGAGATGCCTCACGTGCCAAAAGGTCAAAGTCGTGCGTCAAAAACCTTTAGGATTGATGCAACCATTGGAAATTCCGAGTTGGAAATGGGATAGTATCTCGACGGATTTTGTTTTGGGACTACCGCAATCACCTAGAGGGATTTTATTTCGGGACTACCGCGATCAGCTAGAGGGATAAATAAGATAGCTGTCCTACTCAAGCCTTGAAGCGATTCACAACCTCTATCACTCCCTTCCTATGTCCCTTTCTAATTTGTGTGGCATGAATTCTTACCACAAAAAGTTCTATAATTATGTTTAAAATGATTTTAAATTGTTAAAATGGTATTTTTGTTGGATTCGATTATCCATACACTACAAATTTGCCAATCACATATCACTCTTTCCTGGCTTCGGCTCTTCAGAAAAAAATCACATATCACCCTAATTTTGTTAAACCTAGACTACAAATACTCTTCATGAATTATTTTTCTTTTTTAAAAAAAGGATAAAGAAAAAGTTTGGTCTTTGTTTGAAAAAGCTTGTGTTCAGAAAAAAAATAAAAATATAAATAAATCGGGCTAATTTTAAACAATATGTGTTCATTACCGTTTCACATCATAATTATTTAAACAACAATTGTCATCAAAAAAATTCGAACAAAGCTCTATATTCAACATTAAGCTGGGACGAACCATCGCATATTGTTGTATGGTACCATGGATTATGCATAAGCAGAAGAATCTCAATCTAACATTAAAGAATGAGGATTAATGCTACAGTGAGAGTTCATGAAATAAGAAACTCATCCACCTATAGGTAAAAACAAAACAGGTTTGTGAATAATCCTGCATGTTTACAGCAACCGTGCTTGTGAATCCCTGATGAGGGTACTACCGTCTGTCATTGCCAACTAGTACTTTGAAATTAAGCACCACTGGTGTACTGTAGAGGACTTTGAGAAGATACTTCTATCCAAGAACTTTGCTATGAATCACACTCAGAATTTCATGAATAAGATCAAGAAAATCCACCTACTTTGCCCCAAGCTCGACTGCTTACTTTGCCCTTCCGAGGCCTCCTGTGCGTGTATTCATCCGCTTGCACCACTATGAGAGATGAGAACAACACTAATAGTAACTTTTATACTATAGGCTATAGCTTCAGGATGTGATTCAAAACTAAAAAGTACATGATGAAAGCCAGTAAAGTGGATTGCATAATCACAAGAAAAACCATGAAAACTATCAACAACAGCAATTCTCATGGAATCAAAATTCCAGAGTGATGCTACTGCTACTGCTACTTGACCCTATGCACTCAGACTATGTGACACAACATCAGTTTGACCAATTCCAGCAGACTCTTCAGCAAATGTCACAGAGGCAGGAGAGCATGGCCGAGCAGATGCAGAGGTTGTTGGGATCTAGGGGGCCTCTTTCCCCTGGCAACGGGGACGGAGATGATGACTTTGGAGGCGGCCGGGGAGGAGATGGGCTTGGTGTACATTGACTATGTTTGGTGATATTTGGGTTAGTATCATTTGGACTTATGTTTTTTTTTTTTTTTTTTTTTTTTTTTTTTTTCGGATAACTTGTTGACTTGTACTTGGATTTATGAGTTGTATGTTAAGATTGAGATGTTGAAAGATTGGAATTGCACTATTTGATGTTTAGACTTGGAGTTGGTTTTCATTTTGGGATGTTTACCTTGTGGAATTGTGATTGTAGACTTAGACGTACGTAATTATTGATATTGTTAATATGATGTGGTGGTGCATTTGTTCTATGTAGTTGGATATCTTATTCTGTTTAGGTTGCAGCAGGGGATGGCTGCCAAAATAGCCATTTCTGCTGCAAACTACAGTTGGGTACCGACCGCAGGCACGACCGCATGACGGTCGGTAATTTGCCGACTGAATATCCGGTCCGTAATTACATGCTCCAAGAGGTCCCATAAATTGGGTACCGACCTCTATTCCAGTCGGCAAACCGGTAGTTAAATTGGCCGACTGATACGTGGTCGGTGATAAGGTCGGCAAAATCACCGACCGGAGGTTATATGGCCGGCGCTGGATTTCGGACCATGAGGTTACCGATCGACGCATCCGGTCGGCGGTGCGGTCGGTAATCCCTGGGACGACCCGCGCCCCCTCGGTTACCGACCGCATATGCAGTCAGTAATGGCGTTTTTTCTTGTAGTGGATTCATTTGCGAAGCAATGCATAACGAAAGGGGCGGCTTCAAATATAGATGAACCGGGAATGAGGTTATAACCGTCACCCATTGGCTTATCTAATGTAGGACAAGGTGGGTCAACTAACCCACGAAAAAAAAAATAGTAGTAATATTTTAATATGATTAGAAATTAGGTTTTAATTTTGGGATATGGTATGTGATGTTAGTATTGATGTTATTATATACAGTAATATTTATAAAATATTAGAACTCGTCATTAAATAATTAGAACATTGTAATAGCTGATAATTTAATTCACGTTCGAATTAATGGAATTTATTTCTCAATCCGAATAAACATCGAAATAATTCCGAGAAGACAAAAATAATTTATTTAAATAAATTATTGCTCGGAAATAATTCATAAAATTTTTTTGAATATGATCTCGGGTGAATCATCATTTGGGTCGAAGTCAAAATGAGTTAGGATTGACATAAGAGAGCCCAAGATAAACCCATGAAATAAGCCCACGTATAGCTCAAAGCTCTTTTGATTTGATTCCCTTAAATTAACTAAGTTGACAGATTTTATCATCCGTAAAGATCGAACTTTTACACCCAATTAGAGAGTGAATCTCTTCAAGTGTTCAACACAAAAGGAAATTGTGTCTAGTATATCTCCATAAAATTTCAGAATTTTTTGACAAGTAATTTGTTCACAAATATTCCATCATTGAATCTGTATCAGCAATTAAGGATAAAGTGGATAGAATTATGTTTGGATGATTCTAGAGTGGCAGTTTCGACTTAGTGATGACTTGAACCATTTCTTCATAATTAGACCTCATTATGGACGTCATTAAGGTCTCATAATCACCCCCACTAACCCTCCAAATTCAGTACATATTCGGCAATTAAGTTAGTATCCAGACTAGAATGAATCTGCATATGCGGATGTGTTCCAACGCAGGCAAAGAGGTGCTACGCATTAACATGTTGTGCAAACGTTCCATTCGGAGCCAATTAATACCAAATGAAAAAGTATCTGATTACCCCCAAATTAATGGACATAATAAGTGAATGATTACCCCCAATGGAAATCAATCAATTGCTAAATAAATAGGTGATTAATCATTACCTAAAATGTGTAGGGGTGCCATAATTGAGAATATTATGTTGAGAATACAACAAATTATTTTATCTCCGAAATTTTGGATCCAGAACGAAACCCTCCCTCAACATACACCAGTGTACTGTACTGTCGATCAATCACGTCATGTTGTATCTGAATATATCGCCTATAGAAGACAACGACTATGTGGAATCCGCGCAGTGGGTGTGTACAACCAGCGGGGATCGGCCGACGGCGAGAGAATAAATGGTCTATGTGATCAAGATGCTGCGAACAACGCGGCAATGATAGGTATGGCAGTGAATATGATGCTGCAACAAGCCTTGGTGATGGTTACAATGGTGTACTCGAGCCAAATAGGTTCGTGTCAGTAGCCCAACTGATAGAAGTCTTATAGGAGATGTTGCCCACGTCGATGGCCATGATGGAGATTGTGCCGTGATGGTGCTCACGTCGATGGCCATGATGGAGATTGTGTCATGATGGTGGTGTGACTGGTTGTGATGTTGTTGGAACAAGTGTCGAGGCAACAGATGATGATGACTATGATGACACGACTGGTGGAGTGCGTTTCCGTGTAATACCCGTGTCCAAAGGTTCCTTCATATTCACTATTTTTTAAGCTTGACTTGGAAAATGAACATGTAATGCTATAGTGTAGGGAGAGATGTAAGTTGGTATCGGGTGTAACATGCGGACTAATTGACCATATTCGTGGTGTGTGTTGTATAGTGTAGAATGAGGTGATGAAAATGTGACGTGAATGTGCGATAAAAAGAATATAAAAGTGTTGTAATGTATAAAAGGGCTGCTGAAGATGGTGTAACATGTGTAAACAATTATAAAACTCAATGGTTATGTGATGTTGGCACTTTATGATTCCATCGTGTACTTAGCAATCTGATTAATACTCTTGGTCGGGCTTTAGTGTGATCTTTTCTTGTTTATGCTACATAATGGCTAATTCTAATGGAGGAGAATATCATATCATGTGTTGTTCCTAAGAGCAGCACAAGTGTAATCGTCAAATAGCACACAATATTGTCTATGTGAACAATATTATTGTCAGATGCTGATAGTTCTTCAAATCAAAATGCAGCACTTTATAAAAGCCCCATAACATAGCATATGCATTGACTATGCATAGCATTGATGAGAACTTCAAGTAGCACAAAGTTCATTTAACAATACTAAATGAAAGACTCGATTATAAACAACGAATGGAAATTGTTCCATACATATTGATATTTTGAATAAATATTAAAATACTGTAAAATAGCACACAATACAGGACACATGACATTGAGGCGAATAGCATATAATGTGTTGTTCCTAATAGCAGCACAAGAGTAAGCGTCAAATAACACACAACTGTCTCTGTGGACAATATTATTGTTGGACGCAAAAAGTTATAGCCTTAAAAATTGCAGCACTTTATAAAAGCCCCTATAGCATATCATATGTATTGACTATGTATAGCATTGATTGGAGTTTCAAATAGCACAGAGTTGAGCTAACAATAAAACTCAATGAACGATTCGATTATTAACACAAGATAAAAAATTTGTTCCAACATATTTGATATTTTTAATAAATATTAAATTAATGTAATGTATGCTTAGCTATACTAAATAATTTTTTTTAGCTGGATATATTAAATAATTTTAAATACAACTAGGAGTAATACAATATTATATTTGCGATATATGAAGTGAGTGTAATGTACTAATGTGGGTAAAGATAAAAAACTTTGTTCTCACTGAGGACAATCTAGTAACTATAGCATATCTATTCAAAAGGCAATAAATCCGTTGCTTCAGTGAAACATGTGTAATTCGGAATATACATCTTGCCTACAATTAGCGTACATCACGGACACAAATGGAGCCATGGAAGGACTCCTGGGTAGTAAAAAAACACATCTAATGCATCATATAGCAGCTCTGGATATCCAGGATACAAACCTATTCCCATATTCAATTCATTCCCTACTTCCATTTTTTTTTCAGTAAATAAAGTGTGCTCTTAAGTGTTCTTGTGACTTCTAATCCGAGTTCTAAGTTATCTAATCTCTTCAAGGTCGACATTATACATATTCAAAACCCCCAAACCATGAAAAAAAAATCATTAATCACAACAAGATTTCCTTAACTTGTCCAATTGACAACAACTTTGAAGACACAGTGAGTTTTTGTGTGACTTCATGGACTGGTAGCAGACCATTCCGTCAAATTAGTCCAATTCTATCCTTCAATACAGTAAATATATTTCCACTAGATCTCATTTCCATGGCCATAATTCGAGATTTATGGGTAGAAAACTAAGAATTCTCCGTAACATGTCCAAAAACAAGGTTTTCGGAGGACAGTGTCTGTGTTGCGGGTTTTTGAACAATCTTAAAGCTTTGATTTGAGAATTTCTCGACTTTAATCCACTCAAAGGTAAGCTAATACCAGACACGTCGAATTTTGGACGTTTTGATTGAGTATATTTCGAGTTATAGATCAATAACCATCCTATGTCGAATCTTTCACAGTTGGCTCTCTTAAGAGTATTTTCTGAAATCTGTGTATTCGGCCTATTTAGATTCATTTTATTTAAAACTTTCCTTCACAGAAAATGTTTTTAATATCATGAACTTTATGTCCTCCAAATTTCACAAGTTTTGAATTCCATTTTCTAGCCCAAACACGATCTGGTTTGTCTTGTTTTGATATCGAAAAATCTGTCAGCTTTTGCCTTCCGTCTTGCAGGGCATTTTAGACTAGCTTACGGTTGTTTGCTCATAATAGTTTCTTCTTGAGAGTTGTTCCAATATGTGTCTAGTATATCTCTGTTAAATCTTGTGATTTTTGGAAGCCCCTTGAAAACTTTATGCATTTTTCTTTGACCGTCGTCCGAAAACGCTGAAGAGGTGAGTTTTTTTTTTGTTTTTTTTTTCCAGAGAGAGAGGTGATTTTATATCATTCATACCAAGTAACTCATACCAAGTAACTCATACAATGTTTACGAAAAACCAATCTTACCAACACAAAACAGCGCATGCCTTCCTCACAACAAAACATATGCAGTAACAATAGCAAGCATGAACTATAGCACAAATATTCTAATACAAACTTCTACTCGATTGGCAGCCACACTTCAATCTTTAACAGCCACACTTCAATCGATATCAGCACATACCCACCTCCTCACAGCCTACCTCGCAGCAGAAGGAATGTAGCAGTAGCAGCAGCAGCAGGCTCGACCTTAAGGACTAGAACCACTCTTCCATGTGACTTTCACCCAACGCTCCATTTTTTGCCCAGCCATCCGCAAGTTCATTGCGCTCCTTTTTTTTTTTTTTTTAAAATAGGGTTTCTGTGATCTACCCGTTTGGCCTAGAAGGAGTCCGAATTTTGAGATGGCTATTTCTATGAAAAATGCTTATTTTGTGTCCTCTAGCTATTGTAAATTTTTCGAATTTTTTGAAAATCATTTACTATGTTTTCAAATGTAAAAACATCTACTGCGCAAACTATGAAATCCATGCCTTTAATGGTAATTCCATGTTAGGTTGTGGTAGCGACTTTTGTGTCGATTTTCTTTTCCATTGTGGAAAGTTATAAATCTGAAAAAAAAAATTATTTTCGTGTTGGTAATTTAAAGCTCGATTTTGATGTGCCATTAATGAATTGTTGAATTAAAAGTAACATTTTGAAACTTTGGGAATTGTGATCGAGTGGATTGCCTTATATTATTCTTGAGGATAAGTGTACTAGTGGAGCTCGTTGGGCCACCCCCTCTCGTAGCCAAAATGGCAAATATGGTTATGTGGTTTTTGTGGTTGTAAGAGTCTATACTCCTAGATGTATCCGTATAGGTTATCTAGGGCTCCGGAGTGGTCTGTATAGGGTCACTGCTTTTACTACCCTCGTGGGTATGAGTCCCAGAGGTTGATCCCAAGGGTACGTCCCTAGGATCCTTTTTATGTGGTTGGGTCCTTGTGGGTGTTATTCCCAAAGGGCAGGGTGTCCTCGATCATAATGAACAATGGTAAAAAGTTCGTTCGGCATGTGTAAGATTTTAATTAATTAAATATCCGTCTTTTTTAAAAAAATCTTATTTTTATTACTCTCCTAAAACTTTTCCAAATTTGGTTGTGTTGTGTATTAACTTACTCAGTACCGTTGTACGGATAAATCCGTTGTGTTTAATTTATTTTTTTTAACAGATGTTGAAGATTAGCGCACGATATTCATGTATGGGATGTGATTCTCCGAAGACTTGTCGCATTTGTTTTTAAATAATTTTATGAATCCTGAACTTATGTTTTGGCCGTGTTTTGGCACTTAGCTTCCGCATTGTTTTTCACATGTTAGACATTTTAAACCACTATCTTAAACACTCGGGCATTGTAGTATTGATGCAACTTAACCTTTGCATCTTCTCAAGTGAGCTCGAATTGGTTTGGTCTTGCTTGGGAAGATGTGGCTGTGGCATCCCGACCTATATTATCAAAATCGGGGTGTTACAAAAATGGATGGAAATTAGGTTATAACTAAATAATTAATTTGAGTTATAATTAGGTTATAAGTTATAACTAAATAGGTCAGCAGAAGCGCTTTTGGACCTTGATATCAAAATTATCACTTATTGGCCATTAGAAGGCATTTTGGGCCTAATTTCATGCCAAGTGGCTATAAAAAAATGTTCAGTGTGGGCTGCGTGAATGGCACACGCTAAAGAACTGACGCGATGACCTAAAATAGAAATGTTGTCTTTTGGATGGCCTATTTTAAATCTTTTACGTAATTAAAATAAATAATACTTAATCGGTGCCGCTAATTATGTTTCGCTATCATTTTTTAACCGTCTCAATTTTTTTCTCATTTTCATTTCAGAAAATAATTAAGTACTAATCAAACATACCCAATCACATCATATCAACAAATGAATTAAAATTTTAAACCCAAAAATAAATCAATTAAATATTCAAACTCATAACAATCACATCACATAAATTTATAGTTTACACATGCTTTATTTTTTTTTTCAATGTGTACAAATATTTTGGATTTGTTCTGCATGTATGTTTGAGTATATTTAATTTTTATATCAAAACAATAGTCCCGTTCTTTACACTAGCTTTTAAAGGCTTTAGTTGCGAATTATAGTGTCGAAAAACTCCATAATTATAAGCTACCCTAAGTAGATTTTGAGAGCTTTTGTAAGCTACTTTTCAATTAATATTTCTATTCAAATTACAATTTATTACAACTATAAATACTTCGATCGAACACTTATGTAAAAACTAATAGCTACAGCTCGCAGCTATAACTCTAAATGCAGAACATACCTTATATTGTTAAGCAAAAATATGAGCAATTTCTAAAGTCGGAATGAACTAATTTCCATATATAAATTTTAAGTTAATGCAATTCAACGAGATTTACCAACAATAATTATAAATCCCTACATTCGATTACATATTTTCTATACAAATTATGCATATATACAAAAATTAATTACTTATCCTATATAAACCTAAAGTTAGTGCAATTTAACCAGATTTTGTTCATTTTTCAGTAAGATTTTATTCAAACTTCAGCGAGGGATTATATTGCCATGAAGGTTATTACTTATTAGTGCTATGTCACCTAGGATCAGCATATCGATCATTTCGTGATATTGATCAGGTCATGATTAAGAACTTTTGTATTAACCCCAAGGGCTAAATTACAAAAATTAATCTATTACAAATTATATGAATTTAATGATAATATTAATTGTCACACGCCGCAATGTGGGAAGACTCAACCTGAACTCCCATTATATATTCACCGAACAAGGCATAAGGAACAACAGGAGAAAATACGACCATACCCCGACTTCAACATCGGAGATGACAACAATGAAGAAATCAACATCTTCTACATTTAAATGTTTCTTGGTTTGTATTTTTCTACTCGCATCGATGGCTTTATTAAGTTGTGAGGCGGGTGAGCGGTTCGTATTGAACCCTTGTCTGCCAAAGGAATGTACTAAATTGTGCTTAATAGGAAGCTGTGGAGCAGGTCCCTGTACGGGAGGACAATGCGTACCTGCAGACCCGGCTGTTTTCAACCTACAAACATGTTTGTGCCTTCCCTGATAGATAGATAATATGATGCTTATTCCTTAATAATGGTATTCATGATGACCATTAATGACTTAGTAAACTTGTAATACTGTATTGTTTTGTCATCTGGATTAATAATAAACATGGAATGAAT
This sequence comes from Hygrophila difformis, assembly GCA_030278955.1. NCBI lineage: Eukaryota > Viridiplantae > Streptophyta > Magnoliopsida > Lamiales > Acanthaceae > Hygrophila > Hygrophila difformis. Next base: position 73,027,784 of record JAOANR010000001.1, read on the forward strand.
TTTTTAATACTTTTGCTTCGGTGTCAAATGATAATTGTTCTTCTGTTCGGGAACTACGTACATCTCATTTGCCATATAGTACATATTAAATAGTCAAGGTTTCATTGTTTCAACACACACACGCGCGCGCACACACACACACATATTTATATATATTGCGTATATCGGATATACCCCGGCGAAATTGGGTACATGACTAATCCCTCGAGGATCTCGTGGCCATTGAAGGGTTATTTTTCCCAAAGTAGAATTCTGCATACACAAAGGCTCGAAGAGACCATTGCTTAAGCTACCCGAACCCTAGGCCAACTTTGTTGGGTACTTTTTCAACATATTTGATTTAATATAAAATAAGATAATTATATTAAAAAAACTAATAATAAACTTCCACAATTTCTTTTTTTTTCCCCTCAATTGAACAATAATAACTACAACGAAATAATATTGTAAATGTCATAATACCAACAATCGCCACATCTTCCGAGAAGCAAACATGGTGGATGATTCATTTGCGAAGCAATGCACAATGAAAGGGGCGGCTTCAAATATAGAGGAACAGGGAATGGGTTGATAACGTCACCCATTGGCTTATCTAATGTAGGACAAGGTGGGTCAACTAACCCACGAAAAAAAATAAATAAAAGTAGTAATATTTTAATATGATTAGAAATTAGGTTGTAAGTTTGGGATATTGTATACGATGTTAGTATTGATATTATTAAATACATTAATATTAATAAAACATAAGAACTTGTCATTAAATAATTAGAAAATGGATGGAATTAGGTTATAACTAAATAATTAGTTTCAATTATAATTAGGTTATAACTAAATAGGTCAGCAGAAGCGCTTTTGGACCTCGATATCAATATTTTTCACTTATTGGCCATTAGAAGGCATTTTGGGCCTAATTTTAAGCCAAATGGCTGTAAAAAGATGTTCAGTGCGGGCTGCGTGAATGGCAGCGCTAAAGAACTGACGCGATAACCTAAAATGGAAATGTTATCTTTTGGATGGCCTATTTTAAATCTTTTACGTAATTAAAATAAATAATACTTAATCCGTCCCATTAATTATGTTTCGCTATCATTTTTTATATGTCTCAATTTTTTCTCATTTTCATTTCAGAAAATAATTAAGTATTAATCAAGCATACCCAATCACATCACATCAACAAATGAATTAAAATTTTAAACCCAAAAATAAATCAATTAAATATTCAAACACATTACAAGCACATCACATAAATTTATAGTTTACACATACTTGATTTTTTTCACGATGTTGTACAATATTTAGGATCTGTTCTACATGTAGGTTTGAGTAGCTTTAGATTTTATATGAAAACAATAATCACGTTCTTTACACTAGCTTTTAAAGGCTTTAGCTGCGAAGTATAGCGTCGATAAACTCCACAATCATAAGCTACCCTAAGTAGATTTTGGGAGCTTTTGTAAGCTACTTTTCAATTAATATTTCTTTTTAAATTTTAATTTATGACAGCTATAACTACTTCGATCGAACACTTATGTAAAAACTAATAGCTACAGTTTGCAACTATAATTCTACATGCAGAACATACCTTATATTGTTAAGCAAAAATATGTGCAATTTCTGAAGTCGGAATGAACTAATTTCCATATATAATTTAAGTTAATGCAATTCAATGAGATTTTACCAACAATAATTATAAATCCCTGCATTCGATTACATATTTTCTATACAAATTATGCACATATACAAAAATTAATTACTTATCCTATATAAACACGAAGTTAGTGCAATTTAATCAGATTTTGTTCATTTTTCAGTAAGATTTTATACAAACTTCAGCGAGGGATTATATTGCCACGAAGGTTATTACTTATTAGTGCTATGTCACCTAGGATCAACCGATCGATCATTTCGTGATATTGATCAGGGCATGATTAAGAACTTTTGCCTTAACCCCGAGGGCTAAATTACAAAAATAAATCTACTATAAATTATATGAATTTAATGATAATATTAATTATCACACGCCACTTGTGGGAGGACTCAACCTGAACTCCCATTATATATTCATCGAACAAGGCATAAGGAACAACAGGAGAAAATACGAAACCATACCTCGACTTCAACATCGGATATGACAACAATGAAGAAATCAACATCTTCTACATTTAACTGTTTCCTGGTTCATATTTTTCTACTCGCATCGATGGCTTTATTAAGTTGTGAGGCGGGTGAGCGGTTCGTATTGAACCCTTGTCTGCCAAACGAATGTACTACAATGTGCTTAAGAAGAACCTGTGGAGCAGGTCCCTGTACGGGAGGACAATGCGTACCTGCAGACCCGGCGGTGTTCAACCTACAAACATGTTTGTGCCTTCCCTAATAGTTGATATGATGATTATTCCTTAATAATGTTATTCATGATGACCATTACTGACTTAATAAACTTGTAATACTGCATTGTTCTGTCATCAACATTAATAATGAACATGGAATGAATTTTTTTAATACTTTTGCTTTGGTGTCAAATGTTAATTGTTCTTCCGGCTGGGAACTATGTACCTCATTTGCCATATTCTACAAATTAAATTGTCAAGGTTTCATTGTATAAACACACACGCACAGATATATATATATATATATATATATATATATAAATATATATTGCATATATCGGATATCCCCCGGTGAAATTGGGTACAAGACTAATCCCTCGAGGATCTCGTGCCTATTGAAGGGTTGCGTTTCTCAAAGTAAAATTCTACATACACAAAGGCTGTAACACCCCGGTTTTGGTAACCCAGGCCGGGATGCCACCGCCACACCTCCCAAGCAAGACACGACTCATTCGAGCTTACTTGAGAGATGCTAAGGCTAGAGGTATTTCAAAAGTATAATTTAAATCAACCCCATTGTATAATAATTTAAAAATAACGTAATTTAATACATGCATAATAAAATCATCGCAGCGGAAAGTAAATTTCGGGCCGACATGGCCAAAACGCAAAGTCTAGTAAAGTCCAAAAAGGAAACGTGACATAAAGGTAATGCAACATTATTCCCGCCCAATGCATGAAATGCTTATACCACATCTTCGTACTCTGTAACAGAAAAATATAAAAGCAACGTTTATCAGTATAAAAGAATACTGAGTAAATCAATCCCTAACGTAGCAATAAAAGGGTTTTAAAATTTAACAATTAAAATACACTTTTACTCATGCATATCTAACAACATGTAATTCGACCAATTAATAAATAAGAATTTAATTCGCATAATTCTAAAAGCACAATTAAATTTAAAATAATATAATTAAGGCATAGGCATGAATTTAAAGCATGACTTAAATAAATAAATAATAACATGAATAAATACATAAGTAAGAAAATTAAGTCTTTTAATTCCCGTTACGCCACAGTCTCAACAACATCTCATATAGCTGGTGATCCGGCGACCGCAGCCATATCAATATCTCATTTAACCGGTCATCCGGCGGCCGCAGCCGTATCCGCCATACCCAGTAACACTCCGGAGACTCGGGAAACCCATACGGATACTCCAGAGAGTGTAGGCCCTATATATATCTCGCTGTTTTGGCTCAATTTCTCATAAAAGGTCACCATCGTCCATATAGGCACGAAGTGAATAGTTAGGGGCACTCTGCAGATCGCCCACCCCCTAATTAGTATCGGAGATCATTCTCAACCTAGTGTAACGGGATTTTCAAAATTTTATTTTTTTATCATTCAAAGGAAAACTCGTCCGTTTGTTTAGGAAATCACAATCCACCAAGTTTAATACATATTCATCGCAGTTTGCGCCTTTCTCTTTTAAAAATTAATTTAAAGGCGATCGGCTTGAAATTCGCACAGTACGTCAAAAAACCCTAAAAAACAACTTTCATGTTTTAAGTTTTTCAAAAACAGGTGAAGAAACAAGTCGAATTTTACAATCTTTCCAAAAATCAAAATCTGTCAGAATACCGGTAAACAACACACTGTTTTTAAAATACGTTTTCGACCAGTAAACAATCTCCAAAAATTATAAAAATTTACAGACACCTACAGGACACAAAATGAACAAGATTCATTAGAGGCAATTTATCCAAAAACACTCCAGATCAGATCAGATTCGCGCATCAAGTTCAATTAGAAAATCTGTTCCTATTTTTCCTTTAAAACGAAGAACAACCAGATCGCGTTCGGAGGTCCCAACGCTAACGAAAACTTACGAAAATTCACAGACACATTCTTGAGGCAGTTATCTACTACTTTTATATTTAGATCAAATATTATTTTTGATGGGATCCATTAGAAAAACGTCATAGAAGTCGGATACGCCAATCTGTCAACAGTTTTTGAATTTGAGAAAAACGCAGGAAATACCAGATTCGAGTACAAAACTTGACGAAAATGCTTGAAATTTTTACACGATCTATATTAAGGTGTTAGGAAAAAACTTCAGTTTGGGGTTTTTCGCTCGGATACTTGAAATAGTAGGAGTTTTAGGCGGATTTCAGAAAACGCGCAAATATGAGATTTTTGAGTCCGATTTTAATGTTTTGATTAAATCTTGTGTTACGGACATCCCTAAGCCACCGAAATTGATACATAAGGCATTGACTTAATGAATGAGAGTTCTAGGAAGTCTTTGAATCCATCGGGGCGCCTACGCTTGCTCAGGACACGTTCAAATCACTCCGTTTCCTCTTCTTTGGCCCTGATTTATGTTTTTAAGAATAAAAAACCAAAAGTTAGAATCTAAATTGGACGAAAAATTTGAAAAAAAAGTTTCAAAACTACATCTTACCACCAACTAAGGTTTGAACACTTCTTCTCCACGTCATCCTTGCTCCGGTTTGTTCGTCGGAAGTCCCACAACACAAGAAACTTAGGGTTTTCGGTTTGAATGAGTTGGGAGAGAAAGTGAGGGGTAGAGGGGCTGCCTTAGGGTTGATTAAGGTCTAAGGATCTGAATTTAGGGAGTTAGAATCATCTAATATCGACCAAAATCTGCTCTCCCCGAATTAGGTCAAGTTTCCATCGCCGGGACACTAATTTTGGCAAGAAAATCGCCATGATCGCGCACCATTCCCACAGCCTCATGTGGCGCGGTTTTGGCGCGTTTTCACTCCGGACCACGTGGCTCCGATCTGGGCTGCGGCCTGGGCGGGGTCGTGCGATCCGTCGGGCCTTTTATCCTCTCTTTTGGGCTTCTGTCCTCCTACGTTCCAGTGCTCAATTTTTTTGGGTCATTCTCGAGTTATAAATTCATATTTTTAGATCTATTTCGATCTCGAAATTATTTCGTATTCGAATCTTGAATCCGTCGAGTTTGAATTTGTCGACTTTCCGACTTCACGGGTTCTTGGAATTGAAATTCTTTTTGTATTTGAATTTAATTCCATTTCCCTTTATTAAAAATCATGGGTAATACAGTCTGCTCTCCTTAAAAATCAACTTCGTCCTCAAAGTTGTGTGTTAGATTCTCGCGAGCTAGGGACTAGGGTCGTATCATTTTTATTTCTTATATCATGACTGATCTTGGAATTGAAATTTCCAAGTTGCCTACGTACCCTTTGAAGGGATCAAGCCATTATGTAGTTCAAAATAATTTAAATTTGTTTATTTGACTAGGATACACATTGTTGGGTTGTTACATCCTCCTCCCCTTAAGCTTACAGTTATGTCCCCATAACTGTGGTTGAATCATCTTGGAAGAGGGTCGGGTAACGCTGTTTCATGTCTTCCTCCAATTCCCATGTTGCTGTCTCCGCTTCGTGGTTAGACCAAAGAATCTTGACCATTCTTATGGTATTATTCCTTGTCACTCTCTCATTGACGTCGAGTATTTGCACTGGAACCTCCTCTTATGTCAAGTAGTCGTCCAATTCAATGCACATGCGTCGGATCAGGCACATACTTCTTTAGTTGCGAGACATGGAACACATTGTGCACTCGAGCCAGTTATGGCGGTAAGGCTAGTCGATATGCTAGGCTCCCGACTCTTTCTAGAATTTCATAAGGTCCTATGTATCAAGGACTTAATTTCCCTCGTTTGCCAAAGCGCATCACGACCTTCATCGGTGTTATCTTCAGCATGACCTTATCTCCAACTTGAAATTCTAGGTCTTTCCGTCTCATGTCGGCATAACTTTTCTGTCGGTCTTGTGCCGCCTTCATCTTCCCTTGGATTACTTTGATTTGTTAGGCCATATCCTCGACGAGTTGTGGTCCCACTACCACAACCTTATCGCTCTCTTCCCAACTTAGCGGACTTCAGCACTTCCGTTCATATAGTGCTTCGAACGGTGCCATGCCAATGCTAGCATGATAGCTATTGTTGTAGGAAAATTCAATTAAAGGTAAATGATTTTCCCAACTTCTTTTAAATTCTAGGACACACGCTCTCAACATATCCTCCAGTGTCTGGATCGTCCTCTCTATCTGTCCATCCGTCATCGGGTGGAATGCAGTACTCATCTTAATATGTGTACCGAGAGCTTCTTGCAGCTTAGTCCAAAAGTGAGAGACAAATCTACTGTCTTTATCGGAGATGATGTCATGTGGTACCCCATGTTGTCTTACCACATTGTCAATATACGCTCTTGCTAATTGGTCCATGGTCCAAGTGTCCTTCATGGGAATATAGATGTTACCACATTGTCAATATACGCTCTTCTTCCTCCAACCTCTTGAATCATTTGGAATGCTCTCAATGCTCTGTTTTCTCTCTATTTTCTCTCTTTGAAAATCAGCCGCAATCTCCTCTATGGAATATAGATGAATACCAGCCTTTTATACCTATTCTAGAGCCTTCCAAAACCTTAAAAATTCTGTTAGGAGTAGTGGTCACGCCACTGTCCTTTTGTACTTTCCAATTGTGCAATACACTCGTTGATGAAAGGTTTTTTCAACATTAGAGGGACAACGAGCATCTTTACAAAAAATTCAAATCTATTGTAACAAACTTTGCCATGTCAGCACCCTTTTTGTCCTTTCTCGCACCTTCAGCTTGCGTTGTTTAAGAGTCGTTGTGACAACTTCAGAACAACGTTGATCATCTTCATAACACGTAACTCAAAGGCTTAACAATCTCCTCTTTTGTGGATATGATCAACCAAAACTATTCACGAAGCTCATGAACAGCAAAATCTTGTCATTTTCTCCCCCTTTTTTTTTATGATCATTCAACAACAACATCTTTGCCTTTTTCTGGTTGTTCCACAGTAGTTGGGACTAGGGATGGGCAAACTATGATAGCTTGTCGGCCTTATTTTCACAAGTGTTGTTGCATGCAATATGGCATGTCCCCAAGCAGAAACGGAAAGTTTTGATTTCATTAACAAGGGTCTTGCAATTCATTGCAATCGTTTAATAAATGATTCAGCCAGACCATTTTGCGTGTGCACATGAGGCACATGATATTCAACAGTAATTCCAATCGACATGCAAAAATCATTGAATGCATGTGATGTATTTTCTCCAACATTATCTAGGCGTATTTTCTTTATCGGATGATATGGAAACTGTGCTCGCAATTTTATAATTTGTGCAAGTAATCTTGCGAAGGCCAAATTGCGAGTTGACAATAAACAAACATGTGACCAGTGTGACGACGCATCAATTAGTACCATAAAGTACTTGAAAGGTCCACATGGTGATCAATAGGTCCACATATATCTCCTTGAATTCTTTATAGGAATGTAGGGGATTCAATTCCCATTTTTACTGGATATAAAAGTAGGGTATTCGAAACCCAAATTCGTATTTTAATATCCGCATTCGCATTCGTATATGAAAATATATGACCGTATCCGAAAATATCCGACCATATCCAAAAATTGATAGGATATTATACGTATTTTAAATATGGATATCCGAATAAATTAATATATTATTATATTAATTAAAAATGATCAACAATTATAAAAAATATCAAATTATCCGATAATTTTTATAAAAATTATCAAATTTTCAAAAAGCTTATAAAAAATTATCCGGTAACCTGTATCCGATTGAATCCGTATCCATAATCCGAAATATCTGAAACCGTATCCATATCCGGATCATCCGTATCTGATTCTAAATTCGAAAATAAAATTGATAATGTCAGTATCCAACACTATCCGACTGTATCCGTGCCGTTTTCATCCTATAATCATAAAATGGCTTATAACCAAAAGGTATTGAAGCAATTTGGGATGGATTATGCTCATCCGCTAAGTAATCTAGTGGTACCAAAAGAATATCATGAAGACCCACTTGGCCTGAAGTACCATATTTAAACGCAATTGGTGTATTAATGTATTTTACAAATAGCATTGTATTAAAGAAGCACCTATTCTGTCATCTCATTCGACTAATGTCTTGCGTTGGAAGGGTGATATCAAGGGTAGCTACTTGGTTAAGTCAGGGTACAAATGGTTGACATGATGTGTTGATGGTAATGGTTGGAATTGGATGTGGCATGTGGGTATTCCAGAAAAAATTTGGTTTTTTGTTATGGATGTTGGGACATGGAGTATTACCATGCAACGCCTTGAGATAACGTCGTGGTATGGCTTCTTCTCCTTTATGTTCTATATGTGGGACGGACATTGATGACTGGAAGCATGCTCATTTATTGTCATTGGGCTGGGGAGGTCTGGAGGCGCTGCGGCCTTGATCAAATTCAGTCTGTGTTGGTGCTTAGAAGATAGTACTCCACATTGGCTTGAGTGGCTATTTCGGACTAAAGGGTTTTCTTCTTAGCTGTCATTTGGGGTTTATGGAAGGAACGTAATGCTCGTATCTTCCGTGGTTCTCATTTGGGAGCAGATTATTTCCCAGGCTCGTATCTAAAATGAAGCCTGGAAGTCAGCTTGGTGCGACATGTGCGAGCTCGTGTTTAGCGGCCTGTATGTTGGAAGCATATGTATGAAAATGGTTGGATTCTCCATTCTGACGGATGTGTAATGTTTGAGGTTGGTGCTTCGGGTTTTGGTGCGCTTATCCGCAACTCAGATGGGGTTTGGAAGGTCGGCTGCTGCGGTCAATTAAGGGGCCGGGATATATTGGAAGTTGAGCTCTTAGCACTTAGATTTGTGGTTGAATTGGCTCGGACCAGCGGGCTTCTTCTCCATAGATGTTATGTGGACTCTCATGAGGTGGTGAGAATGATTATGGAAGCTGTCAATACTCATCACATGTATTGGCATATTGTTGAAGCGATTCGGTGTGGGCTGCGATTAATGAGGAATTTCAGTTGCAGCATGTTTATTGGGAGGGTAATCAGGTGGCGGACGCCTTTGCTAGAAGGGCTGTGCGTTTGGAGGATTTCTACACTACTTGGGCCTTTCCGTCGGATGAGGTTCAACCATTTTTGGAGCTTGATGCCGCGGGCCCCGTTTGTCTGCGTACTTACAGTTTCTTTTGTCTAGATTAGTGTTCTCTTTTTTATTTTCTTTGCTCGTCTTCTCAGGCTGTGTCACACGCACAAAAAAAAGAATCAAAATTCCCCCACAATTTTATTTGAAGATAATTCGGCTTGTATAGCCCAATTACAAGGGGTTATATAAAAAGAGATAGAACTAACCACATTTCACCCAAAAATTTTCTGTACCCATGAAAAAACAGTGAAATTGATGTGTAACAAATTCGATAAGATGAAAATTAGAATGCAGCAAATAAAAGATCTCAAGTAATATCCAAATTAGATGGAGAAATGAATGAAATAATATTGTAATCTTTTTCCATCCACTTTGATTCTTTCCCACATTGTTTTCTTAGTAAGATTTTAATAAGACATTATTTGTGTAATAGATATGCAAGGAGGAGTATTAAAATTACATATATGCATGTCCTATTTTGGTAACATTTAACGAGAGTTGTCAATCCCTTACCTTGTTCAATGACTAAGCAATCTCAATTGTATAATAAATATGGATTATGCTATCAATAAACAACGGTTTTTCTGAATTCAGTCCATCTCACTCTTACCAACTAACCAGGCCGACTAACAAGGGGTCAATTGGCGCTGTTGCACAGGGCCCCAATTTTGGGGGTCAGGTTTTAAATATTTAATTTTAATTTTAATTTTTAATTTTGTAATTTTTTATATTTTTTCTTTATAACAGTGCATTGCAACTTCGGCTCTTCTTTGATAGAATTTTTATTTATATTCTTTTTTACGTTTTTTTACTCATGTGTAAAAACTACATAGGTCATTAATTATTTTTGAGTATATATGCAGTCTTTTAGGTAGAGGGTTAAAAAATAAATAAAATTAAATATTTATTATGATGTTATGTTTTATAAATAAATTAAAGAATTATAATTATGTTTTAACTATTATAAGTGAACCTCATTGTTATTATTTCCTCCGTCTTTTCGATATTGCATCATTGGTGTTTTTGACATTGTTCATAGTTTACTTTGTCTCAAATTTTTGTCGTAGTTATAGAAGAAAAATATAGTCACATGATATTTTGTTAGATTCGTCTAAACTTATAGTTTTACAATATCATCTTTTTATAATTTTTAATTGTACATAATTTAAGTTATTAATATTGGGAATGAGACTTGACCCAAGTAGTCATATTCCCGGCTTTCCAA